>CM040186.1:117414933-117532433 GCA_022606455.1 Callitettix versicolor | reverse complement strand
GCCATGATTATTATAAAAGTATATTCGAACACTTCCACCAATTGAGTACGGTACGTAGGAACAGTAGCCCAGTATTTCGAGAGTGTACACTAGGGGTGGGCGTTTCTGCTATTTTTACAAAACGTCAACAAACTGTTTATTGAGGAGAAAAGCTGCTTTTCAAAACAGTTGGGAAAAAAACAGGTTTAGAAAACTGAAACTCAAAGTTGTATTAGCAGCTAAAACATAAAGCACATACGTTCAGTTTTCTAAGACTACTTTGTCATTCCCACTGCCACCATGTCCTTAACTGTTTTTGGGTGTAAAGCATTTAGAAGAAAATAATCCTTATAAGTGTAGTAATAATTAAATTACATTCTCAAAACGTAATAATTATGTAAGCCATTTTATATTTACAAAATGCAATGAATTTCTAATAGAAGTATTCTTTTTTTTACTTAAAAATTAAATAGTCCTTTGCATATTTACCAAAATGCAAACGATTTAGAATATTTTTAGTTGATTAAAAAATATTAATAACTGATAATAAATATAAAAAATACGTTTAAATAAAATTAGGCTCTGTATCTACAAAATGTGAGAGGTTGTTACTGCAACTCGCAACAAAATAGAGATAAACGTTGACATTGACCGAACAGTTCTTGCTTCACTGTTCAGCAACAAGCAACTTTGGAATAAAAAGAAAAAGCATAAAAGCAGGTAGAAGAAAAGCAGTTAGCAGGAAAACAGCAGGGAAAAGTTTTAGCACTTGCGACAACGTTCGAATAGAACGTGGGTGGTGGGGAAGTCCCAACAGCTGTTCCTTGTTTAACAAATCAAACTGCTTGTTTCCGTTTGGGAAAGCAGTTTATTTGTCTTATATAAAAAAGCAGTTTTTTTTAACAGTTTGGTGTTTTCTGACCCACCACTAGTGTACACGCTTCTGTATTTCTGTTTCAAGTCAGGCACTTGGGAACTACAGTTGTTCCACACTATTGAACCGTCTTATGTTGTCCCTAAGTACACACGTGATGGGAAACATACAAATATTCCTTTTTCTTGTAGCAAATCTTAAAAAGTTTCTTTACCTTAAGAACTAAAGAAATCTGTCTTAGTATTAAACCCGGTCCGGAAATAAGCCTACTCATGTATCGGATGTAACGCGGGTTCGTCATGTCCACGCTTTTATCATGTGATGACTCGCTCCGATATAAATAACTAACGTCAAAGTATAGCTTGCGGACAAAGCGATGATCTGTTCTTTGAATTATAGTTCCAACCCTTGAAATAGGTAGGAATTATATCTAGTATCGTTCTCAATGTGTGACCTTGGCGTAGTAAATCTAGCATACTCCGTGACATGTAAACGGCAATGACGACACGATATAGTCCCTACAGAAATTGCACAAAATCGTAAGAAGCCGCCTCGGTGGCCTAGTTGATAGCGTTATGGGCTTTCACCCCGAGGTCCCGGGTTCGATTCCCGGCCAGGGCTTGGCATTTTCATACGCTATAAATCATCCCAACGTCTGCATTAGCCCAAGTGTGCACAATAGTCGGACGTTACACAAAAACAAAAAAATCGTAAGAAATTTAAACCTTCCGCGAATGAATATCTCTTAGTTGAATAACAAAGAGCACGTAATAAAAGGGAAAAAATATTTAAAAATCATTACTTTAGTAAAACTCGTAAATATCCTCTGACACAGCACGTAAACATGCCAGACGGCACCTATTACCTGATTAACAATGCCTCTGATGTTTATTGCATATTTTCAGGCGAGTTTAAACAAATATGCTCTTTTTAAATTCATAAGCCGCCTCTGTGGCCTAGTTGATAGCGTTCTGGGCTTTCACCCCGAGGACCCGGGTTCGATTCCCGGCCAGGGCTTGGCATTTTCATACGCTATAAATCATTCCATCGTCTGCATTAGCCCAAGTGTGCACAATAGTCGGACGTTAAAAAAAAAAAATTAATTCATGTATATATATATATATATATATATATATATATATATATATATATATATATATATATATATAGTATACACAATATAAGCTGTACTGTACAATTTGTTGTTATTTTAAGGCGAAAAGAACATTGAGGCTATTATCGCCTCCCTAAATGTAAGTGTGAGTGTAAAGTGTTAAAGTCGTAAGTTTAGTGTTGTAAGTGTGTGTGTTAGACTCGGGTACCGCGAGGGACGTCTAAATCCTCTCAATAGGTGCAGCTAGTCTGCACCCCCCTGCGGGGCTGTACTGTACAAATACTGCAGTAAGCGTAGGTCTGACACGTGGTTTAGCCTATGCTTAACCGTTACAAGCTTATCTATACTTTTTTTCATTTTATATACGCATTAGTAGGCTACTATAAGGCGGGTTTGCTTTGCCTGCAAAAGTACGAGTTATAACCAGTGACTGCCTGTATATTCAAAATACTACTTTTTTATGCTGTCAGTAAGGCCACGTGCCTTCAGTAACTTAATACAATATAAACAACAAATACTTGCAGTAACCGATTAAAGGACCTCATTAGTAGTGGACGGACAAAGTAGTTCTTTTCAATGGCCCGTTTTTATTTTTTTTTAAATTTCTTTGGTGTTTAACGTCCGACTATTGTGCACACTTGGGCTAATGCAGACGATGGGATGATTTATGGCGTACGAAAATGCCAAGCACTGGCCGGGAATAGAACCCGGGTCCCCGGGGTGAAAGCCCAGTACGCTACCAACTAGGCCACCGAGGCGGCCCGTTAGTTTACGAACGACTCACCTCTACCAGTTGCGAGGGCACTTCTGAAGATGTACTTGGGCTATTCCAAGCACTTATAAACGGGAAAAAGTTTGTGCATTGTGGCACCGTTTAAGTCGGCTCAAATATTAGCCTTTACCCTTGCCGGTCGGACGCAGGCAGGGCACACCGCGGCAACCACTCCGCTTTTTACAATACACGCTACATTAATGAAGAAGTCCGCTCGCCTTTCTCTCTCATCGCGAGTTAACGATAATTACGCAGCTTTTTTGTAAATATCACTGCTTCGCGCTTCCTCATGTCGGCGATAAAAAGCTCAACCTCACGCAATGTCCCCGTAACCCTGCACACAGAGCGACTGCTTTGCGACACTGGTTGCGCAACTGTTAACAAACTCAGCTCACGTCGCGATTTGTTTTGCGACATTACATTTATAAAATTAATTATTTTTAATAATAAATTTACCTGTTTATGCCGAATCGTTATCTCCGACAATTTGACAAAATTTGTCGAAACACACATAAGATGGCAGGTTACGAGAAAATTCAACACTTGTTCAGTTATTTAAGGCGTTTTTGGTAAAAATGGACTTGATTCGTTTACTTGCTTTAAAGTAAAAAATATCCCAACATTCCAGATTGGATTAGATTCAAAACTAGAGGAAGCGATAATACAACCTCGGGCACCGAGGTCAACTAAACCTCTTCAGTACTGACGTCCATAGTAAATCCCAACAGTCCACTGACCAGCTCATCCTGTTACAGATCCCTAGGGTCCTGGAAACAAAATCTCCTCCAATCATAGATTACTCCAGTCTCCTCCTCTTTCCTGCACAACCTACACACGGTTACTTACTCCCTAGCTTATTTCCCTACCTTACTTACTCTCTTCCTTATTTCGTACCTAGAAAGCTCGATGTCCACTTTAAATTCATACTCGATCCAGCCTCTATAAATCATACTGGCCGCCTCGGTGGCCTAGTTGATAGCGTACTAGGCTTTCACCCCGAGGAACCGGGTTCGATTCCCGGCCAGGGCTTGGCATTTTCATACGCTATAAATCATCCCATCGTCCGCATTAGCCCAAGTGTGCACAATAGTCGGACGTTAAACACAAAAAAAACTCTTATTTCAAATTCGTATAATTGCGTTTGATTACGAATCTTTAAGCCTATGTTTGACAAAAATCTGAACCGATTTTGAGAAATTTAACCGATCTGTCAGTTCCGTTGTAGATGACTTGTACGGCCTAATGTTTATTGGATTGTATATTTTACATTTATTAGGCTAAACAATCTACGCAGGAGATCTACAATTTTACAATGTTACAATGTTACAATGTTACAATGTACTGTATTTATTTTCGGCGCGATTCAACGGAGACAGCGCAATTAGTTGGCGTCCATCAAGTTCACGCTGAACTATTGAACCCGGTCCGATGAATCAACCAGTGCAAATAGAAAGCAAACAAATACATTGCAAAAACATTTCCTCAGTTGATTGTTCTACGCGCTTACTTTCTCAAATAGTAAACAAAGGTTTGTTCGAAATTCGGTGCAGAACGATTTCGATATTTTGAAACCGGCAAACCCAGTACAAAGTACGGGGATCGTAAAAAACTCAATATTTAGATATTGGATATAACCGTTTTCTGAATTTTTTCATATTCACTAGATGCCCCACGAAGTGATGGGGATGTGTAATAGCTTAGAGATTTATTAACTTAGAGAATCGTTTTTCCTTCGACTGTACCGTGTTATAAGTTTTAGATCGACCTGTGTAATAAGATAGAGGTTCCGTACTGTGTATTAACATAGCGGCTACAGTTCCGTCAAGTGTGTTGCACCGTGTGTATATGTTGCCGACGCCGCTGCTTGCAGGCGCTTCAGTATCTTTACAATTTATAGTTGAATATATTGTCAATACTATGGTCAACAACATATCTAAGTGTTTATTTTTGACAATTATCTGTATAGAAAAATAGAAATATTGGCGTTTTATCGAAAAAAGACAACGTAAGTTTATATGAATTCATTAATTCATAATTAATTGATTAATTTAGGGCTGTTTTCTTAATACAATTCGGATATGGTTTGAAAAAATCAACCTTCAAACAATATTTTTATATTATTACTATTACTATTACTACAACATATGTAAATTAGTATATATTTACAGCATTGCACATAAGCCTTTCAGAACAAAACCTATCCAAATGAACTTTATATTTTAATAATACATCTTTCTTTAACTAAGCGAATTCTACTTGTTAGATAAAAGATACTGAAGCGCCTGCAAGCAGCGGCGTCGGCAACATATACACACGGTGCAACACACTTGACGGAACTGTAGTCTCTAAGTTAATACACAGTACGGAACCTCTATCTTATTACACAAGTCGATCTCTAACTTATAACACGGTACTGTCGAAGGAAAAACGAATCTAAGTTAATATATCTCTCAGCTATTACACTTTCCCGAAGTGATTCCGCCGTAATTAGTTTGTGCCCATCAACTACACATTGAACTATTGAACTGTGTTGATTCATCCGACCCGATGAATCAACCCGTGCAAACAGAAAACAAACTACAAACATTGCAAAAACATTTCCTCAATTAATTGTTTGCAAAGCTGTTCTAAGCACTTACTTCCTCAAATAAAATTAATTTGTTCTAAATTCGGCTTCTAACGATCTTCATACATTTTGAAACCGTTAAACCATACTTGGTTAAAATACGATGATTGTAAAAGAAACTAAAAATGCTGGATGTATCAACCCCGATGAATCAACCAGTGCAAACAGAAAACAAACTACAAACATTGCAAAAACATTTCCTCAATTAATTATTTGCAAAGCTGTTCTAAAGCACTTACTTCCTCAAATAAAATTAATTTGTTCTAAATTCGGCTTCTAACGATCTTCATATATTTTGAAACCGTTAAACCATACTTGGTTAAAATACGATGATTGTAAAAGAAACTAAAAATGCTGGATGTATCAGTTTCTATACTTTCCGTGATGCCTAGATATCCGTCTGTGCACATCCCTGCAGTATAAGGTAGTGGTGGGGCAGAAAACACTAAACTGTTTTAAAAAAATACTTTTCTATAAACGACAAACAAACTGCTTTTTCAAACGGAAACAAGCAGTTTGATTTGGACTGGTTTATGATTTGTTAAACAACGAACGGACTGTTCTATTCGAACGTTGCCGGAAGCGCTAAAACTGTTTTCCTGCTAACTGCTTTTCTTCTACCTGCTTTTATGCTTTTTCCCTTTATTTCAAAGTTGCTTGTTGTTTGTAGTGAAGTACGAACTGTTTGGTCAATGTCAACGTTTACCTCTATTTTGTTTAAACATATTTTTTATTTTCATTATCAATCATCGATATTTTTTAGTCAACTTAAAATATTCTAAATCGTTTGCATTTTGGTAAATATGCAAAGGACTATTTAATTTTTAAGTAAAAAAAGAATGCTTCTATTAGAAATTCATTGTATTTTGTAAATATAAAATGGCATACATAATTATTACGTTTTGAGAATGTAATTTAATTATTACTACTTGTAAGGATTATTTTTATCCTTTCTAAATACTTTATACCCCAAAACAAGTTAAGGACATGGTGGTAATGGGAATAAAAAAGTAGTCTTAGAAAACTGAACGTATGTGCTTTATGTTTTAGCTGCTAATACAACTTTGAGTTTCAGTTTTCTAAACCTGTTTTTTTCCAACTGTTTTAAAAAGCAGCATTTTTCCTCAACAAACAGTTTTTTGACGTTTTGTAAATATAGCAGAAACGCCCACCTCTAGTATAAGGTAACATTTGCCCTTAAGTAAGGACCATAGTAAACACGTTTTTAAGCCGTTTAAAAAAACCGTTAATATCGAATTATCTCAAATTGTGCTACACGATTTTCAACGAATGCAGTCCAAAAAGTAACCGACAAAAAATTATGGGCTGCTATATCGACAAAAATCCGTTTCGGCAGCTATCAAAAAAGAGGTAATCATGGTAAGTCCCAGATCCGGGACCTAGAAGTGAGCCACGTTCCTGACCTCTAGATTACTTTCTGGAAGGTCTTAAAAATTGTGTGAGCGTGCGCGCGTGTATCAGTTTTTTAAAAAAGACGATATAAAATAAATGTTTTTGAAATTTGCTTCAATCACGTCAGCGAGACAGCTCCGTGCCGCGATTACTTATGAAAATCGGTCGTTACATTTTGCCCAAATTTTTGTAATACTTAAAAATTGTGTGAGCGTGCGCGCGTGTATCAGTTTTTAAAAAAGACGATATAAAATAAAACGTTTTGGTAATTTGCTTCAATCACATCAGCGAGACAGCTCAGTGCCGCGATTACTTATGAAAATCGGTCGTTACTTTTGCCCAAATTTTTGTAGTACTTTAAAATTTTGTGTGCGCGCATCAATTTTTTTAAAAAAGATGTTATAAAAAATTAATGCCTTTGGAAATTTGCTTCAATCACGTCAGCGAGACAACTCAGTGGCGCGATTACTTGTGAAAATCGGTCGGTTACAATTTGTTAAAATTTCGGTTCGCCTAATACTTACAAATAATGCCAGTATTAATGGAAAAAATAAAAATAAATCCTTGCCGCCGTCAATTGATTTTGCTAACGACGTGTTCCGATACTCGTGTGCCTAAAAAGCCTGCCTGTAAACAGGAAAATCGAACACGAACAATTATATCTCCATGTTAGTTCAATTAAAAGAAATTATTTCTTCGAATCGATTTATATATAAACAAAGATAAGAAGCGGTGAAACAAATTGTTGTAATTGCTTTGTTATGTCTGACTTTAATTTGATTTAATTTAAACGCTGCAGTGCTTGCAAAGTGTTTTTGTGGAACACAGTTTCTGCATCTAGATAGCTTATAGCTTATAGCCTACCGTCACGCCTATATTCAAGGTGTCTACCAACTCCCTTCAGCAAAAATCAGGGACTTTTTGGAGACATACGAGGTGCGTTCAGAAAGTAACCGGAATTTTTAAATTTCTCGGCTTGGAGAGTCCGATTGTCAAACATTTTTGTTTATTATGTTGGTATACATGCCCTTGAAGTATGATAAAACTTTCAGCTGTTTTCATTGTTGACTTTGTCTGTGACAGCCACTAAGGTTAGACGTGTTTTTATGAGCTCGGCGATTTTCGTTTGTTAAAAGAAATGGATCGAGGAATTTGTATCAAATTTTGCGTAAAAAATGGAATAAAGTGTGTGAAATGTTAACAAAGGCCTATGGCGAGTCTGCTATGAGTGAAGCAAGTTCCAAGAAGGCCGTGAAGACGTTGAAGATGACCCCAGCACATCAACAACCGACGAAAACGTGGAAAAAGTGAAAGAAATGGTTATGAACAATCGCCGAATCACAATTAGAGAGGTCGCTGATGATGTTGGCATATCCATTGGATCATGTCATGACATTGTTTCCAATGGTTTGTGTATGAAACGCGTGGCAGCAAAATTCGTTCCAAAACTGTTGAATTTTGAACAAAAATAGCGGCGAATGGAAGTTGCTCAGGAGTCACTAAATGAAGTCAACGACGATGCAGAATTACTGAAACGTATTATAACAGGTGACGAAACATGGGTTTACGGATATGACGTCGAAACTAAGGCTCAATCATCCCAGTGGAGGCATTCTGGCTCGCCAAGACCGAAAAAGGCTCGAACGTGAAGGTTATGCTCACTTTGTTCTTCGATATTAATGGCATAGTGCATCATGAATTACTGCTACCAGGTGAAACGGTCAATAAGGTACTCCTCATTGTGGGTAAGGGTAATAACAAGACGATTCAAAAGCCATTTTTACGTTTGGGCTACAAATAGTGGTACTCAACAGCCGGTACAGCAAAGCAGATGGCACGGAAATCAGCTGATACATTCTCGAGTCAGCTGTCGAAAATGTCCAGTCTATAATTACCAAAAACAAAACGCTCAAGTTTACAACTGTCAATACTAATTTACAAGGACATGAAGCAAGATTCCTGCGTGTACGTTTTGGTAATTTTACTTCTAATTTAATTGATAATTAAAACAAAAACAAATAATATCGAATATTTTCTGCAAAGTTTTTGGGACTTTGTGGGAACGACGGTACAAAGGATTACGTCACGAAATGTAGGAGATACAGAACCTCTATTAATAACACTTCACCCCGTAAAGTGTAAAGCGCGAGTGTGCGGAACGCTCTTGCTGTAGATAAGCTAACCAACTGAAGTGTGCACTACAGTCTGTTCAAAACTACAAGGCTGTGTTACAGTGCAGTACTCGTCAGTACCGAATGCTTTAAATATCCTCACCTGCACCAATATAAACGTACTAGAATAACCCTTATGAAAAACATGCAAGAACTCGCTGCTTTTTTTTTTGTTTTTGTTTTTTTTTTGTTTAACGTCCGACTATTGTGCACACTTAGGCTAATGCAGACGATGGGATGATTTATAGCGTATGAAAATGCCAAGCCCTGGCCGGGAATCGAACTCGGGTCCTCGGGGTGAAAGCCTAGTACGCTATCCACTAGGCCACCGAGGCGGCTTAGTACTCGCTGCTGGTGACATCTTGCGGCAGAGTGTTCAACTACAGTAAAATAGATGATAGTACTATTTTATTAAACGTCTCCCCCTGTCCTCGCC
Source organism: Callitettix versicolor (assembly GCA_022606455.1). NCBI lineage: Eukaryota > Metazoa > Arthropoda > Insecta > Hemiptera > Cercopidae > Callitettix > Callitettix versicolor. Next base: position 117,523,048 of record CM040186.1, on the reverse strand, counting down.
GCTTGCAACGTTCGTAGCGGTAAATAGTCTAATTACTTGGACTTCAGCCTCTGATATCGAACACGCTTTTTCCAATGGTTGTACTTGTAGTCCGTTTATATTCAATGATTGCACCAATGATAACCATTATGAAAGATTTGCGAGTAGTCGATGCTGGTAGCATCTTGCGGCAAAGTGTTCAAATACAGTAAAACAGTTCAACAGTAAAACAGTTCAAATCCAGCAAATCCACAAAGAAAATTGTTTTTTTTTGTTATGCAAAATAACCTTTTTGATTGAAACACTTAGGAAGGAATAATCACCCCATAATATGATTTTATAGTGCAGGCATTGAATACAAACTAGAATTACAACCGTTATAAAAAAGCGTGCTCGATAGCAGAGGTTGAAATCCAAATAATTAGACTATTTGCCGCTACGAACGTTGTAAGCTGCAAGGACAGGGGGAGTCGTTTGAGAAAATAGTCAGTACTATTATTTATTTAACTGTATTTGAACACTTTGCCGCAAGATGCTACCAGCATCGACTACTCGCAAATCTTTCATAATGGTTATCATTGGTGCAATCATTGAATATAAACGGACTACAAGTACAACCATTGAAAAAAGCGTGTTCGATATCAGAGGCTGAAGTCCAAGTAATTAGACTATTTGCCGCTACGAACGTTGCAAGCGGCGAGGACAGGGGAGACGTTTAATAAAATAGTACTATTATCTGTTTTACTGTAGTTGAACACTCTGCCGCAAGATGCCGCCAGCAGCAAGTACTCGCAAATCTTTCATAATGGTTATCATTGGTGCAATCATTGAATATAAACGGACTACAAGTACAACCATTGAAAACAGCGTGTTCGATATCAGAGGCTGAAGTCCAAGTAATTAGACTATTTGCCGCTACGAACGTTGCAAGCGGCGAGGACAGGGGAGACGTTTAATAAAATAGTACTATTATCTGTTTTACTGTAGTTGAACACTCTGCCGCAAGATGCCGCCAGCAGCAAGTACTCGCAAATCTTTCATAATGGTTATCATTGGTGCAATCATTGAATATAAACGGACTACAAGTACAACCATTGAAAACAGCGTGTTCGATATCAGAGGCTGAAGTCCAAGTAATTAGACTATTTGCCGCTACGAACGTTGCAAGCGGCGAGGACAGGGAGACGTTTAATAAAATAGTACTATTATCTGTTTTACTGTAGTTGAACACTCTGCCGCAAGATGCCGCCAGCAGCAAGTACTCGCAAATCTTTCATAATGGTTATCATTGGTGCAATCATTGAATATAAACGGACTACAAGTACAACCATTGAAAAAGCGTGTTCGATATCAGAGGCTGAAGTCCAAGTAATTAGACTATTTGCCGCTACGAACGTTGCAAGCGGCGAGGACAGGGGAGACGTTTAATAAAATAGTACTATTATCTGTTTTACTGTAGTTGAACACTCTGCCGCAAGATGCCGCCAGCAGCAAGTACTCGCAAATCTTTCATAATGGTTATCATTGGTGCAATCATTGAATATAAACGGACTACAAGTACAACCATTGAAAACAGCGTGTTCGATATCATAGGCTGAAGTCCAAGTAATTAGACTATTTGCCGCTACGAACGTTGCAAGCGGCGAGGACAGGGGAGACGTTTAATAAAATAGTACTATTATCTGTTTTACTGTAGTTGAACACTCTGCCGCAAGATGCCGCCAGCAGCAAGTACTCGCAAATCTTTCATAATGGTTATCATTGGTGCAATCATTGAATATAAACGGACTACAAGTACAACCATTGAAAACAGCGTGTTCGATATCAGAGGCTGAAGTCCAAGTAATTAGACTATTTGCCGCTACGAACGTTGCAAGCGGCGAGGACAGGGGGAGACGTTTAATAAAATAGTACTATTATCTGTTTTACTGTAGTTGAACACTCTGCCGCAAGATGCCGCCAGCAGCAAGTACTCGCAAATCTTTCATAATGGTTATCATTGGTGCAATCATTGAATATAAACGGACTACAAGTACAACCATTGAAAACAGCGTGTTCGATATCAGAGGCTGAAGTCCAAGTAATTAGACTATTTGCCGCTACGAACGTTGCAAGCGGCGAGGACAGGGGAGACGTTTAATAAAATAGTACTATTATCTGTTTTTACTGTATTTGAACACTCTGCCGCAAGATGTCACCAGCAGCGAGTACTAAGTTGTAGATTTGCTGGAGTTCACCAATACAGCCGGGAATATTGACTGACACTACGCAGTTTGCATATTATGGAAACAATCTTGCATATCAAATATATAGTTTATTCTGAATATGATTGTAGTACCCGATTTGGAGACTACTTACGATTAGGCCAACACACGCTTTGTAAGCTCGTGAAAACTAAGCTCCCAAACACCGGGGTGGTGTTGAACAAACTCCCAGTTGAAAAAAAAACATTCGAGTACGATGGTGTTTTTTTTAAGAAGTTCATTAAAACAGTGTCCATTTCACGATATTCTGGAGAAGTTCATCGGCTGTAAATGGTAAATAATGGTACGTTGCTTGCATTGCATGGGTTGGTCGTTTTAGCAAATTAATTAAATTTTCATTAATGTAAAATGATAATATCAGATAATGCCTATAGACTAATGAGTGGTTGTTGTCGAAATAGTACAGATTTTAAATGGTTATATAGTATTATTTGCGATTGTTCATTTGACTGTACTTTTGCGGTAATTATCGACTCATTATTTGTTTCTGCTTTTAATAATTGTAACTGTGACCTTCGCGATACAAATCAGCACATTATTTTTGTTTACAATGAAAATAAAATGCACGGAACTATTACACGAGCTTACAGGCATACAATTAACTTATTTAACAGTTATTTAACTTATTTAACAATGATATGAAGCCGTTAAGCGGCTTTATAAATATATTTCTCATCTCGGGTGGAACAACTAAAAGCATTTCTTGTTTTCCTGTTGAGACGGCATCGACAAGCGCCTCTATTTTTCTTGATGGAAATTTCCCAGCAAGTTGATTACGTAACAGTAATACTCAGTTTAACTATGCATACCCGAGCGATAATCCGTTAATCCCGATTGTCAGTTAAATGAGGGCGGAATCTATTCATGTCATGATTACTACCACTCATTGTTTCCCCTACTTTGTATTGCTTTTTGTGTTCTTGTTCCATTGTGTATCCAAAAATATAATGTTTTGTTAAAAACGATTGGATTTCTTAGAACTCATTACAGTTTAAAAATGGATTTCTACCGTAGAGGGTTGAATGACAGGCTATAACTGTCAACTCTATATAATATGCATGTACCCGTACCGAAACTATATACAAATGATTTTAAAATATCGGATAACAATTATTTTAAAAAAGGAATGAAAATGATTTTAAAATGTCGGATGGATGACAATGATTTTAAAAATTCGGATGAAAATTACTTTAAAATATGGAATAAAAATTGGGATGAAAAATGATTTTAAAATATGGAATGACAACGAATTTAAAAATTCGGATGAAAATTACTGTAAAATATGGAATAACAATGATTTTAAAAATTGGGATGAAAATGATTTTAAAATATGGAATAATAATGATTTTAAAAATTGGGATGAAATTTACCTTAAAATATGGAATAACAACGAATTTTAAAAATTCGGATGAAAATTACTGTAAAATATGGAATAACAATGATTTTAAAAATTGGGACGAAAATGATTTTAAAATATGATTTTTTAAAAATTGGGATGAAATTTACCTTAAAATATGGAATAACAACGAATTTTAAAAATTCGGATGAAAATTACTGTAAAATATGGAATAACAATGATTTTAAAAATTGGGATGAAAATGATTTTAAAATATGGAATAACAATGATTTTAAAAATTTGGATGAAAATTACTTTAAAAATGGAATAACAATGATTTTAAAAATTCGGATGAAAATTACTTTAAAATATGGAATAACAATTATTTTAAAAATTGGGATGAAAATGATTTTAAAATATCGAATAACAATGATTTTAAAAATTCGGATGAAAATTACTTTAAAATATGGAATAATAATGATTTTAAAAATTGGGATGAAAATTACTTTAAAATATGGAATAACAATGATTTTAAAAATTCGGATGAAAATTACTTTAAAATATGGAATAATGATTTTAAAAATTCGGATAAAAATGATTTTAAAATGTCGGATAACAATGACTTTAAAAATCTGGATGTAAATGACTTTAAAATATCAAATAACCATTTTAAAACATCGGACAATTATTTTTTAACAAATCGAATAAGAAATATTACCCTTTTTTTTGAAATTGCATACGACAGCCAACTGAATCCTTTCGACACCTTGTTTGTGGCGAAGGAAGGTCAACAATCCTCAACAATGATTGGCAGTACTACTAATAAAAATTTTAATGCTACTTTAAATTAATATATAATTACTTCACTCTTCTGGTTCCCCATATTCTTAAGAATTAACTAATAAACTTATACTATTTACGTTCAACGTTGCCAAAACTAAACAGCTACGCGCACTTTTCTCGGATTTTCTCTTTTTGTTTTGTAATATTTATATCTGCAATTACTTGTCGGAGTTAGTTGTACTGCATTACACAGTTTCTACTACGCTGAGCCGATTTTCAGTACGGTTTTTACAAATTAAAAACAAAATCTCGAGATAAGGCAAACTACACCACTTCATAAAAATCGGTCAATTAATATAATCTTCTGCGGACTGACGTGCCAATTTTTAAACTCGTATTTCCCCTTTCAGAAAGCAGACTTACGGGGAATCACGCGGCCTGTTGTGCCAGTGGGAGTCGAAAGAGAAGGGTTAGTTGAAGTGTTGGCTTGTGTTCAAAAATGTCGCTTTTAAATATTGTACTGCATTGACAATAGCACGGCAAAAAATATTTACGCTGTTATATGTAAGAAATCGGCTGCATAGTTCCGAGTTTAACTCTAATTGCCACTGCAAAAAAGCTCCGAGCGGCCATCATTGTACGACCCAAACCCGGGTCCTTAAAATCACCGATCCCGGTTTCTAAAACACTCCGTCAGTTTTCAAATTTTAACTCGCGTGTTTGTGTGCGTTTTAACACTGTATCGTGTGCAATTTAATTCGAACTCGTCTTCGAACAGATTTTGCTAACAGCTCAAAGTTCGTTACTGACAAAAGATACGCTAAAACAACTTCAAAATAACGGCCTGTCAAAAACAAAACATCTGCTTTAATTTTACATTAGACCTATTTCAACAATTAAACTACACTATTAATTACAATTCACCGACAGAATCTGCAAAAATTAGCACTTAAAATAAAAATCAACCACGAATTTTTCCTAAAGGTTCAGAGATTAATGAAAACCAATTTCCCAATCTCCCGGATTACTGTTTAAACGCTACAACAGAATCACCGAATATTAACTGCCTACAATATGGCGTAGAAATTATACTTTCCTTCAAATAAAAAATTAATAAACTGTACAATACGGTGAATTTATATTTAATTCTTAACACAATAATTCAACGTGGACTGGTGCTCTGTCACACAAAATCAACTTGTATTACAATTACCTTGGGAACAAAAAAAATATTTTCCTCTAAAAATTAACCTTACAAATGATTGCAAAAACAAATTACCTGTTCCATGATGTCCAAAGAGTTAAAAACACGTTATAAAATGAAAAATCCAAAATTAAAACACTACAACACTAGCAACAGATGTTTCACCAGCCAAGGCCTGAACACAACAGACGGGTCTACATTCACTGCACAGACAGCCGCGGCCACGTGGCACAAATCCGTCTACTGCGCATGACCGTAGCCTGCCGCACAGCTGAGCTGATAGCCTACTACATTCCACTGCTGATTTGATCGCCATTCGCCGTAGCTTGTTTATAGAAACAAAATAAATTACTTCGCTTTTTGTTGATTTATTCGCAAATTTTAATCTATCACTTTTTCCCAATTAACTCTATTTGTAAATACAGAGTATAATATTTGATTTGAATAGAAACATTTAAAAAGACTTTAAAAAGTTTAAATCATTAGAGTATACAATAATAACTGCGCGCACGCACCTGTTTCGCTCTCATGACTGAACGCAAATATCACATTTTTTACAACATTATTTTGAAAACCTGATTTCACCACTATAATTACCATTAAAATTTACATATATTAGCGTTATAATCTTTCAAATTAAACTGAAAATACGACAATAAAATCCGACCGCCATTTTGAAACTGTTAAACGTTATTTAGTTACGTAACGGACTTATCCAACCTGTTACCAAAATCGATTTTTGTACACTAATTCTTATCGTCGGACAATAGTCGGACGTTAAACACCAAAAAAAAGGTACACTAATTCGTTTTCCAGCAAAATCCGGTCAAACGTTTCAAAATGGCTGCCGTTTCAAATCTATGAAAACATCAGATTATTTCTGTAATACCGTTATTAAAATCAGCAAATTTAATGGTTAACGAAAATACCGCCTTCCTATTTATTTGAGTTAAATTTGAAATTTAATGTAGGCACATTATAACGGTGATTGCGACAGTGAAATCAGATACTCAAAAAAGTAAAAGGAACAAAAAATATTACTTTTTTTTTGGAAAATCGCTTCCGTGAGATCAGCGAGACAGCTGCGTGCCGCTATCGTATTTACGGAATTGCTGCATTAAACTTTGAATAAACATTTTGCGCATGACCGGAAGGGTAACCAAAACTCAAAACAGTCGCCATAAGTACACCGGCCTTGATAAGTACGGTTTTTTAAACTGAAATTCGCCAAAAATAAAATTAACAGCCTAGTCACATTTCTCGTATCTGTGTTTGCCTTTGGTTTTACGTGTGCAAGGTTTTTTAAATACTGTATTTCTTCGCTTCTTTCTGCTTGTATGTTTGATAAAAACCGTCTGTTATCTTTGCCTCAACCGGCTTATATTGTAAACAACGCTGATACTGATAAATGTATTGATACCGTAATGTATCACGCTGGCAGAAACAGATGCGCAAAAAAACGCGCACCGCTTTACAACCAAAGCAGTATCAAGGTGTGAGCACGCCTGTAAGTACACTGCACAGGGTGATTCCAAAACAATACTGTACACGTATTTAAGGCAGTTTCACAACGTACATCCGTTTGTCACGTGCATGGAATATAGTACAGCAACTTAATAAAAGGCCGGCGCGAGAATTTCTAGCGCATGTAGGAGAATTCCCCTCCGGCTCCCACCAACAGTCCATTGACAGTCTGCCAGTCTCGGTTTACAAACTGTTACAACTCAGCGATAGCGAGGTAAAAGTAGGGAGCTGTAGTGAGAGAGCGGGGACTCGACCTTTCACTCGCACAATTTTTCTCTGTGTCCCACTGGTGTTCTTAGCAGCCCGTTTTATAAGCGACTGACCTACAGATATTTCCCTTTTTTCCTCAACGTTCACACGTCAAACGAATTAGATTAATGACAAGAACCGAACTAGAGGTGCACAGGCTAAGACAAGAACCGGTCAAGAGGCTAAAAAACGATGGGAATTGTGGATGTTCTAAAAAATTTGTAAATCTCGCCTGATGACTTCCTGTGATATCCACACGGATGTTTTGCTTCGCGCATGCGCCCAAAAGTCAACAACTGTCTGCTTCACCGTGTACTCAGGTTTTGTCTGCAATATGCATTGTTGGTTTTTGGCCATCAAATGCGGAGCGGAGTTAAGTGGCGTAACTTCAACTCTGTCTAGGTTCGGTTTGAAACTGGCTCCACTTTACCCATCATCCTGACCTAGGATGATACTGGTCTAGGTTACAGTTTTTTAAACATAATAATTTCCTAGAACCCGATACAGTAGGCCTAAATATTTAGATTTAAACAATACAAACGCGATTTTTTAGTGATTGCGGCTCAGCTCAGTTCCGCTCCGTATGTGGCAGCCACCCGGCCTTGGTTTAACTGCGAGTTTTTGGTCGATCTCGTTAAGGAGCAGCTCATTAACGAAATGCAATTCAATCAAACCGTGGTACACATCGAATACCATTCATTCTTATGGACTGAGTGTATCCAATGCGAGGGCTCCGCGGAGGACCGGTCATTCTGCTGCGACTATGATTTTTATTTTTTATTTTATTTTATTTTAAGGCGAAAAGCACATTGAGGCTATTATCGCCTCCCTAAATGTAAATGTGAGTGTAAAGTGTTAAATTCGAAAGTGTAGTGTTGTAAGTGTAAGTGTGTGTTAGACTCGGGTACCGCGAGGGACGTCTAAATCCTCTCAATAGGTGCAGCTAGTCTGCACCCCCCTGCGACTATGAGGCAGAAGGTTCAAAACTGCAGTTACTACCGTACGCTTTACCGCTATCACCGATCTTTCGTCCTCGTTAGTCTACCTGGCATAAAGTATGACGCAAAAAAAAGTGAAGGCTGAAAACTCTTACTAACCCATAACTGTTGGCGTTCTGTTCTTTGCTTAAGGAGTTATCCAAGGCAGGAAAAACCAAACTCTCTTAAACTTAAAATACATAATTCTGCGTTAATTTTGTTTTATTACGCTAGCGTCAGTACAAGCGGTAGGAAGTAGGACTAACCTTAAAATCACTGGATATCTTTCGGGAAAAACACTACCATTCTTGCTCTTCTCATAAGCACAACACACTGCGAGCACAGGTTTGGCAATCCCGAAGTGTATTATCTGGATCTAACCATTTAATACAAAACGTACTAGAATGAGATATGTGAGCGCTCGCTGCTGGTGGTATCTTGCGGCAGTGTTCAACTAAAGTTAAACAGACACTACTGCCTATTTTCTCAAACATCTCCACCCCTGACCTTGCAACTTGCAGCGTTCGTAGCGGCAGAAAGTCCAATTACTTTATTTCTTGTTATTATTTTAAGGCGAAAAGCACATTGAGGCTATTATCGCCTCCCCAAATGTAAGTGTGAGATTAAAGTGTTGAAGTCGTAAATATAGTGTTGCAAGTGTAAGTGTTTGTTAGACTCGGGTACCACGAGGGACGTCTAAATCCTCTCAATAGGTACAACTAGTCTGCACACCCTGCGGGGAAAATTACTTGGAATTTAGCCACTAATATCGAGCACATTTTTTTTTAATGATTGCGGTATTTCTAGAACGTTTACCATCCATCATTTATTTGCTCTTGGGTTACATCCCTGAGTGTACGCTGAAGGGAGGCTAAGAGGGAGCTTAAAGTATGCGAACTCTTAAATACCAGGCGACCTCCAGTATTAAGCTAGCCTTACTTATTCATGTTCTATACGGGTGGACATTTTACTTCCCTGCATATTTGTGGTAGTTTGAAGATTGGAAACAATCGAAACCCACAAAACTCTGCCAAAAGCATTTAAGTGAGGAAATTGTGGTTGTACATGTAGCAGACAATACGGACCCTAGGCGGACCTACCCAACCTGCAATGGCAACGCGAGAACATCTAAAAGAATAGTATCGAGGTAGTGTACAAGAAAATAACGGGCACAGATAAATCGAAAACATCAAACAAACTCGACTGCTGTCAATGTAGGCAGCATTCAATAACAATGTACTTGTTCGTGTCACGGAAACAACCTATAATGCACACAAAACAAGACATGTTTACCGAATTAATTGTCATTTTTACGCAACAGTTAGGGCCCACGTTATCTTAATTACAGTCAGCCTTTGTTTTCATTAGCAATTTGGCTATGGTATCATATTCGACAACAGTACAACACACACCTATCAGTTGCCTGCATTTACAAGATATCTTATTACATTACATACTGCTAATTAGATACACTGACGTTTAAACAGTACGACCATAGGTAAATAAAATATTTAACTATTAATTTCATTAAATTATACAAGCGCACAATTATGTGCGCTAACTTGAAAAAAAACATTTTCGTAATTAATCTGCGGCCCTTTTTGCAACAAAACACCTTATCAAAAAGTCTGTCGTAACTCACATAAAAAATTAGCCGCCTCGGTGGCCTAGTTGGTAGCGTACTAGGCTTTCACCCCGAGGACCAGGGTTCGATTCCCTACCAGGGCTTGGCATTTTCATACGCTATAAATCATCCCATCGTCTGCATTAGCCCAAGTGTGCACAATAGTCGGACGTTAAACACCAAAAAAAATACGACTGCAATTTTTTTAATGTAAAAGCTCAATTGCAGAAAATAAGTTAAACAAATTCTGGATACAGTCATGACTAAAACGAATGTACTTCTTTCAATTATAAATATAAACGTGTGTAAAATTTAAAATGCTAATTTACGTGGGTTTCAACGCTGATAACGACGGTGCTACCAGATTTTCAAAAACGTTTAAAGTAAAAAAGTTAAGATTTTTTAAATATTTGAAATCGCCGCCATTTTGAAACTGTTGAACCTGGCTAAGCGCCGCCTCGGTGGCCTAGTTGATAGCGTACTAGGCTTTCACCCCGAGAACACGGGTTCGATTCCCGGCCAGGGCTTGGCATTTTCATACGCTATAAATCATCCCATCGTCTGCATTAGCCCAAGTGTGCACAATAGTCAGACGTTGAAAAAAAACAAAAAAAAAAAAAAAAAAAAAAAACGATTGGAATTTTTTATTATGTAAAAGCTCAATTGCATAAAATAAGTTAAACAAATTCTGAATACAGTCATGACTAAAACGAATGTACTTCTTTCAATTATAAATATAAACTTGTGTAAAATTTAAAATGCTAATTTACATGGGTTTTAACGCTGATAACGATGGTGCTACCAGATTTTCAAAAAAGTTAAGATTTTTTAAATATTTGAAATCGCCGCCATTTTGAAACTGTTGCATCTTGATACGCGCCGCCTCGGTGGCCTAGTTGATAGCGTACTAGGCTTTCACCCCGAGGAACCCGGGTTCGATTCCCGACCAGGGCTTGGCATTTTCATACGCTATAAATCATCCCATCGTCTGCATTAGCCAAAGTGTGCACAATAGTCGGACGTTAAACACAAAAAAATGCACCTTGATAAAGAGCTCGTCTAAGCTATTACCGAAATCGATTTTCGTGCCAAGTTTGATGAATCGAATCGTATTAAACTTCCGAACGTTACAGTATATAAAAGTTCACATCAAAAAATGACCCAAGGATCAGAACCTTTCCATTTCTAAGGACCCAGTTGTAGGACTCACCATGATGACCGCTCAAATGGACAATCGTATTGTGTTATTTGCTGATTAAAGTAAAAGTACGGTTTCAATATGATCAGCCAAACAGTACGATCTCCCTCAGGTGGTTCTGCTACTGGTATAATTGCCAACAAGTAAGTAGGATTTACATGAGACCTTGTACTCAAAGTCGAAGTGGTAGTCCTGTATAATTAGCGGTGTGCCGAGAAGGCTTTACATAATTATCCAGTTGTTACGCACTTACACGCTACGGCGGTACCGCACGCATTACACATTTTTACGCATTCATAGTTCGCTATGTAAAACACATTGTAACAGTGTATACTGGCGCTACAATCGAAGAAACCATTCTTACTGCGCAAACGCAAAACGAGATAAATTCGAAACCACGATTATTAGAGGAAGGGGTGCAAATGTGGAAACGTGTGGGTAATGTGGAAACGTATTGTATCTGGCCAATAAAGTGCTGCACGCCAGCAGGATTAGGGGTAAACATTTGTAGTAGTTCTTATTTGTCTTTGTAAGCAGTCAGCAGTCAATCAAGCAGTGGATAGTGTCACAGTGAGTCAAATTATTTTCCTGGATTTTTCAATACTTTTTAGAGGTAAGCTTTAGGCATTAAATTCGTCTAACTATCTTATAAATATGTTACTTTAGATTAGGTAGGTTATAAAAGGATGTACAAAGAAGGTCTTGGCAGTTTTCAATCTGACCTAAACTAATAATTTCGCGACATAATCTGCTTAAATTCGAGATGGCCAATGTGCGGGTAACGTGGAAACGTACATGTGTTGGTATTGTGGAAACGTTTCCATGCTCACTGTAATTCAGAGCAAGATACCACATGTAGTTGAACTAATGGGTAAATGTCAAGTATGTGCCATTACTTCAGGAGAGTCAAATTTGGATCTTCCAATTGGTGAAAAAAAACCTACCCAAGAAGATGCCCTTTGTATTTTTTGCGGAGACGCATTTTCTAAAGACATTCGGGGAGAATTGTGGATTAAATGTGTAATGTGTGAAGAGTGGAGTCACTCTTTATGTGCTGGATGTGAAAGTGACACTTATGTATGTGATTTCTGCAAGTAAATTTAGTGTAACAATAATTTTAAGGCGTTTCCACATTACCCGCACTTTATGAAGTTTTCAAAAAAAGTATTACAAAGACAAAACGTTTTTTTATTCTTTACATACATAGTTTTTGTATTAATTAGTATTATATTTATATTTAAAACATTATAAAGTAACTTTAAGCATTTTTCTAAAGCTAAAAAACAGTTAAAAAATTTTTTATTCAACAAAAACAAAATGGGTTTCCACATTTGCACCCCCTCCTCTACAAAAATCTTCAAACAAAATGGCGGCCTTTCGAAATCTTAAAAGACACAAAAACTTTTCCACTTTACACTTAATCGGCGCTAAAAACAATTTCTGTTATTGAACCAGAAATACAAACTGTGTGCCATGTTTTCTCTGTTTATTTTAATTACGATAATTTGTTAGAAAACACAACATAACCTAAAACTTATTACGGCCCGTCAGCTGTTCAATGAAATCAGCTGATTGTTAAGATTAACATAAACAACTGGTCTTTTACTGCAACATATTTATCAAAAATTTAATTAACGAATCATTTCATAGATTTACAACGATCAAACGTTTTCGTAGGGTAGTGGTTAACACGTGCGACTCACAAGCGCAAGGTCCCCGGTTCGATCTCGGTTGAAAACACAGGAAATTTTAATTATAATTAATTTAATATGAGACTTGCGACGCGCAAAATATACTGTTATACATCAATATAAATTTGTGCACTCGTATCACGCAAATCCAACATCACAGCCGATCCTAAAGCATGATACGTGTTTAATCACGTGCTGGCATATACTTCGGGTTTGAACTAGTGGTGGGGCAAAAAAACACCAAACTGTTAAAAAAAACTGCTTTTCTATAAACGACAAACAGCTTTTCCAAACGGAAACAAGCAGTTTGATTTGGTCTGGTTTATGATTTCTTAAACAAGGAACGGACTGTTCTATTCGAACGTTGCCGCAAGCGCTAAAACTGTTTTCCTGCTAACTGCTTTTCTTCTACCTGCTTTTATGCTATTTCCCTTTATTCCAAAGTTGCTTGTTGCTTGTAGTGAAGTAAGAACTGTTCGGTCAATGCCAACGTTTACCTCTATTTTGTTGCGAGTTGTAGTAACAACCTCTCACATTTTGTAGATACAGAGCCTACTTTTATTTAAACATATTTTTAATATTTATTATCAATCATCAATATTTTTTTATCGACTAAAAATATTCTAAATCGTTTGCATTTTGGTAAATATGCAAAGGACTATTTAATTTTTAATTAAAAAAAAAGAATGCTTCTATTAGAAATTCATTGCATTTTGTACATAAAATGGCTTACATAATTATTACGTTTTGAGAATGTAATTTAATTATTACTACACTTGTAAGCATTACTTCTATACTTTCTGAATGATTTATACCCAGAAACAGTTAAGGACATGGTGGCAGTGGGAATGACAAAGTAGTCTTAGAAAACTGAACGTATGTGCTTTATGTTTTAGCTGCTAATACAACTTTGAGTTTCAGTGTTCCAAAACTGTTTTATTCAACTGTTTTAAAAAGCAGCTTTTTCCTCAACAAACAGTTTGTTGACGTTTGTAAAAATAGCAGAAACGCCCACATCTAGTTTGAACTCTCGACGTTAACTGCCACACTTATTACAGCCAGACAGACGCTCGTCATACAAATCGGGACACGATGAGTTTTCCTTTCACAAGGAAAGCTTCCTTACTGCAGGAATGAGGAAGCTCCGCCCCACTTACTTTACAGCCAATCACGTGCTCCCGTTGACGTAAACATTTTAATCGACAACTAGAACATTAACAACCTATGCAAATATCTTCGTGCACTGTGTTCCATACACTTTCTAAAATTGTTTTTTTTTTTGCCAAAGTCTTGCCTGCAGCCAGGCCTGATCAGACTGATTACGTCACTCCGGTCAGCTGATCGTCTACAGTGTGTTCCATGAGTGCTGAGAACTTTCTCAATCTAATAAAAAATTCGTTAAGACAACTCAGAAACGTTGTGAGCATATTTACAAACTACAGAACAGATGTTTGGTTTAGCACTGCCCGATACTGACAGCTAGTAAAAAATCGCCTGATTACAAATTTAAAATAATATTTTGTAATAAATTAGTCGAACTTGGTTATTACGGCCCAGGATGTTCTATTTTTTTACAAGCCCGGCCACAAATGTCTACCTTAGCGGCAATAAAATATAGACTACTGCTCGATAATAGTGTTAAAAAGTGGTCTATAAGATCGTACAAGGTCCGAGTGGAATGGAAGGCAGATAAGATCGACAAAGCAGTGCAAGAAGCAGATAAGTGTCGTCAGAACTACTACTGCTGATTTTTTTTTATGTACAAATCCTGCTTCTGTAATTATATTCATTTAAAATAAAGTAAGTTCTAACAAATGTTTTTTTTGTTTTGGTGTTTAACGACCCGACTATTCTGCACACTTGGGCTAACGCAGACGATGGGATGATTTATAGCGTATGAAAATGCCAAGCCCTGGCCGGGAATCGAACCCGGGTCCTCGGGGTGAAAGCCCAGTACGCTATCAACTAGGCCACCGAGGCGGTTAATTTTTTATGTGAGTTACGACAGACTTTTTGATAAGGTGTTTTGTTGCAAAAAGGGCCGCAGATTAATTGCGAAAATGTTTTTTTTTCAAGTTAGCGCACATAATTGTGAGCTTGTATAATTTAATGAAATTAATAGTTAGATATTTTATTTACCTATGGTCGTACTGTTTAAACGTCAGCGTATCTAATTGGCAGTATGTAATGTAATAAGATATCTTGTAAATGCAGGCAACTGATAGGTGTGTGTTGTACTGTTGTCGAATATGATACCATAGCCAAATTGCTAATGAAAACAAAGGCTGACTGTAATTAAGATAACGTGGGCCCTAACTATTGCGTAAAAATGACAATTAATTCGGTAAACATGTCTTGTTTTGTGTGCATTATAGGTTGTTTCCGTGACACGAACAAGTACATTGTTATTGAATGCTGCCTACATTGACAGCAGTCGAGTTTGTTTGATGTTTAATGTTGTACCCGTTATTTTCTTGTACACTATCTCGATACTATTCTTTTAGATGTTCTCGCGTTGCCATTGCAGGTTGGGTAGGTCCGCCTAGGGTCCGTATTGTCTGCTACATGTACAACCACAATTTCCTCACTTAAATGCTTTTGGCAGAGTTTTGTGGGTTTCGATTGTTTCCAACCTTCAAACTACCACAAATATGCAGGGAAGTAAAATGTCCACCCGTATAGAACATGAATAAGTAAGGCTAGCTTAATACTGGAGGTCGCCTGGTATTTAAGAGTTAGCTCCCTCTTAGCCTCCCTTCAGCGTACACTCAGGGATGTAACCCAAGAGCAAATAAATGATGGATGGTAAACGTTCTAGAAATACCGCAATCATTAAAAAAAAAATGTGCTCGATATTAGTGGCTAAATTCCAAGTAATTTACAATGCTACAAATATAATGTATTAACGCACAACGATAATACACGTACACGTTTCAAAATGACACTACCATTTCAAATCTTTAAAAATTTGTAGTCTTTTTGTCTTAAAATATTTTCAAAATCTGATTTTACCAATCGTAACCAGCTTTAAAAACCGCATAAAATAACCAGTTGAATTTGACGGCGGTCAGGGTTCGTATTTTCAATGTAAAAGTATAAAAATACGCAGATTTTAATTCCGATTACGATGGTGAAATTTGAATTTTCGATAGCGTCCGCGATTGCTACGGGACGACTTTAGTTTTACTCTGTTCGCAACGTTCATTGATCGGACAAATAAACTCTGCGCAACGTTTGCGCAACACATTTCTTGGACACATGCCAAGTACACAACCTCACTTTAATCGCACGCTTTTAAGTGCCATCACGTTTTTTATAAACTACTACGGGCGATCCCTAACCTAACCTGTCTTAACATTACAACTAGTGGATTTAATAGTTTAACCTAGAATATTTACATACAAAATGGCCGACTTCAAAACTGGACGTAGGAAATCCGGTTCTGGTTATCTATAAGCCTCTGGATTAACCTTAGTACCCCGGCTCTACCGTAGAAGTACAGCACGTAGTTCCACATATCGCCGCCAGGTTTCAGTTACCCGCGACCATCAATATGTTAAACGCTTAAAATTGGAATGTTAATGGAATTTAATTTCTATTAGCTTTTTGTACATTGGCAACACCTGAAGATCGTTACTCACTCAGTAAGTCGCTGACCAAGCAGCATTAAGCCTATACACGGCAGTTAGAAGCAAACTTACAAGGGAAAATTACTTATATATTTTCTTAACGATGGCTAGGGCTATCACGGTAAAGCCCAGACACAGCAGAACTAAATGAGCGCCGATCCTAACCTCTAGATCACTTTGTGGGCAATCGTTACTAAATTCTTTAATAGAGGCCGACCGGCGACTCTGAAGACTCCGGGTAAGATACAGGTCCGGACCTAAACATCCGCGAAGTCGTAGGTTCGAGGCTGCAGTTACTGTCGTCAGCTTTACCCGTTCCGTTAAGCCGAATTATCGTTTTTATTAATCAAACTGGGTAAAGTTTAGGCCTAGACATTAAACAAAATTTAAAAAGTGCGCAAGCGCGCGCGTGTGTGTGTGTGCGCAAAGCAATAATAGAAGAATAATGAAAATTACGTAAAATAAAACAGCCTATTATCGATGTTTAGGCTATTAATGAATAAGATATTGTTTATTCTACCACAACTAACAACGACGTGTACTTGTTCTACTTTCTTTTAATTAAATAGACGTAAAGCTTATTTCTACTTTTATTAAACGATCTCAATTTCAGGTGCTTAATAAAATACCGCACAAATTATAATTTATATTCCTTATTTTATGAATTCGAAGGTTTACAACTTGTTAAATTTTGTAGGGCCAATTTATTTTTGCTTCCTCTAAACTACTGTAAAAATATTTAATAGTTTTTTCTCTAATATTTTTATTATTAGACTATTACTTTAATAACTTTTTTAATAAAACACTGTATTTACTTTGAACAAAATCATTTCTACTTAAATAAAATTTTTTGCTGATACACAATTATTACGTTATTATATATATATATATATATATATATATATATATATATATATATATATATATATATTCCCCCGCAGGGGGTGCGGACTAGCTGCACCTATTGAGAGGATTTAGACGTCCCTTTCGGTACCCGAGTCTAACACACACTTACACTTACGACTTTAACACTTTACAATCACACTTACATTTAGGGAGGCGATAATAGCCTAAATGTGCTTTTCGTTTTAAAAACAACAACTATATATATATATATATATATATATATATATATATATATATATATATATATATATATTATTATTATTATTATTAGGGCGAAAAGCTCATTGAGGCTATTATCGCCTCCCTAAATGTAAGTGTGAGTGCAAAGTGTTATAGTCGTAAGTGCGGTGTTGTAAGTGTAAGTATGTGTTAGACTCTGGTACCGCTAGAGACTCCTAAAACCTCTCAATAGGTGCAGCTAGTCTGCACTCCCTCGCGAGGGACACACACACACACACACACACACACACACAATATTGTCACAATAATAAACTGTCAGCACTTATTTCATTAATTTGTTAATATACCACTATTTTTATTTTAAAATTTTCTAATACAGTAATAAGTATTTTTCAATAGAAACTTTCTAAGTGCAACAAGCAGCACCCAGCACCGAGCAGCGAGCAGTTAGCGCGGTGAACTGCGATTAAATCACCGCTACTGTTCACTGCTCAGAGCATTCACTGTTAACAATAAACAGCTACCGGAACAACGATGTTCTCGGTCAATCTGTGGTACACACAGATGATTCCGTCACGTAACGTTTGCACGATTTAACTAACCTCAACATTTTCCACAGTGTGTAAGTCCTATCTATCCCATGTTAATTTCCCCATTTTCATGGCCCGATTTCTCATAAACATTTACATAGACGTTTTTCAAATCTACCATGACTTTGACACACATTAAAACAGGGATTTTTTTTAATATTTTTTTGTGAGGCCGTATTGTAACTTTTTTTTTAAATGTAAGAAACTTTTAAAAAATCGCATTTATTTATTTCTATTTAAAAAAAAAATAATATTACGACGGATAAAAATTACAATTAACGCAGCGAAGCACGGGTCTCGTTTTTTTTTTTTGATTTGTTAAAGGCAAAATCACATCGAGGCTATTATCGCCTACCTAAACGTAAGTGTGAGTGTAAAGTGTTAAAGTCGTAAATGTGTGTTAGACTCGGGTACTGCGAGGGACGTCTAAATCCTCTCAATACTTGCAGCTAGTCCGCACCCCCTGCGGGGGCACGGGGTCTCGTATGAATTAAACATAAAACGGCGCACGTGACACAAACAACGTAACCCGCCCACAAAATTCTGAAAAAAAAACACCCGCATACAAACTTACCCGTAAAAAGCGGTAACTATCCAAAAACACAGCCAACACTATCGGATTTAGTCAACGGCAGGTTACTAACCTGTCTTGTATCGACCAAGACTGGGCCCTGTACGGAAGCCCAAACGCTTGGGCGGCTGCCCAAAGTAAAAGCAACACCTGGCTCCAAACAAACGCCGTCTATTTGTACACTGTTGACTTTAGCAAAGGTTAGGCCTACTTGTCCGTTTGTCCATCTCCTATCTTCTGTAACGCATCTGTAACGCAGTAACTGGTAGCACGAACGTACCCAAAATATGATCACGTACAGCAGCTACATCGCTAAACTTCCGGCACGCAACTGCTTCGCTGATGCGATTAACGAAAATTTTCTAACAATATTTTTTATACTTTACATTCGGTCAGGTTTCGCCGTCGTAACTAGTGCTAAACTCTGCCCCAACAAACTTCCAAATTACACACAAACCCAATCACGAAACCAACCCTCACCGCCGTCAAATTGGTATTCTTAATTTCAACAGATATTGATAACTTAAAACGCCTTTACACAGATACTAACGCAATTATTAAAATGGCAACCATTTTAAAACTGTAGAAATGATTCTCTTCTGTAACGAACCTGTCCAAGCTATTATCAAAATCAATTTTTTTGTACTAAATGTCAACTGAAACGGGAACCAAAATGTCAAAATAGTGCTAACACACACACGCGACCCCCCACACACAATCGTGAGGGTTGTAAAATAGATTTGTAACAACCCTCACGAAATGTTACTCATTTTACGGTCCTGGGTCTTACCATGATGGCCTCTTTCAATCTTTAACACCTCATTTTCCAACGGGAATACGCTATCAAAACTAGGCCAGACGAATTTCAGTTACCATATACAGTCACAAAACCGGGGAGGTGCAAAAAACGATCGTCAAAACTGTGTGTGTGTGTGTGTGTGTGTGTGTGTGTGTGTGTGTGTGTGTGTGTGTGTGTGTGTGTGTGTGTGTGTGTGTGTGTGTGTGTGTGTGTGTGTGTGTGTGTGTGTGTGTGTGTGTGTGTGTGTGTGTGTGTGTGTGTGTGTGTGTGTGTGTGTGTGTGTGTGTGTGTGTGTGTGTGTGTGTGTGTGTGTGTGTGTGTGTGTGTGTGTGTGTGTGTGTGTGTGTGTGTGTGTGTGTGTGTGTGTGTGTGTGTGTGTGTGTGTGTGTGTGTGTGTGTGTGTGTGTGTGTTTATATATATATATATATATATATATATATATATATATGTATGTGTGTGTGTGTGTGTATATATATATATATATATATATATATATATATATATATATATATATGTATGTGTGTGTGTGTGTGTGTGTGTGTGTGTGTGTGTGTGTGTGTGTGTGTGTGTGTGTGTAATTCACAAGTTGCCTGGTAAAGGTTCAGCGCAGCGCACTGCGTGACGGACGTTAGCACCAACACTAAAACAAACGCAGCATGCAGACTAGCTTCACCTATCGAGAGGATTTAGACGTCCCTCGCGGTACTCGAGTCTAACACATACTTACACTTACAACACTACACTTGCGACTAACACTTTACACTCACGCTTACATTTAAGGAGGCGATAATAGCCTTATGTGCTTTTCGCCTTAAAACAACAAAAAAATTGAAAAAAAATGAACAAAAATTACCTTAAGAGTCAGCACTGCAGTAACCCATATAGTCCTAGTCCCAATAGTCCTAGTCCATTTAGTGTAATAACTGTGTAGGCTTATCGGCCCGATATCGTTTCCGCGAACCCGTGCGGCTTGGTTACGTAGGTTGTAATAATAGTTCGCGGCAAACCTGGCTAAAAACTATATATATTATATATATATATATATATATATACACGTACACACAGTACACGCGCGCGTACATGCACAGACACACACACACACACACACACACACACACACATACATGCACACATGCACACACACACGCGCACACACACACACACACACACACACACGCACACACACACACACTAATACACACGCGCGCGCACACACACACACACACACACACACACACACACACACACACACACACACACACACACACACACACACACACACACACACACACACACACACACACACACACACACACACACACACACACACACACACACACACACACACACACACACACACACACACACACACACACACACACACACACACACACACACACACACACACACACACACACACACACACACACACACACACACACACACACACACACACACACACACACACACACACACACACACACACACACACACACACACAGTTATGTTTCAAGACTTTCCAAATATAAAAAACACGGTTTAACAATAACAAAACTAAAATATTACCATAAAACATTATTACAATGAAGATGCATGAAATAATTGTACATATAAATCGTACGGGCACAAGGTACCTTCGTATCAAATTTTAAAACACTCGGCCAATACGTTCGACCAAAACGGCGTAAACTGGTCATCGTTAAATCAGAGGCAGCCATCTTGAAACGGAAGTAAACAGGACAAAACATTACGCATACGTCATTTGGGCTTTACACAAGTTACCTTCGTACCAAATTTCAAAACCATCGATCAACGCGTTTTGGCTAAAAGTAAGTACACTCGTTATTGTAAATCAAAGCTGCCTCGGTGGCCTAGTTGAAAGCGTACTGGGCTTTCACCCCGAGGACCCGGGTTCGATTCCCGGCCAGGGCGTGGCATTTTCATACGCTATAAATCATCCCATCGCCTGCATTAGCCCAAGTGTGCACAATAGTCGGACGTTAACAAACAAAACAAAAAATTGTAAATCATAGGCTACCATTACGAAATGGAAGTGAATGGGGGAGGGCAGGAATTTTACACGTGTAGTTCGGGCTTTATACAAGATACCTTCGTACCGAATTTCAAAACAATCGGTCAATGCGTAACAAACAAACCAACCAAATGACGAACGGCCTGGTTGAAACAAGAGATCTCGCAATTGGTGCCCAAAAAAATAAATATCTTCAATTATAACGCGGTAGATTTATTATCAAACATATTAATGTCACACAATAAACACGTTGTATAGTGGATACTAATAACACATCAGAAACCAACAAAAAAAAATGCCGTCAAACAATATACAGGCTGTCTTACATTAAAATCGATACCGTCAAACAAAGCAGACGCTAATATAATAGATTATATTATAATAATTAGCGTCAAACGATAAATCGGGTAAAAAAATATAACGGGTACAAGATACCATCAAACACAATAGAAAAATAAATATAATACATGCCGTCAAACAATGAACATAAAACTTTAAATAGAACAGATACCGTCTAACATAATTATCAAATATTTTACGATCAATGTTATAAAAACTATCAAATACAAGAGATACCATAAAACAAAAAAAACCTTCGAATATAATAGGCACCGTGAAAAATATATATTTCAATAAAATAAATAAAAAATCCGGGACCGAATCTCACATGATGGCACCCTCTAATAGCTCATTTTCCAGCAGAAATTCTCTAATAATCACTGCATTCCTAACTTGGGGAACGTATAAGAAAAAGTCGCTTTCCATAAAGTCGAAAATCAGACATTATACTACGGTCACAAGACCGGAAGTGACTTATGCCGCGGGAACTTTATTTAATCTAAGAAGCCGAAACAGAACAGAGGAGCTTCAAAAGATGGAAAGAAAAATATTGAGAACCATTATCAACAAAAAACACATTGTAGAAGGAACGTCTGTTAGATAATATTAGAAAGAGGAGACTGGCTTTCTATGGACACCTAATACGGCTACCAGAAGAAAGACTGACGAAGAAACTCCTGAATTACCAACTCAAGATGAAAGTAAAGAATGAGTGGCTTAAAGTGGAACAGGAGCTAAAAGAATTAGGGATAACGGAGGAACGTCTGAAAGAAGGAAGGGAAAAACCAATCCTTAGGGATAAAAACACCAGATTAAAATTTAAAGAATGAACAAAAAGAGTTGCCTTTTACTCGGAGGAAGTTAGACTACAGAGATTATGTTGTTATAAGACCTTATGTTACCTTACCTTATGTTGTTATAAGACTGAAAAAGTATTAGTATTAGGAGAATCTCAAAAACCTAAAGAACCAAAGTTGAAAGCCCAAAAGAACCAAAATTGACTAAATATGCTCCACTGAGGGCTTAAAAAAAATAAAAAATATGCCATTAACATAAAAAAAGCCGTCAAGACAAAAGCGCCTTCAAATATACGAGGTACACTGTCAATACCGTAAAAAATACTAAAACGTACTGTCAAATTTATTAACGTTTAAACTAAAAGTCTCTACGATTTTAATACATCCGGGTAAACATCGTGACTTGTATGATAGAATCATGGCTAACCAGGAATCGAACCTACGACGTTTAACGATAGCGAGCACACTCTTATCGGGCGAAACGCAGACGTAGGAAAATTCCAAAGAATCGCGAAAGATAAACGTACATAAATATTTCACTCGCTCCAAAAAAAAAAACGCTCTACCATTTTGTTACTTGCAAAAAGAACAGCTGTATTTAACCAGCTGCGAGCTGTGCAAACGGAACAGCCTCTGATGCAAAAATATTGCTGCCGTTTTTTTTAATTATAACACTCCTCTGTTTGTTTATGTTTAAAATTTGACAATAAACGTAACATTTCGCAATTCATTTTACAAGGATTTCACGTTTAGTTTCACCGGAAACTATTTTTTCCGCGAAATTAAAACCCGGGTTAATTTCAACTTTATTACGGCAACCAATTCTAAGCAACTAACGATCAGCACGTATCTAACAACATAATTTTAACAAAATAAACTTTCAAATTATATTTAAAAAACGAAAAGAAACCCTAATCGCAGTCAAAATTTCTTAATTTCAACTGATTATGAAAATTCAAAACGCTAATTTATGGAATTTTTAACGCTGATTAAAAAAACATAATACAAAAAGTTATGAATTTTTAAGATTTTAAAATGGCCACCATTCTGAAACTGTTAAACGAATTTTGCTGGTAATACCATAAAGCTGAGCTAAAAACCATAAACCAAAAAAATATTTTGAAAAAACTAAAAGGTAATTAATGAAGTTTTTAACGCTGATTAAAAAAACAATACAAAAAGTTACGAATTTCTAAAGATTTTTAAATGATCACCATTTTGAAACTGCCAAACGAATTTTTCTGGTAATACCGTAAAGCTGAGCTAAAACCGTAAACCAAAAAAATATTTTGAAAAAAACAAAAAGGTAATTTATGCAGTTTTTAACGCTAATTACGACTGTAAAATGGGATTTTCAAACAAATTTTAGACAAAACAGTTACGACTTTTTAAATTTTGAAATGGCCGACATTTTGAAACTTTTGAACGAATTCCGCTGGTTAAGGAAGTGGTCGCAATTTTGGTCAGACTTGATAAAACACACACACACACACACACACACACACACACACACACACACACACACACACACACACACACACACACACACACACACACACACACACACACACACACACACACACACACACACACACACACACACACACACACACACACACACACACACACACACACACACACACACACACACACACACACACACACACACACACACACACACACACACACACACACACACACACACACACACACACACACACACACACACACACACACACACACACACACACACACACACACACACACACACACACACACACACACACACACACACACACACAATTTCATACTTCGGTTATCACAAACCAATTGTTTCATTTTTAGAATATGACGATAATACAAATACAGTAAACATTTCAGAAATAGTATTATGCATTAACTTGTTAAATTTAAAAGTGCGCGGAGTACAAAAGAAAATGTTTCGATCTGCCGGACTTTAGAACGTACAATTGGCGATTCAACTTTTTAGCAGCGCCAAAACACAGCCTAGCGGTCGTGAAAGTAACTACTGGAAACGTGACCACTCCGTTTCCAAACGGAAATGTACCTTGCATGTATTTATTTCAACAAATCTTCAAAACTGGTGCCGTTTGGGCATATTATTTACATTTTAGCGGACGATTTACTCAAATAATATATAAGATTACATTCTGCGTCACCAGTTTTAAAGATCTGTTGAAAAAAATAGAATAAAATACACGTAAAGTATGTATAAAGGAGTGGTCAACTTTCCGGTAGTTATTTTTCCGGCCGTTCTAGCGCTGCTAAAAACGCCAATATGCACAGCGCTGGTCTTGGTTAGTTACCTTAAATAGCAAGAGATGGTGTTGATCGATGTGAGGGTTATTCGAATAGAGTTACAAATTATTAAGCAGGTATTTATTTAATTAAAATAAATTATTACTGCTAAAAATAAATACTTTATCAGCTCTGCTACTACATATTATATACTACACACTCATACTACACACATGCGTATTCTCGCTCTACGACTTTTTCTCTTTCGTATATACCAGGGGTCTCCAAACTTTCCAGCCTTAGGGCCATACTGATTACTCCAGTAAGTTCCGAAGGCCAAAACCATATTATCATTGTTGCCGGTGGTAAAAAGTGAAATAGTCCACTGATGAAAAAAAAGTCCGAAAAAGTACGCAACGTTTAAAAAAGGCTGCAAATCGGATTGCAAATATCAAAACTCATCTTTGTTGGAATTTTATAAGAGTCTTCCACTGACACAATTTGATAATTTGCATAAATTTGCTCGTGGGCTGTTTTCTGTTTTTGGTACTACTTATTTGTGTGAGAAGACCTTCTCCAAAATGAAGTACACAAAAAATGTTTACAGATCTAAATTAACTGATGAGCATCTTAAATCTCTTTTAATAATTGGTACAAGTAAAATTAGTTCACAACTACAAACTATTGTCAGTGGAAAATCTCAATTACATAAATCTCATTAGTATTTCATATGTCATTATGCTTGGTATAAGTTATGTTTTTACTTAAAATGTATAAAATGTTAGTTGGATTCATTTCAATAATTTGTTAGTTATTATATACTGAAGTTAAATTTTCTGCATATTATACATGTCTTTACTCATTACAATTCTGTGTTTCTTTATCCAACTTATCACAAAAACAATAACAATAAGCCTACAACAATGTTATGAGTAGTTAGCCCATGACCATATCAATGTAGATGTCATATTAATAATTATTCAACATAAAATTAGAATACTTCAGTAAACTAAATTTAATTTGCTATAAAAAATATGTTCTCTAAAAGGAGTTTTCAAGTATGCTAGCTCTCCGCGGGCCGGATGTGGCCCTCGGGCCGTAGTTTGGAGACCCCTGGTATATACCATGCTTAGCGTCATGCGCTACGTTACAGATTACGATTACGAGTCAGCGATTTGTTTTTACATGTTCCCAGGTACGAAAATTCCGACAAAACGCGCCTAAAAGTTTTCACAAAACAAAAAAGTTGGATACAATCGCATCCCTTAGACGTGCCACTGATGCGGGGAAATTTTCGATCACCCGACCTGGGTTCTGGGGAAATTTTGTGCCGCTTGGAAATCTTTGTACCCCTGGTTTTCAATACGATGTGCTGCATATTTTATAAAAACTGTCACAGCCAATGCCTGCTACATCAAATTCTGCTCTGTAACGTACAAATACAGTGACAATACAGAACAAACGGCTAGAAATTACAGGATGTAATTTTGTCCTCGTACGAGGTGCGGCTATTAAATAACGAGACTGACGCTGCGGCGGAACAAGTGCGCATGCGCCAACCGCCATTAACCGACAGCTGTTTAGTGAAGTTTTCTCTTCAGAATGCAGTTAGTCTCGTTTGTGTAACCAACACCGTTTAGTCATAACCTTCATTTCCGTTAGTGTTATTTTGTTTTGCCGGGGAAAATGGTTAGTGTAATAATAGAGCAACGAATTGTTGTTAAATTTCACTTCAAACTTGGAAAAACCGCTACTGAAACTTATAATTTACTGAAAGAAGTGTATGGCAGTGAATGTTTATCGCGGGCACGTGTTTTTGAATGGCTTAGGCGTTTTAAAGATGGCCGACAAGACGTTGGAAGATGATTCGCGGTCAGGTCGCCCTTCAACGTCAAAAACGGATGGCAATGTCGAAAAAGTTGCTAATTCGATTCAGTCTGACCGTCGATTAAGTATTCGTGCAATTGGTGAAACTGTAGGCATTGATAAAGAATGTGTACGGCAAATTTTACGTGACAATTTGAACATGCGAAAAGTGTGTGCCAAAAATTCTCACGTTTGAACAACAAGCAGCTCGCAAAAATGTCTGTACTGACACTTTGGATGCCATTGAAAATGACCCAAATTTATTGGAAAGGATAATAACATGTGATGAATTGTGGTTTTTTCATGTATGATCCGGAAACAAAGCGCCAATCCATGCATTGGAAGACTCCAACTTCACCGACAGCCAAAAAAGCAAGAATCAGCAGTCAAAATTTAAAGCAATGATTGCTTTTTCGATATTCATGGGATTGTGTACCTTCAGTGGGTTCCTGAAGGTCAAACAATTGATCAATATTACTACCTTGAGGTACTTGATAAACTACGTGAAAGAGTAAGGAAAAAACGACCCGAAATGTGGAAGGACATGGGTTTTCCACCAAGACAATGCGCCAGCTCATTCAGCGTTATCTATCACGAGGTTCCTGGCCCAAGTACAGCATCCCAGTGTTAGAACATCCATCTTACTCACCAGACCTTGCACCATGTGACTTCTATCTGAGTCCGTGGAAGCTGTAAAAGTGAAAGCGGCAAGAGTCCTGAAGGAGTTGACAGAAGATGACTTCCAGCACTGTTTCCAACAATGGAAAATTCGCATGTAGCGTTGTAGGGATAAAGAAGGTGTGTATATTGAAGGTGATAATAAGTAATTACGTATAAAATGAAAATAAATTTTTTTACGTCAGCCTCGTTATTTAGACACACCTCGTAGAACGCTGTTTACGTCGGCGAGACAGCTGCGTGTCGCGATTATTTCGTACTATAACGCGTGCAAAGCCCACTCGCGTGTATTGAGATTCGAGTTGTGTCCGGCAGTTGGGTCTTTACAAATACGCAATACGCAAATAATTGGAATGTTTTGCAGGTTAGGGCGGGGCGTGGTCGGGTTAGACATTAATAACAAAAATTACAATTATTTCAGAGCGGGCGTGATCGGACCGCTCTCTCTTGGCCTAGTTCCGATGCCTGTTGCTGTGTATTACAGGCCTATCTCTCTCGGTCTCTCGGTCTACCGTTATGGGTTTAACAAGTAACAAAATCATTCACTGTTGTGACTAACAGGAACGGAGGGGGCAGAGGTCTACTATAACAAGATGTGCAGCTTCACGAGGAGGCTTATCCGCAAACACTATCAATAATCGTGGCACGCAGCTGTCTCGCTGACACGATGGAAGCGAATTTCCAACAATAATTTTTTACCTGACATTTTTCCCCCAAAATCTGATTTCCCCATCAATAAAATCCTGACCGTGATCTGGTTCACTTTCATTTTAACAACAGAAACGCAAATCAATGCACCCCGCCGGGAGTGCAGACTAGCTGCACCTATTGAGAGGATTTAGACGTCCCTCGAGATACCCGAGTCTAACACACACTTACACTTACGACACTTTAACACTTTACACTCACACTTACATTTAGAGAGGTTATTATATTTTAACACTTTACACTCACACTTACATTTAGATAGGTTATTACTTTTTAACACTTTACACTCACACTTACATTTAGAGAGGTTATTATATTTTAACACTTTACACTCACACTTACATTTAGAGAGGTTATTATTTTTTAACACTTTACACTCACACTTACATTTAGAGAGGTTATTATTTTTTAACACTTTACACTCACACTTACATTTAGAGAGGTTATTATTTTTTTACACTTTACACTCACACTTACATTTAGAGAGGTTATTATTTTTTAACACTTTACACTCACACTTACTTTTAGAGAAGTTATTATTTTTTAACACTTTACACTCACACTTACTTTTAGAGAAGTTATTATTTTTTAACACTTTACACTCACACTTACTTTTAGAGAAGTTATTATTTTTTAACACTTTACACTCACACTTACTTTTAGAGAGGTTATTATTTTTTAACACTTTACACTCACACTTACATTTAGAGAGGTTATTATTTTTTAACACTTTACACTCACACTTACATTTAGAGAGGTTATTATTTTTTTTCACTTTACACTCACACTTACATTTAGAGAGGTTATTATTTTTTAACATTTTACACTCACACTTACATTTAGAGAGGTTATTATTTTTTAACACTTTACACTCACACTTACATTTAGAGAGGTTATCATATTTTAACACTTTACACTCACACTTACATTTAGAGAGGTTATTATTTTTTAACACTTTACACTCACACTTACATTTAGAGAGGTTATTATTTTTTAACACTTTACACTCACACTTACATTTAGAGAGGTTATTATTTTTTAACACTTTACACTCACACTTACATTTAGAGAAGTTATTATTTTTTAACACTTTACACTCACACTTACATTTAGAGAGGTTATCATATTTTAACACTTTACACTCACACTTACATTTAGAGAGGTTATTATTTTTTAACACTTTACACTCACACTTACATTTAGAGAGGTTATTATTTTTTAACACTTTACACTCACACTTACATTTAGAGAGGTTATTATTTTTTAACATTTTACACTCACACTTACATTTAGAGAGGTTATCATATTTTAACACTTTACACTCACACTTACATTTAGAGAGGTTATTATTTTTTAACACGTTACACTCACACTTACATTTAGAGAGGTTATCATATTTTAACACTTTACATTCACACTTACATTTAGAGAGGTTATTATTTTTTAACACTTTACACTCACACTTACATTTAGAGAGGTTATTATTTTTTAACACTTTACACTCACACTTACATTTAGAGAGGTTATTATTTTTTAACACTTTACACTCACACTTACATTTAGAGAGGTTATTATTTTTTAACATTTTACACTCACACTTACATTTAGAGAGGTTATTATTTTTTAACACTTTACACTCACACTTACTTTTAGAGAAGTTATTATTTTTTAACACTTTACACTCACACTTACATTTAGAGAGGTTATTATATTTTAACACTTTACACTCACACTTACATTTAGAGAGGTTATTATTTTTTAACACTTTACACTCACACTTACATTTAGAGAGGTTATTATTTTTTAACACTTTACACTCACACTTACATTTAGAGAGGTTATTATTTTTTAACACTTTACACTCACACTTACATTTAGAGAGGTTATTATTTTTTAACATTTTACACTCACACTTACATTTAGAGAGGTTATTATTTTTTAACACTTTACACTCACACTTACATTTAGAGAGGTTATCATATTTTAACACTTTACACTCACACTTACATTTAGAGAGGTTATTATTTTTTAACACTTTACACTCACACTTACATTTAGAGAGGTTATTATTTTTTAACACTTTACACTCACACTTACATTTAGAGAGGTTATTATTTTTTAACACTTTACACTCACACTTACATTTAGAGAAGTTATTATTTTTTAACACTTTACACTCACACTTACATTTAGAGAGGTTATCATATTTTAACACTTTACACTCACACTTACATTTAGAGAGGTTATTATTTTTTAACACTTTACACTCACACTTACATTTAGAGAGGTTATTATTTTTTAACACTTTACACTCACACTTACATTTAGAGAGGTTATTATTTTTTAACACTTTACACTCACACTTACATTTAGAGAAGTTATTATTTTTTAACACTTTACACTCACACTTACATTTAGAGAGGTTATCATATTTTAACACTTTACACTCACACTTACATTTAGAGAGGTTATTATTTTTTAACACTTTACACTCACACTTACATTTAGAGAGGTTATTATTTTTTAACACTTTACACTCACACTTACATTTAGAGAGGTTATTATTTTTTAACACTTTACACTCACACTTACATTTAGAGAGGTTATCATATTTTAACACTTTACACTCACACTTACATTTAGAGAGGTTATTATTTTTTAACACTTTACACTCACACTTACATTTAGAGAGGTTATTATTTTTTAACACTTTACACTCACACTTACATTTAGAGAGGTTATTATTTTTTAACACTTTACACTCACACTTACATTTAGAGAGGTTATTATTTTTATGTGCTTTTCGCCTTAAAATAAAAAAAAATCTACTTTTAGTAAACAGTAAATACTGTAGCCTAATTTAGGTATGTAATGTAAAATACGGTTATAGTAGGTTTCATTTGTAAATATTTCAATAAGGTGCGATGTTAGAATTCAGTCAGTTATATAATAGGAGGTAACAGTTTTAAATAAATTAAATATAATAAATGACATTGCTTTATTAAGAGGTCATACAAGTAATAAATATGCCTATAACGTCTATTTTAACATTATGTCTTACTAACAAAGAAACAATAGGAATACACGACTTCACAACGATTTTACTTGGGAAGATATGTACAATAATCTTCAAGTAAAAATACTGTATTAAAGACTAGTGTATTATAAAAACTGAATGCCGGCCAATGGAATTATCTGAATTATTTTATTTACAGAATGCATACTTTTTTACGTTCAATTGCGTAAAAAAACCCATCCTAAACTTTTTTTCTTTCCGTTCGTGTACCAACAAGGAAAGTTATGATTGCCACGGACATATTTTTCGTCTGCTCTACGACAAACCCGACTAGACTAGAAAGCACGAGTCGGTGTCTAGACGGACAGACACCGAGTGTACAGAGAAGGTCAGCCGAACTGGATCGGGTACAGACAAGTACAGGTGGGTGGAATGGCCGACCGCTTCGCTAACTGTTATACTGGTTACCCTGCAGCGCTGCAGGGCCTGGCCTATTGTGTAAAGTGTAAAGTGTAAAGCCCGCAATGCACGCGGCGCGATCAGCTGTTACTGAATCTGTTTGTGTTTAGGTGGCAACGATTTCAATAGCTTCATTAAATATGGTTAAAACTTTACAACGGGTGTTCGTCACCTGACGAACACGTAGTGAACACGCTTACTGATGCTTAGGGGCTCGGCAGAGCCTGAACACTTGTGGGGTAGAAAACGCGTTTTAATCAACCAAACAGTTAACCGGGAAAATACACGCGCATGTCTTTTGTATTTGTGTGTGTGTGTGTGTGTGTGTGTGTGTGTGTGTGTGTGTGTGTGTGTGTGTGTGTGTGTGTGTGTGTGTGTGTGTGTGTGTGTGTGTGTGTGTGTGTGTATAGCTTTGTGCTCGCGTGTGTTTGTGTGTGTGTGCGTGTGCGTGCGTGCGTGTGTGTGTGCGCGCGCGTTTTTGTATGTGTGTACGTGTGTGCGCGCGCGCATATGTTTGTGTTGTGATGTGTGCGTTCGCGCTCGCGATTTTGTATGTGTGTGTGTGTGTGTGTGTACGTGTACGTGTGTGTGCGCGTGCGTGTGTTTGTGTTGTGATGTGTGCGTTCGCACTCGCGCGCGCGCGTATTTGTGCGTGTGTGTGTGCGCGTGCGCGCTCGTGATTTTGTATGTGTGTACGTGTGTGTGTGTGTGCGCGCGTGCGCGCTCGTGATTTTGTATGTGTGTACGTGTGTGTGTGTGTGTGCGCGCGCGCGCATGTGTTTGTGTTGTGATGTGTGCGTTCGCGCTCGCGCGTATTTGTGCGTGTGTGTGCGCGTGCGCGCTCGCGATTTTGTATGAGTGTACGTGTGTGTGTGTGTGTGTGTGTGTTTTAGTACTCTAGCGTTCACAATTTTGGTCCAACAATTTGATTTTGGTAATAACTTCATCAAGATCGTTATTCAGCCAAATCCCGTAAAAAAATTTTTAAAATAGCAGTCACTCGAAATCTTTATTGTAATTTTAAAGTTCAAAAATTATAATTTATGCACGTTTCGATGACGAAATCAAATTTTGAAAAAATCGTCGAATGATTGCTGTAAAATGATTTTTCTTAATTACGGTTATCAGGTCAGCAACAGTTCGCACTTCCTGCGGTACGCTGCGCCACTGTAGCAGTACTGCAAAGTCGTTTACTCTCCATACCTAACGGTTTGTTTTTTTAAGGCGAAAAGCACATTGAGGCTATTATCGCCATCCTAAATGTTAAGTGTGTAAAGTCGTAAGTGTAGTGTTGTAAGTATAAGTGTGTGTTAGACTCGGGTACCGCGAGGAACGTCTAAATCCTCTCAATAGGTGTAGTTAGTCTGTACTCCCCTGCGGGGAACAATGGAGTGAGTATTGGGGGGAAGACAGCATACATAATTGGCGACCGTACCAAAAAATCGGCATATGAAGTACACCGCGCCAATTTTTGTTCTGAATCCGAATTATAAACTCAGTTAACAACTCACCCGATACTGGCGAGCCTTCTGTACACATTCACATTACTGATACCACAAAACTATAGCGTGATACGCCGCTAAATAAATTAAGGTTAAAGTTTGCGTCGGAACCGGCAGAGCGTGCCCCGGCAGCGTCATTAATCAAACCACTGCCACATAAATCTTCGACAACTCGCGGTACAGTGAGTGCGTCGCTACACGCATAACTCGTGATCAGTTACTGTATTAGTAACAATAGAATGTAACGCGATGATTGGCAGAACCGAATCAACAGCTCATTCCCGAGCGAAGTAATTATGAGCGACCTTTCAATAATATCTTGTGCGGATTAAATATCAAATCTGAGCGTTTACGTCACAGTTCACGCAAGAATCGTGTGAAGAAAGGTGAAGTCAGTTCGGCATACTCGGTGCTAAGCTACGACTCAACTACGCACATAAAGTTCGAGCCGCAGTTGCTCCCGTTGCTTTTCCCTTACCGTTAACACTGATCCCTCGTCCTCATTAGTCTAACCGGCATAAAGTATGGACGTTCTTTTTTTATTTTATTTTTTCCAAACCTTTTCAATTTGAATACGTCAGGTTTATGAAGTGTTCATTGTTATTTAGTTTTCTTTAAATTAGTTTGTATCTAATTAAATTTTTAAAAATTAATAATTAAAAAATAAAATTTTGTAAACAAAATAACAAAATCAGTTCTATATTTAAACTTTATTATGGCTGCCATTTTTTTAATTTTAAGGCGAAAAGCACATTGAGGCTATTATCGCTTCCATAAATGTAAATGTGAGTGTAAAGTGTTAAAGTCGTAAGTGTAGTGTTGTAAGTGGAAGTGTGTTAGACTCGGGTACCGCGAGAAACGTCTAAATCCTCTCAATAGGTCCTGCGGGGAGTATGGACGTTAAGCAACAAACAAACAAAAATGTTAGCAACAACAGCTAACGTCCTGACTGACGTTCAACTAAAACTGACCAAAATTTATTTTCAATTGTGGTACGATTTTATTCAAACTTCAAAAAACGATTTTGCTCGACAGCTTGGACAAGTTCGTTACCCACCAGACTCTTTTCGAATTCAATTTAAACTCAAAAATTAAGCTTCAACATCGTAATCAGCGTTTGAGATCTGCATAAATCAGAATTTTAAACTTTCAAATGCCACTAACAACACGAAAAGTATCCAAAGGCAGCACAAGCACAGACAGTGTAATTAAATGCCGATCAAGCTGATTTTATCGCTCATTACGATTACAATTAAGATAAGGAACAGTTATACGAGTTGTACTGCGGACAGGGTTCATTTTTATATTTTTCTTTAAAATTACAAAAATATTCCGTATTATTTTTATCGGAAAGCCGCGTGCGGCGATTTCCCTCCTGCCCGTAAGGAAATGACACAATCCAATCACTCATTTATCAGTGATCACTGTATGCGGTTCAGTTCCGTAGGAAACAGATGTCTAGTTACGTCAAGGTCACACGATGACGCACGTGAGCTAAGCGACATAAAATTTGTCACTAAACTGTTACCGTACATAACGCACACGTCCTCGTTACAATAACACAAGACCGGTGCCCAGCGTTCAACGCTCGCTAAACTGCGCCAATTGTTATCCGTACGGTTTTATCTTGTGGTCCGTTTTTTAAAGTAAACGCATGGCACAGAAAAAGGCTGTCATTATTGAAAATTTTCGAACAATTAACGGATAGCACAGCGAAAGACCGTCATTGTTGAGAATCATCGAACAATTAGCGGATAGCACAGGAAAAAACTGTCATTGTTAAAAATTTTCGAACAATTAGCGGACAGCACAGGAAAAGGCTGTCATTGTTGAGAATCTTCGAACAATTAGCGGATAGCACAGGAAAATACTGTCATTGTTGAGAATCTTCGAACAATTAGCGGATACACAGGAAAAAAACTGTCATTGTTGAGAATCTTCGAACAATTAGCGGATAGCACAGGAAAAGATTGTCATTGTTGAGAATCTTCGAACAATTAGCGGACAGCAAAGGAAAAGACCGTCATTGTTGAGAATCTTCGAACAATTAGCGGATAACACAGGAAAAGGCTGTCATTGTTGAGAATCATCGAACAATTAGCGGATAGCACAGGAAAAAACTGTCATTGTTGAAAATTTTCGAACAATTAGCGGACAACACAGGAAAAGGCTGTCATTGTTGAGAATCTTCGAACAATTAGCGGATAGCACAGGAAAATACTGTCATTGTTGAGAATCTTCGAACAATTAGCGGATACACAGGAAAAAACTGTCATTGTTGAGAATCTTCGAACAATTAGCGGATAGCACAGGAAAAAACTGTTATTGTTGAGAATCTTCGAACAATTAGCGGACAGCACAGGAAAAGACTGTCATTGTTGAAAATATTCGAACAATTAGCGGATAGTACGGAGAAAGACTGTCATTGTTGAGAATCCTTGGAGAATTTGTATCAGATATTCGCAATTTTTTTAATATCTTTTTTTTTTTAAGACGAAAAGCATATTCAGTAAAGTGTTTGAAATGGACAGGTAATAATCGGAAGGACAGATGAATAAAATCAATCAGAGATGTATAAGATTTTAATCATAGACTATAACTTTATAAAAGGGGAAAACGTACTACGTAGACCTAGTCTTGTATTTTAGACACAATTAATGGCTGATAAATATAAAAATGAACTTTTACATCAAAACTAACCTTAAAAAAATCTGCCGTCGGCAGTGTCGTCTACTGCAGCGGGTTGGACCCAAACAGTACTGTAACAGAACAAGTAAACAATTAAATTAGAAAGCTACGTGCTGAATTCAGTAGAAGTCCTTATAAACATGTCTGGAAACAACTGAAAGCAGAACGTTTAGTTGCGTATTTCAAAACTGGGCCGATCACTAAGAAAAGCCAAGCAATACTAAAATAAATAAATAAAATTTACGATCTGCACAGACTTTCCGCGCATGAAGGGAAGATATACGAGGTGTGGCTAAAACTTAACCGGACTGATTTTTCTCAAGACAACCTGCCGCCGGTACGACTGCCAACTCCTCGGGCTGTGGGTTTCGTTCATACTAAACCGTCTACGTCGGGGAAATGCCTTGCGTTTTAAAAGAGCAGCGCATTAATGCGAAGTCCGTCACAGAAACTCATTCTTTGCTGAAACAAGCGTACGGTGATAAATGTTTTAATCAGGTTTCTGAATGGTTTAAACCAGGGGTCTCCAAACTACGGCCCGAGGGCCACATCCGGCCCGCGGAGAGCTAGCATACTTGAAAACTCCTTTTAGAGAACATATTTTTTATAGCAAATTAAATTTAGTTTACTGAAGTATTCTAATTTTATGTTGAATAATTATTAATATGACATCTACATTGATATGGTCATGGGCTAACTACTCATAACATTGTTGTAGGCTTATTGTTATTGTTTTTGTGATAAGTTGGATAAAGAAACACAGAATCGTAATGAGTAAAGACATGTATAATATGCAGAAAATTTAACTTCAGTATATAATAACTAACAAATTATTGAAATCAATCCAACTAATATTTTATACATTTTAAATAAAAACATAACTTATAACAAGCATAATGACATATGAAATACTAATGAGATTTATGTAATTGAGATTTTCCACTGACAATAGTTTGTAGTTGTGGACTAATTTTACTTGTACCAATTATTAAAAGGTTTTGCGGACTTTAGCCCGATTTGCAGCCTTTTTTAAACGTTACGTACTTTTTCGGACTTTTTTTTTCATCAGTGGACTATTTCACTTTTTACCACCGGCAACAATGATCATATGGTTTTGGCCCTCGGAACTTACTGGAGTAATCAGTATGGCCCTAAGGCTGGAAAGTTTGGAGACCCCTGCTTTAAACGGTTCACAGAAGGAAGAGAAGAGATTGATAATGACCCACATGCAGGATGACCTTCGACGTCAACCAAGGTCGAGAAAATTGGAAAAATCGGCAATTTAATCCTAAAAGACCGTCATTTGCGCATTCGCGCTGTCGCTCAGATCGCCGGAATCGACGAAGAATCAGTTCGGAAAGTTTTGCAAGAACATGAAGACGTTTGTTAAAAATGGTACCCAACAATCTCACACATGAACAGAAGGGCTTGAACTGACGCTAATGTTCAAATCAAAATTTTAAACCATGATTGTATTTTTCGACATCAATGGTTACCTGAAGGTAAAACCGTGAACAAGAATTACCGCCTTGAGATCCATGAAAGAGAAACCAACCTGAGTTGTGAAAAACAAGTCATGGAATTTTCATAAAGGATGTTTTGGCTGAGCGTGGGCCACCGGTAATTAGCTGTAACTCTAAACCGCGCACCTCAAGGTCGCAGATATGTGACTTCTACCGTCAGCTTTACCTTTTCCGTTAACTCATTAGCCTAACTGGCTTCAAAAGAAAAAGTTCTGAAAAAAAGTAAACTAATAATTAAAAGCAATTACCGCGGCATTCCTTTGAAAAATGTAAAATGTATTATTCGACAAGTTCTCTAAGGGTTAGATTACCTACACACCTAAGTGTAAGATTATTAATACAGATATTAAACCAGAAAATTTCTTACTTTGTGTCAGTGAAAACTATATTATGAAATTGGCAAGTGAGGCCACAGAACTTCATTCAATGGGATTTAGATTACCTTTATCATTAGTTAGCACTGCACCAGAAGAATTTCAACAAGCTACTCCTAATTCAAAAATGTCCAAAAGTAAAAAGAAAAAGTTAAAGAGGAAAGCAAAACGTCATTCAGAATTGTTAAAGAAACAAATGCAACAGATTGAAGAGTTGGAAGAACAGAAACGAGGTGAATGTTCGAAAGAAGATATTGTTACGCAAGTACAAATACTGAATGTGCTGAAGAAAACAATGCAAATATTGAAATAAAAGATCACTTGGTTGAATGTACTGAAGAAGTAAATTTTGCATCTGTTTATCAAAATGGATGTAATATTATTGCAAATACTGAAGAAACAACAAATGCTAATATTACAGCATGTTTTTATAAAAGAGGATGTTAATGTTGAAGAAACAATTGTTGCTAATGGGCCAATTGAAGGAAAAATGTGTGACGCTGGAGCTGGAGAAGATGTTTGTCATACAGAAGACAGAACTACTCTCCTCCAATGCCAACTCTTTCATCAAATTATTGGAAACACCCAAAGTACTCTGCCTTCTAATGCTTGGTATAAACCTTCTTTCGTGATTTTTAACTTTCGTTTACAATGACTTGTGCACACAATGTTTCTCTCCATTTCAATCATGTTCTTGTGTTTTTCATAAAACACGTAAGCAATAAAAACACGTGTACATGTTTACGTAACTAAGTTGCCCGGTGTACACCCCGCTTAAAATGAGACTTGTTGCATACGCCGTTGCAAAACAAAACACACTTAATATAGTTAGTGTATTTTCGCCTCATACTGTACTCGTGCAATGCTTAAAATGCTTTCCTTGGCCTGCACAATGTCTGCCGTATTGATGAGGTTTAAAATCCTGTCGAGTGTAGGCTATAATTAGATTTAACGACTTAACTTGTCCGCTGACACGTTCCCCGCAGATACTGTAAACTATCAAGATCACAAGGAATTTAACACTAGACTGTAAAGAAAGTTTCCAATATAAAGCGACTGTTGTGTTGTACGGACTGAACATACGAGTTGAACGTAGCCACGATTCGTACAATGCTAGAATATATACGATATATTCTAAAAGGCCTTACTTATCAAATTAACTGAAGTGTGGCTCAATTATCCGAATCCATCCATCAAATAAATCGATAATTCGCTTTCAACAAGTCAGAGTATTAGCGAGTTTCCGTCGGAAAATAAGCAACTGGAGCGGCCATCGTAGCAAGACCCCGACACTGACCTCCAGATCACTTTTGAAGTGACGTTCCCCTCTTGGTCGAGAGAATGGTGTTAACGGAGTAAGTAAAACTTACGCAATAGCCTAACTGCAATTGTGAATTTACGAACTTTACGTGTATACTTCAAAGCGCAGCAGATTGACCACTAACTTAACCAATTCGACACACACACACACACACACACACACACACACACACACACACACACACACACACACACACACACACACACACACACACACACATACGCGAGCGCACGTGCACGCACGCACACACACATTACACACACACGCACGCGCACACCACACACACACACACACACACACACACACACACACACACACACACACACACACACACACACACACACACACACACACATTAACACACATACGCGCGCACACACGCAAGCACAGAAAACACACACACACACACATTCACACACGCGTGCGCGTGCACACGCACGCAAACACGCGCGCGAGCGCACGTGCACACGCGCACACAACACACACACACATTAAAGCGCGCGCACGCACACAAAACACACACACATTAACATACACACTCGTACACATTAAAACACGCGCGCGCGCACGCACGCAAACACATACACACAAACACACACCATACAAACACACACAGACATACACGTGCGAGCGAGCGAGCGAGCGAGCACACACACATACGCACACACACACACACACACACACACACACACACACACACACACACACACACGAGTTAGCCCTCTCAAATTCACAATTTTGCTCCAATCTGACACAAAAATCGATTCTGATAACAGCTTGGACAAATTCGTCACATCGCAACAGTTTCAACATGGCGGTCATAACAAATCTTTAAAATTCGTAACGTTTTTGTCTTAACTTTTTCATTGTAATTAATAAACTTAATAAAATCCCCGCAGGGGTGCAGACTAGCCGCACCTATTGAGAGGATTTATACGTCCCTCGCGGTACCCGAGTAACACACACTTACACATACAACACTACACTTACAACTTAAACACTTTACACTCACACTTACATTTAGGGAGGCGATCATAGCCTTAATGTGCTTTTCGCCTTTAAAAAAATGTATAATTTGAAAGATTAAAATTTTAATGTACTTTGATGATGATTACAATGGTGTACTTCAAAATTTTAAAAAAGATAAGATTTAAGAAATTCGCTTTTATTACGTCTGCGAGACAGCTGCGTGTTCTGTAGATTTTGCTAAAAGATCGTACTGATCATTATTAAGACACAAAGACTGCGAGGACTGACACAGACGAGCTACCATAATAACGCTACTGTCAGTGCAGAAGTACATCCTGCATTATGTAACCTTATACGCCTACTGCTTCTGTGAAGTCCGAGTCAAATGTTTTTGGCGAAATAACAATACTCAGCGGTAAACAGACTTAATTCTCACACAAATTTGAAAATTTAAATTTTAAACGCAGATTTATTGCGACAGAATTTTAAGAAAAGTGCAATATAAAAACGTATGAAATAATTTTTGTGCAATTCTACTTTGAGTAACAGAGCTTCAAAAATGCTCATTTTTTGCCTTTTTAAGAGCAACTGAACTATGTAACGGTTGAGCACGCGAAAAATGTGTTTGGCAAATTAACGTAATGAAATTAAGCCGTTTGGCCATCAAATACGGAGCAAAGTTAAAAAACGCATTCATCGCTTTTTTTTAACGTCCAACACTTGGGCTAATGCAGACGATGGGATGATTTATAGCGTATGAAAATGCCAAACCCTGGCCGTGACTCGAACCCGGGTCTTCGGGGTGAAAGCCCAGTACGCTATCAACTAGGTCACCGAGTCGAGGGGAGTCAATCGGCGTCGCTGGGCTCCGCTCCACGTAACTTCAACTCTGACTAGTTCGGTTTTGAAGCTGACTCAACTTCCCCCACCACGCTGACCACGCCTCCAAATTTATTATTTCTCATTACCTTCGTTACCGTTGCTGAGGTTACGGTTTTTAAACATACTAGTTCAATAGAATCCGTTACAGTAGTCCTAAATGTTTTGGATTTAAAATATACAAACGCATTGTTTAAACTGACCGAACTCTGCTTCCGGTTGCTGTTTGTCTTCATTCCGCTCCGCATGTGGTGGCTGCCAGGCCTTATGGTAACTAAAGTGAAATATTTTAGATTTTTAAATCCACATATTTTACGTTTAAAAATGTTAAGTGATTTTTTTACACTCGTTAAAAAAAATCACGAAAGTAAAAATTATGTCAATTTCATCTCCAATATATGAATTTTTTCAAGAAATAAATCATGAGGCCATTACAAAACCTTGCAGGGATGAAATCACCCCTAAGATTTGGAAATCACCTAAAATATCAAAAATCATGAAAGTAAAAATTATGTCAATTTCATCTCCAATATATGAATTTTTTTCTAGAAATAAATCATGAGGCCATTACAAAACATTGCAGGGATGAAATCACCCCTAAGATTTGGAAATCACCTAAAATATCAAAAATCATGAAAGTAAAAATTATGTCAATTTCATCTCCAATATATGAATTTTTTTCTAGAAATAAATCATGAGGCCATTACAAAACATTGCAGGGATGAAATCACCCCTAAGATTTGGAAATCACCTAAAATATCAAAAATCATGAAAGTAAAAATTATGTCAATTTCATCTCCAATATATGAATTTTTTTCTAGAAATAAATCATGAGGCCATTACAAAACATTGCAGGGATGAAATCACCCCTAAGATTTGGAAATCACCTAAAATATCAAAAATCATGAAAGTAAAAATTATGTCAATTTCATCTCCAATATATGAATTTTTTTCTAGAAATAAATCATGAGGCCATTACAAAACCTCGCAGGTATGAAATCACCCCTAAGATTTGGAAATCACCTAAAATATCAAAAATCATGAAAGTAAAAATTATGTCAATTTCATCTCCAATATATGAATTTTTTTCTAGAAATAAATCATGAGGCCATTACAAAACCTCGCAGGTATGAAATCACCCCTAAGATTTGGAAATCACCTAAAATATCAACAATCATGAAAGTAAAAATTATGTCAATTTCATCTCCAATATATGAATTTTTTCTAGAAATAAATCATGAGGCCATTACAAAACCTCGCAGGGATGAAATCACCCCTAAGATTTGGAAATCACCTAAAATATCAACAATCATGAAAGTAAAAATTATGTCAATCTCATCTCCAATATATGAATTTTTTTCTAAAAATAAATCATGAGGCTATTACAAAACCTTGCAGGGATGAAATCACCCCTAAGATTTGGAAATCACCTAAAATATCAAAAATCATGAAAGTAAAAATTATGTCAATTTCATCTCCAATATATGAATTTTTTTCTAGAAATAAATCACGAGGCCATTACAAAACCTCGCAGGTATGAAATCACCCCTAAGATTTGGAAATCACCTAAAATATCAAAAATCATGAAAGTAAAAATTATGTCAATTTCATCTCCAATATATGAATTTTTTCTAGAAATAAATCATGAGGCCATTACAAAACCTCGCAGGGATGAAATCACCCCTAAGATTTGGAAATCACCTAAAATATCAAAAATCATGAAAGTAAAAATTATGTCAATTTCATCTCCAATATATGAATTTTTTCTAGAAATAAATCATGAGGCCATTACAAAACCTTGCAGGGATGAAATCACCCCTAAGATTTGGAAATCACCTAAAATATCAAAAATCATGAAAGTAAAAATTATGTCAATTTCATCTCCAATATATGAATTTTTTTCTAGAAATAAATCATGAGGCCATTACAAAACCTTGCAGGGATGAAATCACCCCTAAGATTTGGAAATCACCTAAAATATCAAAAATCATGAAAGTAAAAATTATGTCAATTTCATCTCCAATATATGAATTTTTTCTAGAAATAAATCATGAGGCCATTACAAAACCTTGCAGGGATGAAATCACCCCTAAGATTTGGAAATCACCTAAAATATCACGACGCATCCGGTGCGCGCGCCTCTTCCGCCTAGTTGATAGCGTACTGGGCTTTCACCCCGAGGACCTGGGTTCGATCCCGGCCAGGGTTTGGTATTTTCATACGCTATAAATCATCCCATCGTCTGCATTAGCCCAAGTGTGCACAATAGTCGGACGTTAAACACCAAAAAATAAATAAATAAAAAATAAATCTTCCTCACTCCACTATTTCCCCTCCTGCCCCTCTCGCTAAGGACGAAATATCAATTCTTTCACAACATACTGGTACCTGGAAAGAAAAACAATGTGGCAGATTTGTTTAACACCGTGTAACTTTAACGTCTGAAAGTACGAAATTTACAACGAGTCGACCAGTACAAGATTCTCTTGCAATAAATACGGCGCTTATTACACATATAGCACGACACAGGATCGTGCCCGTTCAAGTACCGCTGAAGGCCTCTTGGTACAATTTTGGCGAAGATTCCTGCAGACCTCTTCACCGTCATATCGTGCTATAGATACAAACACTTACAACAAGAAGCACGCAGCGCTATACAATATAATTAAAGCAAGAATTTCAATGACGCAGACGTGGGAGCGGTTCAACGACCTGGTCTTTTGCAACCTGAGGACTCGAGGTCTTCCATGGTTAGGACGCACTGCAGTCGATGATTCTGTGCGCAGGGGAGGGGGACGTTGCGAAAACATTGCAGAAACTTTCTCACATACAATGTACAATATTGACCGGGCGAAGCGAGATCTGTTCCGACCCGACCGTTAGGCCGACCGTTTGTTGTAACGCGGTTTTGTCCAAACACGTTGACCGATGTGTGTTCAGTACTGTCAGAGGGATGTTGACATTTTTTGTTTACTTATCATACTTACCTACATCACTGGAAACTCAAACATTGTTAAAATATATAGTTTATTTTTTAAAAAATAAAATATAAGATTTGTTTCAAATCTGAAATGTTTTTTTAATAAAAATCAGTTTTTTTTTAAATTTGCAAATTTATTTTTAAACTTACGTAAATGCATGTATTTTCAGAAGAAAAAAACAGAAGGTATCTTTATTAATTCCTGAGAAAAAGTGGCATATGTAAACATGGTGGAAGATAGGGCGCAGTGACCCCTTAAGAGCTTGGGAGACAGAAATATCTTCCGTAAAACAAAAAAAACCGTGCACTCCAAATAGGTTTGTTTATTTTTAAACTTATGTAAAAGGCATGTATTTTTAGAAGGAAAAAAAACAGAAGGTATCTTTATTAATTCCTGAGGAAAAGTGGCATATGTTAACATGGTGGAAGATAGGGCGCAATGACCCCTTAAGAGCTTGGGAGATAGAAATATCTTCCGTAAAACAAAAAAACATACACTCCAAATAGGTTTTTTTATTTTTAAACTTATGTAAAAGGCATGTATTTTCAGAAGAAAAAAACAGAAGGTATCTTTATTAATTCCTGAGAAAAAGTGGCATACGTTAACATAGTGGAAGATAGGGCGCAGTGACCCCTCAGGAGCTTGGGAGACAGAAATATCTTCCGTAAAACAAAAAAACACACACTCCGAATAGGTATTTTTATTTTTAAATTTATGTAAAAGGCATGTATTTTCAGAAGGAAAAAAACAGAAGGTATCTTTATTAATTCCTGAGAAAAAGTGGCATACGTTAACATGGTGGAAGATAGGGCGCAGTGACCCCTTAAGAGCTTGGGAGACAGAAATATCTTCCGTAAAACAAAAAAACATGCACTCCAAATAGGTTTTT
The DNA here is from genome assembly GCA_022606455.1 of Callitettix versicolor. Lineage (NCBI taxonomy): Eukaryota > Metazoa > Arthropoda > Insecta > Hemiptera > Cercopidae > Callitettix > Callitettix versicolor. The sequence continues at coordinate 117,478,263 of CM040186.1, read as the reverse complement.
TTATTTTTAAACTTATGTAAAAGGCATTTATTTTCAGAAGAAGAAAAAATAGAAGGTATCTTTATTAATTCCTGAGAAAAAGTGGCATACGTTAACATGGTGGAAGATAGGGCGCAGTAACCCCTTAAGAGCTTGGGAGACAGAAATATCTTCCGTAAAACAAAAAAAAAATTCACTCGAAATAGGTTTTTTTATTTTTAAACTTATGTAAAAGGCATGTATTTTCAGAAGGAAAAAAACAGAAGGTATCTTTATTAATTCCTGAGAAAAAGTGGCATACGTTAACATGGTGGAAGACAGGGCGCAGTGACCCCTCAGGAGCTTGGGAGACAGAACAAACAGAGCTTCCGTAAAACAAAAAAACATGCACTCCAAATAGTTTTTTTTATTTTTAAACTTATGTAAAAGGCATGTATCTTCAGAAGGAAAAAACCAGAAGGTATCTTTATTAACTTCTGAGAAAAAGTGGCATATGTTAACATGGTGGAAGATAGGGCGCAGTGACCCCTTAAGAGCTTGGGAGATAGAAATATCTTCCGTAAAACAAAAAAACATGCACTCCAAATAGGTTTTTTTATTTTTAAACTTATGTAAAAGGCATGTATTTTTAGAAGGAAAAAAAACAGAAGGTATCTTTATGAATTCCTGAGAAAAAGTGGCATACGTTAACATGGTGGAAGACGGCACAGTGACCCCTTAGGAGCTTGGGAGACAGAAATATCTTCCGTAAAACAAAAAAAAACATACACTCCAAATACGTTTTTTTGAAGGTCGGGAGTCATTTAAAATTATTAATCCCAAAGGTTGCATCTGCTCTTGTGTACCCCATAACAAACAAATTTTACCATTTTAAATGTTTAAGTGATTTCTAATAAAAAAACATCCGTAACAGGTAAATACCGATAAACTTTTCTTTAACGGCGCTCCGTGTGATTGCCCACGTAGATTAAGAATAGCCTTAAACGGTTACGGACAGCAAAACAGATACATTCCAAATAACCACTTATCTGTTGACCTAAATTAATTCTAACATGGATCCAATATCGAAGATAACAATTCGTCTTGTGATAAGGAAATTTACTCGCGGCCCAACTAAACAGCGAACAAATATTACCATAACATTAAGCAGAGCACTGACTCAACACACAAGCACGAAAATACGTGCTGGCACATATATATAATCGTGCACGCAACTGTCTCGCTGACCGTGATCGAATCGAATGTTCAAAAAGGTAGATAGTTTTTTTTAATAAGCTATGTCCTAATTTTATTTTAATACCTCATACAAGTTTTGCTTTGTTTATAAATATAAATTCTTTTCAACGAGTTTCCACTGAAAAATGAGCTGCTGGAGCAGCCATCATGGTAAGGCCCAGACCCGGTAACCTGAAATGAAAAGCGATCCTGATCTTTAGATCACTTTTTGAGAGTATGTATGTATGTATGTATGCATGCATGTATGTGTGTATGCGTGTGTGTGTGCGTGTGTGTATATAGGTGTATATATATATATATATATATATATATATATATATATATATATATATATATATATATATATATATAGTTTGTACGTGTGTTGGCCCGCTGATGTTCGCAATTTTGGTTCAACCTGATTCAAAGTTGATGCAAAAATCGATTTTGATATCTTGGGCACATTCCTTAACCAGCAACATTAGTTCCAGTTTCAAAATGACGGTCATTTCAAATCTTTAAAAATTCGTAACTTTTTTACTTAAATATTAACGAATTTCACCATAGTAATCAGCGTTAAAAACTGCATAAATTAGCATTCTGAATTTTCAAAAAATCGGTTGAAATTAAAAAAAAAGTGTTCTGACTTCAGTCAGGATTCATTTTTGTAATTTCAACGAAATTTGAGTTTAAAATGTGTGTGTGTGTGTGTGTGTGTGTGTGTGTGTGTGTGTGTGTGTGTGTGTGTGTGTGCAGATTTGAATGGTGGAACGAGAATTTAAAAATTCCAAATACTTTTGGAAATTTGCTTTTATCACGTCAGCTAGATAGGTTACGAGCTACGATTTTTACTTTCAATTGAATTATTCCAAATTAAAACTGTATAATTTCTCAAATGCATTAAAGCAATTTATTTTTGACCTTCCTTCCTAAAAAACAAATATTCTCTAACTACTATATTTTTCTACATTTGTTTGTTATTTTAAGGCGAAAAGTACACTGAGGCTATTATCGCTTCCCTAAATGTAAGTGTAATGTGTTTTGAAGTCTTAAGTGTAGTGTTGAACTCGTTTAACATAACTGCCAAATTTGATAATTTTCCAACTTACCGTTTATCCGCTATAGGTGTCGTTAAAGACAGACAGACGCTCGAGATTAAACATAAGACAAGTGTTATTGATCTAGCCTAAAACCTACGAACGATAAGATATTAACTGAAAAAAAAACTTTTCATTTCACAATATCTCATAAAGAACCTCCAGGCTACTTACTCCCCCCTCCAAAGTAAAACTACAGGCTAAATCAATTCGAGGACGTACAAGCTTACACAAAATTATGTTTCGCAAAACAGCTGATTCCCTTCAGTAACATTAAAAACAGCTGTAAATCCGTAAACGTACACTCTGAACGGAAACAATCGACTGAATGGCAACGGCCGACGGCTAGGAAGTCACGTGGTTTGTAAATCCGCGGCATGCACAGCCATCAATCCGAACTGTCACACAAAACTTTAACTGGCAGCTGGTTGACGTGATTTGTAACGCAGTGAACGTATCTTAAATTAAAAGCGATGCGATGCGATCAGCTGTGAGGTCAAGTCGTAGCGTTTTGGTGGAGCAAACCGAGTCTTTCTGTTCTCGTGAACTTCGAATATCTCAGGTTGTACTCGAATTGTAAAACAACGGGGAGATAAAGTTTACAAAGTCAAGGACCCTTAGAAATTCGAGTACACATAAACGGTGCGACTCATCACGATAATATTTTGGGGGAAATGGTCTTTGTAGCGCCACCACATAAGAAAAATATTGGGCTTGACTACAAAAATATTTATGGTTAAAATCTTAAACGTAAAAATATTTTGTATTTTTACTCATCTAGTATGGAGTATTTCTTGACTAAAAGAAATATTTATGGTTAAAATCTTAAACGTAAAAATATTTTGTATTTTTACTCATCTAGTATGGAGTATTTCTTGACTAAAAGGAATATTTATGGTTAAAATCTTAAACGTAAAAATATTTTGTATTTTCACTCATCTAGTATGGAGTATTTCTTGACTAAAAGGAATATTTATGGTTAAAATCTTAAACGTAAAAATATTTTGTATTTTTACTCATCTAGTATGGAGTATTTCTTGACTAAAAGGAATATTTATGGTTAAAATCTTAAACGTAAAAATATTTTGTATTTTTATTCATCTAGTATGGAGTATTTCTTGACTAAAAGGAATATTTATGGTTAAAATCTTAAACGTAAAAATATTTTGTATTTTTACTCATCTAGCATGGAGTATTTCTTGACTAAAAGAAATATTTATGGTTAAAATCTTAAACGTAAAAATATTTTGTATTTTTACTCATCTAGCATGGAGTATTTCTTGACTAAAAGAAATATTTATGGTTAAAATCTTAAACGTAAAAATATTTTGTATTTTTACTCATCTAGCTGGAGTATTTCTTGACTAAAAGAAATATTTATGGTTAAAATCTTAAACGTAAAAATATTTTGTATTTTTACTCATCTAGTATGGAGTATTTCTTGACTAAAAGAAATATTTATGGTTAAAATCTTAAACGTAAAAATATTTGTATTTTTACTCACATCTAGCATGGAGTATTTCTTGACTAAAAGGAATATTTATGGTTAAAATTTTAAACGTAAAAATATTTTGTATTTTCACTCATCTAGTACGGAGTATTTCTTGACTAAAAGAAATATTTATGGTTAAAATCTTAAACGTAAAAATATTTTGTATTTTTATTCATCTAGTATGGAGTATTTCTTGACTAAAAGAAATATTTATGGTTAAAATCTTAAACGTAAAAATATTTTGTATTTTTACTCTTCATCTAGCATGGAGTATTTCTTGACTAAAAGAAATATTTATGGTTAAAATCTTAAACGTAAAAATATTTGTATTTTTACTCTCATCTAGCATGGAGTATTTCTTGACTAAAAGGAATATTTATGGTTAAAATCTTAAACGTAAAAATATTTTGTATTTTTACTCATCTAGCATGGAGTATTTCTTGACTAAAAGAAATATTTGTTTAAAATCTTAAACGTAAAAATATTTTGTATTTTCACTCATCTAGTACGGAGTATTTCTTGACTAAAAGAAATATTTATGGTTAAAATCTTAAACGTAAAAATATTTTGTATTTTTACTCATCTAGTATGGAGTATTTCTTGACTAAAAGAAATATTTATGGCTAAAATCTTAAACGTAAAAATATTTTGTATTTTTACTCTTCATCTAGCATGGAGTATTTCTTGACTAAAAGAAATATTTATGGTTAAAATCTTAAACGTAAAAATATTTTGTATTTTTACTCATCTAGTATGGAGTATTTCTTGACTAAAAGAAATATTTATATTAAAAATCTTAAACGTAAAAATATTTTGTATTTTTACTCTTCATCTAGCATGGAGTATTTCTTGACTAAAAGAAATATTTATGGTTAAAATCTTAAACGTAAAAATATTTTGTATTTTTACTCTTCATCTAGCATGGAGTATTTCTTGACTAAAAGGAATATTTATGGTTAAAATCTTAAACGTAAAAATATTTTGTATTTTTATTCATCTAGTATGGAGTATTTCTTCACTAAAAGAAATATTTATGGTTAAAATCTTAAACGTAAAAATATTTTGTATTTTTACTCATCTAGTATGGAGTATTTCTTGACTAAAAGAAATATTTATGGTTAAAATCTTAAACGTAAAAATATTTTGTATTTTTACTCATCTAGTATGGAGTATTTCTTGACTAAAAGAAATATTTATGGTTAAAATCTTAAACGTAAAAATATTTTGTATTTTTATTCATCTAGAATGGAGTATTTCTTGACTAAAAGAAATATTTATGGTTAAAATCTTAAACGTAAAAATATTTGTTTATCTAGCATGGAGTATCACTTGTAACTAGAAATGATAATGATTCGAAATATATGTAAATTTTTGTACATAGAATTTATATACAGCCGCTAGGCCTCTATCTAAAAAAACTTTAAAAACCCGTACCCGCAGGGGGTTTCCAGACTAGCTGCACCTATTGAGGGGATTTAAAAGTCACTCGCGGTACCCGAATCTAAAACACACTTACACTTACAACACTACACTTACAACTTCAACGCTTTACACTCACACTTACATTTAGGGAGGCGATAATAATCTCAATGTGCTTTTCGCCTTAAAATAAAAAAAAAAATAATAAAATAAAAAAATAAAAAACAAAAGAAACGTTTTTTAGAATGTCTTTTCTTTCTCAAATTTCGATATTTTAAATCAGAAAAAATTCGGGGGGAAAATTATAAATTTAATCTGGATGACAAACAAAAATTGGTTTTTCAAGATTTTTCGATACTAAAAAATCTATCGCTGAACTTCGATAGAAACTGTCGCCAATTTTTATTTTCTGTGTGATTTTGTACTTACAGATTTTTTTAAAGTGTTTTTGGCGTCGAAGAGTTTTTACAGTCTTGTAGTTGCGCTTAATTCATGAAACGTTTAAAATTTTGCAATTACAAGCGGAAACATGGGAAAACACTTTAATAAGCATATCATTTCACATTAGCATTCAGTTACAAATGGGAAAACATTTGGCAAAATATTCAGGTTTACATAACCTAGCCTCAGGCGCAACAAATAGTGAAAGTGATGCCAAAGTGACCGCACCAAAAGCGTCTTTTGAAAAATTCACTAACGCGGTGTCGGTAAACGTAAGCAAAACACGATTCAAAAGTCATTTTTATGTTTGAGCGTCGAACACGTCTCAAAAATTTGACTCGAAGCGTAAGCTACAAGCCGTACAGACCGCATCGCGGCAATGCAGACGACACGGAAGTGAGATGATCCAGTCTTGTATGTAGTTTAAACATATTTGAAACAAAGCACTTACTGATCCTAATACGATACTGACCATTTCATTATAATCCTATCTCAAGATTATATTTTGAATTTTGTTCAGGAATCATGTGCTTGCTGTAATATACAGGTATACAGTACATAGAACGCTCACTTATAGTTGAAACAGATTGACGAAGCTTAGCACTTCCAGCGCTAGGTAGCGTTATTGTAAGCAACACATCGAACAGTGTTGCCAAGCCGCCTCTACATCTCTAAAGTACGCCTTAGACGGTCAATCATTTTGATCAAAAGCTAGCGTCAATTTTTTTTTCTTTTTGTGTTTAACGTCCGACTATTGTGCACACTTGGGCTAATGCAGACGTTGGGATGATTTATAGCGTATGAAAATGCCAAGCCCTGGCCGGGAATCGAACCCGGGTCCTCGGGGTGAAAGCCCAGTACGCTATCAACTAGGCCACCGAGGCGTCAATCGTTGGAATCAAGCATGACTGTCTAGGAACCCGTTTGACGCTTGAACGAAGCACTGACTGAGATTGACAGAAAGTTTGAATTGCTCAAGCGGCTTGACGAAGATGCTTGACTGTCTAGGTCAATTTTCATCAAGCACTGCATCAGTCACTCGCCGGTAATCATGGATGCCACAACGCTCCCTCAAAAACGCGGAAACTGGAGTTCAAACTTTTGAAAATTCACAAAAAGCAGTGTAATTCTGAAAGTTTGGAGCGTGAGTTTACCGGCCTGATGCTAGAGTTACACAGGGAAGTAAAAAGCAAAGACTACTTAAACCGAAATAAAAAAAGTGCGGCGTTAGAAAACATAGCGGGGCTTTAAAGGCGTTGAAACCGGACTTCATAGTTAATGAATTAAATAATAATAATAATATTCTAAGAACGAAGTTCAACCGAGAACACAAGACGATCCAGAGGGGGGAATTGTGGAGCGTCAGCGGATGGCATTCACCACACTTAGCGAGTCGGAAACTGAACTGAAAATGAGTTTTGATCAAAAGATTGAAAGTATACAAGGTTGACTGAAGCGTGCGTGATTGGCAGGACTGAAACCGTTTAATCAAGCAGCTTGATCGTCTAGGGCCTCCTTAACAGTGGAGTGGATACGGAAGATTATCACGCACTAAACGGCAACAAAACGGCATATGAAGTACACTGCGCGATCTTCTGTCTAAATCAGAACTACAGACCCAATTAACAACTCTCCTATACCGATGAGCCTTCCGTACATAGTATTTTACTTGCTAGAATTATTGCAATATTGCAAACTAAAATCCTTATTCTTTTGCCAAAAAAACAAAAACAAAATGTTCCCAATTATTGATCACCGTTCCAAATCGACCTGTATTCGTCTAAATGTGTCATCGAGATCTTCCCGCCACGAAGAGTCGTGATGTCGGCAGAGCTCTGTCGTGCTGGCTTGTTCACGATGTTACGGTACTCAAACATCTACGTGCACAAGCAGCCGAGGTGATGTCACACAAACAGCGCACAAGTTAGCCAAGAATGTGGTGATTTTAATATTTTACTTTATTAAATTTGAGCCGTACAGACGACCGTTCCTCATGCGAACAGAAAGAGGTAGCAAAAAGAATACGGAATACCGTCAGACTGTTGCATAAAGAACCACTGAAGAATACGATGAAACACACTGAGAGGCTGACATTTGGAAGGAGAGTTGGAAAAGGATTTGCGTGTCGAGTGGAGAAAGTGGAAAAGCAAATTGAAGACGGTGATGATAACTTTACTGTTTCTTGTAATTTTTTCCGAGAAAACATTGTCTGTGTAATGCTTGTGTGTAGACTGCAGGGTGGTGGTGGCTGGCGGCCCTCTATTTATGGGCATGCTAGAATCACAGATAAGATCTTTGACCCAATCGTGATGATGGTTAAACGGCACATTGTATCTAGACCCTTTGGTGTTAACTTGGCCTTTGAGGGGAGAGATCGTATGTTGGAAAAACCTGGAGACATAGTATGGTATACAGATGGCTCCAAGACAAAGTCAGGCACTGGTGCTGGGGTGTATGGTCTGAGACCGGGGTTAAAGAAAGTAATTACCCTGGGACAGCATACAACAGTATTTCTGGCTGAAGTGATGACCATTAATGACTGTGTTCGGGAGAACTTGGATCGGGGCTTCAAGAAGGCACGTATTCATATTCATACCGATAGTCAGGCAGCAATAAAAGCACTTGCGGGTCCTATAATACAGTCCCAGCTGGTCTTGGAGTGTTGGAAGAACCTTGACGTTCTGTCCCGGGATAACCGGGTAACTCTTCACTGGGTTCCGGGGCATAGGAGAGTTGAGGGTAATGATGAGGCAGACCGACTGGCTGGACTTGGATCTGCATCTGAGTTTATCGGACCTGATCCGGCTTTAGGGATTTCTCTATCGTTGGCCAGGTCCGCTATTAATGGGTGGATTACATGTCAACACCAGGTAAGATGGGACAACCTTCGTGGGCATTCCCACAGTAAACGTCTCTTAAGCAAAGTTCTTTAGGGATTTCTCTATCGTTGGCCAGGTCCGCTATTAATGGGTGGATTACACGTCAACACCAGGTAAGATGGGACTACCTTCGTGGGCATTCCCTTAGTAAACGTCTCTTAAGCAAAGTTCCTTCTGGAGGAATCAAAGGGGCAGCAGATGTCCTGGACAGAGCACAACTCAGGAGGATCATGGGGCTCATAACAGGGCACTGTGGTCTGAGGGTGCACATGAACAGGATAGGTGTGTACCACAGAGAAACCGTGTGTAGATTGTGCAGGAAGGAGGAGGAAACTGCAGGTCACATAATTTATGATAGTGAGGCTCTTGCTAGTAGGAGGTTAGGGGTTTTTGGTTTCCAAGACCCTAGCGATCTTCAGCAGAGTGAGCTACTCAGTGGATTGTTGGAACTTAGTAGGGGCACCAATCTGCTGAACTAGGTATTTTAAGAGGTAAGTTGCACAATAGGTCAGTCGATCGCAGTGTCTGGGGTTGAACTATCCCTTCCTCTAGTAAATAATCTTAATTTTAATCTTAGTGCTTGTGTGTAACTCAGTAAAGTATGCAAATCTGATGTGGCTTACTTCACTAAAATTTAACTAAACGTGAATTGTTTCAACTGACATTAAACTTCTGAAACAAATTTTTGGAAGCATCGAACACTATTTTTAAATTTATAAATGGCTACATTTGAGCCGATTTAAACCAAAATCTGAAGATTTTTTTATATAAAACTAGTCTCAATTTTATAGCAACATAACCGATTGGACAAATCTCTTACGGCCAAGTGGAGAGACCAGTTCTGAAGTTTAAATTAAATTGAAATGTAGACTTTTCTCTAAACAGTCCAACCGTGCACGCACAGGCTACACAGACGGATATCCAAAGAAAAATTACTTTTTCACTTTCAGGATCACGAAACATTAAGACATGCTTCTACAAAACAGAACGTAAGAAGCCTTGAAAATACTCTGAGCGTTAATCTTCGGGTTTTCTTAAAAAAACTGCTCTGAATTCGATCAAATCTAGATCACAGCAGTTAAACATTCAGACAAATCGTACGAGTTTCTTTTTTGTGTCTACAACCAATTTAAACTTTTTACTGAACTAAAAGTACCACCTCAATTTCCTAATCGCAAACACTTTCAACGGTTTTAACAAAATTAGAAAGTAATTCTTACAATCAAAGAGACAAAAAACAATAACCGAAGGTTTAGAAGCAAGGTTGTTGAACCAGACCAAAAGCCAGCTACTGAAAGATATAAACCTGTTTGTTAAGTCAGGCGCTGAGCGGACCTCACCACTTCCCATACGCTTTATATTTTCATTTAATAATTTACATTTAAAATACAACTATTGGAATAACCATCATGATAGAACTAACCCCGATCGTGATATTGTAACGCTGGTTTTCTCATCAAGTGATAATTAACTTCCGTTGCAATTAGCTAAAATGTTGTCATCGATTCGCTCCTTTACACAACATAACGGGGATGTGTAATAGCTTAGATTTATTAACTTAGAGAATCGTTTTCCTTCGACGGTACCGTGTTATAAGTTAGATCGACCTGTGTAATAAGATAGAGGTTCTGTACTGTGTATTTACTTAGAGACTACAGTTCCGTCAAGTGTGTTGCACCGTGTGTATATGTTGCCGACGCCGCTGCTTGCAGGCGCTGTTTCGGGCTCGACATTTTGCAGTTACCCGGGCCTTCATTCTGTCGTGCTTACACTTAAAAACAACTTGAAATATCAGTTCATGTAAAAATCCCTATAATCTACTCATCGTCATCGTATTGTAGATTCTTGTCCTAGCGGTCATCTCCAACCGAGATCTGTCCGACGTACAATTGGCGCCGTGCACAACGATAATGTAGCGCGACAAAATGTTGGGACTAAGTGTGGCGTGAACGGTCCAAATTGTTGCACATCATTGCCCGGGCGATCATCTCCAACCGAGATCTGTCCGACGTACAATTGGCGCCGTGCACAACGATAATGTAGCGCGACAAAATGTTGGGACTAAGTGTGGCGTGAACGGCCCAAATTGTTGCACATCATTGCCCGGGCGATCATCTCCAACCGAGATCTGTCCGACGTACAATTGGCGCCGTGCACAACGATAATGTAGCGCGACAAAATGTTGGGACTAAGTGTGGCGTGAAAGGTCCAAATTGTTGCATATCATTGTATGGGCGATCATCTCCAAACGAGATCTGTCCGACGTACAATTAGCGCCGTGCACAACACAAAATGTGAAAGAGATCCAATAGCGTTACGTAACAAGCTGGAGTTCTAGCTAAGAACAGTTTCGTTATTATTTCCATGAAGGAAAGTGCATTAAATTCCTTGTCCACACCTCGGCAGTGTGCTCAATACGTCAGTCTCAATCTGTTCTGTGGCCCAAGTTGGGCTTTCACTCAAGGCGAGGTGTCGTGTTCGTGTATTGCAAATTAATCGAGCTTAGATATATGATGCGTACTTGTTTGTACAGTGTGTGTACATGTTTCTCAATTAAATTTTACATAAGAGTTATTTAACTTATTTAAAGCTTTTTCTTTGGTGTTTAACGTCCGACTATTGTGCTCACTTGGGCTAATGCAGACGATGGGATGATTTATAGCGTATGAAAATGCCAAGCCCTGGCCGGGAATCGAACCCGGGTCCTCGGGGTAAAAGCCCAGTACGATATCAACTAGGCCACCGAGGCGGCTTCTTATTTAAAGCTGATGCAGAGAGATTAAACGGTGGTACTATAGCAGAGGATCTTTAATTTTACAATTCGCTATTATAATTGTATAGCCTAACTTCCTTGACATTTTACGACAATGTCTCTTTGCACGAATGTTGCATATCATACTTATCAAGTATTAGAGAAGAATATTCTGTCTGCAGAATTCAAAAACATCGTAAAGTTTTATCTAAAAAAAACAGGAGGAAGGGTCACGATGAATGTTGAATTCATCGGAGGATGCGTTTCTTGTGATCCCTTATCCTATCATGCTACTATCCTTATCTATTTATTGGACTTAAAAGAAAAAAATTAATATTTTAAAAAATTTAAATTAAAAAAATGTCTTTTTAAATTTTATACATTTTTCTAGTTAGACTAACGACGACAAGAAATCGGCATTAACGGAAAGGATAAAGCTTATGGCAGCAACTGCAGTCTCGAAACAATGATCTTCAGATGCGTATAGTCAGAGACGTAGCAGTCTGACCTCGCACACGCCGACCCCATGAATTCCAGTGGAATCAACAGGCGCGTTAATTACAGAAACATTATTTTGTGCAGGCATATTTTGGGCCTCTTTATTTGTTTGCTAATTGCCCTGCAGGGGTGCCGACTAGCTGCACCTATTGAAAGGATTTAGACGTCCCTCGCGGTACCTGAGTCACACACTTACAACACTACACTTACGACTTTAACACTTTACACTCACACTTACATTTAGGGAGGCGATAATAGCCTCTATGTGCTCTTCGCCTTAAAATAATAAAAAATTTTTTTTTTGCTAATTAAGAATTTAATGTTACTCCTACTCAAAACATAGCAATGTTGGAGTTTTCAGATGAGTTCCTTCTCAAAACATAGCAATGTTGGATTTTTTAGATGAGTTCCTACTCAAAACATAGCAATGTTGGAGTTTTCAGATGAGTTCCTACTCAAAACATAGCAATGTTGGGGTCAAAACATAGCAATGTTGGATTTTTTAGATGAGTTCCTACTCAAAACATAGCAATGTTGGGGTTTTCAGATGAGTTCCTACTCAAAACATAGCAATGTTGGGGTTTTCAGATGAGTTCCTTCTCGAAACATAGCAATGTTGGATTTTTTAGATGAGTTCCTACTCAAAACATAGCAATGTTGGGGTTTTCAGATGAGTTCCTACTCAAAACAATAATGTTGTGGATACAGAACATTAGTGTTAAAAATACTACATTAAAAAAAACTAAATGGAATAAAAATAGTTTTCTCTTAAAGAACATCAAAGCTGTTAGAGACAACAGCTGCTACTGTTCTAATGTACGCACTAAAAAAAATTGATGAGAGAATTCTGCATTTTAATTTACATTACTGCAAGACAAATGTCTTTCAGCACCTGGCCAAATGACAGAAATGCATGAAAATTTTTCCTAAAAACATACTCAAACTGTTGCATAAAGATTATGGTTGTTTTGTGTTTGAGACCCAAGGTGTGTTAATAATAAGAATTTCCAACATTAATTGTTTAAGAATCCATGACAACTTTATGCGCGATCCTTCATTCTGAACTGGTTACTACAGGTTATAGGTGTGGTGTAATAAATTTCTGCACAATCGGGCTGTATTTTTATAAACAAAATTAAATCAAGTTGGTCAATTTTAAATGCAACGTTGCTCTGTTTCAAGACTTCTTCTTGCGAAAACTTCCTGACAAACTGACTCAGCACAAATTTGGGTTTATCAAGAACTACTTGCATATAAATCTATGGTACTGATGATAGTTCATCGACTAGTTTCTATGAACACCTTATTTCTCAATAAAGAAACATTTTGTGGTGACTACATTTCATTAAATCTTGTCACAAACAGTAAGTTTCTCCGTAGTTACCTCAAAAGGAAAATTTTCATTAACAAACTGCGTTCTGATACTACACAAGAAAGAATGATGCAATTTCTTGTAAATCGATCAGCAATTCAATGTGATATAGTTCAACGTGCTGAGCTGAATTTCAATGACATATGTGTTTGCGAGAAATGTATTTATTTGAATGAAAACACTTTTAAAACTTGGACTCTTTCATCAAGCTTTTTTTTACAATTATTTATAAAATGCATCGAATGCTCTGTGAAAATGAATAATTTTTATCAAAAATCAACATTTTACTATCATTTATAAGCCAATCAGTATATTTAATGAGGTACAAATTAAATGAGGCTATAAATTAAAAAGTAGGTTATCAAATTTAAGCGTTTTAAATGTACGATACAATATTCACTTTTTAAGCTAACAAATTTGAATTTATTAACAGCAACTGAAGATTATTTTCTTTGCTTGTACAACTTGTAATACTATCCCGAACTCCTCGAATCAGCAAAAATATTAAATCAAACAAATTATACAGTTACTCTAAATATGTTTGTGTCTTTCTTTAATATGATATAAAAACCCACAAATATGTATAATAATTTAAGGAAAATATTAGACAATCTTTTTTTAAAAAAGGAAAAACTACTGAAATTGTTTTATTATTTAGTTTCCATTACAAAATAAGCAACCAGAGAAGCTGCTTATTTATCATAGACCTAGACCCGGGGCCTTGTAATGAGTGCTAAACCTAACCTCTATATCACTTTGATTTTTTTTTTTTTTTTTAAACATCGGACTATTGTGCACACTTGGGCTAATGCAGACGATGGGATGATTTATAGCGTATGAAAATGCCAAGCCCTGGCCGGGAATCAAACCCAAGTCCTCAGGGTGAAAGCCCAGTACCCCCAGTTGTTTGAGGGGTTGTTAAAAGAAGTTATTGTGTGTATATTTTTACACTCTATAATTGACAATTAAGTCCAGTTTAGCCGAAATTTGGGACACAAATCAATTTTGGTAACAACTTAGACCCTGCAAACTGCTCAACCGTTTCAAAATGACGGACATAATGAAACTTAAAAAAATCATAATGTTTGTAGCTTACACTTTTTTTAGATCTTATTTCACTACCATGAGTAGCATTAAAATCTGCATAGCTTCTGAAATTAAATCTACCAACAGTCGCAGGTCATTTCATATTTTCAATGTAAAAGCAGACTTTAATGCTGATTGTTATGATGAACTCAGACTTTCAAAAACATGAGATAAAAAAATGATATATATTATTATTTTTTGGAAATTCATTTCTATTACATCACTTTATGTTGTGATATACTGTGTGCCATATTTTAAATATATAAAACTGCAATATTTTAAATTGGAAAATCCTCGTATATCGCCTGTATCCAACAATGTTAACATTTCAATAAGGTGAGTAGGCCTACGTATAATCTAACTCTCCTAATAGTAATCAAAATACATCAATACATGCCCTTTTAGGCTGTATAAGCTCATTGTATGTTGTTTAAAAGTATGCTTACTTCTTTTTATATTCTTCTTCTTTTCTGCTAGGATTACATTATATTGTCACTATGTTCAGTATAATGATCTGCCTTTCCTAGCTTTGTCATTTCTACTTTCATTGACGCGTTTCGGAGAACCTCCATCTTCAAAAACTATATCTATACTCAGTACAGATATATCAGTAAAAACTGAGTATAGATATAGTTTTTGAAGATGGAGGTTCTCCGAAACGTGTCAATGAAAGTAGAATTGATGAAGCTAGGGAAGCCATATCATTATACTGAACATAGTATGCTTACTTATTTATTTATTAAAAGATATAACGTTAAAACAGTATGTAGGCTACAGTGCATGAAGCGTAACTCCCAAATTCATGGTCACTGATCCACAAAAATCTACATAAATTGTAATAAATATCATTGTTTTATAATCTAGAGAATAAATTAGCTACTAAAATACAAGTTACTAAATGCATTGAAATAATTTAAAAATGTGAAGACATCAGATCTAGTTATACCACTTACAGCTTACAAGCAAAACTAGTCTCCCCCGCACTGTGGTATCATTTTACAGCAAGAGCAGGAACATGCCAAATCATCACAAATAGCACCCTAACCATTCTAAGGATAGCACAAAATTTGTAGAAAATATCCTACTCCAGTGTATAAGCATCAAAAACCAAGGAAAGAGCAGGAATGTGTCAAATCATCACAAGTAACACTAACCGTTCTAAGGAGAGAGCAAAAAAATTGCAGAAAATATTCTATTCCAGTGTATAGCATCAAACCCAGGAAAAGCAGGAACATGCCAAATTATCACAAATAACACCCTAACCGTTCTAAGGAGAGAGCACAAAAATTGCAGAAGATATTCTATTCCAGTGTATAGCATAGCATCAAAACCCAGGAAGAGTAGGAACGTGTCAAAACATCACAAATAGCATCCTAACCATTATAAGGAGTGCGCAAAGATTGTAGAAAATATCCTACTCCAGTGCATAGCATCAAAACCCAGGAAGAGTAGGAATGTGTCAAAACATCACAAATAGCATCCTAACCATTATAAGGAGAGCACAAAGATCGTAGAGGATATCCTACTCCAATGTATAGCATCAAAACCAAGGAAAGAGCAGGAACGTGTCAAATCATCACAAATAGCACCCTAACCATTCTAAGGAGAGAACAAAAATTGTAGAAGATATCCAGTGTATAGCATCAAAACCCAGGAAGAAGAAGAACGTGTAAAATCATCACAAATAGCATCCTAACCATTCTAAGGAGAGCACAAAGATTGTAGAGGATATCCTACTCCAATGTATAGCATCAAAACCCAGGAAGAGTAGGAATGTGTCAAAACATCACAAATATCATCCTAACCATTATAAGAAGAGCACAAAGATCGTAGAGGATATCCTACTCCAATGTATGGCATCAAAACCCAGGAAGAGCAGGAACGTGTCAAATCATCACAAATAACACCCTAACCATTCTAAGGAGAGCACAAAAATTGTAGAAGATATCCAGTGTATAGCATCAAAACCCAGGAAGAAGGTGTAAAATCATCACAAACAGCACCCTAACCATTCTTGTTATTTAATCACGTTCTTAAATCCTTTGGGGGGACTGCCAATAAATA
Source organism: Callitettix versicolor (assembly GCA_022606455.1). Taxonomy (NCBI): domain Eukaryota; kingdom Metazoa; phylum Arthropoda; class Insecta; order Hemiptera; family Cercopidae; genus Callitettix; species Callitettix versicolor. The sequence goes on along the minus strand of CM040186.1, from coordinate 117,461,969 downwards.
TGTAATTGACACAAAAAAATTAAAATAACATTATTTAATAAAAAAAAAGAACAAGTATCTACTGTACTGAAAATTATTAAATCTGTAAGAGAAAGCTTATAAACCACTTATTTATAAGCCTATAAGCTGAACTTTAAAAATATAATAAGTTATCCTCCCAAAAAGCATTATAACATACAAACATTCACCACTATTAGTAGGTCACTTAGAAGGATTTTTTTTAAAATGTAAAATCATGATACAGAACTCTAAACGCTAGCATAATTCACTATTCAGTCTTTAAAAAAGGAGGCAGCAGGGGGACAGAATTAGTAAGTAGGAAGTAGCTGAATATCGCATTGCAAGTGTATGAAGAACAGAACAGATAGCCATGGGAACAGTTTTTTTATTGTACTTTGCCACATATTGCCCAGAATATATTTAAGGAACAGACAAGGTGCATTTTCACTGGCTTTCAAACAGTAAGAATAGACAAGCTATCATCTTATTGGTTAATGTAATTGTGATATTGTAACGAAAACAGTTTGAAGAACAGATATTCTGCTTTCTTACTGTTTACCGCATAGAGCAAACAGAAAGGAGCAGATATTTTCAGAGAATAACCTTCACTACAAAACTGTTCCCAAAAATCTGTTCTGTTCTTCCAGGCACTCTACTACCTAGCATTATTCTAGCCTGACTACTATGCTTATAGAAGAACTGAATTATGTAAATTTATATTCTTAGTCATCGGTTTTAAATAGACACATTATAGGCCCCTATAGTCTAGACTCATAAATCACTAAAAAATACAATTTTAAACAAAATATTAAGATGTACTGTGTGTACTCTATTACTTTTTAATTAAGAATAGCCCTACAGATTTCGAGTACTGGATATGACTAGTTCTAAATTTTAATACTCTACAATGACCAATTTATTATGATGCAATATCTACTAATATATTCTGGACTCTTAGTTTGCCCGCAAAGCAGACCGTTGGCCTAAGTTTTCTGTTTTCATTTTAAGCAAGATTAACCTGAAAAGTAGAATAAGGGTTTTTTTTTGGTGTTTAATGTCGGACTATTGTGCACACTTGGGCTAATGCAGACGATGGGATGATTTATAGCGTATGAAAATGCCAAGCCCTCGCCGGGAATCGAACCCGGGTCCTCGGGGTGAAAGTCTAGTACGCTATCCACTAGGCCACCGAGGCGGCTAATAAGGGTCTTCATTATCAATTAAGGTTAATAAAAATGTAATTCTGCATCGGTGTTTTTTTTTTACTTTTTTGGTAGTTTAACGCCTTTACATGTTATACTAATGACTATGGGGAACTACATACCAAACAGCCTGTTAGGATTTAGAAAAAATATTAGTTTTTGGTTGCTGGTTTTGAATATGATAATGAGGTCACAGCCAAAGAATGAACACTATTGACAAAAAGAAACATAGGCGAAATTACGAAACTGCTGATGTACTGCCTGTTGCAATAAGCAAAGCAACACGGTATGTAGAACAGCAGTTGAAACAAAAGCATGGGGAAGAGGTAGGGCGAGGACAGTCGATTCCGGCGGTGCCGGAAAGCCGGTTTACTCCGGGTGACTTTTCTGTGAAGACTGTGTGGCTTTTCTGTTCCAACTGGGAGGTGCCGAGAAGTGGCAAATCGGCGATAAAAGTAAGTAGACGATTATTTAGCGTACACTTCTTCCCCCTTTTATTATTTTGGTTTAAACGGATTAATACATATTTTGGGGAACGTTTCTTTCACATAAGACAGTAGTGTTCATTCTTGGGGTTGCCACCCACAATATTTGTAAGGTAGAACATATCAAATGATTAAAGGTAATTTTTATAATGAACCACCGATAGAAAATTATACGAAGGAACCCGTAATCATAACAAATAGTGCATCGGCCTTACTCCTAACAAATAGTGCATCGGCCTTACTCCTAGCAAATAGTGCATCGGCCTTACTCCTAACAAGCCAATGGTAGTAACATGATTTCAAACCTGCATAGGCCTACAGGTCTAACAAACTGAGCCAGAAGCTCACACCTCAATGTTAATAAATATACTTTCAACAAAAGCTGCAAAACCAGCAATTTCAATACCATACAGCTGTGTTTATTAAGAGCAAACATATAGCACTGCAATGACATACGACCTTGAAAAGACCTTGTTTGAGTAACACAAATTTAACAAAGATAAAAATATCATATGTAGACTATGCCTAGCAATCATACTGGTAATAATATACTGCACAAGAATTTAAATCGCCTACTACTGATTATGAAACCACCAAACAGACATAACAAGAGTTTGTAAAAACAATTCCAGCAGCATAAATGTAATTAATATTTTTGTTTCATTGTTAAAAATTAGTTTATACTTTAAAAATTTACAGAAGCATTTTAAAAATTTACAGAAATAAAAATCATTTGTTTACAAAACAATAAAAAAATGTATCTAGCCTATAACGCCTAATAATATTGACAGCTGGGATTGTAACAATAATTTGTGGTGTAGAAACAACAGTTAACGCCAAAATTAATTTCTAGGAAATTTTAAAGTCAAAAATTCGAATAATTACACTGTTTTAGAATTTTATCTATTTGACACATTTATATTTGTAAACGGAAAAAAAGGTCATGAAATATATTTAATTTGATTTATTGTAACCTAAATTTTAAAAAAACCCATTACCCATTGTAAAAAAAAAACATTAAAAGCAGGCCTATGTGTCTGTATAATATCAAACGATTAGCCTTTATAAAAACGCTATATTAGCCTGTATAATTTACACAATATTAGTTTTGTTTAAAGTTTGTAACTAACTGATTCTTATTATTTAATCTGTCATTAAAAAACTTAAAAAACAATCTTAACTAGCCTACTTGTTTAAGGTACATATACAAGCTGCCTAATTTCTTTTTAAGGTTTTGGTTAAATATAGTAGGTGCTTAAGAAAATTAGAAAAATATTGGAACTGCCAAAATTTACACCTAATTCGGACAATAAAATGTTTATTACTAAATTTTACAGAAAAATTTCTGTTGTTTTAATAAGAACCATAAGCCAAGAGATATTACTAGTTTCTCATGCAAGTAAAATGATTCTATCTTATGGCATTAGCCTAATATCTTCTAACAAAACAAACTAATTTAGCCCAGTATATTACAAGATGTCCCATAAGTATGAAAAACAGAGTTTAGGATATGGAAAGTGCACAATTACCCTCAATGATGAAGGAAACGTATGTTTCTGGTAATGTTAATCAACTAAATGCATATTACTGTATTACTGGTCCAAAATTAACTGTCAATGATGGATCTAGCAAAAAAAAAAAAAAATACCAAATTCAACATGGCTTGGTCTTCTGGGGCCACTTTAAGTCATTAGCATATCTAAAGATCTTCTTGGTATAATAAAGAAGATTAAATATTGTAACTTACTAATCTGCATGAATGCATCAGTAAAGCTTGTTTACAAGTCATAACCATAAACAGTAATTAAATGTATTCTGCAAGATTGGGTAGTCTGGCTATGACAATGCAAGGTACACAATAGTAGACTGAGCACATTTTTGTAATCCCTGTTTTCAGCCTTATGGTACATCCTGTAAACACAATCTGTGAAATGAAGTAGGTTTTTTACAGTAATTTCTTAAAAAATTAATTATAAAAACCTAACCTAGGCAATCATAGCTTCCTTTCCATAAAAATGGAAAGGATTTTTATGGTAACATACAAACATATATTTCAGAAAACATATTCATGAATTGTATTATTAGTGTTTCTAATTAAGAATTAATGGTCCATAAGTTGAATGCCTTATACAAAATTATGATAGTCATTATAGGTCTTGTTTATTAAATCAAGAGTCGATTATTTTATGTAAAAGTTAAAATGATTTCCTTTGGATTAATTAAATCGATAATCCGAAATCTTAAACATTATTAATCAAGTCAATTGTAGACTACTACTCTTTCATGAAATTCCATTTTTCAACTGTCAAATACCAAACCTCTCTCCACCACCATAATTGACAATTGAAACATAATTGATTGGTATAGTTGACTAGTATAAATATTATAACATCCAAATTTGCTCATCTTAGAAACTCGAACATCATATGAAATGTATCCAGAACGAATTATTAAAACTTTAGGTAAGTTTTTGTAATATAAGAAATTTAATGACATTTTCTTCAAGGGTAAACGAACTTCAAGGGGTTTCTAATTCTTTAATTTTGATATTAAAAAACTTACCTGTTTACTTTCTATTCAATTAGCGAAAATATGTGCTTCAAATACTGCTGAAATACAATATATAACTTAATTAATGAAATAAAACGTTAAACAAACAACGATTACAAACCGCAAAACCACGTGCGAACAAGTTAAGATGAGCCTTAACAAACAACAGCCAATATGGCGCCCAATAATTAAATTCAAGAAATGAAGGATAGGGAGAAGGTCTGAAAAGTCGATAACAGGACTAGGACTAAGAATATTTTTAATAAATGTAACTTTATTCATTTACTCAAAATTATATTTAATTCCATTTTGGTAACTGCTAAATTTTGTTTCGGCATATTAGTTTTGGTTCCAAAATTGTAAAATAGTAAGTTTTAGTAACGTACATCTTTTATATTAAATTTGAATTCAGACACAGTTACATTACATCATAAAGGCACAGTTGTGTTACCTTATAATTTTTTTATAGCCGTTTTCATCAATAATAATGTTGCCGGTAACCGGCGTCTCCAACACATCTTTTTAGTAGTTTTCCATTAGATAAAAAGAAAGAAAGAAAAGAGCAAAAATGCAGCATTACATTAAGATAAAAAACGGATTAATATAACTGAAAGTATTAAGAATCATATGTAAATATTTAATGTTATTTGAAAATGGAAAGCATATGATTTTTTTTTTAAGACAAAATTATGAAGATTTTCCAACCCTAATTTACAGAATAATTAAATCATTGATGTTATACAAGCAAATTAAATAGTACTTATTCTTACTATTAGTGCAGTAATAACCGGTTAACATTTTGTTTCTTTAATGGAAATCCTTTTAAATGAAGAAAAAAAATATGTTTTAGACAACAAAAGAAAAAAAGTTACAAAATTTGACTTTGTTAATTATTAAAAATACCATTAAATATTAAACACGTGAACTAATTTTAATGTTTAAAAAATTATTATAATTGTTTAAGTAAAATATTATAATAACTGGTTTTTTCTACACATTTCCCTAAAAAACAATGGACATTTTTATTTTTATTAAAATAAATTAGTCATATAATAACACAATTTTCTTTTTTTTTTTAAAAATAAATATTTTTAAATTTTCGTCTATTTTAACAGCTATTTTAAAAAAACATATTCAATTATTAAGTTATCGAGTATTAATATAATTTTCTTTATCATTTGAGCTAAGAAATAACTTAATCCCAGTAAATTTCCTCAGTTGCTTAAAAATACTGAAATACAGTACTTCTTAACCAATACAATAACTTGTTGTAATTATTTAAACGAGTAAGAACAAACATTTCCTCGGTGCCGTAATATTATATAATATAAACTAACAAAGATTTTTAAACCCTATTCCGTCTTAATATTCGTTAACACTTTTTTAGACATAGTACTGCAGTAAATAGAGATGTCGTAGTTAATCTTTCACGGATCGGTATAATAAGGTCACTACTGTCACTACCCAGGCCAGAGTTTTGAATTAGGTTATATTGCATTTAATTGAAGTAATATTTTGTTTTGGTTGTTAGTAACTCTATTATGTATACAAAATAAAAACAAGTTTTAAACTTTTAACATATTTTAGAAGTATGGATGTTGTAACAACTAGTTTAGAAGCACTTATACGTAAGTTAACTTTTCCCAAATGTTTTCTTTTTTGGTTTCATGTTTACATGGTATTTGATTAATACCGTAAGTGAAGTTAGTAAATAATAAAAGTAGATATTAGAGTACTTATTTTAACTTGATTATTAATGAATAGTTTAAGAATAAAGAACGGAGTGAAATGATTGAATTTTGTGTAAATATTGGTCTGAATGTTATTAAGATTTTTACCATGGATTTTGTCTTTGGTTATGTAAAATGAACATTGATTTCACACTAAAGTAATAATATAATATGTAGCGACTACAGCGTTGGAGTTAAAGATTTCTTTAGAGTTAATAAAAAAGATCCAGAGGTGATTTGTTATTAGACTACTTTAGGTTGTCTACATACCCTATTATGGTATCAGAACCTAGGCTAAAGTTATCTATATTTTTTTAAGATGTTTTTATCGATTTAAAAAGTTTCAAATGATGTTGAAGATTTTGTGTAAATTATGTCAAGGTATCACATTTTTAGTTCAAATAATTAATTACAACATCTTCAAATTAATATTTTCTAACCTCAATCATCACTCTTGGTAACCAATATAACTGATAATATCACGTTGTAATTTATGTTACATACAAGGTTTTGTTAAGTTTAAATACTGGGACTATAGTTATGACCAAGTATGTGCTAGGTAGTCAACATGTCCAACATATAATTCAATCCCCTTGTGAAGTTAGGTTTCGCAAAAAGTAATTTATAATCAGGGATTGTTTAGGCCTAATTTATTATATATTGAAAATACTGATAATAAGTATACGTCAGATCTCACAAATTCCAACTATTCACAAATTCCAAATAATGGTACAATCCACAATTATACAATAATTATATTCTTAAAATTTATTCATTTACTTGTTCAGTTGTTTAGTATCAGTGCAGGTTAGTTTCTTATATTTTATTTTGATATTTAGAATGGTTTTTTATTTTATAATTTTTAAAAATTGCTTTAAATTTTTGAGCACATTCCCCCCCGTTGATTACTGTTTTGCTAAAGAAAGGCGTATTTTCAGGGAAAAATAAGGTAAAGAGTTCATGTTAATATTGTTGTTAACTCTAACCAATAATGTTAGCTTCAGCGATATTTTGAAAAGCTGAGAAATGTTATTCTCACTAGGCTACTTATTTTGAAATTTTATTTTTAAAGATAATATTTAATTCTTAATAACAAGCCTAGTCACTACCAGTAGGTTTTTCCATATGTAAACTTTGATTTTACTTTCATTATTGTAACATAGCCACCGGACCACATATTCAAATAATTAGGATTATATACCTATTCTTCCTGTCTGTGGTCTATCAACTCACCTCATAAAGGCTACTGCGGTTTTGAAACTCTATAGTTTCATCTTCAGGCCATACAAAATGTTAAATGTTAAAATGTTAGAGATTTAACATTTTGTATGGCCTGAAGATGAAACTATAGAGTTTTGAAACCGCGGTAGCCTTTATGAGGTGAGTTGATAGACCACTGACGGGAAGAATAGGTATGTAATCCTAATCATTTGATTTTACATCTTCATTACCGAAGTATAACTGGCATAACATAAAGAATTCAAAAAAATCTTCTGCATTCCATTTAAAAAGCAAAAAGCCAGTACGCTATGTAGATTTTTTTTTTTTTTTTACGTCTGACTATTGTGCACACGGGCTAATGCAGACGATGGGATGATTTATAGCGTATGAAAATGCCAAGCCCTCGCCGGGAATCGAACCCGGGTCCTCGGGGTGAAAGCCTAGTACGCTATCCACTAGGCCACCGAGGCGGCTAGGCTATGTATATTATATGGTTGGATAAGCAATAAGTGTAATGGAGATTACTTTGAAGGTAATAAGGTTGTTACATAAGAAAAAATTAAAACATATTTTTTTTAAATCTGGTTATTATTGTACATCCCTGCATATCTCAGGAATCAGTAAAGTTATAAAGGGCTCATAAAACAAATATCTAGATCTGAAACGAGGCCTATTAGTTTATATTTGATACAACTTAACCATTAGTACTTATTTTACAGAACGTGCTACAAACAGCAAAAACCAGTGTCCTGATACTGCAGCCATTGATGCGTTCTGTGGCCTGATCAACCGAGAACCAGAAAGTGCAAATATCGCTGCACGTTTCATAACAGCTAAAGTACATTCAATGCAAGAATGGGAAGCATTACAAGCTTTGAATGTAAGTTAATGTTTGTTAGTGATGTATGCATTTATTGTAGTCTAAGATTTTACATTCCAGAATAATCATTTTTTTAGAGTAACAGAATAATTTTACCTGATCTGTTTAAGAAACGGATTTTTAACTTTATGCAAATTTGTATTAAGGTACTGGATGCTTGTATGAAGAAATGTGGAAATTCGTTTCACTCAGAAGTCGGAAAGTTCAGATTTCTCAATGAATTAATCAAACTAGTTTCGCCCAAATATCTTGGAGCACACACACCAGAGCCAGTACGGAGGCGAGTACTGGAACTGATGCAACTGTGGACGCATCAGTATCCAAGAGAAACCAAAATTAAAGAAGCTTACGAAATGTTAAAAACACAAGGAGTGGTTAAGGTAAGTCATTTCTCTTGTAATGTGTAGTTTAGTAACAGGATTTCTAATGTTCGGTTATTGTACAATTCGTAACAAAAAAATTGTGCCAATTGTGATTTAATGATAAAATGATGAACCTTGATAAATCCAAACCTAATACAGGCAAACATATTTTTTTTGTTTAGTATTATTTAAATTTCACAATAATTTATAATAATGTGACATTTTTATACTTTCGGATGATCAACATAAAATTTCAACCAGACGAATCTATGTCGCTTGGTACTTATAAATTTAATGGGTATTTGTTTTAGGTGCAAGATAAGCAATTTGGATAATCGTGAAAGATTTATATAATAAAACTACAGAAAATGTCCTTTTGGAAATTTGCTTCCATCACGTCAGTGAGACAGATGTGTACTGTGATTATGTTCATACTGTTTTCACTTTGACGTTATTTAATATGGTTTTATTTAATCTCCTTGTTGTTATGTTAAAATTTATCTATTTCACATATGTCTATGTTTAATTATTTTATAATTACTTGTTAGAATATTTTACTTTGAATAGAATCGTACAAAAATATGTTACTTTAACATAAATTACGTTGTCAATAATATTGTGTTGCAGGAAGAAAAACAGACACCTGTCAATAAATTTTCTGACCAGAACTGTATTCCTCCAAGACATCAGGATTCTGTGTTCCAGGACGCAGAGAAGTCAAGGTTGCTGCAGAAACTACTTCAGAGCAAAAACCCTGATGACCTACATGCGGCCAACACTTTAATCAAATCTATGGTGAAAGAGGTAGACTTAAACGCAGATAGATATCTGTTTGTTCAAATATGTAATAACGCTATTGCTTTCTTAACACCAAGTTGTCGACTACTGTAGACATGGTAATTTTTTTTTTTTTTTTTAACGTCCAACTATTGTGCACACTTGGGCTAATGCAGACGATGGAATGATTTATAATGTATGAAAATGCCAAGCCCTGGCCGGGAATCGATCCCGGGTCCTCAGGGTGAAAGCCTAGTACGCTATCAACTAGGCCACCGAGGCGGCTTTAAGATACGGTAAAGCAGTAAGACTAATCTATTATGCATATAAGACTTGATTGGTGGTACAGAATAACAGAAGTACCATCGTTACTAGTGGTATTGCCAGTTGAGTTTTATTAACATACTGTCTGCAAATCTATCGTAGACGACAAATTTTAACGAGCAAAAGTTCTGTATTGTATTTTTCTGCTGTACAACTTTTATATTGTATTAAAGTTGTTGCAGTTATTTTGTTGCAAGAAACAATTAAAAATTTGCTTGTTTTTTTAGTCAAACATACTACTTTTAAAGATTTGAGTAAAAAATTAGTAAACAGTTCTTTAATATTTAAAATAATACTTATTTAACAAATAATGTTTCAGGACGAGAGAAGAGTAGAAATGAAAAGTCGTCATTTGTCCGAGTTGGAACAGGTGCATAACAATGCAAAACTGTTGAGTGAGATGTTAGATTCATACAATTCCGAGCAAAGCTCAACACAGGATTTGGAGTTGATAACTGAGCTGCACACAAGCTGCCAGAGGCTACGACCTACCGTATACAAACTAGCTTCGGATGTGCAACAAGATGAAGATCTGTTCAGTGAGTATTATAGATTTTTAAATATCGTTATTGCATGCCAGAAATACTTTGCATAGAATAGATTGTCGTGTCTGTAAGTAATGGTAAATGCTCTACCTAGAGACATGTCTCATAAACTCGGTAATCTTTCCTTTCTCCAAGTCTAATTTTTTCAAGAAATGTAACAGTGTAGTTCAGGGGTCTCCAAACTTTCCAGCCTTAGGGCCATACTGATTACTCCAGTAAGTTCCGAGGGCCAAAACCATATTATCATTGTTGCCGGTGGTAAAAAGTGAAATAGTCCACTGATGAAAAAAAAGTCCGAAAAAGTACGCAACGTTTAAAAAAGGCTGCAAATCGAACTAAAGTCCGTAAAACAGCAACACTGCATATTATTAATTTTCCTGTCATTATCTTTAATTTCTAGATTAGTCGTAGAGTACGAGCCATGAGGAGTAACGTGACACGACATCTGGTGGACACAAGCGGAAATAGGTAGTACCTTCTATCGCTAACAGATGGCGCTAATAGCACGTACAGAATAATCTCGTTGGTTCGAGAAAGTTCTGGTGTCTTCCACTCATTTCTAGATGGCAGTAATTGGAATATATAAGAAGGCTAGTGGCGCAACCACAAGTCAGTTCCTATGACACTGTTGTGAAATAAAATAGTGCGTACCTCCTTAAAACGTGTTTGTGCGTGTTTAAGTTTAAGACATCTTTGTAACAGTATTTTGATTTGAATTGTTGCTTTTGTGTGTAGTAGTATGGAAAAGAAGCGAAAAATTGATAGTGAATGCAGAAAATTCAAAGATCAGTGGAACATTCAGTATTTCAACATAAAATTTTCTAATTTTATTTTACTAATTTTATTTCTAATTTTTAGTTTACTTCAGTAAACTAAATTTAATTTGCTATAAAAAATATGTTCTCTAAAAGGAGTTTTCAAGTATGCTAGCTCTCCGCGGGCCGGACAAAATCTGTCCGTGGGCCGGATGTGGCCCTCGGGCCGTAGTTTGGAGACCCCTGGTGTAGATGAAGACCTCGTATCCTTATTTGAACAGAAAAAACATATGAAACAGTGTTGGTGTTGTATGCCCAAAGTGGTTCATCTTGTGTGTGATAAAGAAATTTTGTTTTGTTAACGCTAAGTGAAGATTCTTGTAGTATGTTACCCTGAACAGGACAAAGTAATGACAGTGAAATCTAGAAGAAATGTACACTCTTGCTGTCCAAATCCATTTATATACTGCAAGTAATATAACATTTTTTTGGGATAGGACAAGTTCTAGCTGCCAGTGATGAATTGGGGGAAGTATTCGACAAGTACACAGCTGTGATAGTCCAGGGTCGTTCATTGACATCGACATCTGCTGCGGCTGCTTTACCCGCACCTGCTGGTCCAACGTTGTTGGATCTTAGTACTCCAAGTGAAGAAAACCTTCCACCGCCAGTCTCATTAGGATCTGAATTGGGTCAGTAAAAAATTAAATAAAAATAAACATTATATAACTGGTGAAAGAATATAGCTTCCAAACGAGTACATATAAGCTAGTGATTAGCCTGTTTTAAAATATCCCAAACACAGTCATTAATGGACATTGCTTCAGCCTGTAATACTGTTGCATACTGTCTGTCCCAGTGCAACAGCTTTATTTGCCCTTGGTTTCAGGTAGTATTCCCCAGCACCAGAGCCTGTCTATCGTGGAGCCATCTATGCACCATAGTAGGTCTCCAGATTTTCCCAACACACAGTCTTCCTCTCCAAATGTCATCTGGACATTAAAGAGTCTAGAAACCATGGGTTATTTGACCATCTGATCAGTCCCCATTATTTGAATCGGATCTCTCATCTTTTCTGAGATTCTAACATGCTCCAAAGTTGAGGATAGCCAGACGCCACTATCCTGCACTATATGCTGCTTTGCATGCCTCCTCCATGACATAGGTCAATGGGGAGAAACCCTAGAAATATCTCCATAGTTGGTATCATGTTTATAGAGCCGGTTATGCACAGGCAGGCCAAACTCTTAATTTTTGTCAGAGATTCTGTGCCCACCCTTAGTCCGGCACACCATGAGCCTAATGATCCAACTAGAGATGTATTTCTTTATGCCTGAGGAATCATGACCCTCAAACGTGTCCCTCTACCAGTTTCTCTAACCCTTCAGAATTAATAAAATCATACTGATACATCTGTAAGCCTTAGGGTCTGCATAGGATGATCGTCTTGGCTTTGGAATAAAGACTACATGGACCATATTCCACCCCAGTGGTAAATACCAGGTGGCTATTTTTAGTACATTCCTCTCTGTAGTCATTAGTAAGTAATTAATAATAGTGTATTTGTGGCTACATGTTTCGAATATTAACTACTGTGTACTACCATAAGGTGTATGTTGTATGTATAAGTCTTTTGAAGGCTAAAAATGAGTATATGTTTAAAAAATGTATTTAAATAAAAGAAATTATGAACTGCAGTTCATATTGTAATTTATTAAAGTTTTATTGTAGCATAATAGTAATAATAAACTAAAGAAATAAATTTTCTTACACCTAAATGAGTGCAAGCTGGAAAACTGTAGTTTTGCTTAGTGTTACAGCTCTTAACACATATATAATATTTTGAAAATTTTTTACAGTGACTGTCTTGAACACCCCTCTTGTAGAGAACTCTAATACTAATTCGAACACACCAGTGAAGAAAGCATCAGATACTTCGAAGGTGCTTGATGAGCTAGGAGATATATTCAGTTCTGTGTCCCAGCCTCTGCCTACGCACTCATTGTTTCAGACCCAGACCTTACAAGCATCACCACTCAAGCCTTGTAAGATAATTAAACTATGTCAAGTACTTATACAATTATCTAAGGAGCTTCATATTTCGTTAGTTTATGTTTTGTTAGTGTGTTAAATGTTTATAAATTGACAATTCTGCCCGAGATTTTTGTAATATTACAACTTAAAATAAATAAAGTAATACTTTTTGTAACCCATACACGTCACATTAATTTATTTTATTTATTTATAATTGGCGACAGTGTGCTGGGAAATTGATTTGATTTTTTTTTATTTATTTATAATGGACATGCCAATGTGGGGCAGGCAAATTTATTTGATTTATTAATTAATTATAAGAGATTAAATTAAGTAGTTATAAATTAACTGACATTTTCTAAATTATAATTGTTAAAAATCAATATGTGGATTAATATTCCCTTTATAAAAAATATTTAATTACAACTTGCTAAATTAATAGTCACCCAAATAGTATCTAATTGATAGCGGAAGGATCTTGGGAGTTTTTTGCTTCAAGAAACATCACCATGAAGATGTTGCGTTGGAACCATCACCGAGTGAAAATACATAAAAGTGTTCTCTTTTAAAAAAGTGTTACGAAGTAAGATCTTAGTAAATTGTGAACTTTGTCAATCCAAGAAGATAATAAGCGAGTAGAAAAGTTATAATAACTGGGTTTTCAAGTAAAGTATATTCTGCGATTTGTACTGTTATACTACTTTGGTGAGGTAATTCCAGAATTATAGCCGCCTCGGTAGCCTAGTTGATAGTGTCTAGGCTTTCACCCCGAGGACCCGGGTTCGATTCCCAGCCAGGGCTTGGCATTTTCATACGCTATAAATCATCCCATCGTCTGCATTAGCCCAACTGTGCACAATAGTCGGACGTTAAACACAAAAAAAAACCAGAATGTTTTTAAGAACAAACTTTTTAAACATTTATTTTCAAATTTTAAATTTTCAATTACAATTAACCATTTTACATAAATTGTAATTATTGTATACATATTTTCTGGACTCATGATTTTTTTAAAAACTATCTAAATACTGCAAACTTAATTTAAAATAATCATAGTGCATGAGTAATAATTTATTTGTTAGACATTACATGTGTGTTTACTATAAAAAAAGGCTTGAATAAGGGGCTGCATGACCACCCAACCCAAGATCGTAATTCATTTAAAATAAATCATTCATTAAACCGTATCATTTCGTGTTACACATGTTCTGCCGATAATTAGCAATAAGTTTGAATACATTTAATGTGTAAATAAAGCACAGCATTTTGACTTAATAGATATCAAAGTTTATGAACTGATTAATAAGAAATAAATAATTTCTATGAACAATTTCAAACAAGTTTAACTGATGACGTATTTGTATAATTCCAAATGAATATTTGTTTTGTTATTGTATACAGAGTTTATTTTATTTATTTATCTTTTATGTACAGTTGAGCTTTGATTAAATGCCACCCTTTTAACCCTCAGTTTCTTTTAAACATTCGATTAATTCTGTTATGTAACATTTTTAGTTTACCCTAAATATTTTGTAATAAATAAAAGTAACCTTCTAGACAAAACAAAACACTGTCACTGGATACGACTTACCTCCAGCGTAGGCGATACAGCTGACACTTATTGCTAAACTAAGCAAACATTGAAAATCGAAAAGTGAACGATCCTGACATCTAGTGGAATGAGATAGAAACACTTAAATAGTGCCAACAAATTTTGAAAGAGTGCATGAGTATTTCTATTGGAAAATAAACACTCACATTATTTACGATAATACCATTCAGCGTTTAAGTTGATCACTTGAAGTATATGTATAAATTGAAGAGTTTTACTACATTTTCCAAAATAATTATAAAATATTCTATGCTATAAACCAAGTATAATATGTTATTTTTATTATTTGCCGAAAGTATGGGTGGTATATTTCTGTCATATGTAACCTCAACATTTTTTGGTTTTTGTTTTTTTTGGTGTTTAACGTCCAACTATTGTGCACACTTGGGCTAATGCAGAAGATGGGAAGATTTATAGCGTATGAAAATGCCAAGCCCTGGCCGGGAATTGAACCCGGGTTCTCGGGGTGAAAGCCTAGTCGCTATCAACTAGGCCACCTAGGCAGCTTGTCACCTGAATGGTGCTGAAAATGATGGTTACTCGAGACTATGCTGTGTATATTTTTTTATATATTACAACACATATATATTATAAATTTAAGTAAATCTATTCACAATGTTTAAAGTAACGCATTTAACGATTCTTCAATGTGTAGGAGTAATAACTGGTAAAGTAATAGATTAGATTTAATAAAGTTATAAAATCGTAGTAGGATAATTGTAGTAAGAATCAGGCCAGTTGTATCAAGGTTATTACTGAAAATCAAAATACATAAGTATTATAAAAGTTCACTTTAAATAAAACAAAACATTTGTATTTATAAAAATATAAATAAAATCAACAGCGATTTACAAAACAGGGTGAGTAATTAAATTTTATTTAAAATGCAAAATAAATTCGATGATTTAAAAATTAAAATTGGTAATTTATGCACATTTTAACACTGATTAAAATCGGATCTTCAGTAACGGATGAAGTGGATGAACGAATTTTACTAAAAAAACTTGTAACTGCTTATCAAAATGTTCCTTTATGTGATGACGTCAAGTATTGTTAGTTATTTTAAATTTATTTTTCACATCATCGAGAAAGTTGTGTGCCACAATTATTTTTATCTTTGTTTAGCTGTGTCGGTAACTGCAGAAGAAAAATCTAGTGGACTGAAAGCGCTGGAAGAATTGGACATCTTAGGCGAGACTTTGCTCAAACAGAGCTTGCCATCATCGTGTAAAGTTGGATCGCAGTTTAACAAGTACGTTACGGGCTTTTTAAAATGATTTTAAAATGTTTTAGATTAAATTTCACAAATTCCAAAATTAAACATAGGAAATGCCATATCTGTTATTGGAATATGTGTATGTGGACCTTGTCGATCATACTGAAACTAATCTATATAATACTAATGTTAATTAACGATGCAGTTTACTCTGCTATATAAAATATATGTTTGCTATCTCATTTTATATGTGGGAATGAGTTATGCTTTTTTACATTTTGTGTATACATTATATATATATATATATATATATATATATATATATATATATATATATATATATATATATATATATACACACACACACACACACACACACACACACACAGGGCTATGTAGAAAGTCGGTTACATTTTGGTATAAAAAAAAACCAAGTACAAGAAAAATTTTTTATTATATACATTTGAAAGTGGCACTAAAATACTATTTTTCTACATAGTCGCCATATAAATTTAGACATTTATCATAGCGGTGAACCAGTTTTTAAATTCCAGTATTGTAGAATTCTGCTGCCTGAGACTTCAGCCAGGTTGTCATGCCCTCCCGCAGTTCCATGTCGTCATCAAAATGCTGCGTTGCAAGCCAGGTCTTCATTGCAGGAAACAGGTGATAATCGCTGGGAGCAAGATCTGGACTGTTAGGTGGATGTGGAAACACCTCCTACTTGAAAACATCCAGGACTTCTCAATTTCGATTGGCTGTGTGTGGTCGGGCGTTGTGCAGAAATAGAATTTTTGAACTCAACTTTCCTCTGCGCTTGTTGAATTGATCTTAAATTTTCCAAGGTTTCACAATACTTTGCAGAGTTTGTTGTCGTGCCACGTTCTAAGAAATCAACAAGAATGACCCCTTTCCTGTCCTAAAAAACAGCCGCCATGATCTTCCTTGCTGACAGCGTTTGTATGCTTTTCCTTGGGTTTTTGAAATATTTGTGCCCCCATTCTATAGACTGCAATTTGGTTTTGCAGTTGATATTTTTCACCCAAGTCTTGTCTCCTGTAACGATTCGATCGAGTAGTGAGTCACTATCCTTTTCGCAACTGTTGAAAAATGTCAATGAAGCATCCATGCGCTGATTTTTATGGGTTCCAGTCAAGATTTTCGGTACCCATCGCACAAAATTTGTGGTAACATAACTTTTGTATAACAATTTCAAGCAACAAACTTCTTGAAATTTGTGGAAAACTAAGCGATAACTCTGTTATTGTGAACCGATAGTCTTCTATAATTTGTCTTCGACTTTAGAGACAATTTCATTGGGTACAATGCTTGGCCGACTATTTGTTCTTCGTCATGCACATTATTTAGCCCATTTTTAAACCTAATGCACCATTGACGCACTCCGCCTTCAGTGATCACATCGTTCCCATAAACTTCACAGAGTTGGCAATAAATCTCAATTGGTTTATTGTTCTTAGCCAACAAAAACCGTATCACCGACCACACTTCACAGGCTGTGGGATTTTCAATAGCGGTGCACATTTCAAACTAGTATTGTACGGGAACGAGCAACAACGGTAACCTCTCATTAGCACGGCTGGATAGCTACTGAACAGACGAATCCTCTGACTCCAAGATGGCTGCGATGTCCCCACCCTTAGCGTATACAGAGCAAAACGTAACCGAATTTTTGGATAGCCCTCGTATTTATTTATTTATTGCCATACTTCCCTACATAAACTGTACAATATTGCAACATTATATAATTTACAAAATTTATGATTGATATCATATTTTAACAATTTATTTATAACTCATCTTATTTTTTAGTTACAATGGCACAATCGCACCTGTAGCAGATTAAAAAAATCCGTGCACAGGTCTGGCCTAAAATTTGCTTTACGCTATTGTTATATTATTACACCACATAGACGATAGCTAGACGCATACAATTATTCCCTTTCTATATTTATTTAGTGCACCAAATTTTACACTGGTTTTAAGAATAGTGTAATTTTGTCCTAGTGTTTTTAGTTCATTTGGCATAAAGTTGAATTAACACACACACACACACACACACACACACACATTTATTTATTTATTTATTTTAAGGCGAAAAACACAATGAGTCTATTATTACCTCCCTAAATATATGTGTGAGTGTAAAGTGTTAAAGTCGTAAGTGTAAGTGTGTGTTAGACTCGGGTACCACAATTTACGTCTAAATCTTCTCAATAAGTACAGCTAGTCTGCAACCCCCTGCGGGGTATATATATATATATATATATATTTGCTCTTAAAGATCTTGGCTGTATCTTTAAAAGCAAAAAATACATACCAAATGTAGAAAGTGGACCAAATCTAGACATACAAGACTTTGAACCTTAGTGTCCTATTTTATTGGATATCTTAAAAAATTGCAAGAAATGCCATTATTCAGTTAGACTGGATGTTGGAAAAAGTAGAAGAAATGCTAACGTTCGATTTTGAGAAATCGAATGTTAAGGAAAAAAATCATAAAAAATGGAGAAAGTTATACTATTGCTACTTTTTAATATCAAGTGAGTAAGGAAGTTCTTTTCATTTTACGTACGTTGCAGCATGTAAAATCAGTGCACAGGTCAATACTCAGTGGAGTAAGCTGTTTCAAGTTTATTTGATTTTGTGTGAAAATAACGTAATTTTTAAAATTTATTAGGATATTGGTTTTTACCCCATATAGTGAACACATTGTGCCTTCGAGTGATGCGCGAGGTTTTAGGTTATATATTTTTTCCTTTCTGATTTCAAGCAAACTGAATATTTCTTCAGAATTTTTTGAAGGTATTACATTTTATGTTTTATAATTTTTTTGGTAGATTATAAGAAATTTTAAATTTGTAGAATTTTAAACCATTAATTAAGGAGAATAAAGCAAAATTGACCATGGTAGTTTCTGAAATTCTGTAAAGCAGATTATATCGGGATGGTTTCTTAAATTCGCGACATTTGTTTAATTGATTGGTTTTGCAGATTAGTAAATATTATTGATAGATCGTAAATTAAAAATTAACTATGATAACTTAAAAATGAGATGGCACTTTTGGGTACACTATGTGAAAAAATACCTAGCACTTCTAGGTAGGATTTGCCCAAAAATGTCCAGCTTTGAATGGGTTAAAATAACGTATAATATGTAATTTTATTTTAGCAACTAGCAGAGTAATCTGTATTGTTAGTTAACATTAGTCTGATAGGGAATGGATTCAATATAACTGACAGAGATCACAGGTATCATAAGCTGCTCTTTTGGGACATTTATAAGTAACAAACTGCTAATTTATAATGAAACATTATAACCAAATAAATCAATTCTATTGAGAAAACTAGAAACAAATAAAAAAACTTTATTTTATGAATGCACTGCTTGAACATGATCAAGGGACCATATGCTGGACTAACAGCAAAATGAAAAAAAATTAATAACCTATCTTTTGTGTTAAATAAATGGTGAAAAACATCACACAAACTTTCCTACATTTGATTATTTCCATAAAAAATCTAGTATTTCATAGATCAGGATAGTTTGTCGAACTTGTTGCATCATATTTTGGTCATTCTTTAAGAACCATAAGTTAGTGTAACAAATATGGAATAAAAGAAATCCCTTTCATTTGTGATTGTCTTGTTGTGACTTTTCATAAATTCTGATGTCCCAGTAATTGTTATATAACTGATGGTTTATATAACACCAATAATTCTTTTCGCTTCTTTCTGAACTCAGAGCTACATGTAAGGTGCCGATGAACCAAATGAATCGAACAGACTCGAGCCAACCAGCGTCACCACAACATGCGAGCTGGCCGACTGCTGCTGATGACTTGGACGTACTTCTGACTAGTACGTCTTCGCCAGAGCAGGAACAGAGGAGCAATGGGGATGGGAAGGTGGCAGAACCTGAACCAGTCAAGGAACTGTCTCCTGTTGTGGAAGAGAAGAAGGAAGTGTCAGTGAAGCCTCTCGGTGATCTTGCTGTACAGTTGGAGAATATTAAGCCTGGTGAATGTTTACCATATGATAATTTATTTTAAAAATTATCTAATGTTCAGGGTGTTTGAAAAAGAACTTCCTAGTTTTATATGTAAATTTAATAGTGAAATTAATGAAAAACTATATCAACGAATACATACAATGAAAGAGAATATCTTTTTTTTAATGTTAGTAAACTTCAACGTGGGATCCATTTGTTGCCCTACACACATCGAGATGATATTCCAGTACTCACCAACATAGCAGGTGTAACTGTCTCAACTGCCGCGATGATTCTTTCCCGTAAATGGTTGCTGTCACGGATCTTTTCAGCGTACACAATATTTTTTATGTGTTCCCAAAAGAAAAAGTCAAGTGGGGTTAAGTCCGGGCATCGAGGTGGCCAAGAGATTGGGCCAGCCCTGTCTATCCACCTTTCTGGAAAGCGAGTGTCAAGTCATACACACACAGTTACTGTAATGAGGTGGGACACCGTCTTGTTGGAAAAACAAGCCCTTTTTCTACCTCAATATCTTCCACTTGGGGAAAGACATACTCTGTCAACATGTCATAGTATATGTCCCTATTTATTGTTCTTTCTAATAAAATGAGCCGCCTTGGTGGCCTAGTGGATAGCGTACTAGGCTTTCACCCCGAGGACCTGGGTTCGATTCCCGGCGAGGGCTTGGCATTTTCATATGCTATAAATCACCCCATCGTCTGCATTAGCCCAAGTGTGCACAATAGTTAAACACCAAAAAAAAATCTAATAAAATGGAAGGACCAATAATTCGATCTTCCATCAAATCACACTAAACATTAGGTTTTTGAGAGTCACATTGATGCTGAATAACATGTGGTGACCTTGCCCCCCTCTCAAATTCTGCAGTTATGAAGAATTCAATGTAGAATTCAATCAATTCATGTAGAAAGTTAACAGCAAACTGAAATCTTTTGTTTTTATCAAGAGGTTTAATTTCATGTACAGTTGTAATTTGTAGGCGTGCAAATGAAGTCTGTTATGTACCATATCGTATAAAGTACCTTTAGGCACTCCTAATGGTAGACTATGTCTGACTTCTTTGGGTTCTGAACACACAAAACACAAATCTGTTCAACAGTAGCTTCAAAATTCTCGGTCTACCTGGTAACTTTGCTTTTAAAACACTGTAGGTTTCCTTGAAAGACTTAACCAATAACGGATAGTTTTTGCTGTAGGTGATTCACCACCATACTCACATCTGAAATTATATGGTACTGTTATAACAGACTGAATTTGCACAAGCGATAATATACTGCATCTTTTGTTGCGAAGTAGCCATAGAACTGCACTGAACACTGGAACTGAGCACTGTTGCCGTTATTCCTCAAAGTCACGCAGACCTGTCAACTGCAGGAACTAAATTTCTACAGTTACCTGAGCAAAACTTGGACAGTTGATGAATTTTTTTTTCCGGCAAAAAACCATTAAGGTTCATCGCCGACAAATATCACAAACTAGAATAGTGTATGTCACTTTGGACAGATTCTAGGACACATTAAAAATAGGGGGTTCTTTTCAAACACTGTACTGTAAATTATGACCTAATACATACAAACCTTAATTAATTAATTAGGCACCTTAATTACATACAGTTTTGGTGAATTACCAGCTAATGTGTATACATTAGCAGTGAAAGTGTCTAATTTTTCATTTCAAAAACTGACACAAAAATTTCTAAGAAGTGCTCCTTTTCTAAGAATTCAACCTCTATGTGTCTTTTTCCCTGCAAACTGTTCTCACTGAACCTAAGTGGCACTCATAATACTTTAGTGTTATCAGATTTTGTGCTCATTATGTGTTTGTGTTTTTCAGTGTCCTCTGTGGTAAAATGTATATAATTTCAGTAAAACAGGAAACAGCAAAATTATTGTTAAAACCCACGAAATGAAGTCTAGTGTTTGTGAGATAAAAATTAAAAGTACTAAATGTCCCAAGTTTATTTAAGATGATTTTACGTGAAAGTATTTCCACTTTGTAGAAATGGGTGATACTGAACTCAGACCATGTTTTCATATTGCCTCACGGTTTCATTATTCACAGGATATTCCAAGAACCTAACCACCGCAGATAAGAAGGGATTACTGTACTGTTATAACTTTTTTGGCAGTAATGTCTCATTGCAATATAATTTTTTTCAATAGGCTTCCTGGGAAATGCTTGTCTCTTTTTGAAATAGGCTCTTAGTTTTTCCAGCTGTAACGGTTCTTATGATGTTAATATTCGTCTGCCTCCATCTCTTTGTGGTCTGCGTGGGGCATTTCTCCCAGTCTATCTCTGGTTCTGTGAGCTTGTTGATTTTAGTGCAAGTAGGTTTTTTTTTGTTATTTTAAGGCAAAAAGCACATTAGGCTATTATTGCCTCCCTAAATGTAAGTGTGAGTGTAAAGTGTTGAAGTCGTAAGTGTAGTGTTGTAAGTGTAAGTGTGTGTTAGACTCGGGTACCGCGAGGAACGTCTAAATCCTCTCAATAGGTGCAGCTAGTCTGCACCCCCCTGCGGGGACCAACTTCACCCTCACCCCAACCACTACATTTACTTCGCACGGGCCTCCTGGTTTGTTATACTTATATTAAAGAAAGTACATAAATATTACGATGATCGTTAGTAAATTTCGTCTAAATCCTCTCAATAAGTGCAGCTAGTCTGCACTCTCCTGCAGCGTAGTGCAAATAGGCCACTAACCTCACGTGCAAACTCTCCTTTATACTGGCTTGGTAGCGATTACACCATCATGGAGCTACTTCAGTTCATCCAGTGAGATGCAAGCAGAGTTAATATTTGTAACAGTTCAACTTAAACCTTTACACGAAACAATTTTTACAATAGTTGTATTTATGCAGGTACCACTCTACCATTGGCGGTTTTAGACGAACGAGGAGTGTCTGTAGTAATACACTTTACCAAGGATAACCCACGTCCAGATGTCTCTGTGTTTGTGGTCACTACAACTAGTAAATGTTCGTCACCACTCTCAGATTATCTCTTCCAACCAGTTGTTCCTAAGGTGAGTTTATATTATCTGTACATGTATTATATTTTTTTTGTTATTTTAAAGCGAAAAGCACAATGAGGCTATTATTGCCTCCCTAAATGTAAGTGAGTGTGTGTAAAGTGTTACAAGTCGTAAGTGTAAGTGTGTGTTAGACTCGGGTGCTGCGAGGG
The DNA here is from genome assembly GCA_022606455.1 of Callitettix versicolor. Lineage (NCBI taxonomy): Eukaryota > Metazoa > Arthropoda > Insecta > Hemiptera > Cercopidae > Callitettix > Callitettix versicolor. The sequence continues at coordinate 117,439,065 of CM040186.1, read as the reverse complement.
ATATCTAAATTAGCTATCCCTATAGCGCAGCAAGTCTACTGAACTCAAACCATGTTTTCATATTGCCTCACGGTTTCATTATTCACAGGATATTCCAAGAACCTAACCACCGCAGATAAGAAGGGATTACTGTACTCTGATATAACTTTTTTGGCAGTAATGTCTCATTACAATATATTTTTTTTCAATAGGCTTCCTGGGAAATGCTTAACTATCTCTTTTTGAAATAGGCTCTTAGTTTTTCTAGCTGTAATGGTTCTTATGATGTTAATATTCAGCTGCCACCATCTCTTTGTGGTCTGCGTGGGGATATTCTGTCTGCGGGGTCTTTGTGGTCTGCGCAAGCTATCCAATAGGTGCAGCAAGTCTGCACCTTCGTGCGGGGACATATATTACAAGTACTTAAACAAACCAGTGATGAAGCTTGACTATTTCAGATGTAGTCAATACATGTTGTATTTCAGATGTGTAAGTAGTTCTCGAAAATAACTCTCCTTTCCTTAAATTAAATGATTAATTAAGTAAAATAGCTTAAGTCTAAAGCAGATTGCAGACAGAATAAAATACATGTTTCACAATCAAGAACATAGGTATATAGGAATTTATGACTGATTTACTGAAGGATTTGATATACAGTATACAAATGGCATAGTCGTGATGGTATAAATGATTTACAGATCCTTGGGAAACACACAGCACATATGTTTGTACAGCATACACAGTGTGTATGTTAAAAGCCTTATATAAATCTTGAAAACATGAACTTTGTAATGTGATGTTTCTAAACCTAAATTATTTTGAGTCCTCTTTATTATTCTTGCATATTAGCGTACTTCTGCTGTATATCCTTAATAAAAAAAACAAAAAAACAGCTTCAGAATAGTAACATTTTAAAAATATTTTAGAATAAATGCGAATAAATTTTGATTACCTGAATAAATTTCTGTAAAATTATGTTTTTAAAGTTATAAAATTTTACAAATGTAAGAGTAATCCTTTGGAATAATTGTGTGTAATGTACAAAAAAAAATAATCTGAATATTTTTAATGAAAAAATATACAAATGTTACTTTAAACATAACTCATTTTTTCAATTCTCGTTGGTCTAACTCGCTTAATTTTGTTGTTGTTATTTTAAGGTGAAAAGCACATTGAGGCTTTTATCACCTCCCTAAATGTATGTGTGAGTGTAAAGTGTTAAAGTCATAAGTGTGTTAGACTCGGGTACCGCGAGGGACGTCTAAATCCTCTCAATAGGTGCAGCTAGTCTGCACCCCCCTGCGGGGATATATGTGTGTGTGTGTGTGTGTGTGTGTGTGTGTGTGTGTGTGTGTGTGTGTGTGTGTATGTGCATGTGTGCATGTGTGTGTGTGTGTGTGTGTGTGTGTGTGTGTGTGTGTGTGTGTGTGTGTGTGTATAAATATATAAATAAATATACAGACACGAGTCTGAGTGCTTTGCGTGATCCAACAGGGTCTATACACAAATAATAATAATAATAATAATAATAATAATAATAATAATAATAATAATATATATATATATATATATATATATATATATATATATATAATCTTTATGAATAAAAATGTAAATATTTGTTTAAAATATTAAATCTCTGAAAATTCTTTGTTGTTTGCTTTGGAATTTTGACACAACGTTGCTTTTGAATACACACATTTTTTTATACCTATTATGCTTATATCCTATTAATATATAAGTGCCACACCTGTGACAGGTAAATATATGCTTTTTTTGGAAAACAGCGCCATTTGTTGGGGCAACACTTGCTACACTAAATATTTTACGATTCCATTTCAATATTTCCACTTAACAATCATTAACGGTTTCCTCTAAGATTTCTAATTTTACGTTTCTATTTCATGTTTCTGAATGTTGTGTGTGTGTGTGTGTGTGTGTGTGTGTGTGTGTGTGTGTGTGTGTACACAATTAATATTTTATGTAATGTTGTCTGTTGCAGACTTGTAAACTGAAATTACAGGCTCCCTCCAGCACTCACTTACCTGCTCACAACCCTTTCTTACCCCCAGCGGCTATTACTCAGATCATGCTGATTGCCAGCCCTAACAAAGTAAGTTGAGTGTAAAGTTTGTTTTGTACCATAATACTACATTAATAGTGTTAAGTATAGGATCGTCAGTAAAGAGTACCAACATTTCAAACAAGTCATGTCTGATTTTTGTTCTCAATATGAAGTCAGTATTGATATTGCGTAACTTTGGTCTACAAGTTTAAATAGAAAGTTGAAAGTTTGTTTAACCTTTAGAAGTATTTTTTTTTTAATGAAAGTATTTAAGTATTTTTTAATGAAAGTATACGGAGGATAATGGACGTAAGGCATACAATTGTAGAGGATATAAGAACAAAACAACTGGTTTGGTACGGGCATGTACAAAGAATGCCGGATGAGCGAATTCCCAAAAAAATCATGCAATGGCGAACACCTGGAAGAAGAAAACGAGGAAGGCCGAGACTGAGCTGGAGAGAGGGAGTCGAAAAGGAAATAAAAAAAAGACCTGTGGTGGGACCGTGATCGGTGGAGGTTGGAGATCGGAAGACGGCGTAGAACGTTGTAGACTGAATTATAGATAGATAGAAGTTTTTTTTTTTTTTGTGTGTTTAACGTCCGACTATTGTGCACACTTGGGCTAATGCAGACGACCTTTAGAAGTAATGAACAATTATAACGTATATAGCTTACATTCATGATTCTCTCAAAGTGTGCCATTATGTTGTATGGGTGTATGTACTACTGACAATTATTGGTGCAGTTTAACTCAATATGCTGGAACTGTTCATTTTTCTTTGCAATGATTGAACAAGAAAGTAATCAGCATTGCAGCTTTTATACCACTGCCACTTGAAATGTTTGGGTGTATGCAAGACAATGGAGAAAGGTTTGGCATAAATGACAGGTTTGAGGCTAGAACAGTATCCTACCACTGACTTCTTCGAGTTATGCTTTTCCTGTATCCAGTTTGGCCTTCCATTACATTAGACTGGATAATCACTGGTCTATCTTATATTAAATTTTACATTTATACAGGAACTAATTTACATGTTTAATTTTAAATAATGTGTGTAATTTTTGAAGGGCATATTAATTTTACAAAAAATGTAAACTGCAAAAAATTAAAACATAACATATACAGTGATACTCCCCTAAAGTTGACCTGGACAAGGGGACAGACAACAGTGTAATTCATGGAATGAAAAATGAAAAATGCAGAACAGTTTTAGGTTTCAGATAAAGGGCTGAACATATTATAAGAGTGTTTTGGTTTAGTTTAAATTATTTCTAAGCAGATGTCATAAATATAGAGATAACATTGTGGTTCAGAAATAAACATTGTGCTGAGTTAACACAAACAAGCTTTTGATTGTTGGGCGTTTGGTTTTTGTAGAGCTATATCTAACAGGTATTTTTAGTTATCTCTTCTCAAACTGTCCTCTCCTATTCCCTTTTCTGTCATCTTAACTAATTTTATTTAGTGTGTCAACTTGTTTACTATGTCTTAAATTTGTTAGCCCATTAAAAAATGTAAACATTTATAATATTATCGTGTTACATACTTTTGATTTTTAAATTTAACAAAATGTTAAGTGTCTTTGTGTGCAATTTTCAAATTATTGTTTAGATCCTGTTTTCAATTTTTGAACAAATCAAAATGTTTCCCATAAGTCTCTATTGTAAACGCTGACTCACACAGCAGTTAGCTCAGATAACAGTCTTAGTTCTGCAATGAATTGAAACCGTTAACTGGGATACGACTGTACAATACTTATGTTAGTTAGAAATCTTTTATTGTTGTCTAATCGAGAAATAACACTTCCGTGTGGTTTTCAGGAAAACATCACGCTAAAGTTTGTCGTAAGCTATACAATGGACGACGACACTGTAACGGAAATGGGTGAAGTGAACAGCCTGCCACTGACAAATACATGAGGCTGCGTTTATTTACTTAGTAAAATATTTAAAGCATATCTGGTGATGTATTTAGCAAACACGGCCATCGTACTTTAAGCAGGCCAATCGGGAAACAGCACTTTCCGCATAACCTGTTTTTAATTGTTTCAGTAAGATACTTAAATTATTTTATCATAAATATTTTATTTATTGTTGTTTGTTCTGTTTTTAACTATTGTTATGTGTACAAGGCCTATCTTTCTATGGGAAAATTTACGTCTATTGTCTTTATAAATCTGGTGAAAAAAATACTGAATATTTTTATTTATTTGGCACTTGCTTAAAGTAAATTTGAATCGGTTATTTAAATTACTTGTTTCAACCGAATATTTTCTCGACCTAATATTTTTTCAACTGAATATTTTCTCGACCTAATATTTTCTTGACCTAATATTTTCTCGGCCAAATATTTTCTCGACCTAATAGTTTTTCGGCCAAATATTTCTCAACCTAATATTTTCTCGGCCAAATATTTTCTCGACCTAATATTTTATCAACCTAATATTTTCAGTTTTTGGTTATTATTCTGCACAGCACACCAAAATAAGTTTACAACAAATAAAGTAATTCAGATATTTAAAGCTTATTCAGTTAATTTAAGAAACGTAATATAACTTAACACATACGAGGTGAATTTTATTGCAATAAATGACATTTTCTTTTCAAAAGAATTAAGTTACTAACCATTTAGTAGGCATACTATTACAGTTTATTGTAAAATATCTTATAGCATTACATTAATTTCTTTTTACACATACTGTATTTACAATGATGTAGGTTATATGAATAAAGTTTTTCAAAAACAATGTTCAAATTCGTTCTAACACTCGTTAACAAGTGTTTTGGTCGATAAGCGTTTTATACGTGACCACTTGAAAAGAATTTCGTCGGAGGTTTAATGTTACTTAAAGTTTATTTACATTCATAACACGTAGCCTACAGAGTTAGGAAAGAATCTCATTACATCTAGTAATCGGTACGTGTTCCATGCTTTGGAAGTAGTATAAAAATGAAAAGCAATTTATATTTGGAATTGAAAAAAATAAAATAATTCAAGAGCATTAAATACAAGAATAGATCATTGAATACTAAGGCGGATGATTTTTTTTTAAATCTGCAAGTCACCTCTTGATTTTAAAGAAATTGATTTCAGTATTTTTTCTTATATAATAAAAATATACTGTTGAAACAATAGACTTATTTTTTCTGGAAGATAAGGTAAACCTTTTTCATTCTTAACAAGATTTATAGTACAATTTTTAAAATTATATTTTTAGTTTTCAAAATGTTCTAAAGGTTTTAATTGCATACAGTTCCCGTTATCAACAACTGATAATCTGTATATAATCCAGTAACGGTTTGCCTATAAGAGCTCTCCCAGTAAAATAAAAAATAATATTTAATTATTAATTTTATATTAATTTATTCACCAAACCAGTTTAAAAAAGTTGAAATAATTGTCAAAATGATGACAAAAGGGAAACAATTGAAGTTTTGTCATGTTAGCCAGAGAGCCTCTACCTTAGTTACTACTGCTGCGTAAATGATGTATACAGTAAACAGCTGAAATTGTGTGGTGATGTATATTCAGAAAGTGGCTAGCATTAATTTTCCCAGTGTTAAGTACCAGTGTGATTTGTCAAAAATTTTGGAATTTTAACACATTGTGGTAATGTTGGCACACTTGTGTGCAGTGATGATTTTGTGTGTAATGAATGTTTCTAGGATAAATACTTCCCATTTTGAGTAATTTTTTAAGCACATAAATGATCCTTAAACCGCACTCCAAGAGCTTAAAAACTCGTTTTTGTTTGAATTTTCTTAACAAATTTCTAGATTTCCTCAGGCAAAGGGTTTCCCTTGGAAATAGAAAGATCCCCTCTTTCAAACCCAAACACTCAGGACTGTATGTAGTCTGGGACTATAAACAAAAACAATTGAACTCTACTCAATAAAGATACAACATTTTGAAAGTTGCTTTATTTAGGATACAGTATACAGATGGTATGAAACAATTTTGGATCTGAACTTTGGATCTGAAATTTTGGATCTCTCTTTTGTACTTACAAATCAATCCAGGATTCTTAAAAATATTGGCAAATATGGTTCACAGAACATTTAAACAGAATATTTTAAAATATATCTGTTTTTATTCAGATAGTTTTGTAATGCTTAAAATAGTTAATCATTTTTTATGTTTCAGTTATTTTGTAAGAGTATGCTCACCTTAAGTTTGGTCAAATGAAATATTACTTACTCCACGATGTATATTTATGATAGAAACTTTTATATAATTTCCAAAATTCACCCACATATGACTGACTTTCATTTTTATATTACTGCTTATTCCAACAAATCTTTAAGGGAACACTCAATGAGCATTTAAATTTGTTAGGCCTGTTTAAGTTAAAAACAATTTTCTTTGCCATCAAACAAAAACTTCCACAAAAACAATGTTTTATCCATTTCATTTGACGAAGTTAACGATGAGGAGTGAATATTACGTACTTATTTTAGTGATGTGTCGCGGTGCAGTTGTAATTATAAAAACTGTTTGAAATGTCCTGTGACCAAAATAGTTCGTTTGTGTAACTGAACTAGTTTCAACTAATCCTACAATCTTTTTTATATTTATATTCTGAATTCTATGAAACATTGAAATTTATGTTTATTGTAGTAAAAAGTTTTGAACTGTGGTTTTCTGCATGGAATTTTTGTTTTTATTGTTTAGTAAATATTGTTTTCGATAGTACGGCGTCAAAAGATGTATTTACTAAATGAATATTTTATATTTCTGTGAACAAACAGTAGAGTTATTATTAACGTCTGTAATGGAGATTTAAAGAAAAGCTGTAATATTTATATTACAATTGTCAATATAAGAACAGCCAAAAAAATATTAAAAGCATCAACTATATGCATATGTACAGCATCCAATTAAAACACCAATAAACAATGTTTGCTGAATTTTAAGGTTATGTTACAAAAAGGTTCTCTTACACGATGCTTTTTTTTGTGCGATGGAGTATGCAGTTCAGAATGCTACATGCAATACATTCTTCAGATGACTTGCGTCTAGTTGAATATATTGCAAAACAGTCTCAGTGTAGTTGCTGCCGGTTGTTATATTTCAAAGGAAATGAGTTGGATTTGTAAATTTTTGAAGATTGTCATGAGTATTTTGGGCCACGTTAGACAGTTCAGGCGCAGAGATAATATGGTCCTGAGCTTTCAGTTGGCAGTGACCTTTATTTCAAAAGTTAATAAGACTTTTTTATATGAAATACACTATTTATAATACTGTGAATTTCACTTGAGTAAAACTTTTTATTTTTACGGTAAATTTTTAATTAGTTTTATCAGTAAATATGTGAACATTTGCTGCTAAACCAATTAAATTTCCTGTAAAATAAAAACCAATATAAAAAATCAATGATATTTTTAAAATACTTTCATCGTGTGAAAATAATATGTTAATAATAATTAAACAATTATCCTATCAAAATCTGTCGCACCGTGTATATTCGCAGATAAGTTTACAAGAAGATTGCCATAAACAGTCATGTGATCTTCCATAAATTGAATTGTTTTCTCTGCCCCAATGTGGATTGTGATACATGTTTAAGTAAACAAAACAACTAGGTTAAGAATAATTCAAGTTGCATGACTTGTTGCACGAGTAACCCAAATGATAGGCAGCACATGTGGGTGCCTGATATTGCAACACGTTCGCGTTTATGTGCTTCCATTTGTGTCTTACTGCATGCCTCATTGCGCGAAAAAAATTACCGTGTAAACATACGTTGAGGCTTACTAAATCATTATGCAACAGCCAGTAGAGCGATTGTTGGCAGAAAATTTGTTTTATTTGTGGTTGGCACCACTGCAACCCTGGAGATGGTGTTGTAGGTACCGGAAGAACTGCTCCGTTACTGTCATTTCTTGCAGCAGTTATTTATTTGTAAAACAGTTTTAAAGTTTCAGATTTTAAAAATCTCGTAAGAAACAGTAAGCTGGCATTATTAATTTTTTTTTTTTTTGGTGTTTAACGTCCAACTATTGTGCACACTTGGGCTAATGCAGACAATGGGATGATTTATAGCGTATGAAAATGCCAAGCCCTGGCCGGGAATCGAACCCGGGTCCTCAGGGTGAAAGCCCAGTACGCTATCCACTAGGCCACCGAGGCAGCTAAGCTGGCATTAAATTTTGTTTTGCTGTAGAAATCAAATGTCCTGAGACTTGAAATATTGACTAAATATCAGTTTATTTCAAAAAGTTGCTATCAGCATCTGCTGTTTCAATGAAATTGTCGGCCGCCTCTGTGGCCTAGTTGATAGCGTACTAGGCTTTCACCCCGAGGACCCGGGTTCGATTCTTGGCCAAGGCTTGGCATTTTTCATACGCTATAAATCATCCCATCGTCTGCATTAGCACAAGTGTGCACAATAGTCGGACGTTAAAAAAAAAAAAAAAAAAAAATTGTCTGAATCAACCACAAAGACTGTTTCTTCTTCCTCTGCTATAGGTATAGCAGTAGTGCCAACCACAAGAAAACAATTTCCTATTGTACAAGCGATTGCAATATGATTCGAAAATCTTTTAAATCCAGTCTTGTTTATACTATAAGGCTATTATTGTGTTTGATAAAACTGTGTAAATAACTCCGTGCATTATGAAAAAATACAACAACAATATCAATAACTGTAAATGGTTAGGATTTTCAAATTAACACATTATTTTGGAATAATTAGACGTAGATTTCCAAGGTAAAGTAACACTACATCACATAAATCTAGCCTAAAGTAATTAATATTATGTTGCTTTTATGTAATATAACCTGTTCTGCAGTGCTACTGTCCTTAACCTAACCTGTTACAAAATATAAAACTGCTTTTGTATAACTTAAACCAGTGATTCTCAATTAAAGCTGTTGTTTTGACATTTTGAAAATTTTTCAGTAGCAGATATCACTGTCCATTATAACTTGTTTCTTAAACATTTCACAAATATAGGCATTCAAAAAAAAAAAAAAAAAGAATAACGTATGACAGTGTTACAGATATTAAGGTGCTACCAGATTTGTCAATCAAATTTGCCAGAAACAACAAAAAATTATTGAAAATCGCTGATCTAAGAGAAATTTATTAATTTTTATTATAAAATAAATAAAAGTAAAACTGCTTGTAAATTGTATAGTCTAGTCAATAACTTTTAAAAGAACTGTGAGTTTGGTGAATGCCATTCGGACATTTTTTTATTATATGCTAGTAATTTTGTGTTAGTTTTCTTAAAGTAGAAGCATGTGTTTATGTTTATTGTGGATGGGGGTATCACCAACCCAAAAAAGCAATCTGTGTTATTTCCAGGAATTATTTCAAATAAAATAACTGAAATCGGTATTTTAATGGACTTTGCTTTTTTATTTGCAGTAATTTAATTGTTTAAATTTTTAAACGAAAGTATCTTCTTTTTTTGAATTTAATATGAGCAAATAGAGTGTGGCAAGAAAACCTAACACATTTTCTAGGTTAATAATACAAATTTGAAAAATACAAATCAACGTTTCATTACATAATATGAAAGGGTAATAATAATAATAATTTTTGTTTGGTCTTTAAAATAATTTTATTCAAATGACTGCTTTAATTCTTGATACTTAATATATCCAATTGAGATTTGAGGTTTCCTCTGCGGTTTCCTCTTATTCGTTGGTTGAGTTTTAGCGCTATTATAATTATTACTTGGCATAAAACAGCCTTCAGTACATCAATGTCAGTAAAGGAAAAACATCATAAAGGATATAAAGGATTCGATGATAATGCATATTTAGGGTATTCAGGCAAATAATACAACTTGTAACTTTTGCTCAAGGCCATCTGTTTCTTGGTAACGTAACTGTTTTGTAAAATTAACTGAAAATGGTGAACAAAACCCAAGGAAAATATAGTGGTTGATGACAAAACATACTTAAGGGTAGTTGAGGGGTAACAAACATCTTAAGGTAAAAATACTTTTTTGTCTAATGTGAGGTAGCATTTAAAACCAGAACTGATATTGATTCCATGTATTATAGTTATTGAGCATAAAAAGTTAATACAGAGCCATCAAATCTCTGCAAAAGCCATACCCTTTAATTTCAACAGGTTTGGTGAGAAAAATCGAAAAATTTATAAACCTAGTAGGGATCAAAGCAAAACATGATTTTCAGGATTTTTTGATATATTACAAATTTTTAAATTCATGTTACCAAAAAAATATGTCTTGACCCAGCTTTCAAAAAAAGCTTTTGAAAAAAACCAACTTTAGAATAGTTTTTTATACCGTTTGATCTTTTGTGGTGTGCGTAAAAGCAAGTAGAATACGATTATAAAGTCGCTTTATGTTTTGCCATCAAATATGTTAAAATAAAAGTATACTACAAGCAGTACAGCCATCGTTGTAGGAGGACCCTATAAGCTATAAGTCAGCTGATATATTCTTATTAATGTTGGAGAGCCACCTCGGTGGCCTAGTTGATAGCGTACTGGGCTTTCACCCCGAGGACCCGGGTTCGATTCCCGGCCCGGGCTTGGCATTTTCATACACTATAAATCATCCCATCGTCTGCATTAGCCCAAACGTGCACAATGGGCAGACGTTAAACACCAAAAAAAAAAAAAAATAAATCTTGGAAAGAAGGTGCCTACTCAGTATGTGCTTCACCACACACACACACACACACACACACACACACACACACACACACACACACACACACACACACACACACACACACACACACACACACACACACACACACACACACACCTACTTGGAACTTTTCTGCCACACTTTATTACAAAATTTATTTTTGTTAACTATAGTTAAATATCTTTTTTCCATAATGAATGAATATTTCAAGAAAGTAGTCTGGAAGGACTTGCTGTTTAAAGTTTTTATTGTTCTGGATTGTATTAGAGTATTTTATTATATTCTTCTTCTTTTCTGCTAGGATTATTGTCACTATGTTCAGTATAATGATCTGCCTTCCCTAGCTTTATCAGTTCTACTTTCGTTGACGCGTTTCGAAGAACCTCCATCTTCAAAAATTGAGTATAGATATAGTTTTTTAAGATGGAGGTTCTCCGAAACGCGTCAACGAAAGTAGAATTGACGAAGCTAGGGAAGGCAGATCATTATACTGAACATAGTATTTTATTACTTAGATATTTAGATTTTATTGTCGTAGACAAATAATACTTATTGCTACTCATATGAAATCAATTTATTGCTTACTTAAAAGAAATTAAAAGTTATGTTTAAACAATAAACCAATTATTTGCTTTTATACTTGAGAGTGCAGGAAGTAAAACAGGTTTAAGCAGTTGTTTCCTGTTATAAAAGCGAACTAATAGAAATTACATTTTCAGGGTCTGTAAGTTTTAATTAAGCATTCTAACTAAATTAAGGTTATGTTGTCCGTAAAAAATTTAAAAAACGCTATCAATGCTTTTATTGCAAGCAATAAAAGGTAGACAATGTTCAATTGAAGTGAATGCAGTAAAACTGAATCTTCTTAAAAAAAAAACACTGAATTTTTGCAATCGAAGATGTTGAAAACACGTATTATTAAAGCAATTTCAAATTGTAGAAAGAAAATTCATTGTTTTTGTTGCGTAGAAGTAGCACTGTTTTGTTAGTAGTAGTGGATTCGTGATCGTAAAAATCATTGCAGTTTAATTTAAAATTGACTTTAAAGTAAAGCAGTGAAAGCATTGTTTTATTTATTGTAAAAAAAATATTTTCCCATTAAGAAAAAATGTGTTACACAGGGTTTTGTCAAATAAACTGACAGGCTGACATGCTCCCAGGATATTCTGCTTTTCTATAGGCTGTGTAAAACACACGGAAGGGAGACTGTTGTAGCATATCATAGAGGTTTCAGGATTTTAATCTTTGCGTACTCTGCACATGCAAGAGGTTGTCAATTGTATTCCAAATTTTCTTTTGTTTTCAAAATAGTGGTCTTTGTTATTAGTAAATTTCTATTGGAGTGGCTATCGTGGTAAGACCCAGATTCAGGACCCTGAAATGAACAATGATCCTGACTTTTAGATCACTTTTTGAGAGGTCCTATTATGTGTGCTCACTACCACAGTTTTGGTCCGATCTGATTCAAACGTGGCACAAACATCGATTGTGTTAATAGCTTGGACAGGTTTATTAACCAGTGAAATTCGTTTGTTTCAAAGTGGTGGCCATTTCAAATCATTGAAAATGCATAACATTGTTTTATTTTATTTTTAACCGACTTTACCATCACAGTGTTAAAAATTTTATAAATTAGCATTTTGAATTTCTAAAATCCTTTAAAGTAAAAAATTAATTTGATGGCGGTGAGGGTTCATTTTTGCATTGTTAATGAAATTAAAATGCTGATATATGCAGATTTTAATGCTGATTATGATGGTGAAACAAGAATTTCAAAAAGGGTAAGGTGAAGAAAAACATGTTTAGGAATTTGCTTCTGTCACATCAGTGAGAGAGCTGTGTGCCGCGATTGTTTTTATTTGATGTAAGATATATTCTGTTAGGCAATAAAAAAATGAGGAAAAGTAGTTGACTAAATAGTCTATAGTGTAAATTATTTTAAACACTCCAAAATTGTTCATACAACAACTACAATTTCTGTACAATAATCAAGATATGTACTTACTTCGAATTTAAGATGTCCCTAAAATAAGAAAACATTTTTCAGAAAGATGAAAAAGAGGCTAAATAGAACATAATTTAAGACATGTCAAAAAAAAAAAAAAAAGAAAAACTGCAGTTTCATCTGCATTACCAATTTGGCAAATATCAGTTTTTTCTTGATAGTTCAGCAATGTTCTGCTGACATTCTAAAAGCTTCTCCTGCAAATCTGCACAGTTTTTTCTTCATAGTTCAGCAATATTCTGCTGACGTTCTAAAAGCTTCTCCTGCAAATCTGCACAGTTTTTTCTTCATAGTTCAGCAATATTCTGCTGACGTTTTAAAAGCTTCTGCAAATCTGCACAGTTTTTTCTTTATAGTTCAGCAATGTTCTGCTGACATTCTAAAAGCTTCTCCTGCTAATCTGCACAGTTTTTTCTTCATAGTTCAGCAATATTCTGCTGACGTTCTAAAAGCTTCTGCAAATCTGCACAGTTTTTTCTTCATAGTTCAGCAATGTTCTGCTGACGTTCTAAAAGCTTCTGCAAATCTGCACAGTTTTTTCTTTATAGTTCAGCAATGTTCTGCTGACGTTCTAAAAGTTTCTTTTGCAAATCTGCACAGTTTTTTCTTTATAGTTCAGCAATGTTCTGCTGACGTTCTAAAAGCTTCTCCTGCAAATCTGCACAGTTTTTTCTTTATAGTTCAGCAATGTTCTGCTGACGTTCTAAAAGTTTCTTTTGCAAATCTGCACAGTTTTTTCTTTATAGTTCAGCAATGTTCTGCTGACGTTCTAAAAGTTTCTTTTGCAAATCTGCACAGTTTTTTCTTTATAGTTCAGCAATGTTCTGCTGACGTTCTAAAAGCTTCTGCAAATCTGCACAGTTTTTTCTTCATAGTTCAGCAATGTTCTGCTGACGTTCTAAAAGCTTCTGCAAATCTGCACAGTTTTTTCTTTATAGTTCAGCAATGTTCTGCTGATGTTCTAAAAGTTTCTTTTGCAAATCTGCACAGTTTTTTCTTCATAGTTCAGCAATGTTCTGCTGACGTTCTAAAAGCTTCTCCTGCAAATCTGCACAGTTTTTTCTTCATAGTTCAGCAATGTTCTGCTGACGTTCTAAAAGCTTCTCCTGCAAATCTGCACAGTTTTTTCTTCATAGTTCAGCAATGTTCTGCTGACGTTCTAAAAGCTTCTCCTGCAAATCTGCACAGTTTTTTCTTCATAGTTCAGCAATGTTCTGCTGACGTTCTAAAAGCTTCTGCAAATCTGCACAGTTTTTTCTTTATAGTTCAGCAATGTTCTGCTGACGTTCTAAAAGTTTCTTCTGCAAATCTGTACAGTTTTTTCTTCATAGTTCAGCAATGTTCTGCTGACGTTCCAAAAGCTTCTCTTGCAAATCACAGTTTTTTCTTCATAGTTCAGCAATCTTCTTCTGATGTCCTAAAAGCTTCTCCTGCAAATCTGTGCAGTTTTTTCTTCATAGTTCAGCAATCTTCTTCTGATGTCCTAAAAGCTTCTCCTGCAAATCTGTGCAGTTTTTTCTTCATAGTTCAGCAATCTTCTTCTGATGTCCTAAAAGCTTCTCCTGCAAATCTGTGCAGTTTTTTCTTCATAGTTCAGCAATGTTCTGCTGACGTTCCAAAAGCTTCTCTTGCAAATCACAGTTTTTTCTTCATAGTTCAGCAATGAACTATGAAAAAACATAGTTTTCTGCTGACGTTCTAAAAGCTTCTTCTGCAAATCTGTACAATTTTTTCTTTATAGTTCAGCAATGTTCTACTGACGTTCTAAAAGCTTCTCCTGCAAATCTGCAAAGTTTTTTCTTCATAGTTCAGCAATGTTCTGCTGACGTTCTAAAAGCTTCTCCTGCAAATCTGCTCAGTTTTTCTTTTATAGTTCAGCAATGTTCTGCTGATGTTCTAAAAGTTTCTTTTGCAAATCTGCACAGTTTTTTCTTCATAGTTCAGCAATGTTCTGCTGACGTTCTAAAAGCTTCTCCTGCAAATCTGCACAGTTTTTTCTTCATAGTTCAGCAATGTTCTGCTGACGTTCTAAAAGCTTCTCCTGCAAATCTGCACAGTTTTTTCTTCATAGTTCAGCAATGTTCTGCTGACGTTCTAAAAGCTTCTGCAAATCTGCACAGTTTTTTCTTTATAGTTCAGCAATGTTCTGCTGACGTTCTAAAAGTTTCTTTTGCAAATCTGCACAGTTTTTTCTTTATAGTTCAGCAATGTTCTGCTGACGTTCTAAAAGCTTCTCCTGCAAATCTGCACAGTTTTTTCTTTATAGTTCAGCAATGTTCTGCTGACGTTCTAAAAGTTTCTTTTGCAAATCTGCACAGTTTTTTCTTTATAGTTCAGCAATGTTCTGCTGACGTTCTAAAAGTTTCTTTTGCAAATCTGCACAGTTTTTTCTTTATAGTTCAGCAATGTTCTGCTGACGTTCTAAAAGCTTCTCCTGCAAATCTGCACAGTTTTTTCTTCATAGTTCAGCAATGTTCTGCTGACGTTCTAAAAGCTTCTGCAAATCTGCACAGTTTTTTCTTCATAGTTCAGCAATGTTCTGCTGACGTTCTAAAAGCTTCTGCAAATCTGCACAGTTTTTTCTTTATAGTTCAGCAATGTTCTGCTGATGTTCTAAAAGTTTCTTTTGCAAATCTGCACAGTTTTTTCTTTATAGTTCAGCAATGTTCTGCTGACGTTCTAAAAGTTTCTTTTGCAAATCTGCACAGTTTTTTCTTCATAGTTCAGCAATGTTCTGCTGACGTTCTAAAAGCTTCTGCAAATCTGCACAGTTTTTTCTTTATAGTTCAGCAATGTTCTGCTGACGTTCTAAAAGTTTCTTTTGCAAATCTGCACAGTTTTTTCTTCATAGTTCAGCAATGTTCTGCTGATGTAAAAGCTTCTACTGCAAATGTGCAACAGTTTTTGACTGATTGTTGTTCTTCTTAATAATAAAATGCTGTTATACATTTTGCACGCCAACCATGACTAGTATTAAATAGAATTCCTTTTTCTCCTGCCTTTAACGTTAGGCATTATTTATTTACAGGCAATCTTCTTAGTCAGGAATTCCTTAAAGTAAAACAGCAGTGTCTGTTTGGATTTTATCTTTTTTTTTGAACCTCAGAATGACTTTGTAGTCTTTTTGCAAACAAAATTTCCTTTTCATTAAATACCCACAATGCATATTTGCTTCACTTATGGAAAAGGATATCCTGCCACCTGATTTCAGATTTGTACCACACGTAGAATATCTTTTCTTTTAAAATTGGGGTATGTAAAATATTTTTTTCCATTTTTCAACTCTGAAATTGCTGTAGGCTAATACACAAATGCTTGAACCATGACAGAATTAAAAACACAGTACACAACACAGATTTGACACGTTATACTCTATTCGATGAGTTTTCAGAAGTAAATTGGTCCTCAGGTGTAGTGTAGAAAGGGTTGCAGTCCTCCGCAATAAATCAGCTAACCCAATATGTACCTACAAAGGTGTATATAGTGAATTGTGACAAAGGTATGGCACAGCTTGAATTGAAAACAAATCTTACATTGTGGATGTAGTTAATATTGGGGATATGTAATAGCTTAGGGATATATTAACTTAGAGATTCGTTTTTCCTTCGACGGTACCGTGTTATAAGTTAGAGATCGACCTGTGTAATAAGATAGAGGTTCCGTACTGTGTATTAACATAGACACTACAGTTCCGTCAAGTGTGTTGCACCGTGTGTATATGTTGCCAACGCTGCTGCTTGCAGGTGCTTCAGTATCTTTACAGTTGAATATATTGTCAATACTATGGTAAACAACATATCTATATGTTTATTTTTGACAATTATCTGTACAGAAAAATAGAAATATTTGTGTTTTATCGGAAAAAAACAAAGTAAGTTTATATGAATTCATTAATTCATAATTAATTCATTAATTTAGGGCTGTTTTCTTAATTCAATTCGCATATGGTTTCAATGAAGCAGCCTTTAAACAATGTTTTTATATTATTATTACTATTACTATTACTACTGCATATGTAAATTGGTGTACATTTACAGCAGTGGACACAAGCCTTTAAGAACAAAACCTATCCAAATGAACTTTATATTTTAATAATATATATTTCTTTAACTAAGCGAGTTCTACTTGTTAAATAATAGATACTGAAGCTCCTGCAAGCAGTGGCATCGGCAATATATACACACGGTGCAACACACTTGACGGAACTGTAGTCTCTAAGTTAATACACAGTACAGAACCTCTATCTTATTACACAGGTCGATCTGTAACTTATAACACGGTATTGTTGAAGGAAAAACGAATCTCTAAGTTAATATATATTTAAGTTATTACACCTTTCCTTAATATTTCACCATAAGATGTAGAGCTGATATCAAGAAATAAGGACTAATTTTTCCATTTGCTGATTTTCCTTAAACATGTTTCAAAATATAATTCCTTTACTTTTATTCCAGTTTCTTCAAGAGTTTCGGACGCATCAGTACCTATTAGAGGCAGAGTAAGCAACATTGTGAACTTTCTCTTTGACATGTCCAAATTTATTAATGAATCGTTTAATTTATATGTATTTATTTCTATTGTAAATATTGTGTAACGTTATATTGTCTCTGAAATATATTAAATATACGAATATAATACCTTTTAAGTGATAACGTGTTAACCTACCATGTTTTTATTTCCTTGTACAGGCATCGTTCTTTAAGTGCCTTTTCTTGGGTTGTTTTTATTGTACATTCGTTTATTAAATTAAGGTTTGATTACAGTACTGCCAACTTGATTGAACGTAAGGGGAAATTAGATCCGCCGGCATAAAAACTTGCTCATTTGTAACTAAACGATCCAGAGTTAACGGTAACATTACATTTCTTGCGAACCGATGCTTTTATTTCAAATTTGGTACATTTTTTACTTCATTTACTAGTTTGAAATAATCGCCAAAATCGTCAGAACATATTCAAAAGAATCACAGCTTAGAAATTACGTTCGCCTGTATTTTCTAAAATGACATTTTCGTAGAATTTTAAATTTAATATCAGTAATATAAATTCTTTATAAAAAACATATATTAACAGTTCAAATGTTGACGGTATTGTAATCAGTCAATACTTGTTTCCTTCTTGGAACCCGGAGTCCTTGTACTTTAATCTGTAACCACTTTTAGATTTAGTAAATGCAACTGCATGTTTTACAAATATAGTAAGACTGAAATAAGTTGTGAAGAGGAGGAAAATCATTCCAAAAATATTTGTTGGAAATGCTCAATGTGACGGGCAGAAAGATTATATTGTTTATTATAAGGCTTCATTAAACTATATAAGTGACTTCTGCTTGGTTTATTTATTGTGTACAACAATCCTAGATTACTGTAATTCCACGTTCACTAAACTGCGTGTGGTAAATTGATAGGTAAATGTTTTTACAGTATATGGGGTGCTACTAAGCCTCTTGAGTACTGGTTCAGTACACTGGTTCTCCCAATGAGTTTGAGCAATTCCCTAATTTCTCATTCAGCTAAAGGTCCTCAGGGTCCTTTACCTCCTGCTGGCAAGAGCCTCGCATTCATAGATTATGTTTTGCAGTTTCCTCATCCGCCTCTTACAGGCTACACATAGTTTCTCCATGAACATTCCTATCCTGTTCAAATGCGTCTCAGACCACGGTTCCCCATATTGAGTTCCATGAGTTTTTAGAGTTATCCTTTACCCAGGATCCCTACTGTCCCACTAAGACCTTCTAGAGGAACCTTTTTAAAAAGACGCTTATTGCACATCTTATGTGTTCCCTAAGGAAGAGCACAAAGTTTTTGGTGTGTAGATCTACGTATTGATAGCTGACACAGCTAGGGACAGTAAAATCTCTACTGCGAGCTCGGGTCTCGTAACACATACTAGGCACCCTGTCTGCATCGTCATTACCCTCAAGTGCCTTGTGCTCTGCTACAGGGACAGAACATTTAGGTCCTAAAAGCATTCACAGACCAGTTCAGACTTTACAGTCAAGCCTGAAAGTGCCTGACTGTTAGTGTTTATGAATTACGATATTCTTAAATACCCGCCTCAAATTTTCCCTTAAGTTTGGTAACTAGCACTACTACTAATGTGCTACTTTTCAGTGTATAAACATGAAGGTAATAAGGATGATTGCTTATTACCAAATTTGAAAAAAATTTGGAGTAAAACATTTTAAATGATTAGGATTATGACCTATTCTTCCTGTCAATGGTCTATCAACTCACCTCATAAAGGCTACAGCGGTTTCGAAACTAAAGTTTCATCTTGAGGCTGTTATACAAAATGTTAAATCCCTCTGTCGAGGTTGTCACAAAGTCAAACAAAACATTAAAACATACATTACAAACACTGAGCACAATTACACGTTTAAAATATTCATCATGAAATTCGGCTTGGCCAAGCTACACACGCGACTCGTACGTCGTTACATTCCGGACAGTGTTTGTGATGTATGTTTTAATGTTTTGTTTGACTTTGTGACGACCTCGACAGAGGGATTTAACATTTTGTATAACGGCCTGAAGATGAAACTATGGAGTTTCGAAACTGCGGTAGGCTTTAAGAGGTGAGTGGATAGACCAATGACGGGAAGAATAGGTCATAATCCTAATCATTTGAATATGTGGTCCGGTGGCTATGTTACAATAATAAAACATTTTTTAATGGTCAAACTATTGCTACTTTTGTAGTGAAGGCTCGCATAGGTCACATCACAAAATACTTTCAACATCACTCTTGAACTGCAGGACATGTAAAAAGAGTTAGAAAGCACTTGGAGCTTGTGCTTTTCTGATATTCCTGCTTTGGGGCAGCAATAGAGATTGTGAAAATTGGTATAGATCAACCAACAACCAAGCCTTTTGTTTCAACCCCCTAAAAATCCTCACTACCATCACAACACCCTTAATTATTATATAAACAAAGAGTAAGTATGGAACATAGACAACTAAAACTTTCAAAAGAACTCACCTTATTCCAGCAATAGTTGATTTTGAATTATTTTTACTCAAGTTGTCCAAGATGTTACAAGGTTTTTGAATAAAACTATATTTTAAATATTTCTTTATTTCAATAAATATCCGTTATACTTTCAAGCATTACAACTAGAGTGTTTTATTAAGGCGGTACGTCCACTAAATTATGTTAAATGATCACATTCAGTGCACTCGAACAAGCGTGTGAAATAGAACAAATCATACTGTTACAGATAAATTATTTACCAAACAAACTACGCACTTCTACAGTCTTTTTGTAATATCCTGACACTGGACAGTGTAAAGTTAACAGAAAACAGGGTCAGTGATTGTGCTTGGACTGAAAGTTATTGGTAAATAAAATGTTTACAAGCAAATTATATCCTTGTCGCAGGACTATTATAGTAGCAGCATATAACAATTGGTGACAGGTGAGGGTGATGTAACAATAAGGAGATAGCATCTCCAATAGCTTAATCTGCTTTGTCACTATGGGGATGTGTAATAACTTAGTATTAACTTAGAGAATAGGTTTTCCTTCGACGGTACCGTGTTATAATAAGTTAGAGATCGACCTGTGTAATAAAGATAGAGGTTCCGTACTGTGTATTAACATAGAGACTACAGTTCCGTCAAGTGTGTTGCACCGTGTGCATATGTTGCCGACGCCGCTGCTTGCAGGTGCTTCAGTATCTTTTATCTAACAAGTATACCAGCCTAATCATCACTATTTTGTTTTAGAGTTTATAGTTGAATATATTGTCAATACTATGGTCAACAACATATCTAAATGTTTATTTTTGACAATTATCTGTATAGAAAAATAGAAATATTTGTGTTTTATCGAAAAAAAACAACGTAAGTTTATATGAATTAAAATTCATAATTAATTCATTAATTTAGGGCTGTTTTCTTAATTCAATTCGGATATGGTTTGAATAAAGCAGCCTTCAAATAATATTTTTATATTATTATTACTATTACTACTACATATGTAAATTAGTATACATTTACAGCATTGCACATAAGCCTTTAAGAACAAAACCTATCCAAATGAACTTTATATTTTAATAATATATCTTTCTTTAACTAAGTAAATTCTACTTGTTAGGTAAAAGATACTGAAGCGCCTGCAAGCAGCGGTGTCGGCAACATATACACACGGTGCAACACACTTGACGGAACTGTAGTCTCTAAGTTAATACACAGTACGGAACCTCTATCTTATTACACAGGTCGATCTCTAACTTATAACACGATACTGTCGAAGGAAAAACGAATCTCTAAGTTAATATATCTCTAAGCTTATTACACCTTCCCGTCACTATGCCCCCTCCCTAAATTCATTTTGAAAAATGCAATTATGCCCTGATATACAACAAAATGCATGTAGATCTATGCTTTCACTCTAATAATTATTGTAATACATTATTATTACAGTACAAAGAATCTTACACCAAACAAATGCCAGTATCCTATAGTTTCATTTGAAAAAAACTAAATACTCCTTTTTACTTGTTCAAATTGCAGATGAGAGAAGAGACAATATACCTATATATAACCTATTTCATTTTTTTCTTTTCTGTGCATTTGGTATAAGTAAACTCCAGTATACTGCTATTTGGTTTTATTAGTATATCAGTCCGCTCGTAACTGTGCCTCTGAGAGAGGGATATTATCGCTGTGTTTACTGAGTCGCCATGACAAAGTTCAGCTGTGTGGTGATATATTACTCACCCTAAAAAAGTTACACCTAAACTCTGAGAATGCAGAGACTAGTTAATACAGTACTGTTCTGAGATTCAACCTGAAGTTACTCGCAAGTGATTGTGAAGTGCTTTTTTAAACAGTGTGCTACTTTTAACTTTTCTTTTATTAGTGAGATTTAAGTGTGTTTAATTTTTCTTATATATATTTCGAAACTAAATTATTCATATGTTTAAATAATGGCTCAAAATATAAGGAAAAATAAAGTCGTACACAGCGAATTGACGAGACATGGATTGACAGCAATTTGACTTTTAAGAAGTGCTGGTAATCAGATGATGTACTTGGGGTACCAGATGACTGGAGTGCAGCCCACCATTTAATTGTATTACATGCAGGAAGTTCGGAGGGATTTCTTAAGGGTGCAATGCTCCTATATAAATCAAGGACCACTAGTGGTGATTGTCATGGACAAATGAATCAAAGAAATTTTGAAAAATGGTCCTACTTCTTTCATAATCGTTATGGATAATGCCCCATATCACTGTTTTAGCGGAAAAAGTACCAACTGTTAAGGCAGATATAGTAAATTGGTTGGTAAAAAAAAAGTGTTCAGTATGACAATGAGAAAGGAACAACTTATTCCTTTGTTAAATATTCATAAAACTAGGGAAAAGAATTATAAATTCAATTTGTACCTATCTAGCTTAGGCCACAAAGTTGTTAGGATCCCTCCGTACTAATGCGATCTAAATCCTATCAAGTTAGCTTGGGCCAAAGTTAAAAGATTTATAAAAGACAATAATTGTGGTGATCTAAGCCTTAACAGTCTATTTCAACTTACTGAACGCGGAATGACTACAGTGACACAAAATGATTGGGAAGGTTATTTTAACCATGTCAACAAAATAGAAGAAGAATATTGGGTTAAAGATGGAATTGTATCAGATGTGGTGGATGGTCTAATTATTTCTCTTGGCGAATCCGAACAATCTTCTAACAATTCCGAGGTGGATCAAAATTGATGACATTCTAGCCGTAGAACTTCCATGAGGTAAAAAAATTCAGTAACATATTGTCAAGTTACACAGTCTTATAAATTAATTACATAAATTAGATATTAAACAGTCCCCTATACAAAATTTCATGTTCCTATATTGATTGTTGTACCCGCTATCGGATAAAAACTAATGTTTTTAGATATGTTAGTAGCGTTAGTTCTTAGAAATTTAAAGGTCTATGTGTGAACATCAAATTCCTTACAGAGGCACAGTTACCAGCAGAAGGTAATAGTAAACTAATTGCTAGGTTAGGTCTAATACAAAAATGTAAGATTTTGTAAATTTCAATATGCACATTTTGAGTTGTACTATGTCATAAGAAAAAAACAAAGAAACAAATGTACCTGTTAAAAGTTAACATTTCTGTCTAACAAACTAAATCTTTCTTCTCATTTTTATATGAAAACATTTTACGGAAGCGCTTCTCTTTACTCCATTTTCTCATTTCATGTTATGTTCTGCGAGACTATGTACCAGAGAAATTTTTATTTTGGCTAAGTAAAAAAAATTATGTCTGATATGTAACGATGGCAGTCTCTCATCGTGCTTTTACAAAGAAATGTTTAAGTTCTAAATATATTACATGTCTAAAATGATTGTTTTGCACTACATGCTAGCAGAGCTACAGTTCTAAAATAAATAGTAACATTTCTGAGATTGGTGTATTTATTAAGTTATCATAGGAGTCCACGTGACAGTTATAGACTAGAGGCTGAAATTGGAATGAAGAAAGTTGTAAACACTTAGAAGGATCCACATAACCTTAAATTTTTTCTTTTCACAGCAATGGGTTATTTTTAAGTTGAAAGTTTTTGCATCCCTAATAAAATATTAAAGCTTGGTTGGTAATTATGTACAACCCTAAATATGTTGGGTAGAAAAATTATTTTGCTTTGCCCAATTTCTTGTAGGAGTTTCAAGATAAGATTACAAATCATAATGATGGTAACAATATTCTAAGAACTATAATAATAAATATAATATTTACCTTTCTAATAGGTGTACTTTTGTCCTTTATTAATAATTTGTACATTTCTATCCATTTATTAAAACAAGTAGTAACATAACCATCAATTACTTGTACAACAATGAAACTGTTTAAATTTGAGCCAATGAGCTATGTATATTAATTATTACTAGTTCTAATTTAATCTCTTTGTATACAAAGAGAATAAAAGTATACTTCATTTAATTAATGATGTCAAACTTGGAGAAAATGTCACTAGATAGCATCGAAGGTCAATTTTTGTGTCTGCCCCTTCAAATAAAATAATATTATTTGATAATTCTTGTATGAATTAAAATTAAAAATTAATACTTTACTTATAAATACTAAACTTTAACTAAAACATTAACAAATTTCAAGTTTTATAATTATTACTCAAAAGAGTAGGAAAATATGTTCTGATTATTTCCAGATATAGCATATGACATTCAATTCCTGAAGAAATTGGGCTATAAATCATTACAATACAAAGCAGAATATTTTTTTAACATTGAACTACCTCACTTGTGTTCTTAGAAAATCAAATATAAATAACATTTAAAAATATATAAATATTTCGCTATCATATAGTACTTTTATATATATAAAAATAATAACAAACAAAACTATAATTTTTACACTAATAAGATATACGAAAAACTAGCTAGGAAATAATTTTTTTAATGTTAAAAATAACTAGGGCACATT
>CM040186.1:117399933-117404933 GCA_022606455.1 Callitettix versicolor | reverse complement strand
CTTTTTCCGGACTGTCCTTTCCTTCTTTACTTTCTGACCTCCCTGTAAATAGACAAAGCGAAATGTTATTAGAAAAGAACACCACGATTTATTTAATTGTTTTAGAAATCAGATCATAATTATCTTTGAGAACTAGACAAAATGTATTGGCCGCTATTGATAGGAGCTCAAAAGACCAGTGGTGAAAGGAATTAGTTTCCTATTAACTGTTTTTATTAATTATGCACCATACCAAACACATTTCATACATCGCAATGCAAGAGATTTGTGGCACTTGGTTCTATCATTATCCTGATAGTAACAATAAACAGGTTTGATTGTGTTGATAAATTTACAGGCTACACTATCTAAAACAAAAGATATAATTTTAGTTTGACTAATAGACTACAGTCATTACCAAAAGTATGGTTCTTTTCCTTATTAGTCGACTTTTCGCTATCGAATTCATGAACTGTTGAAAATTTCTTAAGCGTTCATAAAAGTGGGCAACAGATTGCCGACTAAATTCCGGGTGCAATGTTATTTTGTGCTAAATTAGCAACTTGCCCTATTATTAAGTAAGTATGCACCAAGGAAATGTACGAAGGAATTTGGGAAAATGATCTGCCTTCCCTAGCTTCGTCAATTCTACTTTCGTTGACGTGTTTCGGAGAACCTCCATCTTTAAAAACTATATCTATACTCTAGATATATCTATCTATCTATAGAGTATCTATATAGAAAGATATTCTCTCTCTCTCTCTCTCTCTCTCACTCTATATATATATATATGGTATCACGAATTTCCAAAAACAAACCCAAGAAAAAATATTGAAAAAAATTTAAACTATTTTTTATTTTTGTAGAAAATATTCCACATCAACCAGAAAATCGGTTATGGAAAACCATAAAGGGTTCATTTGCTAAGCTGTAGCTAGTGGTAATTCTTTCATGGACAAGAAAGACAAACTCTTTTTGGTCATATTGACATTCTTAACTGTACTACATCTATTGTACAGCTTACTGAGAGATTTTTAAGTTTTAAGTTTTGACACAAAGGAATTGTCTAGTCTTTAAGGAATTGTTTAGACTAATGAAAGTGTTATAAACTAAATGTCAGAAAAACTGGCAAACATGAATACGTTTTTAACAAGCATTTTTTTGGTTTTTGGAACACTAGATAGAATTAATGTCAAAGTAATTTTAAAAGATGGCCAGACAGAATAAATGTGCCAAAATTAAAGTATGTTTTCAAAAAAACAATATCTTTTTAGAGCCACTAAGGTTGTCAACAAATGTCAGACAAATCGGCACACTTAAATCTTCTTGACAAACATTTTATTGTTTTTAGAAGACTACCAATGCCAGATTCAATTAATATGGCAATATTAAGGTATGGTTTTAAGGCAGTATTTGTTTTAAGAGCAAAAAATTTGTCAATTGGTAAAGTTAGTGTTTCTTGATAAACGCAAGAATGCAACTTGTAAATTTAATGACAGATAGATTGACAAAATTAATGCTTCTTGAAAAACGTAAGAATGCAACTAATAAATCTAATGTCAGATAGATTGACAAACTTAGTGCTTCTTGACAAACTCAAGAATGCAACTTGTAAATCTAATGTCAGATAGATTGGCAAACTTAGTGCTTCTTGACAAACGCAAGAATGCAACTTGTAAATGTAATGTCAGATAGATTGACAAACTTAATTCTTCTTGACAAACAAAAGAATGCAACTTGTAAACTTAATGTCAGATAGATTGGCAAACTTAGTACTTCTTGACAAACGCAATAATGCAATTTGTAAATCTAATGTCAGATAGATTGGTAAACTTAGTGCTTCTTGATAAACGCAAGAATGCAATTTGTAAACTTAATGTCAGAAAGATTTACAAACTTAGTGCTTCTTGACAAACTCAAGAATGCAACTTGTAAATCTAATGTCAGATAGATTGGCAAACTTAGTGCTTCTTGACAAACGCCAGAATGCAACTTGTAAATTTAATGTCAGATAGATTGGCAAACTTAGTACTTCTTGACAAACGCAATAATGCAATTTGTAAATCTAATGTCAGATAGATGGGTAAACTTAGTGCTTCTTGATAAAAGCAAGAATGCAATTTGTAAATTTAATGTCAGATAGATGGGTAAACTTAGTGCTTCTTGACAAACGCAATAATGCAATTTGTAAATCTAATGTCAGATAGATGGGTAAACTTAGTGCTTCTTGATAAACGCAAGAATGCAATTTGTAAATTTAATGTCAGATAGATTGGCAAACTTAGTGCTTCTTGACAAACGCAATAATGAAATTTGTAAATCTAATGTCAGATAGATGGGTAAACTTAGTGCTTCTTGATAAACGCAAGAATGCAACTTGTAAATCTAATGTCAGATAGATTGGCAAACTTAGTGCTTCTTGACAAACGCAAGAATGCAACTTGTAAATCTAATGTCAGATAGATTGGTAAACTTAGTGCTTCTTGATAAACGCAAGAATGCAATTTGTAAATTTAATGTCAGATAGATTGGCAAACTTAGTGCTTCTTGACAAACGCAAGAATGCAACTTGTAAATCTAATGTCAGATAGATTGGCAAACTTAGTGCTTCTTGACAAACGCAAGAATGCAACTTGTAAATCTAATGTCAGATAGATTGGCAAACTTAGTGCTTCTTGACAAACGCAATAATGCAACTTGTAAATCTAATGTCAGATAGATTGGCAAAATTAGTGCTTCTTGACAAACGCAAGAATGCAACTTGTAAACTTAATGTCAGATAGATTGGCAAAATTAGTGTTTCTTGACAAACGCAAGAATGCAACTTGTAAATCTAATGTCAGATAGATTGGCAAACTTAATGCTTCTTGACAAACGCAAGAATGCAACTTGTAAATCTAATGTCAGATAGATTAGTAAACTTAGTGCTTCTTGACAAACGCAAGAATGCAACTTGTAAATCTAATGTCAGATAGATTGGCAAACTTAGTGCTTCTTGACAAACGCAAGAATGCAACTTGTAAATCTAATGTCAGATAGATTAGTAAACTTAGTGCTTCTTGACAAACGCAAGAATGCAACTTGTAAATTTAATGTCAGATAGATTTTCAAACTTAGTGCTTCTTGATAAGTGAAAGAATTCAATTTGTCAATTTAATGTCAGATCGATTGGACAGATTAAGGTGCAGTTTTGAAGGGAAGTTTTTGTTATTGACTCAAATGTCAATGTGGGAACTGATCGATTAATTCAAAACACAGTGAACCCAATTAGTGTTTTGTTTCTTGAGCTAAGCTTTTAAGAATAATATAAATTGCAAGAAATAGTGTCCAATGTTTTCTAATCGTGTACCTAACCTAATGGGTGTGCATGTGGCAGGAGGTGGCAGGAGGTGTCACAACAATAAGACAATGCAGATGTTGGCGTACCTGATTTATTTTTGTGTTTCACTCGGTCCATGTGTGCGTCAGCCCTTTCCTTCTCAGGACTATCCTTGCTTTCTGATCTGCCTGTAATATCAAGCATGTTTTGTGTTTAGTTCAAAAATTACGTATGATGTATTTTGTAAGACCTCAATGTGAAAGTTATTCAGTAAAAGAAAGAGGTGATCTTAAGAATTTAGTTTTCTTCTTTTAATGTACCATATTTGTACCTTATATGTACCATTTAATAATGGCAATACGTTTATTTAATGGTAATAACAGTAATCTGTACAAATGTACAAAGAGCGGCAAGGGAAACTCTTCACCACAAAATGAAAACGAACTTATTTGATATGAACAGAAATAATATCGAACAAGTTAAATTACGAGGTGTGTTCAGAAAGTAACGAGAATTTTTAAATTACTCGAATTTAAGTTGATTCGAGAGTAAGTTGGGAAGCCAAACAAAACCAAGGGCGGTGAATAAATTTAAACCGATTTTCCAGTTCTTTCGATAGAGCCGGAACAAGAATTTTTGGAAGCTTCTGAAAATACATATGTAGGTACTTTTCGTTTGGGCGCTTTTTACCACATTTGAGCAAAGCTTTATCAAAATCGTTTAAGCCGAATTTGCAAAAATAACATTTCTCACACATTATGGATCCAGGCCTGCTTATGGAATTTATAGCAAGTATAAACATTTCCTAATCCATACATTTTTAAGACGC
The DNA here is from genome assembly GCA_022606455.1 of Callitettix versicolor. Lineage (NCBI taxonomy): Eukaryota > Metazoa > Arthropoda > Insecta > Hemiptera > Cercopidae > Callitettix > Callitettix versicolor. The sequence goes on along the minus strand of CM040186.1, from coordinate 117,400,806 downwards.
TGCAAAATTTTACACCAAACAACACAAATGTTTTTCGAACACAAAACAAATGCTTGTTTCTTGGCGAAGTACATTTCAAAATTAATCTATTCAGCTTCACTTGACCGACTCACTTCTAGTCGGCCAGGCTAAAGTGAGTAAACGTAGGCCGATTGCGTCAGCTCAAGCCAGCCCACTTTCTATTTACGTCATTTGAAAGTTATAAAACAGAACAAACATACGGTGCATTCTTCAGTTTGACTTCAGACTTTTAACGATAACCAGTTAAAAAATGGTGAATACGACTTTGGTGAACTGGAACAATTTTTCTTCTGAAAACGGGTGAATGTAGTTATTGATCATCTTACGCGATTTAAAAAATACGCCTATTGTAAAAACTTTAATTTACAACCCCAAATTAAACCACTATTAATCTGTGAGCAGTGTGCGAGTGTGTCATTAGCAAACTGGGTAACATTGTGTAGGTTGAGCAACGATAAATCTAAGGAGGTTACCCTGTCCCGGGGGGGAGGGTGTTGGCAGGGGGTGAGCCACTCAAATGTTAAAGGTTGAAAACCCCGACGCCCTATTTATTCCCTTTGTGCATTCCCATAGCTTTGAATACATGAGCAGAGCATATCTTAATCAAAGGTGATGCCGGGGAATCTCAACTTGAAGTCAGAAAACCTAACCTAACATAACATAACCTAACCTAACTCCCATTTTATATTTAAAAAGTTACTTTTCAGCGAAACATTAAAATATTTCCGAGGATGTGATTTGAAAATGAGAGTTTTTGGACAGGTGCAGTATTTAATTCGATAAAGTATACAGTTTTACACGTTTATATACAGGCCAAAAAAACTGAAAATATTTTGCTCAAATGTGCTATAC
>CM040186.1:117389933-117397433 GCA_022606455.1 Callitettix versicolor | reverse complement strand
GCAGAGAGGTTATTCAAATGTGCAATAACGGGTTTTCAAGCTTCGCTCTGACAACAGCTGTCCATGAAATGCAAGATTCTTATTTACTTACTTTCTCATTGCCCGTGGAGGAAAAATGATCGCTGCACGCAGCTGTCTCGCTGACGTAACGGAAGCGAATTTCCAAAAATTAACAATAACGCACTAGTTTCTTTATCTTGTTTTACGAATTAAAATTACAATTTTAATTATTACTTTTAAAGATGTCAACAACGTAGGGAGTTACACAACCTAGTTCCGCTTACTGACACCAAAACAACCACGCTAAAAATCCCCATACTTCTCTCCCGGCTTGAAAGAGCCTTAGCCTGCGAAACCTAATTCACTGCCGTCAACCAAAACTCCCTTCCGATTGGACACGTGTATCTCGGGTCTAAACTACGGTAGACATTTACTTCGGCCCAGGCACTACTGCCGGTGCACCACATCGCATCTCCCGTGCACTAAAGCTTCATTCTGAATGGTGCGTTCTTCCTCTAGTTTTAACAATAGAATTCTGAGAAATTATGGTGCACATCATACAGGTCGAAAATCGTTGTTCGGTAGAACATCAAGGAGGACCACCAACTACAACAGCTTACCAACACCCGGACTGACAGCACAAGACACCACAACCCGCTCGGGAGGAAATAGCAGGGATCCGACCAACCATAAACAAACGGACTTCTTGGTTTCACTTCACCAGCCCGTTGCCGACCTGCTATCCTCCCGGACTTCTACAATTTCTCCCGCAGACAAAAACAAAGATTGTAAAAAGATTACAGCCAAAGAGTAAACACTATTGATTTAGGCTTAATACCAGTTGGGAAATAATTGCACTACAAGATGGTAGGTAATAATCCAATAGAAGGGAGCAAAAAAACAGCAAGTGCGCAAAGTTTATAGGAAAACTACCACGAATAATCAAAACTACGAGGTGTGTTCAGAAAGTAACGAGAATTTTTCAATTTCGCGGACTTAGAGAGTCCGATTGTCAAACTTTTTTTTTTTATTAAGTTGGTATACATGCCCTTGAATAATTATAAGACTTTCAGCTGTTTTCATTGTTGACTTTGTCTGTGACAACCACTAACGTTAGACATGTTTTTATGAGCTCGGCGATTTTCGTTTGTTAAAAGAAATGGATCAAAGAATTTATAACAAATTTTGCGTAAAAAATGGAATAAAGTGTAACAAAGTGTGTGAAATGTTAACGAAGGCCTATGGTGAGTCTGCTATGAGTAAAGCAAGAGATTACGAGTGGTATAAGCGTTTCCAAGAAGACCGTGAAGACGTTGAAGATGACGAACGCCCTGGACGCTCCAGCACATCAACAACCGATGAAAACGTGGACAAAGTGAAAGAAATGGTTATGAACAATCGCCGAAACACAATTAGAGAGGTCGCTGATGATGTTGGCGTATCGATTGGATCATGTCATGACATTGTTTCCAATGTTTTGTGTATGAAACGCGTAGCAGCAAAATTCGTTCCAAAATTGTTGAATTTTGAACAAAAACAGCGGCGAATGGAAGTTGCTCAGGAGTCACTAAATGAAGTCAACGACGATGCAGAATTACTGAAACGTATTATAACAGGTGACGAAACATGGGTTTACGGATATGACGTCGAAACTAAGGCTCAATCATCTCAGTGGAGGCATTCTGGCTCGCCAAGACCGAAAAAGGCTCGACAGGTGCGGTTGAACATGAAGGTTATGCTCACTGTGTTCTTCGATATTAATGGCATAGTGCATCATGTGCATTCCTGCCACCAGATGAAACGGTCAATAAGGAGTACTTCCTACAAGTTCAACGCCGTTTGCGTGAAGCAATCCGAAAAAAACGCCCGGATCTGTGGAAAAACAATTCATGGCTTTTGCACCACGATAATGCACCAGCTCACACTTCATTGACTGTTCGTGAAGTTTTGGCCGAAAACAGTACTGTAACGATACCCCAGCCTCCATATTCGCCAGACATAACTTTGTGTGAGTTTTTCCTATTTCCAAAAATAAAGAGAACCTTAAAGGGCCGTCGTTTTACATTAAAAGCGCATCGCTGAAAGAACTAAAGGCTATATCAAAAATCGAGTTTGAGAAGTGTTTCGAGGATTGGAAGAAGCGCTGGCATAAGTTCATAATCTCCAATGGGGACTATTTTGAAGGCGACAACATCAATGTAAAAGAATAAATAAATATTTTGTTCAAAAAATTAAAATTCTCGTTACTTTCTTAACACACCTCGTATAAGTTGATTTTAATATGTTACGTAAGGAAACAGACTTTGCGAGAGGAGATACAGCGACCAATACGTTTTGTGGAAGCGGATATTTGTAACCGACTTACTTCTCGAGTGTTGGTGTACTAGCTTCTTTGCTCTGTCCGTCTGCTCGTGAGAGTTGGCTCTGTGATCGTGGTCATGAAGTCCCATCGTAGGAAACACAGCTGCAACATACAGGACATACCATATAGGCGGAGTCACTAGTGGCCTTATAGGTAGGACTAGAGGTGACCACGAGCGACAATAAACGTACAATTTCGTCACCATTTTGAAATCTGTAAATCATACCGGTAACTTAGAGAACAGCAGAACCTCGCGGTGCATTCTTCGCCTGGACACCGCTTCACGACAATAATCCTGACATTTCCCGCCAATTTAACCTGTAACCGTAATATGTAGGGGAAATGTTACTACTTTAGCCGCCTCGGTGGCCTAGTTCATAGCGTACTAGGCTTTCACCCCGAGGACCTGAAGTCGGACGTTAAAAAAAAAGAAGACTGAATTTTTTTTTTATTTTAAGGCGAAAAGCACATTGAGGCTATTATCATCCCCTAAATGTAAGTGTGTAAACAGTTATTTTTTTTTATGTTTAACGTCCGACTATTGTGCACACTTGGGCTAATGCAGACGATGGGATGATTTATAGCGTATGAAAATGCCAAGCCCTCGCCGGGAATCGAACCCGGGTCCTCGGGTTTTTTTTTTTTTTTTTGTTATTCTAAGGCGAAAAGCACATTGAGGCTATTATCGCCTCAAGTGTGAGTATAAAGTGTTAAAGTCGTAAGTGTAGTGTTTGTAAGTGTGTGTGTTAAGACTCGGGTACCGCGAGGAACGTCTAAATCCTCTCAATAAGTGCAGCTAGTCTGCACCCCCCTGCGGGGCCTCGGGGTGAAAGCCTAGTACGCTATCCACTAGGCCACCGAGGCGGTTATGTTGTAAGTGTAAGTGTGTGTTAGACTCGGGTACCGCGAGGAACGTCTAAATCCTCTCAATAAGTGCAGCTAGTCTGCACCCCCCTGCGGGGCCTCGGGGTGAAAGCCTAGTACGCTATCCACTAGGCCACCGAGGCGGTTATGTAAAAAGTTAAAGTAGTAAGTGTAGTGTTGTTAGTGTGTGTGTTAAGACTCGGGTACCGCGAGGAACGTCTAAATCCTCTCAATAAGTGCAGCTAGTCTGCACCCCCCTGCGGGGCCTCGGTGTGAATGCCTAGTACGCTATCCACTAGGCCACCGAGGCGGTTATGTAAAAAGTTAAAGTAGTAAGTGTAGTGTTGTAAGTGTAAGTGTGTGTTAGACTCGGGTACCGCGAGGAACGTCTAAATCCTCTCAATAAGTGCAGCTAGTCTGCACCCCCCTGCGGGGCCTCGGGGTGAATGCCTAGTACGCTATCCACTAGGCCACCGAGGCGGTTATGTAAAAAGTTAAAGTAGTAAGTGTAGTGTTGTAAGTGTAAGTGTGTGTTAGACTCGGGTACCGCGAGGGACGTCTAAATCCTCTCAATAGGTGCAGCTAGTCCGCACCCCCTGCTGGTTAAATGTTACTGGACCATTTTCACTGTAAATGTTATGCTCTCCTCAATGAGTAGGTCAAAATTATAATATGCCTTGCCGTTCAGCCAATATTACCGGAAATAATCATCCACACTCGTCATCAATAAATCAGACGCTGCCATCTTGAAATGGGAGTTTAATTAAATTTCATAATTTCAACTGGTTTTGAAAATACGAAACGATAATTTATACAGTTTTTAACGTTTATTACGACGGTGAAATCAGGTTTTAAGGCAATAATAGTTATGATTTCTGTAAATAATTAAAATAGCCGACATTTTGAAACTGTTGAACGAATTTCGCCGGTTAACGGACTAGTTTAAGCCAATATCATAATTGATTGTTGCATCAAGAGTGTGGGTTTGAATCGAATTGGGCTAAAATTGCTAACAAAACACATACATAATATGTATTTACAAATTTGAACGGCCCTCCAAAAAAGAAGTGATCAGAGCTCATTTCAAGATCCAGGGTTTGGGTATTACCATGATGGCTCCAATCATTCGTTTTCCCAACTGAAAGTTGTTAATAACCTAAAAACTGTTGTAGCTTGATCACATTGCAACACCGTATTTAAACATCCAAAGTATAGAAGTACAGGATCCGCCAATGAAACGGGATGATTGCAGGTGGCCTTGAGACAAACTTGGCAGTACTGGCGCGTCACCACCTGCACAATCTACCATTAAGTTGCAATTGATCGTTGGATTTTTTTTTTTTAAAGTCCGACTTGGGCTAATGCAGACGATGGGATGATTTATAGCGTACGAAAATGCCAAGCCCTGGCCGGGAATCGAACCCGGATCCTCGGGGTGAAAGCCTAGTACGTTGGAAAACGCGGCTACGCGGTGAAAGCGTATTATCAAAATGGCGAAAATTTCCCGACATCATTTTAACGTACCGCGTAACCAGCCTGTTCCGTCAGATAACGCAATTCGAACACGGATAAACAAGCTCGAGTAAACGGGATCAACGTTTTAAAAAAGAGGCATGAGTGTAAAAACTGTTCGAACACCTGAACACATCGCAGCTGTTCAACAGGCTATGGTTAGAAGTCCTCGCCGATCAAACAACATGCCCTTCGCATTGGAATAAGTGACAAATCTGGGGGATACCTAAAAACAAAAGTGTTTCAAGCAGATCCACCCACAACCATTCAAGCCCTCAAATAACGAATTGTAGACGAGACTGCGGCAATACCTGTGCAGCGAGAGGTTATGAGACTGCGGCAATACCTGTGCAGCGAGAGGTTATGAGACTGCGGCAATACCTGTGCAGCGAGAGGTTATGAGACTGCGGCAATACCTGTGCAGCGAGAGGTTATGAGACTGCGGCAATACCTGTGCAGCGAGAGGTTATGAGACTGCGGCAATACCTGTGCAGCGAGAGGTTATGAGACTGCGGCAATACCTGTGCAGCGAGAGGTTATGAGACTGCGGCAATACCTGTGCAGCGAGAGGTTATGAGACTGCGGCAATACCTGTGCAGCGAGAGGTTATGAGACTGCGGCAATACCTGTGCAGCGAGAGGTTATGAGACTGCGGCAATACCTGTGCAGCGAGAGGTTATGAGACTGCGGCAATACCTGTGCAACGAGAGGTTATGAGACTGCGGCAATACCTGTGCAGCGAGATGTTATGAGACTGCGGCAATACCTGTGCAGCGAGAGGTTATGAGACTGCGGCAATACCTGTGCAGCGAGAGGTTATGAGGCTGCGGCAATACCTGTGCAGCGAGAGGTTATGAGACTGCGGCAATACCTGTGCAGCGAGAGGTTATGAGACTGCGGCAATACCTGTGCAGCGAGAGGTTATGAGACTGCGGCAATACCTGTGCAGCGAGAGGTTATGAGACTGCGGCAATACCTGTGCAGCGAGAGGTTATGAGACTGCGGCAATACCTGTGCAACGAGAGGTTATGAGACTGCGGCAATACCTGTGCAGCGAGAGGTTATGAGACTGCGGCAATACCTGTGCAGCGAGAGGTTATGAGACTGCGGCAATACCTGTGCAGCGAGAGGTTATGAGGCTGCGGCAATACCTGTGCAGCGAGAGGTTATGAGACTGCGGCAATACCTGTGCAGCGAGAGGTTATGAGACTGCGGCAATACCTGTGCAGCGAGAGGTTATGAGACTGCGGCAATACCTGTGCAGCGAGAGGTTATGAGACTGCGGCAATACCTGTGCAGCGAGAGGTTATGAGACTGCGGCAATACCTGTGCAGCGAGAGGTTATGAGACTGCGGCAATACCTGTGCAGCGAGAGGTTATGAGACTGCGGCAATACCTGTGCAACGAGAGGTTATGAGACTGCGGCAATACCTGTGCAGCGAGAGGTTATGAGACTGCGGCAATACCTGTGCAGCGAGAGGTTATGAGACTGCGGCAATACCTGTGCAGCGAGAGGTTATGAGACTGCGGCAATACCTGTGCAGCGAGAGGTTATGAGACTGCGGCAATACCTGTGCAGCGAGAGGTTATGAGACTGCGGCAATACCTGTGCAGCGAGAGGTTATGAGACTGCGGCAATACCTGTGCAGCGAGAGGTTATGAGACTGCGGCAATACCTGTGCAGCGAGAGGTTATGAGACTGCGGCAATACCTGTGCAGCGAGAGGTTATGAGACTGCGGCAATACCTGTGCAGCGAGAGGTTATGAGACTGCGGCAATACCTGTGCAGCGAGAGGTTATGAGACTGCGGCAATACCTGTGCAGCGAGAGGTTATGAGACTGCGGCAATACCTGAGGCTGCGGCAATACCTGTGCAGCGAGAGGTTATGAGACTGCGGCAATACCTGTGCAGCGAGAGGTTATGAGACTGCGGCAATACCTGTGCAGCGAGAGGTTATGAGACTGCGGCAATACCTGTGCAGCGAGAGGTTATGAGGCTGCGGCAATACCTGTGCAGCGAGAGGTTATGAGACTGCGGCAATACCTGTGCAGCGAGAGGTTATGAGACTGCGGCAATACCTGTGCAGCGAGAGGTTATGAGACTGCGGCAATACCTGTGCAGCGAGAGGTTATGAGACTGCGGCAATACCTGTTCAGCGAGAGGTCATGCAAAACTTCCAAGCCATACTTCAGGAATGCCTTAACTGCAATGGAGGACATTGGTAGACGTAGTGTTCAGAAAATATGTTTTCATATTGTACCCATAATGGCTATTCATGTACTTTCAATTATTTACTAAGAAAATATTAAAAACGCTTTTTTTCAACAATCAATTACTTGATTCAATCATCCCGTTTCACTAACGGAGGACCCTGTAATATTGGAAACTCTTCAATACGTTTGTAACTGAGAATTTCATTTACTTTGTAAAATAAACTCCAACCTTTCCTCGTTCGAATATAACCTGTATTTACACAAATCTGATTTATATTTATATAAACGATTTGCGTTTCATCTGTGTAACTACCACGTTGGCAGATAATACAAGCATGGCCTAAGTCATTAACGTAAATGCCCTGCCGCAGAACAATAAACAAAGCCCGAACTGACCGAGGTATTTCTGTAACTCGCGGTTTGTAATCCCAAACAAATATCAATCGCGGCCAGCAGATCTCGCTGACGTGATGGAAGCGAATTTCCAAAAGCTTACTCTCTTTTCGGATTCTGATTTCACCATCGTGATTTCAAATCTGCGCGCACCG
>CM040186.1:117379933-117384933 GCA_022606455.1 Callitettix versicolor | reverse complement strand
TTTGAAGTTACGATCCATTTTGTAACAAATACAATGTCTTACGCCGCCATTTTGAACGTTCCGGAGCAAATAGACAGTCAATAAAGGCATCGAAAAGGTACTGCCAACGTCTTAACGGTTGTAAATATTGTCGAATTGTCACATATTGTCGTAAAGAATAATTGTTCTGCATTAACACATAAAACGTACGCCTAAACAACACAACAAACAACACAACACAATACTTATAAACGTACGTATATATTAGTAATACGTAATCAATGTTACGTTTTTTTGTGTTTAGGTATTAAAAACAGCCTTTATAGATTACTATTCGTGAAAGCTTTTTAAAATTAAAATTTGTTATTATTTTGGAAAAGTTTTTCGGTAAATTTTAACTAGAACACATTTACGATATTAAGACCCAGACGAGCGCCAATATACTGTGTGTGTGTGTGTGTGTGTGTGTGTGTGTGTGTGTGTGTGTGTGTGTGTGTGTGTGTGTGTGTGTGTGCGCGTGCGTGCGTGCGTGCGTGTGTGTGTGTGTGCGTGCGCGCGCGCGTGCGTGCGTGTGTGTGTGTACGATCTGTTTATTGACGTTTCATTAAAAAAATTCCATTCGAAAATAAGCTATTGGACACGCCATCGTAAACCAGGGATCTTAAAATGAGCAACGATCCTGATCTGTAGATCACTTCTTTGAGAGGCACTTCAAACTTGTGTAAAATATCGTAAGTCTCACGTTAGCGGTTTTGAACTGGTTTGATTGAAGCACGAAAATCGATTTTATTAACGGTTTGGACAAGTTCTGTGCCTAGCAAAATCCGACCAACAGTTTCAAAATGTCGGCCATTTCAGATATTTAAACATACATTTTTGACTGCCTTAATCGGTACTGAAAACGGGATAAACTAGTATTTTTAATTTTCAAATTTGAAATCATGTAAATTTAACGGCGTTCAGGGTTCGTGTTCGTATTTTAAATGTATTTTTAAGGTTTAAAATGCCAGTATATGCAATTTTAATGCCGATCATAACGGTTAAATCGGAATAGATAATTTTTTTGGAAATCAGCTTCCATCATGTCAGCTTACCTTTCTTGCCGCCCCCGGGCATGACATAGGAAGGCCGTGCCGTGGGGGCGGACGAACTTAACCAGCAGTAAATGTTGATGGTTGTTTTTTCGAACGGTTTCACAAATTTTTGGCTCCAGCAGCTCACAAACACTGACAACACCTCACCGCTACTTGCAACGTACTAACAGATCCCGCGCCAGCTACCCCTGGACCTGCTCCGACACGCATGCGCCGCAACCCCCCGCCCCCGCCCCCGCCCCACCCCGCCAGCTATATATATCGCACCTAAACAGTAACACGGGGAAATCATGTCGAATGCAATGTTTGTTTGATGTACCTAGTTATATTTACGTTTCCGTTGATTGTAAATATTTAATTCGCCTAAACAAAATAAACACGCCAACACACCAAACTTAGGTTATGGAGATGTGTTTGATTTAGCGTTGCTTCGTCGTGGGCGTTTTAACACTGCGATTATAATTTGATATATGACGAAACTCTACTTATAACCAGTTTTTAATACAGCAAAGTATAAATTCCTAATTTATAATTCTAAATACACTCGAAGAAAATTTGAAAATAACGTTTCATTTTAACGATGTCTCATTGGAAAATTGGAGCAAATAGGCCGGCCATCATGGTAAGACCCAGACGAGCGCCAATATACTGTGTGTGTGTGTGTGTGTGTGTGTGTGTGTGTGTGTGTGTGTGTGTGTGTGTGTGTGTGTGTGTGTGTGTGTGTGTTTGTGTGTGTGTGTTTGTGTGTGTGTGTGTGTGTGTGTGTGTGTGTGTGTGTGTGTGTGTGTGTGTGTGTGTGTGTGTGTGTGTGTGTGTGTGTGTGTGTGTGTGTGTGTGTGTGTGTGTGTGTGTGTGTGTGTGTTTGTGTGTGTGTGTGTGTGTGTGTGTGTGTGTGTGTGTGTGTCTCTGTCTCTGTGTGTGTTTGTGTGTGTGTGTGTGTTTGTGTGTATGTGTGTTTGTGTGTGCATGTGTGTGTATGTGTGTGTTTGTGTTGTGTTTGTGTGTGTGTGTGTGTGTGTGTTTGTGTGTGTGTGTGTGTGTGTGTGTGTGTGTGTGTGTGTGTGTTTGTGTTTGTGTGTTTGTGTGTGTGTGTGTGTGTTTGTGTGTGTGTGTGTGTGTGTGTGTGTGTGTCTGTGTGACTTATTAGATTCAAACTGTTAGCCAAAAAAATCGTTATTGGGACAAGTTCCATATCAAAGAAAATCAGTTCAACAGTTTCAAAATGGCGGACATTTCATTCCTTAAAGAAAGCATAAGCTTTTATCTTAAAACATTTTCAGAATAAGATTTCGCCGTAGCAATCAGCTTTAAAATATTAATTTAATATTTTTAAATTAATATCAATCAGTTTAAAAATATCAATCAGTCTAAACATTTACAAAAAAACAGCTGAAATTAAGAAAACAAAACGGCTGAGTTTTCGATGTAGTTTTAAAATTTAAAACGTTAATTTTTGCAGATATTAACGCAGATAGCGACCGTCCAGTCTGATTTTCAAAGATTGCACAACCGGAAGCTGCGTGTCAGTATTACTTTAATTTCAGAAATACAAAATATTTTTTAATCGGATATATATCTTAACGTTTTTTCTTCAACTTATCCTTTACGGACAAACGTTCAAAGCAACACAGAACTACAAACAACTGTTATCCCTTCGCACAATACAGTCGGGCCGCTGAGGTTTTATTGCATAAATCTTCATGTACCCAAATTGCCTACCCTGCGCCTTGTAACAAATCCCCAATTCTGTTTGCGATTACCCGTGCCGAGTTTAGCCCGGTGAAAATTTAATACTCGGGAAATCAAACGTTAAGTGTGAAAATAACGTGTCGTAATAATAATGTAGTATCGTAGTAGTATGTAGTAGTATCGTAGTAATAATGTAGTATCGTAGTAATAAATTAGTACCGTTGTAATATTGTAGTATCGTAGTAGTATGTAGTAGTATCGTAGTAATAATATAGTATCGTAGTAATAAATTAGTACCGTTGTAATAATGTAGTATCTTAGTAGTATGTAGTAGTATCGTAGTAATCATGTAGTATCGTAGTAATAAATTAGTACCGTTGTAATAATGTAGTATCGTAGTAGTAGTAGTATGTAGTAGTATCGTAGTAATAATGTAGTATCGTAGTAATAATGTAGCATCGTAGTAATAAATTAGTACCGTTGTAATAAATTAGTATCTTAGTAGTATGTAGTAGTATCGTAGTAGTATGTAGTAGATCGTAGTAATAATGTAGTATCGTAGTAATAAATTAGTACCGTTGTAATAAATTAGTATCTTAGTAGTATGTAGTAGTATCATAGTAATAAATTAGTACCGTAGTAATAAATTAGTACCGTAGTAATAAATTAGTACCGTAGTAGTATGTAGTAGTATCGTAGTAATAATGTAGTATCGTAGTAATAAATTAGTACCGTTGTAATATTGTAGTATCGTAGTAGTATGTAGTAGTATCGTAGTAATAATATAGTATCGTAGTAATAAATTAGTACCGTTGTAATAATGTAGTATCTTAGTAGTATGTAGTAGTATCGTAGTAATCATGTAGTATCGTAGTAATAAATTAGTACAGTTGTAAATAATGTAGTGTTGTAGTAGTATGTAGTAGTATCGTAGTAATAATGTAGTATCGTAATAATAATGTAGCATCGTAGTAATAAATTAGTACCGTTGTAATAAATTAGTATCTTAGTAGTATGTAGTAGATCGTAGTAATAATGTAGTATCGTAGTAATAAATTAGTACCATTGTAATAAATTAGTATCTTAGTAGTATGTAGTAGTATCATAGTAATAATTAGTATCGTAGTAATAAATTAGTACCGTAGTAATAAATTAGTACCGTAGTAATAAATTAGTACCGTAGTAGTATGTAGTAGTATCGTAATAATAAATTAGTACCGTAGTAGTAGGCCTATGTAATAGTATCGTAGTAGTATGTAGTAGTATCATAGTAATAAATTAGTACCGTAGTAATAAATTAGTATAGTAGTAATAAATTAGTACCGTAGTAGTATGTAGTAGTATCGTAGTAATAAATCATTATCGTAGTAGTATGTAGTAGTATCATAGTAATAAATTAGTATCGTAGTAATAAATTAGTACCGTAGTAGTATGTAGTAGTATCGTAGTAGTATGTAGTAGTATCATAGTAATAAATTAGTACCGTAATAATAAATTAGTACCGTAGTAGTATGTAGTAGTATCGTAGTAATAAATCATTATCGTAGTAGTATGTAGTAGTATCGTAGTAATAAATCATTATCGTAGTAGTATGTAGTAGTATCATAGTAATAAATTAGTACCGTAGTAATAAATTAATACCGAAGTAATAAATTCACCGTAATAGTAATAAATTAGTATTGTAATATTAAATTAGTACCGAAGTAGTAATAAATTAGTACCGTAGCATTAAATTAGTATCGTAGTAATAGATTGGTACCGTAGTAGTAAATTAGTACCTTAGTGATAAATTAGCACAGTAGACGTAATAAATTTGTATCGTAATATTAAACTAGTACCGTAGTAATATATTAGAACCGTAGTAATAAATTAGTATCACGGTTATCGCGGCACGCAGCTGTACTGCTGACGTGATAGAAGCGAATTAACTTTTTACTACCGGGACCTTATTTCAAAATCTAATTTCACGTTTACAATCAGCATTAAAATCTTCATATATAACCATTTTAAAATATCAAGTAACATCAAAAATGTAAAAATTAACCCAAACGACCACCGCCGTTAAAATTCATTTTCTTAATTTCAACGGATTTTGAAAATTCAAAACGACGGTGAAATCGGATTTTCAAAAACGTTTAAGGACAAACAAATTATGAATTCTTTAGGATTTGAAATAACCGCCATTTTGAAACTGTTAAATGGATTTTTGCTGGGTAACGTACTTTTTTAACTATTACG
>CM040186.1:117357433-117372433 GCA_022606455.1 Callitettix versicolor | reverse complement strand
AATTTCAGTCCGATTTAGTTCAAACTTCGCTCAAAAATCGATTTTGGTAATAGCTTAGACAAATACGTTCAACACTTTCAAAATTAAGTAAATTTCAAATCTTGAAAAATTCTTAATTTGTTTTTTTTAATTTGTCTTGATTTGGTATCCCCTCCGTCCATAGACACAAGCAAGGACAGTCCAAGGACACAGCCTGTACACCTTATTTCTCTCAACCCTCTCGTGTTCTGTTAGCCATGGATGATTTCCGGCGTTCCCAGACTAGTTTAATGTTTAATTAATTAACGTTTAATGCGTCCAGTAAGGAACTGCTTATTGGTTATAATAACCCTTTTTTTTGTAATGTTAAGGCTAGAAGCACATAAATATAAGTGTAAGTGTAAAGTGTTAAAGTTGTAAGTGTGTGCGCTAGACTCGGGTACCGCGAGGAACATCTAAATCCTCTCAATAGGTGCAGCTTACCGAACGGTCACGTGTACAATAGAATTGTCTAAAATTATTCCTCACAGAAAGTATATTAGGAAACCTGCCGTCTTGTAACAGTAACCTAAGAAAGCGTTCATCGCAGGTCAGTCACCCTAAATGATCCTATACATAGCTAGAACCTTATATACACTAGACCATATTCCTCATAAATATTTAAGTATTCAAATTTTACGCTGACTTTTTAAAACAGATCTTAAGAGACCCGATCTAAGAGAGGACTTTGAAATCAAATAGGCCTAAATCTAAGCAAAAACAGAACAGTGTCTCGCATTTCACGATTATCGGTTCTCCGCGAAACCGGAAAACACGATTAATTTTTCGAAAACGGTTCGTCAGATTTCGCTCAAATTTCGGTTAGGCCTGCACGAAGGTTCGTAACCCGTCACGGTGTAACGGAAAAAAGAAATTTACAGTTCCAGATTTACTTGAGTCAGAAAAAACAAAAGAAATAGTGTCTCGCATTTCACGATTATCGGTTCTCTGCGAAACCGGAAAACGATTAATGTCTCGAAAACGGTTCGTCAGATTTCGTTCAAATTTCGGTTAGGGCTACACGAAGGTTCGTAACCCGTCACGGTATAACGGAAAAAAGGAAATTTACAATTCCAGATTTAGCTTGAGTCAGAAAAACAAAAGGAATAGTGTCTCGCATTTCACGATTATCGGTTCTCTGCGAAACCGGAAAACACGATTAATTTCTCGAAAACGGTTCGTCAGATTTCGCTCAAATTTCGGTTAGGCCTGCACGAAGGTTCGTAACCCGTCACGGTGTAACGGAAAAAAATGTACAGTTCCAGATTTACTTGAGTCAGAAAAACAAAACAAATAGTGTCTCGCATTTCACGATTATCGGTTCTCTGCGAAACCGGAAAACACGATTAATTTCTCGAAAACGGTTCGTCAGATTTCGCTCAAATTTCGGTTAGGCCTGCACGAAGGTTCGTAACCCGTCACGGTGTAACGGAAAAAAGAAATTTACAGTTCCAGATTTAGCTTGAGTCAGAAAAACAAAAGGAATAGTGTCTCGCATTTCACGATTATCGGTTCTCTGCGAACCGGAAAACACGATTAATTTCTCGAAACCGGCTAGTCAGATTTCGCTCAAATTACGGTTAGGCCTGCACGAAGGTTCGTAACCCGTCACGGTGTAACGGAAAAAAGGAAATTTACAGTTCCCGATTTAGCTTGAGTCAGAAAAACAAAAGAAATAGTGTCTCGCATTTCACGATTATCGGTTCTCCGCGAAACCGGAAAACACGATTAATTTATCGAAAACGGTTCGTCAGATTTCGTTCAAATTTCGGTTAGGACTACACGAAGGTTCGTAACCCGTCACGGTATAACGGAAAAAAAGAAATTTACAGTTTCTGATTTACTTGAGTCAAAAAAACAAACAAATAGTGTTTCGCATTTCACGATTATCGGTTCTCTGCGAAACCGGAAAATACGATTAATTTCTCGAAAACGGTTCGTCAGATTTCGCTCAAATTTCGGTTAGGCCTGCACGAAGGTTCGTAACCCGTCACGGTGTAACGGAAAAAAGGAAATTTACAGTTCCAGATTTAGCTTGAGTCAGAAAAAACAAAAGAAATAGTGTCTCGCATTTCACGATTATCGGTTCTCTGCGAAACCGGAAAACACGATTAATTTCTCGAAACCGGTTCGTCAGATTTCGCTCAAATTTCGGTTAGGCCTGCACGAAGGTTCGTAACCCGTCACGGTGTAACGGAAAAAAGGAAATTTACAGTTCCAGATTTAGCTTGAGTCAGAAAAACAAAACAAATTTGAACAGCGATCATAATTTATCAGTGAAATTCCGTTGGAAAATGAAATACTGGAGCGCCATCTTGGCAAGACCCAGATCATGAAATGGGCACAGATCTTAAACACTTTTTGCAAGGTCGTTAAAATTTTTATATAATATAAAATAAGTAAATAATTATTCATATTTATGGATATATCTGTCAATGGATATAACCTATAAATATCCATTTTGTATTTTTTTTTACCCCATAAATAAGGTTTTGTATTTTTTATCTCTATATACTTACATTTTATTATGAAATAGTAATAATGTATAATTTAAGAATAATAAAGTTACGCTATTTTAGTACATAACCTGCAAATACATACACGATGATTTATAGGTTGTATAAATTAAAACAGATGTTTACAAGTTCTTAGTTTAAAAACCTTACAAAACAGCTGTTTTTTTCTGAACATAACGAAACAATTTTTCACCTCAAAATTATATTTGAATTATTTTAAGAAATGTCTAGCCTACATTATTTTAACGCTTACAGCATAAACCAAATATAAATATAAATTCGAATTCATAAAAAAAACACTTAAAATTTGTAATGAAAATTATTGGTTGTTTTACTAAGACGGAAAACCAGGTGAGAAAAATCTTAATTCAATTACATTGTTGGTTGCATTATTTTTGAGGTTATGTTGCGTTACAAAATTTAAGCGATTTCAAAGAAGTAGGCCAGTTTAAAATAATGGAAGAACTTATTCAGACAATCAATCAGCTGCAAGATGTGTTCTCCGTGATCGGTTCTGACAATTTGCAACTACCGCAGATAATCGTCGTAGGCACTCAGAGTTCGGGTAAGAGTTCAGTTCTGGAAAACCTAGTCGGAAGATCGTTCTTGCCGCGTGGCCCGGGCATCGTTACTAGATGTCCCATTATACTTCAGCTGGTACACTGTAAACACGGCGACTATCCCGGTAGGAAAACAGAGTACGTTCACGGTTTTGACGAATGGGGGTTTTTCCTTCACAAAAAGGACGTCATCTACAACGATTTTATAAAAATAAGGGAAGAAATCGAACTTGAAACCGAGAAAAGAGCCGGCAAAAATAAAAGCATTTGTAACGAACCCATAGTTTTAAAAATCTTTTCCACAGGCGTCCTTAGCTTGACTTTGGTCGATTTGCCGGGGTTGACTAAAAACCCCGTCGGAGAACAGCCTCCCGATATCGAGTTCAGGATAAGGGAGTTGGTTACAAGCTACATCAGTAACCCGAATTGTATTATTTTAGCTGTAGTGACAGCCAACACTGACATGGCTACTAGTGAAAGTTTGAAGATCGCGAGAGAAGTAGATCCCCAAGGCGCAAGGACTTTAGCGGTAGTTACAAAGTTAGACATAATGGACGACGGAACGGACGCGCTGGATATCCTTTGCGGACGAGTTATCCCGGTAAAGTTGGGCATCGTCGGAGTCGTCAACAGGTCGCAGAAAGACACTCTGGAAGAGAAGACGATAAAACAAGCTTTAAAAGACGAAGCTGTTTTCTTAAGATCGAAGTACCGCAGCATCGCGCAGAAGAACGGGACCTTGTATCTGTCGGAGAAGCTGCAGAATATACTGATGAACCGTATCAAAGAATGTTTACCGAGTCTGAAGGTGAGGATCAACAGTTTACTGGGAGACTTCCAAAGAGAACTGGATTCTTACGGTGAATCTATCGACGATAAGGGAGCCTTATTGTTGCAAATAATAACCCAAGTCACCAACTTGTACTGCTGCACCATCAAAGGCAACTCGCCCGATATAGACACCACTGAACTCTGCGGAGGGGCGAGGATAAACTATATATTCCACGAGAGTTACGGTAAAGCGTTGAACGCTATTCACCCTCTTGCAGGGTTCTCGAGGAACTCCATCCTGACAGCCATTAAAAACGCGTCCGGTACGAGCCCGGCCATCTTTATCCCCGAGATATCCTTCGAGCTGCTCGTCAAACGTCAGATCAAAAGACTTCGCGAACCTTCCATCCGATGTCTCGAACTAGTGCACAACGAGATGTTGCGTATCGTACAGAACTGTTTTATCGATCCGCAACTGAAGCTGATTCGATTCCCCAAACTGCAACAAGCCATATCAGACGTTGTCACTCAACTTCTGCACGACCGCATACCGGTAACGATGCAGATGATCGAGAATTTAATAGCGATAGAATTAGCCTACATCCACACCAGTCATCCTGAGTTCGTCAGAGATAAAGCGAAAATCTGCTCGTGGATGAAGCCAAACCAGATCGCCAACACTAGTTCTATTGAAGACCAACCGAACGCGTTGTTCCTACGGGTACCTAGAAGAAGAAAACAAAAATGCACGACGATGCTAAGTCTATCGGCAGAGAACCTACCCTTAGTGAAGGCTCAAGATTCCTCTACAACTAGGCCTTCAGCAGGAGATTCTGAAGCAGGTGTTGACAGGTTCAACCACACGTCCATCATACTGTACGAGAGGGAACAACGCGACATCATCGTCATTGAAGAACTGATAAAATCATATTTCTGCATAGTGAGAAGAACCGTTCAAGACACAGTGCCGAAGACAATAATGCACTTCTTGGTGAACTACGTGATGGACAACTTGCAGTCGGAACTGGTGACCAACCTGTACAAGGCTGAGAGTTTCAACGACCTACTGGACGAATCCAAGGTTATAACTCAGAGCAGGAAAGAAGCTCTGGAGATGGTGAAGTCGTTAAAGAAGGCTAACGTTATACTGGCGAACATCAGGGAGTCTCATCTCTGGTAGAGTGCGTGCGTTTGTTGGTACATTTATAAAGCTATTTTTAAAATTTCAAATATATTCTCAAACAATTAATACATCATTAAGAAGCTTATATTGGAAATAAAAATGTATCAAATAAAATTAATGTCATCAACAGGGCAACGTGTTTGTTTTGATTTTTGTGATGATATTAGGTAATTCTAAAATTATTTATGTATGGTACCATTTAAGAAGCTTCTGCTGTAAAGAAAATTGCGGAAAATTAACAATCAGGGCGTAATTTTTCAAAACCTTTAAAGATTTTGCCTCAAATTTAAACTTTTAAAATTAACAAAGTCGGTGCACCAGATTTGAAAAACTAAAATGTGAATGCAGTCAAAATTATTTTAGTGTTTCCTGTTCCATAAACGTAGTGTTCTTTCAATTTCGATACATCGGATTGAGTTAAAAATCTACGTTTCGTATTGCAAAAAAATAATCTTGATCAAATAGGCCATTTCTTTGTAACTTGTGAGTGAAAATTTCCGAGGAAATACAACGACTGAACCTATTTAAGTGATCTTAAATTATAAATTAAGGTTTGAAAATTATCTTAAGATAATTCTTTAACTAAGTTTTTAGTTTTCAAGCTTTTTTTCTCTCTCGAAACGATATTGTTCGTAAAAAAGTTATTTCTAAATCTGTGCGAGTTATTGAGGAAAAATGAAGATGCAATATTTTGATTATTGTAGTATATATAGCAAATTTGAACACTCACGATTCAGTGTAAAATAATCGAAAAACTTCATAAACCCTGACTGCCGTCAATGTTTCTTTTTTCTCTTGATTTTCTTCCATTCCGTGCATTTTCTCCTCAGAAATTTTGTTATTGTGCCGTTCATCATAGTAACACTCACACGTGGGAGTATGAAAGAATGAAGAATTTGTAGCGTTATTATTGCCCTGCGATCTTTGTAGGTATATTACACCTTCTTTCTGTATTCCTGAGATGCTCAGTTACAGGGCCTTCTCCAGCCCTAGTCTCTTTATAAAATCTAGCAGTTCGGCAATAGCATCGGTAATCCGGCAACAGCGATGTCCGGCAAGAGCATCGGTAATCCGGCAACAGCATCGGTAATCCGGCAACAGGGATGTCCGGCAACAGCATCGGTAATGCGATATGCGCCAGATTATAGCGGTGGTGGATAGCCCCCCACTTCTGACAGGTGGCTTCCCAGTTCCACACTGAAATGTTTGCAGATGCTTGCTCTACTAATTCCTTTCCAATTTTTCTGTCTCTTATGCTTTCCCTAATTACAGAGATTCAGCTCCATTTGGGCAACCTTTATATTGTGCGGCGAGATCCCGTTCATTATATTTTATATTCTTACTTATGGAAACACCCACACGTAGCTAAGTAAGTGAGGTCTGAAGGTACAGGGCCCTAAGGCTAAAGTACACTGCGAGTATACACCATTAGGCCGCTGTCATTCACTCTAACAGCACGGGTCGCTTTACATAGCCAAGCTATGTAGAGTCACTGTGTGTGTGTGTGTGTGTGTGTGTGTGTGTGTGTGTGTGTGTGTGTGTGTGTGTGTGTGTGTGTATGTGTGTATGTGTGTGTGTGTGTATGTGTGTATGTGTGTATGTGTGTATGTGTGTATGTGTGTATGTGTGTATGTGTGTGTGTGTATGTGTGTATGTGTGTATGTGTGTGTATGTGTGTATGTGTGTATGTGTATGTGTGTGTGTGTGTGTGTGTGTGTGTGTGTGTGTGTGTGTGTGTGTGTGTGTGTGTGTGTGTGTGTGTGTGTGTGTGTGTGAGAGAGAGAGAGAGAAAGAGAGCGCGCGCGTGTGTGAGTGTGCGTGTGTGTGAGAGAGAGATAGAGATAGAGTGCGCGAGTGTGTGTGTGTGTGTGTGTGAGAGAGAGAGAGAGAGAGCGCGCGTGTGTGTGTGTGTGTGTGTGTGAGAGAGAGAGAGTTCGCGCGCGTGTGTGAGTGTGTGTTTGTGTGTGTGTGTTGAGTAGATGAGTGAGAGTAGTATGAGCTAGAGGTACGGTGGGATCGCTAACCCCATCAGCTGCTCACTTCAGCTGCCTCCGCCGTATTCCCGGTACCATAAAATGAGTATCTATCATGAAGCTGACTACGATTTTGATACCAGATTTTAAAAAAGTCCACAGTTTTGAAAAGGAATAACGGATTTTCCTTGGTGAAGGACACACGAACATAATGCTTAAGCTACATATTATCAAAATCAGTTTTTATACCAAGTTTGACTTTTCCATAGTCCATAGCAATATTCGTTTACTTGATTAGAAATCGCTTCCATCACGTCGATGAAACACAGTGATTTTTTGAATGAATTTTTGAGAAAAAAAATAGCAGCCTTGTTATATTTGAATCTCTCTTAAATAACACAAATTGTTTCTGAAAAAGTTTGTGCAATGTCCTAGCATTGTACACGGTGCCGTATGCAGTTAAATTGTGTTTATTATTAGATCATGATTCCCGGAATACAATTCCACTAATTACGTTTGTAAATCAGATATTCTCTTAGAAGTGGAAGTCGCCCAGGTGGTACAACAACAGCTGTTTGTCAAGGTCACGAAAGGAATGCAATGTTCCAAGTGCGTGGTATATTGGTACACTCATTATTTATTAATTACCCTTTGGAAAATTGTTGATATCTGAAAGCATTACTTATAATAACGCGACACGAAGCCGTCACACACGTGGAGTGGGGGAGCGGATCGCCTTACACAAATAATCTAAGAAGGAGTTCCAGACATTGAATTAAGCCCATATCCTGACCTCTGGATCACTTTTCGAGGAGAAATTAAAAATTGTGTGCGTGCGCGCGCGCGCGCGTGTGTTTCAATACTCTAGCGTTCGTAATTTTGGTCCGATTTGTTTCGAGCTTGATTTTTTCCAAAAAATAGAAAGATTTTAGATTGTTACCCGGTAAAATTCGTCCAACAGTTTCAAAATGGCGGCCGTTTTAAATCTTGAAAAATCGTAACTTTTTTTTATCGAACACGTTTTTTGAAAACTTGATTTCGCCCTCGTAAATCAGCGTTAAAATTTGTATCATTTAGAATTTTTAAAATCATAAAATTACAAAAATTAACCTGACAGGGTTCACTTTAGTGTTTCCAATGTAGTTTGGAAGTACAAAACTCTAATTTACGCGGATTTCAACGGCGATTATGATGGGAAAATCAGGTTTTCAAAATTGTAAGATAAACTAATTGTTATCACTATGTTGAGTATAATGATCTGCCTTCCCTAGCTTCGTCAATTCTACTTGTTGACGCGTTTCGGAGAACCTCCATCTTCAAAAACTACTCCATCTATAGTCATTTTTTTTTTTTTTTTTTTTTTTTTTGAACATGGAGGTTCTCCGAAACGCGTCAACAAAAGTAGAATTTACGAAGCTAGGGAAGGCAGATCATTATACTGAACAT
The DNA here is from genome assembly GCA_022606455.1 of Callitettix versicolor. Classification (NCBI taxonomy): domain Eukaryota; kingdom Metazoa; phylum Arthropoda; class Insecta; order Hemiptera; family Cercopidae; genus Callitettix; species Callitettix versicolor. The sequence goes on along the minus strand of CM040186.1, from coordinate 117,363,966 downwards.
AGTGACAATAATCCTAGCAGAAAAGAAGAAGAATATAAAAAGAAATTGTTATTAATTCGCTCCGGATTTGTAGAAACATAACGACTTGTACGTCTGTATCCTACGTGGTTATGAATTTAACACAGTGGGAAAATGAATGGGCAGCTACAAGCAGTAATAAATTGAGGGTAATCAAAAGTACAGTTCGTCCTTGGGGGTCGTCAATACGTGCAAGTCGCAGAGAAGAGGTGGTGATCACCCGCCTTCGCATTGGTCACTCCATGTTAACGCATGGATTTCTGATGGAACGCGGGGACCCACCTGAATGCGAATTCTGTAGAGAAGCCATCACAATTAAACATATACTGCTCGATTGTGATGGTTTTCAAAATGTGCGTGTTATGTGTGGTCTGAGCAACTGTTTGCAGACGATGTTGGGAGATAGTGCCTCGGCCGTTGACCGGGTTCTTGAATTCCTTCATCGTCTAAATGTTCTAAATAAAATTTAATTTATATAGTTGTTATTTCTTGTGTTATATTATTTATTTATTTTATCTATATAAATTTATTTCTGTTATGTTTTTATATACCTTTACGAATTGTTATTAAATCTTATTCATTATTAATTGTTATTTAGTTCTTAAGTATTTATTATTAATATAGTTATACCTGCTATTTAAATTTTGTTAAATTTATTTTTACAAATATAGTTTGTTGTAGTTTTATATATATATATATATATATATATATATAAGTAAATTTTGTTAATTCCTTTTTTTTTATATATATTTTCATTTAGCTTGATGGCGATGATAATCTTAACGGTTTTTCGCCGGGAAAAAAAAATATGAATTTAACACAAAAAAAATTTTTTGCGGGTATACGAGCACATCTATTTCAAAATAAAGAATTTAATTTTAACCTGATTAAAGATCAGACCTGCGCACCACTTGTCTCCCGTATAACATTTCAACAGACTTGGTTCTCTGTGGAATTAGACATTGATTCACTGTATAAACCACGCTGTACATAGCAATACGCCAACGTAATACCTATTTCCAATGAGTCAACAAGAACTGAGGCGTCTGTTTTTAGTTGATTTAGTATCGAATTTCCATTAGAAAACGAGCTATCGTAGACCCAGAACCTTGAAATGTGCACCGATCCTGACCTTTAGATCACTTTTTGTGGTTACACTTTAAAAATATATTACGCGTGCGTGCGCGTTGATCCGGAGCGAATTAATAACAATTTCTTAATCTTACACTTTTGAAAACCTGATTTCCCCATAATAATCACGGTTGACAGCTGCGTAAATTGGGAAGGTGTAAGAGCTTAAAGATATATTAACTTAGAGATTCATTTTCCCTTCGACGGTACCGTGTTATAAGTTAGAGATCGACCTGTGTAATAAGATAGAGGTTCCGTACTGTGTATTAACTTAGAGACTACAGTTCCGTCAAGTGTGTTGCACCGTGTGTATATGTTGCCGATTCCGCTGCTTGCAGGCGCTTCAGTATCTTTTATCTAACAAGTAGAATTCGCTTAATTAAAGAAAGATATATTATTAAAATATAAAGTTGATTTGGATAGGTTTTGTTCTGAAAGGCTTATGTGCAATGCTGTAAATGTATACTAATTTACATATGTAGTAGTAATAGTAATATAAAAATATTGTTTGAAGGCTGCTTTATTTAAACCATATCCGAATTGAATTAAGAAAACAGCCCTAAATTAATGAATCCATATAAACTTACGCTCTTTTATATATATATATATATATATATATATATATATATATATATATAAAACACCAATATTTCTATTTTTCTACACAGATAATTGTCAAAAATAAACATTTAGATATGTTGTTGACCATTAAGTCCAACTGTTTCTTTACTAATTACCATGAACTTGGTTTTATTAATGTTTAATCCATACAAATGATTATTATTTTAAGAATTTTCTTGTAACGTCCTTTTCACCAAAAAAAAATGTCATACTATCCTTCAGAATGAAATTTTGTGTTATATTTCTGAACTGTTTGTTTTATTTTCTAACACAGACACAACATATACACACTGTGCAACACACTTGACGGAACTGTAGTCTCTAAGTTAATACACAGTACGGAACCTCTATCTTATTACACAGGTCGATCTCTAACTTATAACACGATACTGTCGAAGGAAAAATGATTCTCTAAGTTAATAAATCTCTAAGCTATTACACATACCCGCGTAAATTAACGTTTTTAACTTCCAAACTAAATTCAAAACACGAAAATGAACCCTGTCCTCCGTCAGGTTAATTTTTGTAATTTTAATGGTTTAAAAAATTCTAATCGATACAGATTTTAACGCTGGCTACGAGGGTGAAATCAAGTTTTCAAAAACGCATTCGATAAAAAATGTACGATTATTTAAAGATTTAAATTGGTCGCCATTTTGAAACTGTTGGACGAATTTTACCGAGGTAACGATCTAAAATTTCATAAAACACATTATCATATAGTTGTATTATGTGTTGTAGCAATCCGACTTTGTGATTTCGATCCGATTCGATTCAAAACTCGACAAAAAATCAGCTCGGACACGTTTGTTACCAAATTTTTTTAACAGTTTCAAAATGGCGGCCATTTTAAAACACGTACAATTTTTATGTTAATCTTTATTGAAAACCCTATGTCACCATTACAATCAGCGTTAAGGTCAGCGTAATTCAGCATTTAAAAAGCGCTTAAGTTCACATAAAAATGCGAAACAAAACTGCGGCGGTCAGGGTTTCTTTTCATATTTACAATTTAATTAGAAAGTTTACAATTTTATTACGTTTTTTAATGTTTTATTAACGTTGGAAACCTTTTTCTCACTCTGAATTCTCGTCAGCGATACAGCTGCGTGCGGCGATAGTTACAGTTTCAAGTTACTTTTTACGTTACGTTCAGTTAGAAATTTGTTCCCTTCTTTAAATAATCTTTGAAAGGTTCTGACTTTATTCGTGAAATTAATTTCTTGAACTTAGGTCTAAATAAACAAACTTTTTAAGTATCAACGGCAGCAGTAACGCATTTAATGGCGCAGTTTTTAGCCAGCGTGTTGCAGTTCACTGTTTTTCTTATAGAAACAAAGCAATTTCATCTGCAGAGAGATTCGACGCTAAGATTCCCTCATATGTAGGGAATTATTGTTGTAATTAACAAAATATTCTAAATCCTTTTATATTCTTCTTCTTTTCTGCTAGGATTATTGTCACTATGTTCAGTATAATGATCTAACTTCGTCAATTCTACTTTCGTTGACGCGTTTCGGAGAACCTCCATCTTCAAAAACTATATCTATACTGGTCACCAATATTATGGCCCGTCCTATTTATAATTTTCTATCTCCACCTCGTACCCCTCCTCTATTCAACACGTGTACATTAAACCTGACGTGCTCGCTTCTGATTGGCTCTTCAAAATCATACGTTTTCGCTCGCTTCTGATTTGCTCCTTTCAAACTTTCTCTTCAACGGTCGTCTCTCCTGTTAATTTTTGAAAATTTTTAGATTTTTAAACGTAATATCTGCTTGCGACGATATCCGTTCATTTATTATGTTTTCTCCCTTTAATTTAGATTTAAAAATTTCCAAGTACTCTAAAATGTTCATACGTCTTCCTTTTTCTGCCATATGCAGTACCTTCATGGAGTTTTCTATTTCTCGAGGTATGTGTCCCTCTTTTATTAAACGTGACGCGTAATACGTTTTTATTGTTACTTCTGTCAAGTTATTACTGAAAAAACAGCTCTAGCCGTAACAGAACAAACCCATGCAGTAAACCTCTTTGTTCGGCCGCAACAAAGGTTTAATTGCCGGTCAATATGTAAGAATATATTATTATGGTTGAAAGTTTCCACCTATGAATTATGTAAAGAATAGCCAAGCACACAAAGAGCATACTGCAAGCTGTGTGCACGTATCAGCAGCCTATCTATTGCCACATTCTGCAAATTACACTTTTGTTTGACACGGCAGGTTTTATGGTCACTTGTTTGCTTTTTTTTAGATAATATCTAGGAAAGTGATATATTATCACTGGGGGCGTTCCTCCCCACTTGGTCCCTCCACTCTGTCCAAGGACGTTTTCGAGACAAAAGAAATAAAATTAAAAAATGTAAAAATTCCTCCCATAAAATGGAAGCATATGCATAGCTTTGAGGAAAAGGGTCAAGGAGGCATCTAAAACCTCTGGGGGGGGGGGTCCGAAACCACATTATCCCGATCTCAACTTTGTATTCACATGAAATTTTGTCCGTAAGTACACATGTACGTTTGTGCACTTTGTAACGCTTATACTGAAGGTATGAACGGAGTTAAACAATTAGATATATTATGTCGGTTCTCATAATGGTTCAGGATAGACGCTGTAGAAATGGATGCGTCGAGAAGATCTGCTAGGATATCGAGAGTCCAAAGAATAAGAAATGAGGTAATTCGTCAACAGATGGGAATAGAGGACACGATTATAAAGATATTGAGAGGAGTCAGTTGATTTGGTGCGGTCATGTCCAATGGATGAGCCAAGCGCGACTGAGGAAACAAGCAATGGAGTGCCGACCTTAAAAAGAGCAAGACGAAGACCAAGAAAGAGCTGGATGGAAGGAATCCGTAAAGCTATGAGTGATCGAACATTTACAAATCGGACAATGGGAAGATCGGGAAGAGTGGAATCTTGGCATCGGACAACGTTGCTGCACGTTTTAACCGATATTATTATTATGTTGGTTCTCTCATCTCTTCCTGTTTCACCCCGAGGACCCGGGTTCGATTCCCGGCCAGGGCTTGGCATTTTCTTACGCTATAAATCATCCAATCGTCTGCATTAGCCCAAGTGTGCACAATAGTCGGACGTTAAACACAAAAAAAATTCTTCCTGTGTTAACTGCAACTGATGAAAGATATTTCTCGATCAAAACTAACGAGGACGAGGGATCAGCGTTAACGGTAACAGTAAAGCAACGGGAATAACTGCGGCTATACGGGAAAAATTACGTACAGGAATATTGAGAAGAGGGTAAAGAAGAAAAAGCATTTTTCTTTAGTACAACTTTCGTTTCAAAATGAGTGTCCTTGAAAATAATAAAAAGGCTAAGAATTGTAGAACAGAAATTGTTCGAAAGAAAGATTTTTTTTGTATTTTAAAGCGAAAAGCGCATTGAGACTATTATCGCCTCCCTAAATGTAAATTTGAGTTTGTTAGACACGGTACCGCAAGGGACGTCTAAATCCTCTAAGAGGTGCAGCTAGTCTGCACCCCCTTGCGGGAGAAAGAAACAACAAAATAATAGGAAAGTCTTCTACACTTCGATGGCTTCCGAAATGGATTTTGGTGGGACACAGACGAACAGATATTCTTATAAAAACCAGTTTGGTAAACCTGGAAACGGTATATCCATCAACAATACCCCGCAGGGGGGTGTGTGTGATTTAAACGTCCCTCGCGATACCGGGGATGTGTAATAGCTTAGAGATTTATTAACTTAGAGAATTGTTTTTCTTTCTTCAGTACCGTGTTATAAGTTAGAGGTCTACCTGTGTAATAAGATAGAGGTTCCGTACTGTGTATTAACTTAGAGACTACAGTTCCGTCAAGTGTGTTGCACCGTGTGTATATGTTGCCGACGCCGCTGCTTGCAGGCGCTTTAGTATCTTTACCGTTTACAGTTGAATATATTGCCAATACTATGGTCAACAACATATCTAAATGTTTATTTTTTTCAATTATCTGTACAGAAAAATAGAAATATTGGTGTTTTATCGAAAAAATCAACGTAAGTTTATATGAATTTATTAATTTAGGGCTGTTTTCTTAATTCAATTCGGATACGGTTTGAATAAAGCAGCCTTCAAACAATATTTTTGTATTATTATTTCTATTACTATTACTACTACATATGTAATATATTTACAGCTTTGCACATAAGCCTTTAAGAACAAAACCTATCCAAAAGAACTTTATATTTTAATAATATATCTCTTTAACTAAGCGAATTCTAGGCGTCAGCAACATATACTTAGGTGCAACACACTTGACAGCACTGTAGTCTCTATGTTAATACACAGTACGGAATCTCTATCTTATTACACAGGTTGATCTCTAACTTATAACACGGTACTGTCGAAGGAAAAACGATTCTCTAAGTTAATATATCTCTAAGCTATTACACCTTCCCGCGATACCCGAGTCTTAACACACATACACTTACAACACCACACTTACTATTTTAACACTTTACACTCACACTTACATTTAGTGAGGCGATAATAGCCTCTATGTGCTTTTCGCCTTAAAATAACACACACAAAAATCCATCAACAATTCAGTATAGATTTTTTTCACAATTAGATTTATGGCAAAAATCTGCATAGCAGATTCATGAAGATTCACAAGTAAAATAATACCTTCAAAAATGTTGTAATAGAGTAAATTTTTGTATTGTTATTAAAAGATACAAAAAACTTCACTTACAGATTGTTACTTTTAATGTCGGTACTTTTTATTAAAACTTCAT
>CM040186.1:117332433-117352433 GCA_022606455.1 Callitettix versicolor | reverse complement strand
CAGCCGCGTGCCGCGATTATTGAACATTTAAGCCGGGTAATTGTAAATAGAGTACTATGGTTACATTGCAAGTAGTGTATCGCACACGGGCTGGGCTAAATCCAGTCGAGACGGAAATACAAAATTACTTAGTAGCATCGTGTTGCCGGTAGATGACAAGAAGCGAGCTGGCTTGAGGCCAGCGCAGTAATTGGGAGCTACTCAACACAACAATCTGGAGTCAGGGGCAAATGTTTGGCAAATCTAATATCAAAATTTAGGTTGCGAACAACGGACCTCTATTCGGTAACATCTCATGTTACTGTAGTCTTCAAAAGCCATAATCTTTACAAGCGAATTTTGAAAAATAGTAAGACTAGAAGCTGAAATGAGCACCGATCTTGATACTCTAGATTACTTTTAGCAGGTATTTGTTTTGTGTGTGTTAGCGCTGTCAAGCTTTAGAACTCGGCAGTCAGTCTGCCGTGTTTGTGAACTGCGCGTCTCAAGGCCGTGGTTTCGGGACCTGCAGTTACTGCCGTACCTTTATACTTTCCGTTAACATAGATCACGCGTCCCAATTATACCAACAGGTATAAATTATTTACATTTAACAAGTTCATTATCCAGTCAAATCCGTTTTGCAGTTTTAAAATGGCGATCAGATTTCAATTTTCTTTTTTGAAAATCTGATTTCACCCTCGTAATCGACGTTATATTTTGAATTTTTAAAATCCTTTGATTTACTTCCGTTTCAAGATGGCGGCCTCTCATTTAACAATTATTGATGTGCTCAGTTTTGGCCAAACGCATTAACAGAAAGTCCAAATGACATATGTGTATCATTTTGTCCTATTTACTTCCATTTCAAGATGGCGGCCTCTGATTTAACCATGACGAGTGTACGGAGTTTTGGTCAAACGCATTGACCGATTGTTTTGAAATTTAGTAAGAGGGTAACTTGTATAAAGTCCAAATGATATATGTGTAACATTTTGTCCTATTTATTTCCGTTTCAAGATGGCGGCCTCTGATTTAACCATGACGAGTGTACGAAGTTTTGGTCAAACGCGTTGACCGATTGTTTTGAAATTTACTAAGAAGGTAACTTGTATAAAGTGTAAATGACACATGTATAATTTTTGTCCTATTTATTTCCGTTTCAAGATGGCGGCCTCTAATCATCGTTAAATCTAACGATGACGAACTACGCAGTTTTGGCCAAACGCGTTGACCGATTGTTTTGGAATTCACTAAGAAGGTAACTTGTATAAAGTCCAAATGACACATGTGTAACATTTTGTCCTATTTATTTCCGTTTCAAGATGGCGGCCTCTGATTTAATGAAGATGAGAGTACGCAGTTTTGGCCAAACGCATTAATAGATTGTTTTGAAATTTAGTAACAGGGTAACTTGTATAAATTCCAAATGACGTGTGTGACATTTTGTTCTATTTACTTCAGTTTCAAGATGGCGGCTTCTGTTTTAACGATAACGAATGTACGCAGTTTGAAGCAAACACATTGACCGATTGTTTTGAAATTTGGTACGAAGGTATTTTATATAAAACCCAAACGATATGTGAAAGATTCCATCCCATTTACTTCCATTTTAATATGGAGAGCTCTGGTTTTACGTTGAGAGTGTAATTGTTGATTTCTGTAATACTTTTTTTGTGTGTTTAACGTCCGACTATTGTGCACACTTGGGCTAATGCAGACGGTGGGATGATTTATAGCGTATGAAAATACCAAGCCCTGGCCGGGAATCGAACCCGGGTCCTCGGGATGAAAGCCCAGTACGCTATCCACTAGGCCACCGAGGCGGCTAGTCAATGTAATTCGAAAGTTTAAAATGATAATATAACTATTACGATGGTGAAAACAGAGTTTCAAAAAAAAAGGATAAAATAAGTCTTTTTTGATAATCGCATCAGCGAGACAGCTGCGTGCAGTGATTATTTTAAATTGTGAAAGTATAATTTAGTGAAAGAAAGGTAATCTTTCCAAAAAGAATTTCTGTAAATTTCCAATTGGGTAGTTGATATCCTATTTTGTTGTCATTTTGTAAAGAAATTACCCGGTGACCTTATTTACATGTTTATTTTGTAATACTGGCTGAACGGCAAAACCTATTATAGTTTTAACCGATTCATGCGAAAGAGCATACAATTTCCAATAAAGTAGTCTAATATTTTTTGTCGTAAATATTACGGTTACAGATTAAATGGACTGAAGAAGTTACGAGGCTCTGTGTGTTAAATAGGAAGATAAGGCGAGGCCTACTGTACTAGTTTACTGGGTATTGACGAATGACAATTTTCGATATGCTCGGAAATTAACGAGCGAATCACGCAGGAATAGGGGAGTGCCTCGCAGCACCGAGCGCCTAAATACGGACCTAACTGTTCGCGCTATCTGTGGTCTGGAAACAGTATTTCCGAACCAACTAATACTTGCTCCATGTCTCGAAACAGTTGCCAATCCTTACAAGGTCAGAGGTCGCCTGAATGCATTGTTATTGTAATTGTTCTGCACTGCAAATTACCGTTTATTTGAAACAATTACAGTAAGGAAGTACATAACTAAGTGTAATTGTCGGTAAATGTTCCAGGCCTAATTAGAAAGTGGAAAGTGTTTAGGCACAATAATTGTAGGCGATTGTCAAGCGCATTCTCAGCGTTAGGAACGTTGTTTATGCAATGCATGTGTGAAAATAGACAACCTACTTTTTCTAGTGTACTGTCCGCTTCGCGGGTCAACCCCGCTCGTTATGCTTACAGCTGCAAATATACGACACTCAAACAATAAAAATAAACGGAATAAGAAACAACTAACTTAATTAAACAACAGCTTAAAGATTAATCAAACAATGCATGTACTTTCTCACTACTTAAATCGTGGCACGCAGCTGTCTCGCGGACGTGACGGAAAACGAATTTCAAAAAAAAATAATTTGTTTCTATTTCCCTTTTTGAGATTTTGATTTCACCGTCATTACCAGCATATATATATATATATTATATAGCCGCCTCGGTGGCCTAGTTGATAGCGTACTAGGCTTTCACCCCGAGGACCCGGGTTCGATTCCCAACCAGGGCTTGGCATTTTCATACGCTGTAAATCATCCCACCGTCTGCATTAGCCCAAGTGTGCACAATAGTCGGACGTTAAAAAAAAAAAAAAAAAAAAAAATATATATATATATATATATATATATATATATATATATATATAGAAGAAAGCAAAATCTTGAGGAAGATCCTTGTCCCGAGATTAACAAAAGATGGATACAGGTTGCACTCCCGGAAGACCACAGAGAAGATATCGAATCTGGCAGCAGATATCAGGAGAAGGAGGCTTCGGTTCTATGGACACATCAGTAGACTCCCAACAACGAGACTTGCCAACAGAATCCTTAAGTATATACAATGTGTCAAATCAACAACGTCGTGGATCGCACAAGTCAGAATAGACCTACGTGATGAAGGAATAGACTCAACAGATGTTGAAGATAGGCACGCATACAGGAGAAAGATGCTCGGTTGGAAGGTCCCAGAGAATGAAATCCCAAAGAGAGCAGGGGTAAAATGAACGGAGGAGCGGAAGAGGGTCCATGGGGACAGGATGAGGGAGGTGTGGAGGATTAGAAGGAGCAAGACTTGAGTCTGAGTGCTTTGCGTGATCCAACAGGGTCTATACGCAGAAAATAATAATAATAATAATAATATATATATATATATTCATATATTCGCAGTTTAAACTTTCAAATTACACTGAAAATACAAATATAAATCCTGACAGCCGTCAAAGAAATTCTTAATTTCAATGGATTTCGAAAAATCAAAATGTTTATTTATGCAGTGTTTAACGCTGATTACAACGGTAAAATCTGATTTTCGGACAAAAACGTTACTAATTTTTAAAGGTTTAAAGTGACCGCCATTTTGAAACTGTAAAACGAACTTTGCTTTTTAACGAACTTGTAGGTAAATTTTAACGAGCCTTTAAAAAAAGTGATCTAGAGGGCAGAATCTGTGCTCATTTTAAGGTCGCGGTTAGGGCGATCCGCTAAAATGATGGAAAAATTTATTTACCATAATCCTACGCATCTCTAATTTGTCCTAAACAATAATATTTACTGAATTTGCTTTCTAATTATTATATGTATGGTTAGGCATTGTATTATGTTTACGTTTGCGAAACGTCAACTCGTCACAGATTAGTGGAAATAATCTTGCAGTCATTAGTTACTACTAATGTTATTTGGAAATTTGCCAACAATTGTGAATCTTAATATAGAGAGAATATACGACGTTTCGATAGTAAAGACATAGGTAGAAGAAGTACAGCTACCGTTATAAAAAGCGTGCTCTATGTCAGCGGTTAAAGTCCAAGTAACTGCACTATCTGCCGCTACGAGCGCTGCAAGCTGTAAATGTCGGGGGGAGACGTTTAAGAAAATAGACAGTACTATTATTTATTTAACACTCCGCCGAAAGATGCTACCAGCAGCGAACGCTCGCATACTATTATTTATTTAACACTCCGCCGAAAGATGCTACCAGCAGCGAACGCTCGCATACCTCTCATAAGGGTTATAATTCTGGTACGTTTATGTTCAATGGTACAGATCTTAAAGATAAACTTAACAACTAGAATTTAAGCCTAGATGTCTAGGCCTGTGTTAAAATACTGAAAAGTAATAACAAACACCGAGTGGTCAAAAATAAATACATCTAGGCTAATGTTCTACTTGCTAAGTATGTGCTTTAAGTTAGGCACTTGAGATTTTCTCTGTCGACACAAATGATGGCAAATGTGACTATAACATAAATATTCCATCGTTAGGTAACGATTTTTAAAGCAGAAAAGTTACAAGTATTTCAGAAACAAAAACTTACCGGTTCTATGAAAGGAAGGCGAAAAGCACATTGAGGCCATTATCGCCTCCCTAAATGTAAGTAAGCCGCCTCGGTGGCCTAGTTGATAGCGTACTAGGCATTCACCCCGAGGACCCGGGTTCGATTCCCGGCCAGGGCTTGGCATTTTCATACTCTATAAATCATCCCATCGTCTGCATTAGCCCAAGTGTGCACAATAGTCGGACGTTAAAAAAAAATAATAATAAAAAAAATAAGCCCCATGATTTTCCTGAGTTGTGCTCTGCTCAAGACGTCTGCTACCTCTTTAAGCCCTCCACATGGAACCATGCTTAAGAGGCGCTTACTATGGGAATGCCCATGAAGGTTTGTTTTGCCAGGTGTGAGGACCCGGGTCAGGCGAGATCCCAAGTTCCTAACAACGGTCCAGTAACATTTTTTCCAAATGTTACGGTTACCGATTAAATTGGGCGCCGCCTCGGTGGCCTAGTTGATAGCGTAATACCCAGTAAACTAGTACAGTAGGCCTCGCCTTATCTTCCTATTTAACACACAGAGCCTCGTAACTTCTTCAGTCGATTTAACCTGTTACCGTCATATTTACGACAAAAAATATTAGACTACTTTATTGGAAATTGTATGCTCTTTCGCATGAATCGGTTAAAACTATAATAGGTTTTGCCGTTCAGCCAGTATTACAAAATAAACATGTAAATAAGATCACCTGGTAATTTCTTTACAGAATGACAACAAAATAGGATATCAACTACCCAATTGGAAATTTACAGAAATTATTTTTGAAAAGATTACCTTTCTTTCACTGAATTATACTTTCACAATTTAAAATAATCACTGCACGCAGCTGTCTCGCTGATGCGATTATCAAAAAAGACTTATTTTATCCTTTTTTTTTAACTCTGTTTTCACCATCGTAATCGTTACATATCATTTTAAGCCGCCTCGGTGGCCTAGTTGATAGCGTACTGGGCTTTCACCCCGAGGACCCGGGTTCGATTCCCGGCCAGGGCTTGGCATTTTCATACGCTATAAATCATCCATTAGCCCAAGTGTGCACAATAGTCGGACGTTAAACACCAAAAAAAAAAGATTGCAATTTTTTTTAATGTAAAAGCTCAATTTCAGAAAATAAACAAATTCTGGATACAGTCATGACTAAAACGAATGTACTTCTTTCAATTATAAGCGTGTGTAAAATTTAAAATGCTAATTTACGTGGGTTTTAACGCTGATAACGACGGTGCTACCAGATTTTCAAAAACTTTTAAAGTAAACAAGTTACGACTTTTTAAATATTTGAAATCGCCGCCATTTTGAGACTGTTGCACCTTGATAAGCGCCGCCTCGGTGGCCTAGTTGATAGCGTACTGGGCTTTCGGATTAAACCCGAGGACCAATTTCAGTAAACAAATTCGATTCCTAAAACGGCCAGGTGTAAAATTTAAAATGCTTGGCATTTTCATACGCTATAAATCATCCCCTGGATCGTCTGCATTAGCCCGATTCCCGGCCAGGGCTTGGCATGCACAATCGTCTGCAGTCGGACGTTAAACACCAAATGGCCAGGCAATTAAGAACACACTGTGATGTCTGCTGTTCTTTGAACTACTGGTAACTAATATTATTTTAGACTGCAGAACAGACTTCCAGTTTGTTTATAAAGGATATTAAAGCGTTGTCATGACAACAAAGTGGTCTTGCATCGGTGAAGACCGGTTCCCGAAACAGTTATCTTTGACTAGACGACATCGTTGGTCTAACAGTACCTGTAACTGATTAGCTGCGTCGCTATGTCTTCCTTCCAATAGCACGTGCGGGCAATATTAAAGAGCTTCTTTTTATATTCTTCTTCTTTTCTGCTAGAATTATTGATTGTAACAATGTTGAGTATAATGATCTGCCTTCCCTAGCTTCGTCAATTCTACTTTTGTTGACGCGTTTCGGAAAACCTCCATCTTCAAAAACTGTGTCTATAATCGTTGAGTATACATATAGTTTTTGAAGATGGAGTTTCTCCGAAACGCGTCAACAAAAGTAGAATTGACGAAGCTAGGGAAGGCAGATCATTATACTCAACATAGTAATTAAAAAGCTTATCAAACATAAGGAACATCTGCAGTATTATTATAAGTAAATAAGTATAACAAATACAGCTATGTAACCTTAAACGTCTGGATCAAAATACACCCGTTCGTTTGCGCGTCTGTGTGCCAATTGTTAGAGACTAAACAAACTGGCAGATTTTGATAAAATTTGGTTTATAGATGTGGGCTGTTTTGTCTCGGGATTTTCTAAAAATCGGCTCTAACGATTTTCATCAAAACTACTGTGGTACAAAAAGTAACATATTTTAAAGATGTGTAAATGCTTTTTTTACTCCAATTTTTGAAGTGTGTTAAACCCGATATTTTTACAAGATTTCGGTTTTAACAGGAAGTTTAATACCATTTTTTTAACGTCCGAATATTGTGCACACTTGGGTTAATGCAGACGATGGGATGATTTATAGCGTATGAAAATGCCAAGCACTGGCCGGGAATCGAACCCGTTCTCGGGGTGGAAGCCCAGTACGCTATCAACTAGGCCACCGAGGCGGCCATTTTAATACCAATTTTACCGTTTAAGCGGTAGTGGTGCGTAAGCGGCAGACGCTATTGAGAACGTCTTTTTTAGCGTATAGCCTAAACACTTATAAAAATGTTTTCAAATGTAATAAATCTTTTTAGTGTATAGCCTAAACACTTACAAAAATGTCTCCAGATTAATAAGTCTTGTTTAGTGTATAGCCTAAACACTTACAAAAATGTCTCCAGATTAATAAGTCTTGTTTAGTGTATAGCATAAACACTTACAAAAATGTCTCCAGATGTAATAAATCTTTTTAGTGTATAGCCTAAACACTTACAAAAATGTCTCCAAATGTAATAAATCTTTTTAGTGTATAGCATACACTTATAAAAATGTCTCCAGATGTAATAAATCTTTTTAGTGTATAGCCTAAACACTTACAAAAATGTCTCCAGATTAATAAGTCTTGTTTAGTGTATAGCCTAAACACGTACAAGAATTTCTCCAGATTAATAAGTCTTGTTTAATGTATAGCCTAAATACTTACAAGAATTTCTCCAGATGTAATTAAAATCTTTTTAGTGTATAGCCTAAACACTTATAAAAATGTCTTCAGATGTAATAAATCTTGTTTAATGTATAGCCTAAACACTTACAAGAATTTCTCCAGATGTAATTAAAATCTTTTTAGTGTATAGCATAAACACTTATAAAAATGTCTTCAGATGTAATAAATCTTGTTTAATGTATAGCCTAAACACTTACAAGAATTTCTCCAGATGTAATTAAAATCTTTTTGTGTATAGCATAAACACTTATAAAAATGTCTCCAGATGTAATAAATCTTGTTTAGTGTATAGCCTAAACACTTACAAGAATTTCTTCAAATGTAATAAATATTTTTTAATATATAGCCTATATAATTACAATTTTTTTCAAATGTAATAAATGTATAAAAGTAAAACTCCTCAAGGTACCAGGCAGATATTTTTGAAGCCCCCCCACGAGCAAGCCCTCTGCCAAAATAACTGTCGTCCTTTCCCGTTGAAAGAAAACAAATGACAGATTGTTGTAAAATGTGTGAAGCCGTGCCAAGGCCATGCACAGAGGTGTGTCTGATGTTAATATATTTCTATCTTGATTTTTTTTCGTGATTCTTTTGCGTAAAATAAACAAAATTTCGAAACAAAACTAGTATTTTACGCAACCGATTTTCATTATGTATATTCCTCGTCCGCCGACATTTAAAATCGGAAATACTGAATGAATTCGCCGAACCTTTACCGTGGGCATGCGTACAACCTACATCGTAGGCCTAGTCAATCAAGTGGTTGTGTAATCAGCTGACCAAATATGGCTGCCTATACACTGCCTTCGTCATCAACAGTTCTCTTAATTTAGATTTCTTCTTCTCCAAATACGTTCACGCATCTGTGCTGTTTTAACTAATAACTTCATCTATTGCATCGGCTCTTTCCGAACTCCGAACATCGACGTGTTGAAGCGAAGCTTTCATTAGCGTTGGCGAGAGGAGTAAACAGTCTGCTGAACGGAAGAATATAACGGAAAACAAATTTTGTCCTCTATTTCTTTCACTTTCTTTTGCTTCCTCCTATTCGATAACAGTACACGCGTATTATATGAAAACGTTGTGTTGCTTTGGTTTCGGTATTTTTCCTTAGTTGAAGAAAACGTGTACGTTGTAACCGTTTATAATACGAGGGTTGATCAAATATAAACGAGACTGATTTTTTAAAAAATTGATTGCTTACTTACAAATTATTCTTGATACAACTTATTTTTCTACATAGTCTCCCGCACGAGTAACACATTTTTCCCACCGGATTGGAAGTTTTTTAATTCCATCTTCGTAAAAAGTTCTCGGGCGTACATTGAGCCATTGGAGCACGAAGGTCTCCACCGCAGAATCGTCTTCGAAACGCTGGCCTCCAAGCGCCTCTTTGAGTGGCCCAAACAGGTGATAGTCGCAGGGTGATAAGTCTGGACTGTATGGGGGATGTTCCATTGGTTCCCAGCCAATTTGATCGAGTTTAAGCCTCGTAGCGTTCGCCGAATGTGGTCGGGCATTATCGTGAAGAAGAATGACGTTTCTCGCCGGTTTAGATTTCCTTTTCCTACGAAAAGACTGTTTTGCGGCCTCTAAAACATCGCAATAATATTGTGCATTTATTGTGCGTCGTTGATGGAGGAAATCGACGTGAAAGGCGCCTTGATTGTCGAAAAATACAGTGACCATTACCTTCAAGTCAGTGGGCGACGATCATGGCTGAGGTTTTCTACTGCTTCCCGTCCTTCGGCGAATTCCTTGTGCCAAGCAAAAACGCGAGCTCTTGACAGGGTCCTGTCCCCGTATTGAGCCGTCAATCTACGAAAGATTTCAGTCGGATTGACCCCCTCCTTGGCCAAAAACTTAATAATAATTCTCTGCTCCACGGAAACGTGCACTTCACTCTCACTCATTGTATAGTTTTATACTGAAGGGTCCGAACGGAAATGTTGCCCGTCTACGCCCGTCCCAAACCTCCCAGGCTACCTGAAACCCCTTTGAGTTCAATGTTCAACGGAAAAGTTTTTAGAAAGTCAGTCTCGTTTATATTTGATCAACCCTCGTACATTCGAAATTATCGCTAGTTTTTAACAACATAACCTGAAAGTTATTACAGCCTATCAGCTGTTCAATGGAATCAGCTGATCGTTACGAATTAATATAAAACAACTGATCTTTTACTGTAACAACAGTATATAATATCTAAGCTAGGTTCATGTATTTATTTATTTGAACAAAACAAGATATTTGTAAACATATCTTCGAACTAATTATATATTCAGCAAAGATATCGTTAACAAAAGCTTCGCGTCTGTCGATAACTCCTCGAGTTCCACACGTGTACGTTTTCGAAGTGATTGTGAGACAAATTCGTCTATAATCTATTTGTGTCTGCATATTTGTAATGTAGGCTACTAGAAGATAAATGGTGAAAAATATAGCGTAAATTAGATAAGAAAAATCGACAATGCGGCCGTTTCACAAGTAGCCCAATTTTAGCGAATTTCCATTGGGTAATTGGAGCTGTCATTATGGTAATACCCCAGACCCGGACCTTGAAATGAGCCTCGACCTCTAGATCACTTTTTATAATTTATTTGTGTGTTTTAGTTCGCTCACGCGCAGTTTTAGTTAAAATTTATTCAAAATTGACACAAAAATTGATTATGGTAATAACTTAAAAAGTTCGCTATCGAACGTAATCGTTCAACAGTTTCAAAATGGCGCCCATTTCACATATTTAAGATTCATAACTTTGTTTTATTTTAATTATTCGCTGAATACTGTATCTGATTTCATAATCGTAATCAGCGTTAAAAACTGCATAAATTAGCATTTTGATTACTATGTTCAGTACAATGATCTGCCTTCCCTAGCTTCGTCAATTCTACTTTCGTTGACGCGTTTCGGAGAACCTCCATCTTCAAAAACTATATCTATACTGGTCACCAATATTATGTCCCGTCCTATTTATAATTTTCTATCTCCACCTCGTACCCCTTCTCTGTTAATTTTTGAAAATTTTTAGATTTTTAAACGTAATATCTGCTTGCGACGATATCTGTTCATTTATTATGTTTTCTCCCTTTAATTTAGATTTAAAAATTTCCAAGTTCTCTAAAATGTTCATACGTCTTCCTTTTTCTGCCATATGTAGTACCTTCATTGAGTTTTCTATTTCTCGAGGTATGTGTCCCTCTTTTATTAAATGTGACGCATAATTCGAATCATTTTTGCCATATTTGAATGATCTTACATGTTCTTTAAACCTAGTTCTAAATTTTCGTCCCGTTTGTCCTATGTAGACGAAAGTAGAATTGACGAAACTAGGGAAGGCAGATCATTATACTGAACATAGTGACAGTAATCCTAGCAGAAAAGAAGAAGAATACAAAACAATTTTTAGTGTTTTGATTTTTCGTAAATTTATTGTAATTACAAAATTTAATTAAACGGCGGTCAGGGTGCGTTCTCGTATATCCAATTCGACTTTAAATTTTAACACGCTAGTGTGATGGCGGAATCGGAATTTTAAAAAAGTTAAAATAAAAATAATTTTTAAAATTCGCTTCCATTACGTCAGCGAGAAACTCCTGCTGTTTCTTTTTGAACCGTTCGTCTTGTAATCGTTTTTAACAAATCAATTGTGTAGATTTTACAGACAACCAAGAAGTGAAGCTTCTTAGAGCAAAGCTGTAAACCAAACTATGTTCAGTATAATGATCTGCCTTCCCTAGCTTCGTCAATTCTATTTTGTTAACGCGTTTCGGAGAACCTCCATCTTCAAAAACTATATACTCAAATGTGAGTATAGATATAGTTTTTGAAGATGGAGGTTCTCCGAAACGCGTCAACAAAAGTAGAATTGACGAAGCTAGGGAAGGCAGATCATTATACTCAACATAGTGACAATAATCCTAGCAGAAAAAAAGAATAATATAAAAATAATTGTAAACCAAAATTTAAAATTAATGATATTTACGTTTAGGAAGAAATTAACGACGCAAAAACAATATGAGAAGTGCAACTTGTCTGTACTTTATACATCTCTAAGTAAACGACACAGACATATAGACAGAAACAAACATGTTTGCGTATTGTTCAATACGTGCCAAGCTTATTCACAGCTCTGAATTCTAAACAATAACAGAGAAGCTAAGCATCAGAGATGCGACTTCTAACAAAACCAACAAATTAAAACGATCGGAAATAGTACAATCAGGGTTAGACCGAATGCTGAGCCCCTACAAAAACACCACCGAAAGATCGCAACTGAAGCGGGATGAACACGTTTTTTTTCGGCGAAAAACCGTTAAGGTTATCATCGCCGAGGCACGATATTAATAAAATAAAATTTAGGAGTATCACGAAATAAAAATTAACAGTAAATTAGAACAATATACAATAACAATTATAAATACTATTCCTAAAACTAGTTAACAATAAAATATGACTCTAATAAATAAATAAATAAAACTAAACAACAAGGAAAACAAAGCAAACAATAACAAATTCAGATAAATAAATAGCCACAAATATACAACTTGTTGCAGGGCTGTAAAGAGGCCCTGCAATATTATTTTAAGTTAAATTTTATTTAACAAATTCAGACGATGAAAGAATTTCAGTGTCCGGTCAATGGCCGAGACACTATCTCCCAACGTCCTTTGCATACTATTTCCCAGACCACATACACGCCGTATATTTTGGAAACCATCACAGTCTAGCAATATATGTCTTACTGTGATGGTTTCTCTACAAAAAAAACCACGTACGCGGAATGAAAGAAAATCACAAAACATGCGTACCAAGCAAGGGTGAAAGCAAAAGATCAAAAAGTAGAACGGAAGCAAGGTGGAAAGACAACAAAGAAGACTTCGAAAACAGAAACGTGAACTGGAGGAATGCCAGAACTCTAGCAGCTGACTATAAGATGGACATCACCTGGTAACCTCGAAACTTACTGGAAGAGGATTGCCAGAACTCTAGCAGCTGACTATAAGATGGACATCACCTGGTAACCTCGAAACTTACTGGAAGAGGATTGCCAGAACTCTAGCAGCTGACAATAAGATGGACATCACCTAGTAACCTCGAAACTTACTGGAAGAGGATTGCCAGAACTCTAGCAGCTGACTATAAGATGGACATCACCTGGTAACCTCGAAACTTACTGGAAGAGGATTGCCAGAACTCTAGCAGCTGACTATAAGATGGACATCACCTGGTAACCTCGAAACTTACTGGAAGAGGATTGCCAGAACTCTAGCAGCTGACTACAAGATGGACATCACCTGGTAACCTCGAAACTTACTGGAAGAGGATTGCCAGAACTCTAGCAGCTGACTACAAGATGGACATCACCTGGTAACCTCGAAACTTACTGGAAGAGGATTGCCAGAACTCTAGCAGCTGACTATAAGATGGACATCACCTGGTAACCTCGAAACTTACTGGAAGAGGATTGCCAGAACTCTAGCAGCTGACTATAAGATGGACATCACCTGGTAACCTCGAAACTTACTGGAAGAGGATTGCCAGAACTCTAGCAGCTGACTATAAGATGGACATCATCTGGTAACCTCGTAACTTACTGGAAGAGGATTGCCAGAACTCTAGCAGCTGACTATAAGATGGACATCACCTGGTAACCTCGAAACTTACTGGAAGAGGAATGCCAGAACTCTAGCAGCTGACTATAAGATGGACATCACCCGGTAACCTCGAAACTTACTGGAAGAGGAATGCCAGAACTCTAGCAGCTGACTATAAGATGGACATCACCCGGTAACCTCGAAACTTACTGGAAGAGGATTACCAGAACTCTAGCAGCTGACTATAAGATGGACATCACCTGGTAACCTCGAAACTTACTGGAAGAGGAATGCCAGAACTCTAGCAGCTGACAATAAGATGGACATCACCTGGTAATCTCGAAACTTACTGGAAGAGGATTGCCAGAACTCTAGCAGCTGACTATAAGATGGACATCACCTGGTAACCTCGAAACTTACTGGAAGAGGATTGCCAGAACTCTAGCAGCTGACTATAAAATGGACATCACCTGGTAACCTCGAAACTTACTGGAAGAGGATTGCCAGAACTCTAGCAGCTGACTATAAGATGGACATCACCTGGTAACCTCGAAACTTACTGGAAGAGGATTGCCAGAACTCTAGCAGCTGACTATAAGATGGACATCACCTGGTAACCTCGAAACTTACTGGAAGAGGATTGCCAGAACGCTAGCGGCTGACTATAAGATGGACATCACCTGGTAACCTCGAAACTTACTGGAAGAGGATTGCCAGAACTCTAGCAGCTGACTATAAAATGGACATCACCTGGTAACCTCGAAACTTACTGGAAGAGGATTGCCAGAACTCTAGCAGCTGACTATAAGATGGACATCACCTGGTAACCTCGAAACTTACTGGAAGAGGATTGCCAGAACTCTAGCAGCTGACTATAAGATGGACATCACCTGGTAACCTCGAAACTTACTGGAAGAGGATTGCCAGAACGCTAGCGGCTGACTATAAGATGGACATCACCTGGTAACCTCGAAACTTACTGGAAGAGGATTGCCAGAACTCTAGCAGCTGACTATAAGATGGACATCACCTGGTAACCTCGAAACTTACTGGAAGAGGATTGCCAGAAGTAGACGGATTTCTCAGCACACTTTATCAAACCTCAACTCACCAACTGGTTAATGAAGTTGACAAGAAATCATCGTAAGTTATATTACTACTTACTAGAGGTGGGCGTTTCTGCTATTTTTACAAAACGTCAACAAACTGTTTGTTGAGGAGAAAAAGCTGCTTTTTAAAACAGTTGGGAAAAAACAGGTTTAGAAATCTGAAACTCAAAGCTGTATTAGCTGCTAAAACATAAAGCACATACGTTCAGTTTTATAAGACTACTTTTTCATTCCCATTACCACCATGTCCTTAACTGTTTTTGGGTGTAAAGCATTTAGAAAGGATAAAAATACTCCTTGTAAGTGTAGTAATAATTAAATTACATTCTCAAAACGTAATAATTATGTAAGCCATTTTATATTTACAAAATGCAATGAATTTCTAATAGAAGCATTCTTTTTTTTACTTAAAAATTAAATAGTCCTTTGCGTATTTACCAAAATGCAAACGATTTAGAATATTTTTAGTTGATTAAAAAATATTTACGATTGATGATAAATATAAAAAATATGTTTAAATAAAATTAGGCTCTGTATCTACAAAATGTAAGAGGTTGTTACTACAACTCGCAACAAAATAGAGATAAACGTTGACATTGACCAAACAGTTCTTACTTCACTACAAGCAACAAGCAACTTTGGAATAAAGGGAAAAAGCATAAAAGCAGGTAGAAGAAAAGCAGTTAGCAGGAAAACAGTTTTAGCGCTTGCGGCAACGTTCAAATAGAACAGTCCGTTCCTTGTTTAACAAATCATAAACCAGTCGAAATCAAACTGCTTGTTTCCGTTTGAAAAAGCAGTTTGTTTGTCGTTTATAGAAAAGCAGTTTTTTTAACATTTTGGTGTTTTCTGCCCCACTAATACTACTTACTATACATGACTTCAGGAAACATTAACACCCGGGAACATCAAAATTCCATTTGTAAGCAATGCAGACAGTCTGAAGTTACTGCTGACTATGTCATTCTGGAATATGAGAGGCTTGAAGGCAGATGAAGAGCTTTGGGCCTCTACAACCAAGTGATGAATGAGATGCCAGTTTAGATCAAACCTGAAGATACAGACACGGTACTCGCCCAGGTTGACATACAAGGAATCTTAGTCCGCATACTCCAGTAATCTAATCCAGTCTAAGAGTTAGGAATAAAAACACGGTGATCAGGTTTTCCATCCACTGCCCGAATATAACCTATCATTTCCAGCTCGTAGACATAGATCTATGGGGCCACTTTACCAATTAACCAATTAAAGGAAGGGACAATCAGAATGTCAAGTAAGGTTAACGCGTATTCTTCAGTCAACCGTTAACGGTTGACCCTTGGAACCGGAAACGAACGTCTGCGCACGTGTCACGCTCTTTTTCCGGTCTCGTTTCTTACGTGACGGAATCTGTATACGGTGGAAGCACGTAGTTGACTCATTCGAATAACTGCACGCTAAAAACCAATATGGCGACAGCAAAGCGAACAGAACTTTTGAAGGACAAGAAATCAAACCAGCTGCGAATGATCGCAATAAACTAGTTTTGGACGATTGTGTGTACAAATCATAGCACAGATTGCAACGTTACGCTCTGGCCTAAAGTTTTGATCAAAGATCAACAAACCATTGAATGTTTAAACTACTGTCAGGTTAAGTTTTCTCAAGCCTACACAGCTGATCCAGTCTTGAGTGTTTTTAAACTGTAATGTTACATATTTTTATACAGCTTGATTTTTTTTGCGGCGAAAAACCGTTAAGGTTATAATCGCCGTCATGCAAAATGAAAGTATAAAAATATTACTTAATATAATAGTAAAAATAAATTAAACAAAAATTTAAACAACAGGTATAGCTATATTACAATAACGAATACTTAAGAACTAAATAACAATGAATAATGAATAAAATTTAATACAGCTTGAAGGTCAATTATAACAAAGTTTGTGTGCTTTCTGATTGAGGTTAGCAAAATAACTAAATGAGACTGACAAGAGCGTGTTCCTAAATTAAATCTACTGACCAAGCCTCGCCCTGTTGAAACGTTTATTACATTTTTGGATGCATACTCATATAGCCTGTGTTCATAGCATTTTTCTAACTAAAACCGATTTTCATAAAGATCAGACTACCATTTCTTGATCGCGTGCGTGCGCACGCACACGCGCGCATGTGCGTGTTTAACATTCTAGCGCTTAGGTACGATAAACGAATGACTTTCTAGGGTCAATATATCTGCACCACCTCAGATATATTGTGTCCCCTTTCTATATACCTGCTTTGCTCAGTTGCAGGGCCTTCTCCAACCCTAGTCTCTTCATAAAGTCTAGGATTTGGAGAGGATTCAAGGTGGGTGACTTCCCCATTTCTAACTGGTGACTTCCCCAATTTATTATTGAGGTGGTTGCTCTGCTAATTCACTTTCAGTTTTCTACCACTTACTCTTAACCCTTATCACGCGAAGGTTGTACCCCCACTTGGCAAGTTTTTGTTGTGCGATGAGTTCCCCTCATTCTATTTATACTGCTACTAATTTGAAAATGAGTAGCTGGAGAAATTATATGAGCCCACAAAGAGCTTCGCAGCATGGGTAAAGCTCAGATACACTGGGTCCCCAAGTATCTCGAAGCTCCGTTTGATACACAATTAGGCCGTCATTCACTCCAATAGCGCGGGTCGCTTTACGCTTCACACTTAGCCAGGCTATGTAGAGTAGTGAATGTGTGCATTCAGTAGATGAGTGAGATTAGTATGAACAAAACTAGTAATCTGCAGGTGGGGCAGAAAACAAAACTGTTAAAAAAACTGCTTTTCTATAAACGACAAACAAACTGCTTTTTCGAACGGAAACAAGCAGTTTGATTTGGACTAGTTTATGATTTGTTAAACAAGGAACGGACTGTTCTATTTGAACGTTGCCGCAAGCGCTAAAATTGTTTTCCTGCTGTTTGCCTGCTAACTGCTTTCCTGTTAACTGCTTTTCTTCTACCTGCTTTTATGCTTTTTCCCTTTATTCCAAAGTTGCTTGTTGCTTGTAGTGACTTAAGAACTGTTTGGTCAATTTCTATTTTGTTGCGAGTTGTAGTAACAACCTCTCACATTTTGTAAATACAGAGCCTAATTTTATTTAAACATATTTTTTATATTTATTATCAATCATCAATATTTTTTAATCAACTAAAAATATTCTAAATCGTTTGCATTTTGGTAAATACGCAAAGGACTATTTAATTTTTAAATAAAAAAAAATAATGCTTCTATTACAAATCCATTGCATTTTGTAAATATAAAATGGCATACATAATTATTACGTTTTGAGAATGTAATTTAATTATTACTACACTTTTAAGAATTATTTTTATCCTTTCTAAATGCTTTGTACCCAAAAACAGTTCAGGACATAGTGGTAATGGGAATGAAAAAGTAGTCTTAGAAAACTGAACGTATGTGCTTTATGTTTTAGCTGCTAATACAACTTTGAGTTTCAGTTTTCTAAACCTGTTTTTTTCCAACTGTTTTAAAAAGCAGCTTTTTTCGCCAATAATTTGTTGACGTTTTGTAAAAATAGCAAAACACCACCTCTAGTATGAACTAGAGGTACGGTGGGATCGCTAAGCTCATCAGCTGCTCGCTTCAATTGCCTCCGCCAGGTAGCGTCTACGAAGAGATAAGACACCCAACCTGCTGAGCAATAAAAGCAAAGTACTTTCAGATTTTGATCTGTATAACAACTCATATAACAGCAGCAATAAAACACGTTACAAACAATCAGCGGAACCTTGATCTTACACGTAATAGTCGCCACTGCCACGGCCCACTCGATATTCCGTGCTGGCACTCTGCCAAGGAAGTAATATTTCGTCATTGTTGGATGCACCTACTTCCCACCTTCCTTAGTCATTTATTCTCGTGTATAGAAGTCGATACAGTATTGTATTGTGGGTGGTCGATAATCGATACTGTGACAGAGTGTTACGAAAAGCGTTGGTGAGAATAAGTTAGCATATTAATGAACACTGGAGCGAGCACTTACGTGAAAATCAATATTGCTTTTAAAGTATCCTTAAAAGTAGCAGTTACTTTTAGTTTAGGGCACACAGGAGATAGGTACAAATCTATAAGGTGTGAAATATTCAGTTACTGTATCGTATTAATGAACACTGGAGCGAGCACTACGTGAAAATCAATATAACTTTTAAAGTATCCTTAAAAGTAGCAGTTACTTTTAGTTTAGGGTACATAGGAGATAGGTACAAATCTATAAGGTGTGAAATATTCAGTTACTGTATCGTATTAATGAACACTGGAGCGAGCACTACGTGAAAATCAATATCACTTTTAAAGTATCCTTAAAAGTAGCAGTTACTTTTAGTTTAGGGTACATAGGAGATAGGTACAAATCTATAAGGTGTGAAATATTCAGTTACTGTATCGTATTAATGAACATTGAAGCGAGCACTACGTGAAAATCAATATCACTTTTAAATTATCCTTAAAAGTATCAGTTACTTTTAGTTTAGGGCACATAGGAGATAGGTACAAATCTATAAGGTGTGAAATATTCAGTTACTGTATCGTATTAATGAACATTGAAGCGAGCACTACGTGAAAATCAATATAACTTTTAAAGTATCCTTAAAAGTATCAGTTACTTTTAGTTTAGGGCACATAGGAGATAGGTACAAATCTATAAGGTGTGAAATATTCAGTTACTGTTTCGTATTAATGAACATTGGAGCGAGCACTACGTGAAAATAAATATCACTTTTAAAGTATCCTTAAAAGTATCAGTTACTTTTAGTTTAGGGCACATAGGAGATAGGTGCAAATCTATAAGGTGTGAAATATTCAGTTACTGTATCGTATTAATGAACATTGGAGCGAGCACTACGTGAAAATCAATATCACTTTTAAAGTATCCTTAAAAGTATCAGTTACTTTTAGTTTAGGGTACATAGGACATAGGTACAAATCTATAAGGTGTGAAATATTCAGTTACTGTATCGTATTAATGAATACTGGAGCGAGCACTACGTGAAAATCAATATCACTTTTAAAGTATCCTTAAAAGTATCAGTTACTTTTAGTTTAGGGCACATAGGAGATAGGTGCAAATCTATAAGGTGTGAAATATTCAGTTACTGTATCGTATTAATGAATACTGGAGCGAGCACTACGTGGAAATCAATATTGCTTTTAAAGTATCCTTAAAAGTATCAGTTACTTTTAGTTTAGGGCACATAAGAGATAGGTGCAAATCTATAAGGTGTGAAATATTCAGTTACTGTATCGTATTAATGAA
>CM040186.1:117312433-117324933 GCA_022606455.1 Callitettix versicolor | reverse complement strand
CCAGGAAAGAAGTACGGGGATTTTTAGCGTTTGTGTAACACAATTGCTATTACAGGCGTTGACAAAGCTATTACAAAAAATTAATACATTATAGAAATAACCCTATTTTTGCTTTGATAACTGATTTACGATTAATACCTGCTCCAAACCACTGATCAGGAGGAACGAGTACCGGAGGAAGGAGAATACCTGCTCCAAACCACTGATCAGGGGGAACGAGTACCGGAGGAAGGAGAACACCTGCTCCAAACCACTGATCAGGAGGAACGAGTACCGGAGGAAGGAGAACACCTGCTCCAAACCACTGATCAGGAGGAACGAGTACCGGAGGAAGGAGAACACCTGCTCCAAACCACTGATCAGGAGGAACGAGTACCGGAGGAAGGAGAATACCTGCTCCAAACCACTGATCAGGAGGAACGAGTACCGGAGGAAGGAGAACACCTGCTCCAAACCACTGATCAGGAGGAACGAGTACCGGAGGAAGGAGAATACCTGCTCCAAACCACTGATCAGGAGGAACGAGTACCGGAGGAAGGAGAACACCTGCTCCAAACCACTGATCAGGAGGAACGAGTACCGGAGGAAGGAGAACACCTGCTCCAAACCACTGATCAGGAGGAACGAGTACCGGAGGAAGGAGAACATCTGCTCCAAACCACTGATCAGGAGGAACGAGTACCGGAGGAAGGAGAACACCTGCTCCAAACCACTGATCAGGAGGAACGAGTACCGGAGGAGGGAGAACTTTTCAAAATTACACCCTGAAAACTCTCATTTTAACGCTTAATCTAGCCAAGGCTCTCTCCATTGTGGCGATTTCGTTTTCAGTAATATTTTTTTTTTGTGTTTAACGTCCGACTATTGTGCACACTTGGGCTAATACAGACGATGGGATGATTTATAGCGTATGAAAATGCCAAGCCCGGCCGGGAATCGAACCCGGGTCCTCGGGGTGAAAGCCCAGTACGCTATCAACTTGGCCACCGAGGCGGCTCTTTTCAGTAATAATCCATAATTTCTGTAATACATATGTTCAGTATTATTATAATGGATTGCAATTAACAATTCACACATATAAGCATTTTGAACTGCACAAACTAAAATTTTCAAAGTAAAGCAAGAATTTAAATTTAACTTTCTTTTTTATTTTCCCTTATGCATTCTCCTACAAGAGTTTATCACTTCCTTCCTGCACTCTTTACACCGCCCTTGTTTACGATAGGGTGGGAAATACGAATAGATAAGCACAGTTTTAAAAGTACAAACCGGAATTGGAAGTTAAAACGTGGTAAAGCAAAGGTGGCCTAGTTGGATTAAGCAAGGCAGTGGCAGTGGCACTGACCAGTGCCTACTTGATATTCTTAACTGCACGTTCCGTTGTTATCGAAGATCATAAACTCGTACAATCCATATTTAACGACACGTTCTGTAGAACCGAATGACCGGAACAAAGTAAATGACGCAAAAGCATCCAATTAAAGATTTGTTTAGCTCTACTGAAGCCCTTAAGCCAGGCTATGCATCTCAAAAACTTGTATAGGGAGCATAAGCGCGCGTGCACACACACACACAAAACATACGCACACACCTCCATATACACACACACACACACACTCTCACTCTCTCTCTCTCTCTCTCTCTCTCTCTCACACACACACACACACACAGACACATGTACACACCATACGCACACAAGCACATATGCACACACATGTACACGCGCGCGCACACACACATATCCATATACACACACTCACTCTCTCTCTCCCTCCCTCACACACACACACACACACACACACACGCACACAACACACACACACACACACACCTGCACACACACACTTCACACACACACACTCACACACACACACACACACACACACACACACACACACACACACACACACACACACACACACACACACACACACACACATGCACACACATACACACGCGAGCGCACACACACACACACACAAAACACGTATACAAGCACATATGCACACACACACACACACGCGCGCGCAAACACACATACATATACACGCGCGCGCACATACACACACCTGCATATACACTCTCTCTCTCACACACACATACACACGCGCGCGCGCGCACACACACACATACACATACACACATACGTACATACATACACACACACAACACGTACACAAGCACATATGCACACACACGCGCTCGCAAACACACACACACACACACACGCACGCACGCACGCACGCACACACACACATCTCCATATACACATACTCACCAAATCTCACTCATTCTCTCTCTCTCTCTCTCTCTCTCTCACACACACACACACACACACACACACACACACACACACACACACACACACACACACACACATAAAAAAGTGCCACGCTTGCCGTATACACATTATTAGTATTCTTGAAATGAATTAAGGTCTTCCGGTGAGTTAATTGTTCCACGTGCATTTTTGGCTCAATGCTATTATTTCTGCTTATGAAACTAAGGTTCATAGTTCAAAACCCGCGGCTGACATACACTTTTTTATGTTTAATATTTAATTAATGTATAAAGAAGTTTCAACAGTGCTTATTTAAATAATTACAACTAATGTCCAGCACTACTGTATACCGGCACTGCTAGCAAACATATTAGTGCATTCACAGTTAAATATAACTTGCTCATAATATGCACAACATTGTTTTTTAATTTATATATTTGAATAATTTTAATAATAAATGTTTAAATTATAAATAACGCCATTATTCTAGTCCATTGTACAAATTAAGTTTTTCCAGCCCATTTAGTACAACATTGTTTAAGTTTTTCCAGCCCATTTGTGTACAAAATTGTTTCAGTTTATCCAGTCCATTTAGTACAAAATTGTTTATGTTTTTTCAGACCATTTAGTACAAGATTTTTTACGTTTTTCCGCCCCATTTAGTACAAAACTGCTTAAGTTTTCTAGCCCATTTAGTACAACATTTTTTAAGTTTTTCCATTCCATTTAGTACAAAATTGTTTAAGTTTTTCCATCCCATTTAGTACAACATTTAAAAAATTTTTGTAGCCCATTTAGTACAACATTTTAAAGTTTTTCCAGTCCTTTTAGTACAACATTTTTGAAGTTTTTCCACCCAATTTAGTACATTTTAAAGTTTTTCCAGTCCACATCGTACAAAATTGTTTTTGTTTTTTTCCTTCTCCCTGGGTGACGTAAAAACTGACAACCCACAATCTTAAAAATTGAGTTTTCGCCGATCATCATACTTCCGTATATTTCGTATAAACATTTTTTTATTTGGCTCAAAAATTTTCATTTTGTAATCTGATTCTAACGCAAAACAGTACAATAACACCACAATCAACGCTAAATCAATCAAA
Source organism: Callitettix versicolor (assembly GCA_022606455.1). Classification (NCBI taxonomy): domain Eukaryota; kingdom Metazoa; phylum Arthropoda; class Insecta; order Hemiptera; family Cercopidae; genus Callitettix; species Callitettix versicolor. Next base: position 117,321,549 of record CM040186.1, on the reverse strand, counting down.
TGTAATCTTTTCTCTTTTTTAATATGCCATCTTGATATTACTGGACCTTGACCACTTTTCCCACTTCTCAGTTTTCTATTCTCTTAATTGATTCAGTCAATTTTAATGCTTATTTATAACTTTTCGTTTCCAAAATAGCGGATGTTTGGAAACGTTTTAACTTCCTCCGTCACAATCGCACGCTACCGGTCACGCACGGTGGGTTTGTCTTAGATCAGGGGAAAGCGTAAACAATGGATTTGCTTTAACCCGCGTCGCTGGCTCTTAGCGAGATAGTTGGTAAGGCTTCCTGTTCAGATAGACGTGGAAAGTTTGCGAAGCCGTGCGACATGCACTTTGATAAGAATTTCCTGCAGGTGTAATTATTCTTAGAGTACATCGTGTCCTTGCGTTTAACGCCCGAACATACGAGGTGTGTTCAGAAAGTAACGAGAATTTTTAAATTTCGCGAGCTTGGAGAGTCCGATTGTCAAACATTTTTTTATGTTGGTATACATGCCCTTGAAGTATGATAAAACTTTCAGCTGTTTTCGTTGTTGACTTTGTCCGTGACGCTAAGGTTAGACGTGTTTTTATGAGCTCGGCGATTTTCGTTTGTTAAAAGAAATGGATCGAAGAATCTGTATCAAATTTTGCGTAAAAATGGAATAAAGTATAACAAAGGCCTATAGTGAGTCTGCTATGAGTAAAGCAAGAGTTTACCAGTGGTATAAGCGTTACCAAGAAGGCCGTGAAGATGTTGAAGATGACGAACGCCCTGGACGCCCCAGCACCCAATTTATTAAAATCATTTCCAAAGATCTAGGATGCATATAAAAATTCATATTTAAATTCAATACGCCAAATTTGAAATAAAAGAAGTTCACGGGCATTGAGTAAATCGAAGAAACCCACGGCGGACAAGGTTTGTTTATTTTTTTCGATTGATTTTTAAAATGTTTTAAAAGGGGATGTGTAATAGCTTAGAGATTTATTAACTTAGAGAATCGTTTTCCCTTCGACGGTACCGTGTTATAAGTTAGAGATCAACCTGCGTAATAAGATAGAGATTCCGTACTGTGTATTAACAAAGAGACTACAGTTCCGTCAAGTGTGTTGCACCGTGTGTATGTTGCCGACGCCACTGCTTGCAGGCGCTACAGTATCTTTACAGTTTACAGTTGAATACATTGTCGATACTATGGTCAACAATATATCTAAATGTTTATTTTTGACAATTATCTGTATAGAAAAATAGAAATATTGGTGTTTTATCAAAGAAAAAAACAACGTACATTTATATGAATTCATTAATTCATAATTAATTCTTTAATTTAGGGCTGTTTTCTTAATTCAATTCGGATATGATTTGAATAAAGCAGCCTTCAAACAATATTTTTATATTATTATTACTACTACATATGTAAATTAGTATATATTTACAGCTTTGCACATAAGCCTTTAAGAACAAAACCTAACCAAATGAACTTTATATTTTAATAATATATCTTTCTTTAACCAAGCATTTTGTACTTGTTAGATAAAAGATACTGAAGCGCCTGCAAGCAGCGGCGTCGGCAACATATACACACGGTGCAACACACTTGACGGAACTGTAGTCTTAAGTTAATACACAGTACGGAACCTCTGTCTTATTACACAGGTCGATCTCTAACTTATAACACGATACTGTCGAAGGAAAACCGAATCTCTAAGTTAATATATCTCTAAGCAATTACACCTTCCCGTTTAAAAGAAAACACAGTTCATCGCTTGTACACACAAACTGTACAGTAAGGAAATCAATTTTTGTTAGCGTTAGGAAGACGGGCTTGTCATATTTTCAATCTGTAACCTCTAATCCTACGTTCAGCGTGACCTCTGTTTAACCTCTGTGGGCAGGACTTCCACATGCACATTGTATTACGTCACTATTCCACAGACCCGCTCTAGTAACCTGTTTACTGTATTGGTAGCCGCCCAAATGGAGTAAAAGCAAAGCATAATTTTGTCACATTCTTTGCGAACTCCATTACCATATAACAATCTCTTGAAGTGGATATTATGGTTGAAATAAGGCCGTTCCTGGCGGCCTCAAGGACACGTTTTGAAGGACTGTTGTATGCCTAACATTCATAGTCATGATTTTATTAAAATCTGTGGAGACGATTAAAAAATAACCGCGGCACGCAGAGTCTCGATGACGTGATTGAAGCGGATTTCTAACAACATTTTTTTATCATAACCATTTTTGTTTATAATCATTTAAAAGTTTGATTTCACCGTCCATAATCCGAGTAAATCGACATTAAAATCTGAGTGAAGGTTATGCTCACAGTGTTCTTCGATATTAATGGCGTAGTGCATCGTGAATTCCTGCCACCAGGTGAAACGGTCAATAAGGAGTACTACGTACACGTTCAACGCCGTTTGCGTGAAGCAATCCGAAAAAAACGCCCTGATCTGTGGAAAAACAATTCATGGCTTTTGCACCACGATAATGCACCAGCTCACACTTCATTGCTTGTTCGTGAATTTTTTGCCAAAAACAGTACTGTAACGATGTCCCAGCCTCCATATTCGCCAGACACGGCTCCGTGTGACTGTTTCCTATTTCCAAAAATAAAGAGAACCTTAAAGGGCCGTCGTTTTACAGCCGTAGATGACATTAAAAGCGCATCGCTGAAAGAACTATCTCAAAAGTAGAGTTTGAGAAGTGTTTCGAGGATCGGAAGAAGCGCTGGCACAAGTGCATAATCTCCAATGGGGACTATTTTGAAGGCGACAACATCAATGTAGAAGAGTAAATAAATATTTTGTTCAAAAAATTAAAATTCTCGTTACTTTCTGAACACACCTCGTATACAAAATGTAAAACACGCACACGTTCAGCACACAATTTTAAACGATATAACAAATATAATTATTCATATTAACAGACAGCATAATCTATACAGTTAATTAAAATTATTTTATGATAGTTTCAAAATGGCCGACAGTGTCCACGGACTCCAAATGAACAAAGTAAAACCAAGTTCATAGCATTAATCCAGGCCCTTATATCCTGCAGCATTTAAACGTTAAGTCGGAAGCTTAAACAACTCGACAGCAACCACCTTTAAGACACGAGTCACTGAGGCCAGTACTGTACAGTATGTGTAGACGCCACTCGGTTTAGCACAACGTCCAGTAGTCGCTTACTGTCGAGCAACATGTTTTGAGCAGTATGTTTGAACACACATACTGTGTGTTTTGGGGACATATAAGAAATGTGTACGCTGAAAAGATCTGTGACAGCAACCATTTACAGGAAAGAATCATAGCAGCAGTTGAGACATTTACACATGCTATGTTGGTGAATACCTGGTGAGCAATGGGATATCATTTCTACCTGTGTAGGGCAACAAATGGATCCCACATTGAAGTTTACTGACATTAAAAAACCAATTTGAAGATATTCTCTATATCTTATATAGATATAGACTTTTGTTCTACCCGGGTTCGATTCCCGGCCAGGGCTTGGCATTTTCATACGCTATAAAATCATCCCACCGTCTGCATTAGCCCAAGTGTGCACAATAGTCGGACGTTAAACACAAAAAAAAAAAAAAAAAAAATGGTCTTGGAACATGTATGTATGCGTGTAACACTCTGTAAGGAACAATGCATTATTATTTTTTTTTTTAACGTCCGACTATTGTGCACACTCGGGCTAATGCAGACGATGGGATGATTTATAGCGTATGAAAATGCCAAGCCCTGGCCGGGAATCGAACCCGGGTTCTCCGGTGAAAGCCCAGTACGCTATCAACTAGGCCACCGAGGCTGCTTAAAATGATAATGTAACGATTACGATGGTGAAAGCAGAGTTTAAAAAAAAGGATGAAATAAATCTTTTTTAATAATCGCTTTATCGCATCAGCGAGACAGCTGCGTGCAGTGATTATTTTAAATTGTGAAAGTATAATTAAGTGAAAGAAAGGTAATCTTTTCAAAAAGAATTTCTGTAAATTTCCAATCGGGTAGTTGATATCCTATTTTGTTGTCATTCTGTAAAGAAATTACCCGGAGACCTTATTTACATGTTTATTTTGTTCAGGTCTTCGGGCTGGTCAACACTTTACTGTACGCAACAGGCTGCTATTACCTGTACAACGAGTGGAAGTCCTCAAGAGGAACAGTGTAACCAAATAAAAATACGTTAATATCAGTTTTCACCTCACAGATTCAAAGATTGGGAAAAATACAGTTGTATAATGTAATGTTTCTTTCCAGCCAATTCGAAACGTCAGAAATGTTTTGAGGTTAAAAACCATTGTTGAACATGTTTTGATGAAACTTGTCAAACACGTTTATGTTACGCACAGATTAAACTAATTAAATTACAATTATCAGTCGCGATATTCCATGTGACTGACGCTCTGAAATGGAAATAAGGGTGAGCTGGCAGACTAGCACAAGCGTTACCCCAAACGTAATAGTCTTGGATGAAAGCCTAGTACGCTATCAACTAGGCCACCGAGGCGGCTACAATGCATTGTATACAAATGGACTAGAAGTACAGCCCCCATTATAAAAATAATCAATCACTTTTAATGTTCTGTGCCTTCCTCGTAGCCCAGTATTGCTTCATTCGTTGTGATCTTACTTTTCTTTCTTGATCAGAGATTTGGATCGTTCGCTTGGATTTGACTTTGCCTTGGAACCGTTACTTCTTGTCCTTGATTATTGTTTTGGCTGTTCTGTCCATGAGCATAGTGTCAGTGATCTGCAGTTCTGTTATGTCTTTCTCCGTTTCTCTAAACCAAAGTGGTTTGGCTCTTTCATTGTGAAAATAGGCAAATATTTTTTTGGTTAGCCTATTTTTTTCCATTCGGAGGATGTGCCCATAAAAATCAATTCTCATTTTTCTTATTGTGTCCGATAGTGTTTCAGTTTTTTGGTAAAAAGTTTCATTCCTGATGTGGAGTAATTGTTACGGAATTTGGGGCCTAAGATTTTTCGTAATGTCTTTCTTTCTTTGATCTCCAGCCTTTCAAGTGGGCCCTGGGTTGTGAGAGATAATGTTTCAGCCGCATATAAGGCTTCTGGTTTAATTACCGTATGATAATTCCTTATCTTTGTATTCCAGGAGAGGGACTTCTTGTTGTATGTGTCCTTGGTAAGTTGGAAGACTAATTCAACTTTATTTCTCCTAGATTCCATAGCTTTTTTCTCTAGGCCGTTCCAGCTGATCCATTCCCCAAGATATTTGAATTCTTTGACTATCTCAATGTATTGTTCTCCCACTTGAAGCTTTTTTGGTGGTTTTTGTATGTTTGTCAATATTTTAGTCTTTTCAAATGAAACTTTGAGACCCATTTTTAACGCTTGTTTCTGGAGTTCAAGAGTCTGTTCCTTAGCTTCTTCCAATGTCTCAGCTAGTAAGGCCATGTCATCCGCAAAAGCCAAACAGTTTACCTTAATGCCTTTGTTCTTAGTTCCTAGTCTGATTCCACTATGCGTATTCACGTTCCACTCTCTAACTACTTTCCTGGAGAGCTGTTATGACGATATTGTGGCTTTTGAGGGTGTCAGTGAGATGTTTTAATTTTCCCGTTAATGCATTATTATTATTATTATTATTATTACTATTATTTTTGTGTTTAACGTCCGACTATTGTGCACACTTGGGCTAATGCAGACGATGAGATTTGTAGCGTATGAAAATGCCAAGCCCTGGCCGGGAATCGAACCCGGGTCCTCGGGATGAAAGCCTAGTACGCTATCAACTAGAGCACCGAGGCGGCTACAATGCATTAAAACATTGTATACAAACGGACTAGAAGTACAGCCCCCATTATAAAAATTTTGCTCGATATCAGAGGCTAAAGACCAAGTAGTTATACTATTTGCCGCTACGAACGCTGCTAGATACAAGGTCGAAACGTTTGAGAAAATATACAGTACCTATTTAACCTGCCGCAAGATGCCGCCAGCAGCGAGCGCTCACGTATCTCTCATAAGGGTTATTACCAGAGTACGTTTATATTCGATGATTAAGTGTTAAGCCGTTTTCGTTTTAAGTACCAATTACTTTGCAGGTCTTTTTATCGACAACATTTCACAGATAAGAGTATTTCTTTTCGTACCCCCCTCGTATCTTACTTAAGTTATCGTGTCCAATCGTACGTCATGGTTGCATTAGCGAAACGGAAATCAAACCCAATGACCCGTCCAGTGAAGTGGAACCGTTGGCCTAGATTGTGAGCGGGGCGTTGGGGCGACATTTTGTACGGTTTTATTTCTGGTGTTATACTGACCTAAATATTGTATTTCGTTAGGTTACATGAACAGACGAACGAACACATTACTGTCAAGAATATCAAGAATCGAGAGGTATATTTAGTTTATACGATTTTACACGCCTATAAAAGGAGTGCGTGCGCGCGTGCTTATGCGCGCGCACAATGTACACCTAATTTAAACGACAGAAGAAGTTTGGACATTTCGAAACCGGTAATATATCTAATTCGATTTTTTTAATTAAACAGAAAGCTACATCTGACGTTATCTAGCGTCTTTTTTTAGAACTATTTGAATTTAGAAACAAATAAAGAACCATTGTAAACATTTCATGTGATTTTTCTAATTTGATTTTTAAAACATTAACAGAAAACTACAACTGACGTTATCTAGCGTCTTTTTTTAAAACTATTTACGTTTAGAAACAAATAAAGAATAATTGTAATTCGTTACTGTATTGTTTATTGCTTTTTCACGAGCAACGCTGTGCGGGTATTGCCGGTACAGTATTTAATTAACGCTGCACACGCATTACACAAACTTTCTCACAATTAAGTATAAAAAAAATACAGTAACTATTAACAAAACAACCGTAATGTCGGTCTGATTTATCAATCGGTTTGAAATAACACGCTCAAATTTTGAAAACGAAGTAAACAGGAAAAAATGTTAGACTTGCATCAATTGGGCTTTACACAAGATATCTTCGTATTAAATTCTAAACCGATCGACAATCGGCCAATGTGTATGACTAAAACTGCTTACACTCGTTATTGTAAATCAGAGGTCGCCATCTTGAAACGGAAGTGAATGGGAAAGAATCTTACGTACACGTCTTTCGGGTACTTCGGTACCAAATTTCAAAACAATCAATGCGTTTGGACAAAACTGCGTTTGGACAAACAAACCAAACGCAAAACGGTCTCGCTTAGCTCGGTCGGTTAAATCATTTCCTTTTACTATTATTAGGAAGCCTATTTTAACAACCGTTTTTTTATTTTTATTTATTTTTTGGCCTCATGGGACCACTTTAGTCTAAATTTCAATCCTTCCCAACATCGGGCTGTAATTTTTTTCTCCAATAATCCCTCATTCGATCAGATCGTTGCTTTCTGACGGCATCTGTGATCTCTACCTTCTTGTGTCTCTTCGGTTTATATTATATATAACAACCGTTTCTTCTTCTTTTCGTTTCACCCTCTTTGGGGTACGCTGAATCAATCATTTCTTGCGCGCTGTACTTTTCTTTGTTCCCAGCTCTTCATTCTTTCCGATCTTCTTTTCCTCTCCTCTTCCGAAATGACAGGTTTAGGTCTTATTTTGGTTTTATCTTGGAATCTTATTCTTTCGTCTTGGTACTTATCTTAGCAGTTTGGTCAAGCAGTGAATTTTCTGTAATTTTTAATTCTATTAGGTCTTTTTCAATTTCTTTAAACCAGTTCGGTTTTGTTTTACGATTATGGAAAAAATCAAACACCTGTTTCGTCAATCTATTGGAGTTCATTCCATGAATAATGAAAGTTATATTTTGAGTGACCCAAAGGTCACAGTGATACAACCAAGATTGTAAATCCTGGAGGTAGCTCTTCCGCTCTCTCCGCCGTTGGGAAATTCATTTCCTCGTCCGCCATTGAGACCGTTGGCCGGTTTTCACCTAGTAACCCTAGGCAGGGGCTCTATCACAGGGTGCTACCATCCGAAGCAAGATGGACCCTGGTTTTTTTACGAGGTTGTTACTCCTCCCCCTCCACACTTCCCCATCTTTCAAAGACAGGCCCGGGCTTGGGACCGGCTTGCGGCGGTGTTAACAACCGTTTATTATATATATAATTTTTTTTTTTAACGTCGGACTATTGTTCACACTTTTGGGCTAATGCAGACGATGGGATGATTTATAGCGCATGAAAATGCCATGCCCTGGCCGGGAATCGAACCCGGGTCCTCGGGGTGAAAGCCCAGTACGCTATCAACTAGGCCACCGAGGCGGCTATCGTTTATTACATTAAACGAAAAGAAGAGTAAATGTTTTAGAAGTGCATGGACTTCCCCGCGCTCCTTGCCCTCTCATCCTCAGCGGGAAGTCACCCGCTTCGCTGCAAGTGTTCAACACAACTGTAGCCTCTTACTTCTTTTAAGTTACGCTAGTATGGCTAACCTAATGCTTGTATTCTCTGCTTCAGATTGTCGGCGTTATATGCATGGCCTTAGCCTCACCCGCCATTTTGTCCGGAACACATTGGTTCTTGTTCGTAGTCATCATCAGTTTCATCGCCACCCTCATCTGGATCTCCATCTACTTCTTGTCAATCAGGGAAGCCCTCGTCTTGCCCATCAACTGGGTCCTGTCGGTAAGTTGAAATAACTAGAATGTAACGTCTACATTGTCAGTTAAGTACTTTTAAAAGCATATGTATGTGTTGGATCTGGGCGACAAAACTGGGTGATTTGTTTTGTTTATACGTCTGTGTCACGTGGTTATTTGCATCGTAGCGACGTAAAAAGCCTAGTCCATTTGTTTTATAGTGGCGCTTGACCACGAGCAGTCTAAAGGAGGCCCTAGACCAGGGGTCTCCTAACTTTCCAGCCTTAGGGCCATACTGATTACTCCAGTAAGTTCCCAGGGCCAAAACCATATTATCATTGTTGCCGGTGAATAGTCCACTGATGAAAAAAAAGTCCGAAAAAGTACGCAACGTTTAAAAAAGGCTGCAAATCGGACTAAAGTCCGCAAAACGGCAACACTGCATATTATTAATTTTCCTGTCATTATCTGTAATTTCTAGATTAGTCGTAGAGTACGAGCCATGAGGAGTAACGTGACACGACATCTGGTGGACACAAGCGGAAATAGG
>CM040186.1:117189933-117307433 GCA_022606455.1 Callitettix versicolor | reverse complement strand
TTGTTTAAAAAATTGTTGCTTGAAATGACATATTCTTCTTGTTTATTCGAATGTTTGCCTTCGTTTGTGTGAATGGAAGCAATACATGGCATTTCGAGAGAATTAATTTCTTTAAACAAAACTGTTAAAAAAACTGCTTTTCTATAAACGACTAACAAACAGCTTTTTCAAACGGAAACAAGCAGTTTGATTTGGACTGGTTTATGATTTGTTAAACAAGGAACGGACTGTTCTATTTGAACGTTGCCGAAAGCGCTAAAACTGTTTGCCTGCTAACTGCTTTTATACTTTTTCCCTTTATTCCTGTTTTTCCCTTTATTAAACTGTTTTCCTGCTAACTGCTTTTCTTCTACCTGCTTTTATGTTTTTTCCCTTTATTCCAAAGTTGCTTGTTGCTTGTAGTGAAGTAAGAACTGTTTGGTCAATGTCAACGTTTATCTCTATTTTGTTGCGAGTTGTAGTAACAACCTCTCACATTTTGTAAATACAGAGCCTAATTTTATTTAAACATATTTTTTATATTTATTATCAATCATCAATATTTTTTAATCAACTAAAAATATTGTAAATCGTTTTTGGTAAATACGCAAAGGACTATTTAATTTTTAAGTAAAAAAAATGCTTCTATTAGATATTCATTGCATTTTGTAAATATAAAATGGCTTACATAATTATTACGTTTTGAGAATGCAATTTAATTATTACTACACTTATAAGGATTATTTTTATCCTTTCTAAATGCTTTATACCCAAAAACAGTTAAGGACATGGCGGCAGTGGGAATGAAAAAGTAGTCTTATAAAACTGAACGTATGTGCTTTATGTTTTAGCACATAATATCAATCATCAATATTTTTTAATTGACTAAAAATATTCTAAATCGTTTGCATTTCGGTAAATATGCAAAGGCCTATTTAATTTTTAAGTAAAAAAAAGAATGCTTCTATTAGAAATTCATTGCATTTTGTAAATATAAAATGGCTTACATAATTATTACGTTTTGAGAACGTAATTTAATTATTACTACATTTGTAAGGATTATTTTTATCCTTTCTAAATGCTTTTCACCCAAAAACAGTTAAGGACATGGTGGCAGTGGGAATGAAAAAGTAGTCTTATAAAACTGAACGTATGTGCTTTATGTTTTAGCTGCTAATACAACTTCGAGTTTCAGTTTTCTTAACCTGTTATTTTCCAACTGTTTTAAAAGCAGCTTTTTTCTTCAACAAACAATGTTTTGCTAAAAATAGCAGAAACGCCCACCAATGTACGCACTGCCTCATAAATTGCAGTACTCTCACAGATTATAAAATAACTCACAGATACATCGCTTACACCAATTTAAATCTACAATATCGTGCTACTTTACAACAAACTAGATCGCACTTGACTGCAGTAACAGTAAATCTATGATTACCCATAACCGTTCACGTTTCTCAGTTACGGCGAGATTCCGGTCAAAGTGCGGTGAAGAATGTACCTAACGTTCTGTGGACACTTCGGCAACCTAACCTGTTCTGCAACTTCATCTAACTGTAAGAGTACGTTTCTGGTTTTAAAATTAGAACATCAACGCAATTACGAGACGTTCAACTCGTATAACGTTCAAAGTTATGATTCACAGACCAATGACACATGTTGTTAGGTTATATCTTGGTATAATTATTCTAAACTGGTTTTGTCAGAGACATTGGCCTATTTAGTTGCAAGTACAGTGCAGTACGTAATACATATCTTAATTTTCTATCCTCCAGCGTAACATACGAGGTGTGTTCAGAAAGTAACGAGAATTTTTAAATTTCGCGGGCTTGGAGAGTCCGATTGTCAAACATTTTTTTTAATGTTGGTATAAATGCCCTTGAAATACGATAAAACTTTCAGCTGTTTTCATTGTTGACTTTGTCTGTGACAGCGGCTAAGGTTAGACGTGTTTTTATGTGCTCGGCGATTTTCGTTTGTTAAAAGAAATGGATCAAAGAATGTGTATCAAATTTTACGTAAAAAATGGAATAAAGTGTAACAAAGTGTGTGAAATGTTAACAAAGGCCAATGGTGAGCCTGCTATGAGTAAAGCAAGAGTTTACGAGTGGTATAAGCGTTTCCAAGAAGGCCGTGAAGACGTTGAAGATGACGAACGTCATGGACATCCCAGCACATCAACAACCGATGAAAACGTGGGAAAAGTGAAAGAAATGGTTATGAACAATCGCCGAATCACAATTATAGAGGTCGCTGTTGATACTGGCATATCGATTGGATCATGTCATGACATTGTCTCCAATGTTTTGTGTATGAAACGCGTGGCAGCAAAATTCGTTCCAAAATTGTTGAATTTTGAACAAAAACTGCGGCGAATGGAAGTTGCTCAGGAGTCACTAAATGAAGTCAATGACAATGCAGAATTACTAAAACGTATTATAACAGGTGACGAAACATGGGTTTACGGATATGACGTCGAAACTAAGGCTCAATCATTCCAGTGGAGGCATTCTGGCTCGCCAAGACCGAAAAAGGCTGGACAAGTGCGGTCGAACGTGAAGGTTATGCTCACTGTGTTCTTCGATATTAATGGCATAGTGCATCATGAATTCCTGCCACCAGGTGAAACGGTCAATAAGGAGTACTACCTACAAGTTCAACGCCGTGTGCGTGAAGCAATCCGAAAAAAATCCCGGATCTGTGGAAAAACAATTCATGGTTTTTGCACCACGATAATGCACCAGCTCACACTTCATTGCTTGTTCGTGAATTTTTGGCCAAAAACAGTACTGTAACGATGCCCCAGCCTCCGTATTCGCCAGACATGGCTCCGTGTGACTTTTTCCTATTTCCAAAAATAAAGAGAACCTTAAAGGGCCGTCGTTTTACAGCCGTAGATGACATTAAAAGCGCATCGCTGAAAGAACTAAAGGCTATCTCAAAGATCGAGTTTGAGAAGTGTTTCGAGGATTGGAAGAAGCGCTGGCACAATGCATAATCTCCAATGGGGACTATTTTGAAGGCGACAACATCAATGTAGAAGAATAAATAAATATTTTGTTCAAAAAATTAAAATTGTCGTTATTTTCTGAACACACCTCGTATTTTGTTCTGAATTTTTTGAATAATCACGCACGCAGCTGTCTCGCTGCCGTAATTGAAGCAAATCTCCAATACTTTTCTTTATCTTTTCCTTTTTTGAAATTCTGATTTCACTATCATAATCAGCAATGAAATCTTTATACATCAGCATTTCAAACAATCAAATTACATCGAAAATACGAAAATGAACCCTGACCGCCGTCAAATTGAATTTCTCAATTTCAACGGATTTTGAAAATTCAAAATGCTAATTTATGCAGTTTTTTACGCCGATTACGTTAGTGCTATCAAATTTTCAAAAAGTTATGTTAAAAAAATAAGCAGTCGCATATGACGGAGATCAGGGTTCGTTTTCGCTCTAGCCGCCTCGATGGCCTAGTTCATAGCATACTAGGCTTTCACCCCGAGGATCCGGGTTCGATTCCCGGCCAGGGCTTGGCATTTTCATACGCTATAAATCATCCCACCGTCTGCATTAGCCCGAGTGTGCACAATAGTCGGACGTTAAACACAAAAAAAAGAAAGTTTTTGTTCTGTTTGTAATTTTTCTTTTTTTTGTTTAACGTCCGACTATTGTGCACACTCGGGCTAATGCAGACGATGGGATGATTTATAGCGTATGAAAATGCCAAGCCCTGGCCGGGAATCGAACCCGGGTTCTCCGGTGAAAGCCCAGTACGCTATCAACTAGGCCACCGAGGCTGCTTAAAATGATAATGTAACGATTACGATGGTGAAAGCAGAGTTTAAAAAAAAGGATAAAATAAATCTTTTTTAATAATAGCTTTATCGCATCAGCGAGACAGCTGCGTGCAGTGATTATTTTAAATTGTGAAAGTGTAATTAAGCGAAAGAAAGGTAATCTTTCGAAAAAGAATTTCTGTAAATTTCCAATCGGGTAGTTGATGTCCTATTTTGTTGTCATTTTGTAAAGAAATTACCCGGTGACCTTATTTACATGTTTATTTTGTTCAGGTCTTCGGGCTGGTCAACACTTTACTGTACGCAACAGGCTGCTATTACCTGTACAACGAGTGGAAGTCCTCAAGAGGAACAGTGTAACCAAATAAAAATACGTTAATATTAGTTTTCACCTCACAGATTCAAAGATTGGGAAAATACAGTTGTATAATGTAATGTTTCTTTCCAGCCAATTCGAAACGTCAGAAATGTTTTGAGGTTAAAAACCATTGTTGAACATGTTTTGACGAAACTTGTCAAACACGTTTATGTAACGCACAGATTAAACTAATTAAATTACAATTATCAGTCACGTTATTCCATGTGACCGACGCTCTGAAATGGACAAGAGGCGTTTGGAAATAAGGGTGAGCTGGCAGACTAGCACAAGCGTTACCCCAAACGTAATAGTCTTGGAGCTCTTGTCCAAACCAGCTGTCAATTTCAGTAAAATTTAAAACGCACAGTATACAGGGTGTTCCATAAAATGTGCGCAATAATTTAGCGTATAATACTGTAGGTGAGCCATTTTAATTTTTTTAAACATAATTTTTATCTCCAAAACAGTCTCACAGAGTCAGTGAAATTCTGTACTGTTCAAAATGGCGGGCGTTTCAAGTTTTTTTGCAGAACTGTTGCCTTTCGATATATTTCACGTTAAACTTTTCAAACGGCATCCATTTTGAAACGAATAATTTCTTTTCAAAGTATCCTTTTACCCATCAAATGTTTGTGTAGGATTTCACGTTTTGGGGGATATAAAAACAAAATGGCGAACATGGGTAAATATGGGTTCTGGGTTACGTGTACACTTGTATTTTTTCTTATTATTTTGATCTGCCGAATAATATAGTAAATTACTATGTTGAGTTTAATGATCTGCCTTTATGTAATCCTTGAATGGATTACTCAAAATAGTGACAATAATCCTAGCAGAAAAGAAGGAGAATATAAAAATAATATAGTAAATTAATTCAATTTTTTTACGGAACACCCTGTATCTACTTTTTTAAATAACGCAAGAATGGATAAAATGTCTATATTTTTGATGTTGCAATATTAATAAATTTGTTCGAAGTGAGTTACAATGAATTTTCAAAATTCGTAACGCGTTTCTTTTTGCAAATTAATTCATCAACAAAAATGTATTCTTAATTATAGTACCTGATGTAAAAACAGAATAGTACTTTATAGGTACTATTTTGTTTATATCTATGCTTTACTTCTCTTGTATATTATTTATAATGGATGCTTTAATTTTGCATAAGGTGTATTCGTCCAACGCTTACATTACTGTTAAAAATTCCCTAAACAGTCGATTTATATTTTTTATATTTTAGAAAAAGTAGGCTACTTTGTAATTTTTTTCAGCGTTAGTAAATAACTGATTATTTTTAAATTTCAGCAAAATTGATACATTAATTTTTTAAATTACAATTAATAAAATTTGCGAGAACTTTGTACAATCTTTTTTACATTCAAGTAAGTTATTAAAATGACAAAAAAGTGTTTCTTTTCGCCAAAAATCCGATATCAGGCCGAGTCTATAGTCATTGCAATTTTACAATATTTACTGTTCTTAGACATTTTGTACACTTTAAAAAATCCAATCTTTACGACGCCATTTTGGAAACAGACACAGTTACGATTATTTACGCCATTTTTCGTTTGTTTAGTTAAAAGTATCGAATTGTAAACCGATGACACTGGAGTCTCGCTGAACCCGGAATAATTAGCAAACACTGTACGCACAGTTCCTGTAATCGCGTGATACTTCCCGGCAATACAGTGCTGTACGGTGTGTTGCGTTTTTTCAACGGCAGGCGCTCCCATACACGTTCGAACGTAATTGTGTGGGATTTACATTTAATTCAGTACTTAACCTTAAAGTAATTTACACGACTGTCTTGCTGACGTAATAAGAGAGAATTTCCTAAAAAAAATTATCGTGAAAATTTGTTTAAACAATCATAATAAGGATTAACATCTGTGTGTGTGTGTGTGTGTGTGTATATATATATTTCAACCTGAAAACAATATTGCAAGTAAAAGCTAAAAGGAATGTCCCAGTGATCTGTACGTTCGTAGATTTTAAAAAAGCGTACGATTCCATTGATCGAAAATCTTTGTTTAATATCCTGGAAGAACATGGACTTGATCCTAAAACACTGCGACTGATCAAACAAACACTGACAGGCACAATCGCTAAGGTGAAATTTATGGGGGAAATTTCCAAACCCTTCCTGATCACAACTGGAGTTCGCCAAGGAGATGGACTCTCGCCTCTCCTTTTCAATCTGGTGTTGGAGAGAAAGAATTAAAAATTGAAGGGCACTGGAAACCAGTTCGACTTGGAAGACCTAAGGACAACACAGAAATCGCGTGCCTAGCTTTTGCAGATGACCTGGCCATACTCGCAGATAATGAAACAACAGCGATTAAACAGATAGAAGTCCTAAAGGAATGTGCAGAGAGGGTCGGTCTATAGATCTCGTTTAAAAAAACCGAATTCTTCTGTACAAAATTAAATATTCAAGAACTAAACACAAAATATGGTAAGATAAACAGAGTCAAGCACTTCAAATATCTGGGAGAAATTCTTGAACCCACGGGTGGCGAGAAGGCTGCGCAAAAGCTTCGGCTACTGAGAATGAAGAGGGCTCTTGGTATAACGCGTGATATCTACAATAAGAGATGTATGTCGACGCACACAAAAATCAGACACTACAACACAGTCATAAAACCGGAGGTATTATATGCAAGCGAGACGCTAGCACTCCACACAAAAGCTACCATGGAGGGTATTTTGAAGGAAGAACGCAAAATCTTGAGGACAATCCTTGGTCCGAGATTTAACAGAAGATGGATACAGGTTGCAATCCCGGAAGACCACAGAGAAGATATCGAACCTGGCAGCAAATATCAGAAAGAGGCTTCAATGCTATGGACATATCAGTAGACTTCCAACAACGAGACTTGCCAACAGAATCCTTAAGTATATACAAGGTGTCAAATCAACAACGTCGTGGATCGCACAAGTCAGAATAGACCTACATGACGCAGGAATAGACTCAACAGATGTTGAAGACAGGCGCGCATACAGGAGAAAGATGCTCGGTTGGAAGGTCCCAGAGAATGAAATCCCAAAGAGAGCAGGGGTAAAATGGACGGAGGAGCGGAAGAGGATCCATGGGGACAGGATGAGAGAGTTGTCCCACGGATTATCTCAATACGAAAATGAACCCTGTCCACAGCCAGATTCAAATTTGATTGTGTGCAACGTAACTTTAAAATGCAAAATACGCTAATTTATGTAGAATTTAACATTACGATGGTGAAATTACATTTTCAAAAAGTGGGCAAGAACAAAAAAAATTCGATTTTTCTAACATCTCATATCACCGCCATTTTAAAATGGTTGAACGGATTTGTTTTCAGTGTAATGAAATTATCAAGCAATCTTTAAAATCAAACACAGTGTCCCACGAAGAGGTTACGCATTTGATCATTTTCAAACTATACACACTTTTTAAAGAAGGCACCAGAAATATTATGAGAATAGCATGTGGTTGATGTTTGTAGAAACAAAATGGCGGTTAAAATAAAGTATAGAACTGATTATATTATTTTAGGTTAGTGCGTAGCTGTGGATGGTTTCTAGTTTGAATAGGTCTCGTTTATGAAACGTAATTAAATTTTTAAAAAAATTAAAAATCAGTCGTGTACTTTATTTTGACCGCCATTTTGTATCTACAAACATCAGCCAGATGCTATTCTCACATACTATTTCTGGTGCCTTCTTTGAAAAGTATGTATAGTCTCAAAATGATCAATGGAGGAATGAGAAAATAATGGAGGATCACATGCGTAAACCTCTTCCTGGGACAACTGTATATTTATATTGAACACACACACACACACACATATATATATATATATATATATATATATATATATATATATATAGAGAGAGAGAGAGAGAGAGAGAGAGAGATCAAATTTTAACTACCCTCAAAAAATGATCCAGAGATCTGGATTAACACTCATTTCACTGTCACAAGACTGGGTCTTACCATGATGGCCACTCCAAGAGCTCATTTTTTTGGAAATTAGCCAATAAAAATTGTACAGTTTTAAACAGAATATTTATAAATAAAAGCACAAAGTTTGTACAAACATATATTTCTAGCAAGTTGTACGAAGCTAATGAACATAAATTTGTATTAAATCAAAACAAAAATATTATTCAAACAAGTCTAAAATTATGAAGCATTCATTGTATTATATGTTAAAGGCCGAGAATGTACAGGTTGTGCAACTTAAAAAAAATGTAGGTTTGGTTTGCAACTTTTTTACATATTTTTCTTAAACTTTGTCAGACGCACAGTACCTAGTTTTCTTTTTACATTATTACACGTAATAACATAAGCGGACAAAACCAGGCAACCATTAATTGCACAGACTGTAAAATTATTCAAATGAAAACCGTATTGAACGTAAGATTGTATTATTTTTTTACGAACTGTTTTTGAAATCTGTAGATTATAGTTAATGTTAAGTTTATAAAATTATAATTATTGTTAACATTTTTTTTATTGGATTTACCAATGCATTGTATCAAGATAATATTATTAAAATAAGCTATTTTATTTATACAATAAAACTTTATATTTTTGTTTCATAACGCCTGGGTCTTTTTAATGCACCACTTACATTACGATATTGGAGATAGCGATCATATTTATTTGTTTGTAACACTTAAGATAGCTTCTAATTTAATTAGGAATATCCCAATAAAAAGTGTTAAGTAATTTCTAACGCATATTTGAAAAATAAATACATTAAACCACTGGAAACACATTAAAAAAAAAATTGTTACTTAACGATAGACAATATTTTGAAGTCACAGAGAAATTACAGAATGCCACCAACGCAGTAAGTCAATGGACAAAAAAATGGAGAGTAAAGCTTAATGAAGCAAAAACTGTACACATTAATTTTACGAATAGAAAATATGAACCATTACCAATAATATTAAGCGAAAGGAGTATAACATATGCAAACAGTGCTAAATATCTAGGAATGACACCGATGCAAAGCTCCGATGGAAGGTGCATGTAAAAGAAAAAGAGGAGCTACAGCTCAAATTCAATAAAATGTTTTGGCTTATTGGAAGAAATTCAGAACTTTCGATAGACAACAAGATACTGCTATACAAGCAAGTTCTAAGACCAATATGGACCTATGGTGCACCACTCGGGGGGATGTACAAGAAAAAGCAATAGTAAAATTATTCAAGTTTTTCAAAATAAAGTATTGAGAACGATTGTCAACGTCCCCTAGGTATGTGAGAAATGAAAACATACATAAGGACCTAGGTGTTGAATCTGTTCAGGAAGTCATTAAAAAGCTCTCGGTTAAGCATTATTGCAGGTTAGAACAGCATAATAATACAGAGATTGTCCAACTACTATGCCGCAGTGACATCACAAGAAGGCTGAAGAGGACCAAGCCAATTGACCTCTCCAGGCCGTAAACACATTGGGACCAGCCGTCGGACTGCACCCCAGCACACAGTGAACACAATGATAAAGAAAAATTACTAGATGGGGCACACCTCAGTTGTAATTAAAAAAAAACAAAAAAAAAACTTAACGATAGAATATTCATTTTAAAAACATTATTTATTTGGACATTTGCCATATTTTCATATATTTGAAAAGAATATGTGACCATTGAATACACACGGACTAGAAGTACAGCTAATATAAAAACCATGCTCGATTTTTTTTTTTTTTTGTTTAATGTCCGACTATTGTGCACACTTGGGCTAATGCAGACGATGGGATGATGTATAGCGTATGAAAATGCCAAGCCCTGGCCGGGAATCGAACCTGGGTCCTCGGGGTGAAAGCCTAGTACGCTATCCACTAGACCACCGAGGCGGAACCGTGCTCGATATCAGAAGCTAAAGTCCAAGTAATTGGATTACTTGCCGCTATAAACGCTGCAAGGACAGGAGATTGAGAAAGTAGTATTATTATCTGTACAACTGTAGTTGAACTATCTGTCACAAGCAGTGAGTGCTCACATATCTCCCATAAGTGTTAAAATTTTAGTAAATTTATTGTCAACGACATGACATTTCAAGGGTAACGGATGAACTCTCGTTCTCAAGTCTCTAGCTAACATAAACTTAGGGTCCAAGGCCAATGTTAAAGTACTAATAATCGCAGTACACAGCTGTATCTCTGACATGATGGAAGCGAATTTCTAAAAGTAATTTTTTTATCCAAACATTTTTTTTTTTGAAATTCTGGTTCCATCATCATTAAAATCTGCATAGTAGCAATTTAGCTTTTATACTGTACTGAATATACAAAAATGCACCTTGACCACTGACAAATTCAACTTCTTAATTTCAACAGGTTTTGTGAAGTTATAATAAATAAAATTTGTGAATGTGAATATATATATATATATATATATATATATATATATATATATATATATATATATATATATATATATACAGTGGGGCCTCAACTTAAGAATTTAATTCATTCCAAAAATTGTTTAGTAAGTTAAGGCACATTTTACATGTAAATTTCCTGATTCGTTCCATCACCCCATACAATGAAAAAAAATATAAATTTAGGTCAAATATGGAAGTAATATGCATTAATATAACAGATAAAACCTGAAATAAAAAAATTTATTAATTACACATAATATGTTGTACATTACATATACATAATACTAATACGAAATAAAGTTCCTTACATTTAAACATTCAGATTCGTGGGAGGAGGCGACAGTTGTTGTGGATACGGAGGAAGAGACGAACGTGGAGAGCATACATAGTGTATTACAAAATAAAATTTAACACTAAGAATTGAAAAGAATTTAACATTTTTTAGAACTTAATTTTTAATTATCATAACTTTCTTGTGGGGTTCACTTTCACCTTCCCGTTTCTTCTGACCTACATTTGGTGAAATAACGGTCCAGCAACGATTGTTTTTGCTGACTTTTAGGAATGCGTTAGGCAAATGTCATCAAAATGTACGGCTGCCCTATTTCGGGATGTTTTTTCAAGTCATTTAGTAAGTTAGGGTGAAAAATATCCAAAATCCCATTTCATAAGTTGAAATTTTTGTTAGTAAGGCCATTCGTAAGTTGATGCCCCACTTACAAATATATATATTGTACAAGGTATATATATATATATATATATATCTTGAAAAAAGGTGTGTATATATATATAATCACACAAAAATCAGACACTACAACACAGTCATAAAACGGGAGGTATTATATGCAAGCGAGAAACTAGCACTCCACACAAAAGCTACCATGGAGGATATTTTGAAGGAAGAACTCAAAATCTTGAGGAAGATCCTTGGTCCGAGATTAACAGAAGATGGTTACAGGTTGCACTCCCGGAAGACCACAGAGAAGATATCGAACCTGGAAGCAAATATCAGAAGAAGGAGGCTTCAGTTCTATGGACACATCAGAAGACTCCCAACAACGAGAATTGCCAACAGAATCCTTAAGTATATACAAGGTGTCAAATCAACATCGTGGATCGCACAAGTCCGAATAGACCTACATGACGCAGGAATAGACTCAACAGATGTTGAAGATAGGCATGCATACAGGAGAAAGATACTCGGTTGGAAGGTCCCAGAGAATGAAATCCCAAAGAGAGCAGGGGTAAAATGGACGGAGGAGGATCCATGGGGACAGGATGAGGGAGGTGTGGAGGATTAGAAGGAACAAGACATGAGTCGGAGTGCTTTGCGTGATCCAACAGGGTCTATGCGCAGATAATAATAATAATATATATATATATATATATACACACACTAGCTTATACAATGTTATGAATTAAGACTTTACCACTGACATTTTTGCAGAAAGAATTTATTTATTTAGAGGTAAAGGGATGGTGTCAAAGGTTGCTGGGGATGGAACTCACTAGTTTTAATGTAAATAATCCTAAAAATCAGCTGTCTCATTGACAGGAAGGACAAATTAAAAAAAAAAATCAACAAAATCTTATAAAAACCTTTAATATGAGAATATTTTTCAATAACGAAAACACTTTGGATGCCAGTAATTTTGAAATGGTATAACAGATTTTACTTTATCTTCACAAAACTATGTTTGTACTATAACCTGATTTCATGCCCAGATTCCAAAAAAGTGGCTTTTACTTGTCCTTTTGCAAAAATACGAGCAACAATAATTTTAGAACTTTTTTGAAATTTAATATTGAACTTTAGTTTGCTCTTATAATGGGACAATATTTTTATTTTGAAACACGATTTTTTAAATCTTTTTTGACCAAAGTAATTGCGAAAAATATTATTTTCTCGATATAGATCTAATTTTGCCCAACAATCCATAAACACCGAAACAGAACTCATTTACCGCTATTACCTAAAGAAAATCCAGTACACGATTTAATAAATTAAAACAAGCAACAGGAAAGACGTGGTAACACTGATTGTGTTGTGATGTCTTGAAACTAGGAACATTTACAAAATGAACTAAGAAAATGAAAAAACACAAGAATAAAAATATTGTATTTACCATTTCAACAATTTTATCTTATCAAACTAAATAACATAGTTTTTTTTACAAAATAGCTTTTTTTCTTTTTACAATGACAAGTAAACATATAAACAAATTAACTTTTTATTTTTTTGAAAATATTATACCCCAAAAACAGTTAGGTTACTGTAACGTGGTAAACTGACAAAAGAACAAGATTCTTCTTACAAATTTCCTTAAAAGTTTTATCTCCTTTAACAAAGTGGATAAGGGCTTCATACCCATAGCTGTTCTTACAATTTATTTGTTAAGTTATGGGATTACGTTGGCCCCAGCACCACAATCGAAGGACACAGTGTACAACTAAGCCTCTTGGACTTAGTTCAGTAAGCTGGTCCCTGAATGAGTTTTAGTAGTTCACTGACTAGCTCATTTTAATGGAAGCCTCTTGCTGGCAACAGCCTCACAATCATAGATTATGTGACCTGTTGTTTCCCTTCCTTTCTGCATACTATCCTGTTTACATGCACTCTCAGACCATAGTACCCTATAATGAGTCCTGTGGTTTTCCTGAGTGTCTTTTTGCCCAGAATATTAATGTTCCTGGCTGGCAGCCCTCCATCCTTGGTGGCCTAGTTGATAGCGGGCTTTCACCCCGAGGACCTGGGTTCGATTTCCGGCCAGGGCTTGGCATTTTCATACGCTATAAATCATCCCATTGTCTGCATTAGTCCAAGTGTGCACAATAGTAAAAAAAAAAAATCCATCCTTAAGGAGGCCCTACACAATTAAGCTGCTTGATCAAACGCTTTCAGTCCTGTCAGTTACGCACGCTTCAATCAACCTTGTACACTTTTAATCCTTTGATCAAAACTCATTCTCAATTGAGTTTCTGACTTGGAAAGTGTCGTGAATGCCATCCGCTGAAGCTCCACACATTTTCCCTCTCGCCTTGTGTTCTCAGTTGAAATTTGTTCTTAGAATATTTATTCACTAACTGTGACGGGATCTAACCCAAGAGCAGGTTAGATGAGAAAGATTAGATGCAGCTAGGATACCTCAGGATTGCCAAAACTGTATTCACAGAGTGCGATCTCCTGAGGGAATAGCTGATCTTGCATCTTGGTTTATTTCTTTTTAAAACATTTCACCATTATTTAAAAAAAACCTGCTTAATCTGATTAACAAGCTGTACATTGTTAGGTACATGTTACCTATGAATAACTCAACAAAAACAATTGGAACTGATAACACCTAGAAGAAATGTTTTTTTTTTTGGGCTTTATGAAACCTATCATATATTTTACCAGTTTTTGTTTTCTTATTTGTAAAATGCATTCCACATATCCGTTAAGGCATTACAGCATACTTACATGACACCTTACCAAGTAGAACGCAATTATAATGAAGATAGCCGTTATTTTTCAATTTTTGCTATCTTGACAGTTTTTAGTCGACAAAATTACTTTAAAAACAAGATGAAAATTTAGTACAACACTCCTGCTACCATCATGAAGTATTTAAAATTGTTTTCATACAAGCCATTTTTGAAATCAACACACATTTTTCATGAGTAGTTCTGCTGGTTACGTTGTTTTATTTAAACCAATTATTTATGCTGCTACATACTTTCTGTCTGTCGAAATGGATTATTTCCAAAACACTTCCATTTGAACAAAAATCTATAACGTTTCATGGTTACGTATTAGAGGAAATTTTTTTCTTTAATAATTCTGTTACTGTCCAAACTTTTTCTCTGTAACATACAATTCCTGTATGGTTCATCTCACTGCACAGCCGTAAGTTATCTACTTTCACAGTGGTGTACACAAAAATTCAATCCGTCCAAACGAATTTGTCTTTTTTAGAATATTTTGGTTTGGCTTATTTATTTGGGTACAGATTTTTTGTCCCATTCCAAAAGCAATAATTTCTAACCTGCAAAATAAAATACTTTATTAATATGAATATGCAACAAAATATATACCACAAAGAATGTAACTTAAAATTATCATAATAGAAAAAAAATAACATAAAAAATTGTTAAAACATTTTTACTGAAGGAGTAAGACACAACAATACTACAAATAGTTCTGCCCAAGGAAACCGGAAATAACCAGACAAGAACAGGGAAGATCTATGAGAAAATGTAGGTCTGGATTGTGAATGTTTGCAGAATAATATGGTTGTTTAGTGCGAATAGCTTAGTTTAGTTTGCAAACTGCAATATGGCTTTTTTTTGTTATTTTAAAGCGAAAAGCACATTGAAGCTGTTATCGCCTCCCTAAATGTAAATGTGAATGTAAAGTGTTAAAGTCGTAAGTGTAAGTGTGTGTTAGACTCGGGTACCGCGAGGGACGTCTAGATCCTCTCAATAGGTGCAGCTAGTCTGCACCCCCCTGCGGGGAATATGGCTGTTTAGTGCTTTATAAACTGTAATATGACTATTTAGTAAAGGGTAATATGGTTGACTGAGGTATTGTGGGTATGCTAAAACCTCAGTAAGTGCAGCTAAGCACCTCCACGCAGTGTTGAATTCTGATCTCACTGTAAAAAGAGCATTAAATTCTGCAATAAATGCCATTTTGTATTTTCAGTGGAGTTTTATTATCCTAAATGTTAGTTTATGCAGATTTTATCTTTTATTACAATAAAAAAAAATATTTTCAAAAGTGCCAAAAAATTGATGTTTTTTTTTAAAGATTTGAAACTGTTGAATGGATTTTGTTGGGTTTCATTGTTATGTTCGATTCTTCGTCCCATTGCAGAAGCACTAATTTCTGACCTGCAAAAATGAATAATTTTATTAATATGAATACACAATAAAAATATACAACAAAAATCAAAACAATTTAAAATATGTTATGATTTATATATATATATATATATGAAACAAAAATTAATAACTCCTCTAAATAAAAAAAAGGAGTCGTAATAAGTTTCTGAGTTTGGATCTTACCATGGCAGTCAATCAAACAACTTATTTTCCCTGTGTTCAGTATAATGATCTGCCTTCCCTAGCTTCGTCAATTCTACTTTTGTTGACACGTTTCAGAGAACCTCCATCTTCAAAAACTCTACCTATACTGGTCACCAATATTATGGTCCATCTTATTTAAACTTTCTTCCTTTAAACTTTCTCTTCAACGGTCGTCCCTCCTGTTAATTTCTGAAAACTTTTAGATTTTTAAACGTAATATCTGCTTGCGACGATATCTGTTTATTTATTACGTTTTCTCCCTTTAATTTAGATTTAAAAATTTCCAAATTCTGTAAAATGTTCATACGTCTTCCTTTACTTTTAGAGAATGTCCTACAACATTTTAGAGAACTTGGAAATTTTTAAATCTAAATTAAAGGGAGAAAACGTAATAAATGAACAGATATCGTCGCAAGCAGATATTACGTTTAAAAATCTAAAAATTTTCAAAAATTAACAGGAGGGACGATCATTGAAGAGAAAGTTTGAAAGAAGCCAATCAGAAGCGAGCGAAAACAAATGATTTTGAAGAGCCAATCAGAAGCGATCACGTCAGGTTTAATGTACACGTGTTGAATAGAGGAGGGGTACGAGGTGAAGATAGAAAATTATAAATAGGACAGGCCATAATATTGGTGACCAGTATAGATGTAGTTTGTGAAGATGGAGGTTCTCCGAAACGCATCAACGAAAGTAGAATTGATGAAGCTAGGGAAGGCAGATCATTATACTGAACACAGTGATAATAATCCTAGCAGAAAAGAAGAATATAAAAAGAATTTCAACTTATTTTCCAATGGACAAAACATTATTATTATGTCTATACTTTATGCCAATTAAACTAATGAGAACAATTGATCAGTGTTAACAGTAAGAGAAAAGCAACTGCAGTAACTGCAGCTAGAACTAAGAACCTTACAGTGCACAGTTCAGACGCAGCAGACTGATCGGTGCTTTAGCCACAAGTCCGATCGACCACCAAGTCTCCTAGAAAAAAACATAACACCACCAAGTGATACTAATTTAATAATTTTAAAATGATTAACTCTAATAAGCATACTGCATTTACCTTGTGGATGATATAAGAGTAAAATTTGTAACAGAACAAATCAAACTGACAAAACATGGTTTATGTATGTATACAACCTGTTGCTGCCTTAAGAGATTACAAAACGGGCTGCAAACAGTATGTATACCCATTAAACCCTTAATTTTGAATTTCTTACTCCCATCACTGCACTTATGGACAGAAAGTCAAATAATTACTGTAGACTAATTGCACACGGTTGCCTTATTGAGCTGCTGATAAAAGCAAATTTCCAAAAAAAAAAAAAAATTTCACTCGCGTTAGTCACTTTTTTTAGAAAATCTGGTTTTACACCATCAAAATCTGCATAAATTAGCATTTTTGAATTTACCAATTACGATAATAAAAACAGATTTTCAAAAAAAGTGTTAAGATAATGAAACAATTTTACTTTGTTAACGAAATTGTACAAGTTATTACCAAAGTTGAATCAAATCGGACCAAAACTGCAAATGGAAGGACAGCATTCAAATTTTTATTTTAAGGCGAAAAGCACATTGAGGCTATTATTGCCTCCCTAAATGTAAATTTGAGTGTAAAGTCGTAAGTATATGTGTATTAGACTCGGGTACCGCGAGGGACGTTTAAATCCTCTCAATAGGTGCAGCTAGCTGCACCCCCTGCAGGGAGGACAGCATTCACACACAAAGGATGTACATATTTATAAAAGTTGTAACAACCCTTAAAAAATGTTCTAGAAATTGTACCACTTTACTAGATTTGGGTCAGCATTAATTTTATGGTTCTGGGTCTGGTCTATGACGGCTCTCCAACTTATTACGGTTAAATAGAAAACATATACAATTTTCAATAAAACAAAATTGGTTTTCTCGGGTTGGCCAATTCATGTCCAAGGTATGATCCTATTTATGGAAACATTTGAAAAATCGCGGGTTAAATTCAATAAACATTGAATCATTTCATTCAGATTTAATAACGAACTAACCGAGATACAATTCTGTTAGGGAAGGTGTAATAGCTTAGATATATATTAACTTAGAGAATCGTTTTTCCTTCGACAGTATCGTATTATAAGTTAGAGATCGACCTGTGTAATAAGATAGAGGTTCCGTACTGTGTATTAACTTAGAGACTACAGTTCCGTCAAGGGTGTTGCACCGTGTGTATATGTTGCCGACGCCGCTGCTTGCAGGCAGTTCAGCATCTTTTATCTATATCTAACAAGTAGAATGCACTTAGTTAAAGAAAGATATATTATTAAAATATAAAGTTCATTTGGATAGGTTTTGTTCTTAAAGGCTTATGTGCAAAGTTGTAAATGTATACTAATTTACATATGTAGTTAGTAATAGTAATAATATAAAAATATTGTTTGAAGGCTGCTTTATTCAAACCATATCCGAATTGAATTAAGAAAACAGCCCTAAATTAAAGAATTAATTATGTATTAATGAATTCATATAAACTTATGTTGTTTTTTTCGATAAAACACCAATATTTCTATACAGATAATTGTCAAAAATAAACATTTAGATATGTTGTTGACCATAGTACTGACAATATATTCAACTGTAAACTCTAAAACAAAATAGTGATGATTAGGCTGGTATACTTGTTAGATAAAAGATACTGAAGCGTCGGCAACATATACACATTGTGCAACACACTTGACAAAACTGTAGTCTCTATGTTAATACACAGTACAGAACCTCTATCTTATTACACAGGTCAATCTGTAACTTATAACACGGTACCGTCAAAGGAAAAACGATTCTCTAAGTTAATAAATCTCTAAGCTATTACACATCCCCTTTGTTAATGGCACATATCTAAGCCAGAAAGTCGAAAATCATAGGTTCATTTTGCATGAGTGCAGTTTCGAGGTCCATCTGCCACTAATGTCAGAGCAATTTTTAGCACAAATGTTCATCCATTTTCCTAAAACTAGATTATGATGGCAGTACTGCATTTTTGTCATTCATTTAGACATGAACCTACCCATACTTTAATTGTACTTGGTTTCTTAAGAAAGTAGCGGGCCATGTGACCTTTCGCAGTTAAAGGGAAAAAGAAACGAATTATATACAATGTACAGCCAGACATTGAACAGTGTTACAGCATCTCTTTATAAGCAATGTTCAAAGTGATAATAGAATCCTCAATCAATTTTTGTTCAATCATTGCAAAACCTTGTAGGCCTACTATAACCGGATTTTACATTACATACCTAAAAACTGTTTACTAAAAGCAGAGTCTTGTATTTAATAACATTTACATATTAAAATGACCTATATGGTCTTACCGATTCTACTGATTTGTTCAATAATTATTTAAGTCTAAGATACAGGAATAATTTCAATGTTACTTTCATACATTAATAATTTAAATATTACTTGTTTTTTTATCAATTAGCTGTTTTGATACACATGCCCACATTGTGCTGCACTCTCTGGGACATTTTAAATTTCTCCTAGATTTTTTTTACAAACCTTTTATTGTATTTACTTTAAAGCCGTAAAATGGAAAAGTATGAGGCGAGAGACGTACATGGTGTTCTGATGAACCTGCAGGTACCCCATATATGCAGTTACAATAACGCAGGTCCTTATTTATGGTACACAAATTTTTTTATTTTAAGGTGAAAAGCACATTAAGGCTATTATCACCTCCTAAATGTAAGTGTGTAGTGTTGGTGTTTTAACGTCCGACTATTGTGCACACTTGGGCTAATGCAGACGATGGGATGATTTATAGCATATGAAAATGCCAAGCCCTGGCCGTGAATCGAACTTGGTCTATAACTTTATTTAAGCTTAAAGTCGTAAGTGTGAGTGTGTGTTAGACTCGGGTACTGCGAGGGACGTCTAAATCCTCTCAATAAGTACAGCTAGTCTGCACCCGCATGCAGGGTGATCAAAACCAATCAGAATGCTTAGCGTAATAATACATGAAAGATTATTAGGCTCTTGTTATTTTAACATGTTCATTGCATAGAACCCTTCTAACTAAGAGTTTTACCCCAATTAACCATTTGAAAAAACAAATTTTAAACTTCAATTTCATTGATTTACCCAAAAAATGGTCTGTTAAAACATCGAACATTTATCCCAAAACATTAAAAAAAATACGCTGTAGCTTTGTGTTTGAAAGAAATGTATACAAGTTATGCACACTGCCCTAGTAGACTCAATGACCACAGGATGTTGGAAATAAATCATAAAGAACTCAAAATAAAAGAGGAAAAGCTCTTTTAGTACTTCTACAGTATTAGTTTCAAACTGAAAATATTTTCCTTCCTGTTATTTCTGTTGTAAATTTTTTCCATTTAACCTGAAACATAAATAAACAAATCAAGGAAAACAATGTGATAATTATTAAATTTATCATAATGATTACAATACGAGGGTGGTCTGAAAAGTTTCCGACCTAACAAAGATAAAAGACATTTTTCAGAATTTTTTTTTTTATTTTTCAACATAGTCTCCTTGTACCTCTACACACTTCTCCCAAGCGATGCTCCCATCACTGTAACCCGTCCAAATAGTACTCGGCATTTTTCTCTGCAAAATAATTGTTCACGAAGGTGATTGCCTCTTCATTTGACGAAAATCTCTGTTCTCTTTTAGATGAGGGAACAAAAAGAAGTCGCTTGGGGCTAGATTTGGTGAGTACGGCGGATGGTCAAGCAGTTCAAACCGTAATTCATGGATTTTCGCCATGGTAACCGCTGAGGTGTGAAACGGTGCATTGTATTGGTGAAACAGGATTTTCTTTTTCTGCAAATGTGGCCGTTTTTCCGCAAGTTCTGACTTCAGTTTGTCAAGTAATGATGCGTAGTATGCTCCTGTAATGGTTTTTCATTTTTGAAGATAGTCAATTAAAATAACTCCATGACTATCCCAAAAAACAGTTGCCATCACTTTCCCAGCCAAAAAAACAGTTTTTGCTTTTTTTGGAGCCGTTTCCCCCTTTGCAGTCCACTGTTTGGACTGTATTTTTGTTTTGGGCGTATAATGGTGTATCCAAGTATCACCTACAGTAATTAATCGGCGCCAAAACTGGGATTTATTGCGCCAACAGAGCATTGGATATGTTCATTCGAACACGTTTTTAGTCTAACGTGAGCAAACGCGACACCAAACGCGCGGACAGCTTTCTCATGTCTAAATGTTGATTTAATATGTGACAAACACGTTCTTTTGACATGTTCATAACGTCTGCTATCTCTCTCGCTTTAATTTGGCGGTCATCTAGCACTATTTGGTGAACTTTGGCGATGTTTTCGTCGGTAGTTGCAGTTTTTGGACGTCCCAGACGTTCATCGTCTCCCAAGCTCTTACAGCCACGTTTAAATTCAGCTGCCCAAAATTTCACTGTGGCAAATGATGGTGCAGAGTCCCCATACACAGAATCCAACTCATCCTTGATTTGCGTACGCTTATTGCCTTTCAAAAACAAATATTTAATGACAGCTCGATACTCGATTTTGTCCATTTTCATAAAAATACATCAACTCACTCAAACGACTGTTACATAACAACTGCACATCCAAAATGGCTGAAACTTTGGTGACTGTCAACAGATGAACAATGAAATTCGAGTGCTGCTATCTTCATGTTGAGGTCGGAAACTTTTCAGACCACCCTCATAGACGCTCGATAATCCGACACATATGGGACCAGGATCCTGTCGGATTATAGAAGATTATGGATTACTGGAAGTATTATTATAAAAATGCTAAATAACCTTTCAGGAAAGGGTAAACTGAGGTAAAAACTGTTTAAATGGGTTACAAACAACAAACCACTTTAATACACATTTATTTGTTAAATTAACACAGAAACACAATTTAAATCTTGAAAATGTTATTTCTTAGTCATGATAGAAAACACAGGACACAGTTTACACAATCAGTACACTACATAAAATTACTGCGTATATGAAATAAGAATTAAACGTATTACAGAAATGAACCGTATAACACTGCTTTCAGTAACTGTAAACAAACAACTAATTTGGATTCAAGTTTTGACTGGAAAGATCATTCCCCCTCCCAGCCATGAATACGGTTGCGCTCTCTCTCGCATTCGAGAGATATTGCAGCGTTGTCGGATTATAGAACGTGTCGGAATAAAGAATGTCGGACTATCGAGAGTCTACTGTACTCTATAATGAACACTTATTTACACATTAACAATTCTTAATAAAGAATGCATTAGATATTTCGCAACGAGGCTACATATTTGTAGATTCGACCTTACCTTTTTATATTCAGATGAACTGTTACCAGAGTGAGATTAGCTTTCCTCTCTATGTGATACTTCAGGCTGAATCCAGATGTGACGGCTGAACCAGCTACGCTGCAGTAACCGAGCGGCTGTAAACGCTTCATCAATAGGACTCCTTTTAAAACAGAGCCTCTTTAAATGATGCGTCACTAGCCACACGACATTAACGACTCCTGCAGTAAGGCTTGAAGCGTTTTCGTAAAATTTCCATGGACCATTCAAAACACAATGAATTAGTACGTAAACACAATAGAATATTTTATCAAAAACACCATCATTGTACAGATATTAATATCAGGGGAAATGTATGGAAGGAAATTGTAGGCCATAAAAAGAACCAAGAAATATTTTCTTTATTACTATTTCACAACATAATTTACTTCTTTGACACTGTTAAGCATCACATTTTATCTTCCATTCCTGTCGATCTGTTCTAGTTACTAGCTTCACTTACCAAGGCGAGCCAGTAATACTGATAAAGTAATCGATAAAGTAAAGTGTTTTCTGTGAAACCTTTATAAATTTCTCAATCCACCCAAAGTAACTAAATTGATCATTTTCTATTGGTTCTTTCGTGAGATGAAAGTGGTAAAAAAACATATACTGTTGCTTTTAACAAAAGCAACATGAGCGTTACAGTCTGGTTAACAAATACTGGAACCGCCTCGGTGGCCTAGTTGATAGCGTACTAGGCTTTCATCCCGAGGACCCGGTTCGATTCAGCCAGGGCTTGGCATTTTCATACGCTATAAATCATCCCATCGTCTGCATTAGCCCGTGTGCACAATAGTCGGTTAAAAAAAAAAAAAAAAAAATATTGGAGCATAAAAAACATGAAAAACAACTCACGAGAAAAAAAATTTTCTAAAACTCCTCTTACACTTGAAAGCTTATAGCTAAAAAAATTCTTATTTTGTTTCTTGTTTATGGTAGCATAATTTCTTCCGTAAGGCATCATCAAATTTCAAATATCTCTTACAGGGGCATACGGTTATTCATTGAAATTGGATGTTCGCGTAGCAACTGAAAGCCGTGGCATTGCAAATTGACCAAGTGATTGACCGTGCGTCTACAAACATGCAGATATAGTCATCGCATTGGAATCATACGTTTCGACCAATAGCTAAAATATTTCAAAATCTGGGTAGGATAATGACTTTAGGTTAGGGTTGCAAATAAAAAACTGTACTTTTAAAGTAGACAATATAATTATTTTAAATTTAAAAACAAAAATAAAATAACCACATTATTATTATTTTTTGTAATTTCATTTTTATCATTTAAACATGTAAAAAAACATTCCATTGCTCACGTAACTTAACTGTTGATGACAATGAACATGAAAAGAGTTTGTGGTAACTTTTTACTTAACAGCGACACCAAAGTACCCTACTTGTGTGTGTCCGTGTTTCTGTGAACTGTCATTAAGGTTTCAAGGTGAACATCTACACTTCTAGTCTTTAGAATGTAATGTCATGCGAGTGTCTATCGGTAATGTGCCAAAATCGAAAAATCAATGTGGAATTTCAGCCTGTTTAAATCAAACGCGATATACTGGCTACAACGCTTCAGATTGCTGTGACAACTGATCGTTTCAAATGTTTTACTGCTTAAGACATTTATAAATTAATTTTTGTACAAAATCTGACAGAGCTAGAGAATGCTTGGATTATAATTATTTATATAAAAGCTTACACAATTCGATGGTCAGTGTTGACTCTTTAAATCTGTTTAAAACCTTAAATTACATACAAAATACATCATGAAAAACGTAAAATACACTGTGAAATGTACACTGGTTGAATTATAAAAATATCACAAAATTTAAAACATAACGTACAAGGAAATTCATTGCGTACAGTTAAATTGTAACTTATACTTTACAAACAATTTATATCTTGAAATACATTGTTTTTTTTCTATGTGTATCTTTTTATTTATATTTTGTATTTAATTAATTGCCGTTAATGGACCTGAAGCTGGCGACATTGATTGCCAAAACATTATCATCACGTTTAAATTACAAAAAAAAAGGATCGTAAATGAATCACAAACAATCCAGTTGGTTATTTAATAAAACGTTTTTAATTTTAAAATATTAACAAAAATAATTTCTAGCACTAAAATTGATAAGCGCTGTCAGAGCCAATGTGTTTCGTCGTTCACAAAAACACAAGAAACACCTGTGCAAGCAGAGCCGAGCAAACACAGAGTGAACAAATAAAACTGAATACAGAATGACTGTTACAACATTCCTGTTATTAACAATCAGTTCTTTTCTGCTGAAAAATTTAGCAAACCAAACATTGAGAATACTGTATCCGTTATAACATTTTATTATACAAAAATATTTTTTGATAATTTTCACGAATTTACAATTTTTTTTTAACCACGTTAACCTTTTGGAACACGTACACTCAGCGTAACTCCAAATGGACATTTACTGGAAATTGTACATCACAGTTTTAAACAACTGTTCTACGTCGGTGTAAACTCTTTCATGATCCAAAAAGTTGGTCGGTTAATGAAAAATCCGTACATTATTTTTAATACTATTTCAAATATTTTTGAATTGATAATAAAAAATATAGTAATTGCAGGAATAGGAAATCTGTGCTTTGTCTATTACTGTGGAATAAAATTAAATGCTAACAGGCAATAGACACAAATTAATATTTGAAATCAACGGACATTTTTTAGTATTGCATGTGGTTATAAATATAGAAACCGTAAAAAAAAAAATCATGGAAATACAGTAAATCTTCGGTTATC
This sequence comes from Callitettix versicolor, assembly GCA_022606455.1. Taxonomy (NCBI): domain Eukaryota; kingdom Metazoa; phylum Arthropoda; class Insecta; order Hemiptera; family Cercopidae; genus Callitettix; species Callitettix versicolor. The sequence continues at coordinate 117,282,742 of CM040186.1, read as the reverse complement.
CGAACCTCGAATAACCGAATCCTGGATTATCTAAACACCGTCAAAAGCGCGTGCAAATATACTGAATTTTTTTAATACATTGGAAAATATTACAAAAGGGAAAGCAACTTTTTAATAAGTTGTACTGTACAATAACAAATTGGCGTATGTAAGGTACAGTACTTGTTTTGTGGAACTTATTTATAAAAGTTGATGTTCACTGTTTATAACAATACTGAAGTTATTTATGATATACTTTATTGATAAACACCTGATCAGCACAATCTGTCAACCGCTTGTAACTGTGCACTTATGAAGTTTGACAGATAAGCATGACATCAGATTTCTAGGAATAATATGCATAAGTTACTACTGTTTTTAAGATTTTTGTTGCCTAAATGAAATTTTTGTGTTTATTACAATACAGGCTACTTTATATTAGTTTAAAGAACACATTTAGAATAGGAAATTTTACACGGTAAATACTTGTTAAATTTAAAATAAAACTTTTTGCTATTAAAATGTAGTAACTGAACAAAGTACAGTACAGTAGTTTTTTTTTTTTAATTTATGAACTTTCACATTGCACTTCAGCTTGCATCAGACTGCAATGGGTATTGAACTGATCGCCTAAATGTTTGTGGCATTTACGGACTAGTCATCGGGAACATGCTGTCGAAAAATAGGGTTCACAACTACCATAAGCGCAATGGCGATTAAATAATAGTTCGAAAACTTCATGAGTGTAAACATTGGACATTCGCTTGATGAGTCGTACATTTAAGTGGTCTTATTAATGTTTTTTTAACTTCTTGCTTTATTTAGGGTTTTTAAATAATATACTTGAATAACTGAACTACCCCCTCCCAATCAGTTCGGATAACCTAGGGTTTACTGTAACTCCTTCAGATTCAATTCACAGAAATACAGTTTCATCACGGCAAGGCACATTCTATTCACTCACACTATAGGTCCCATACAACAGTGAACAGTGTGTATATATCAAAGAGGTTAAAACATGCATAGATACTAAATTTTTCACAGAACAATGTTTCTGTAAATGACCACTATCTAGAAGATTCTTCATTTTACTTTATATCGTACCAAGAAACTGACCACTAAAATGTAACGAATGTTTTATTAATTTGAACACCGCCTTCTAAAACTACGTAATACACAATGTCTGGTTTGCCAAATTAACTGAAAATAATCCTTAATTTCAGGTAAAGTCACTAATTAAAATTAATTAAAGTCCCTAATTAAAATTAATTAAAGTCACTAATTAAAATTAATTAAAGTAACTAATTAAAATAATACATTCTGTAATCACATACTATGATTGGCTAAGATACTGTTAACACCGATACAAACAAATAATGCAGTGAGTTCTTACTAATAAAAATATGTAACTAAGCAGTCCTGATCAACTCAAATATAAAATTAACGAAAACATTATTTATACGGAATCTTTAATATCACTGCTAATTTAAGAAGCATGCCTACTTAAAATGTTACAGAACCATCAAATTTAGAACGATGACAAGGAATTTACAAAAATGTTTACGAAGCAATTTTGAAACTATGGTTCCCCCTGTTGTAAAACGATTTAACGACTTAGTTGCAAAAACAGGACAAGCTCGGTGTAATATTTTTAGAAGTAAAATTTAAAACATCGCCCTCAAACTTAAAAAGAAACGATAAAACTTAAAAACTAAAAACACATGAGTTGAAACAAATCTAATTCTCGGTGGAAGAGGATAGTTTACCTACACACTAAATTTACATTCAGTCAAAATATAGACATAACATAACGTATACAGGCTGAGTGAGTAAGAAGCTGCGTAGTACAATAAGCGGGATAATAGATCTATACGTGTTATTGCTAAGGCTTGCAAGAAACTGACACTATTCAAACTGTTTTCGGAGTTATTGCTGGTGTTTAAAGCAGTTGGATTCTATCATCCAAATCGAAAATATCACCGCATAGATTTGGTCCAAAAACCATGCTGTTACTACTTGCCTCCACATCTTGACATTAAACAATCAAACGATTCACAATCGTTTATTAAACAATCAGCGAATCACATTTTCATTTGAAATTCACAGAATTTTAGCATTAAAATTTATCATTTTAAAGATAAAACCTCGAGAAAAATTAAATAATTATCTCCTGAATCCAGAGGTCGTGATAATAAACGATTAAAACATCAGCAGCCTCCTTGCGTCTTGTTAGAAAATTTTAAACAGTTTGAATCAACGTAATCAGTAAAACTTAAACACAATGACCATCCTCCAAACTAACGAAAACATTAAGTTTAAATTCTACATAGGCTATAATATTTGATTTCGCTTTGCGCAGTATTTAAAAATAAACGAACAATAGATAAATTGTGAAGCGGATCTCACATTGAAAAAATATTTTAAAATGAAGCGAGATGGAAAATTATAATTTTCGAAACTACTGCAATCCCCACCGGGGACTACAACTAAAACAATTCAAATGTTAGCATTAAAAATCAAGAGTATACAGAGTGTATCCATCGACTTTACAGATTCTGTATAGTCTGAATTGTCTAGAATTTTGTTTACAGACATATTAATAAGCAGAATTTACTTTAGTTTTTCCAATTTAATGGTAAAACTTAAATTTCAAGTTTGTTAACACTGTTGAATATTCTTCGTTATAATTAAATAATTGTTTCTTTAACATCGGCCATACCTGGCTAGCGCTGAATAAACATCTGCGTTATTTACTCAATCAGTTTTACGAAATAAATCTTCATGCAAGATTCGCCTAACAAATCTAAACCTTAAGTTACAAAATTTAACAAACCTTAATAATGCAATATCTGTACAATAAGAAAAATTAAATTCATGATTGATTTTTAATTTAAAAACATAATACTGATTTAACTTAAAAAATATTCGCATATAATAAAATTATTCGCATCATCTGCAAACTCGCAAGATTTCGAGCAGCTATTTTACGTACGCAATTTATATTTTAACTGTACAAAAATATTACTTCTTATTCTAAAAATTGCACTAGAATTGGTAATTCCGTTTTGCTACTGTACAATAACCTTTGAAAATGATATATGACGAAAAACATCAATTACGCGAAAGTAATTGTTAAAAAAATTATATATAGTTCACTATATTTTATATCAGTGTTTCACAAAGAAATAGAAAATTGAATTTTTGTCTACTACTTGGAGCTACAACTTTTTTTTTATTCTTCCTCTAGTTGAGAGCATAACCGAGTCATTAAAAAAATTCAGACTATGTTTAAATAATAACAGAACTTGATGTTTAATATATAAAATCAATGGTAACAGAATTATTGTAGATAATTAAGTTATCCTTCTAAGCTAGAGACAGAATAAAAAAAAGTCTGTTGTTAAAAAAAAAAATATTTTGTAAAATTAATGTACTTCAAGACATTCAATGATAAAAATTTAAATAACCGCCATTTTGAAATGAGTAAAGGAAATAGGATTATTTTTCTGAAGTTGGGTATTCGTAATACTACATAACACACAAAACTTCAAATCCATTTACCATTAAAAGATTTTTGTTGTTAGAAAACAAAACAGCAGCTAGAAAGAAAATTAAGCATTTTCGACATTATGTTTATATATACTTTTCTTCATTATTTTTACACACTAGAACACATCCTGCAATTCTGTCTGTTTCTTTGTGGAAACACTGTATATTCATAATTCTGTTCGTAATTCACAGTTAAAACAAATCAAGAGCACATTAGGTTCATATTAAATGATGCGAATAGCTTTTTAAAAATGATTATAATTTACGGAAAATATCTGAATCCAGTAAGTGAAAACAGTCTGAACTCATTCATTTCTACTTACGCGTTTCTTTACAAAAAATAATGATAATTTATTAAAAATACCGCTGGATTTTATACAAGCAAGTTTGTTAGAAAAATATGTTATTTGAACACCAAGAAATTAAACGTTCAAACTTTGATGAGTTTAGCTGGACGGACGTAGAATCAGTATCGTGCATGGTTTTCTCATATAATCGTAAAAGCAATTTATAAAAAAGATGCCAGTTTATTTTTCTTAATTTAATGATATATTTTACTAAATATTGAGTACACTAATGTGAAACTTAACTTTCCATACACAGCTAAAACTGTGTAGAAAGTTTTGAAAAACTGATTACTACGATTTTAATTATTGATTTTTCTAACTTTTTTTCAAAAACTACTAAACCAGAATTTTAAAGATGGCGTATTTAAAAATATTACTAAAAAAACACTTTTAAATAATATATCTAAACAGAGCGTCACCAATAAGATTGGTTTCTTATACAAGCAGAAAAAGGATAATTAGCAAACATTATTGCTCTATACAAAGTTAACACTTCTGAGCTTTTATATATTTTTGGTGTTTTTTTACGGTGTAGAATCGTGGACACTAACAGATTAAAATGTCAAGACATACAGGATGTTGCTGAGTATTAGTTGTATACACTGAATAAGAAGAGATTTTGAGGCGAATGGGGAAGGAAAACGAAGCAGTTCATTACAAAAAAAAAAAAAAATACTGTTAATGCATCTGAAAACAGTGTTGTATTCTTCAATTTTTAATGCAAGTTAAAACTGCTGGTAAGGTAATGTGTGAAGACAAAACATTTTGCCTTAAAAACTCGTGCCAGTAGTTGAACGTAATAACAGCATCTACATTTAGGACAACAGTAAATGAAATCATGATTGAAGACGTCCGATACTCGCATAAGGAATAAGAGAAGCTCTGTAGAGTTCAAATATCAATCCAAAATTGATGTAATGGAAAATAAATTTAAAAGGGGAAAATACAACGCTGAAAACGAACCCTGACTACCACTGTTTATTAAAATTTACTAGCTGCCTTGGTGGCCTAGTTGATAGCGTACTGGGCTTTCACCCCGAGGACCCGAGTTCGATTCCCGGCCAGGACTTGACATTTTAATATGCATACAAATTGACATTTTTAATATAAATCATCCCATCGTCTGCATTAGCCCAAGTGTGCACAATAGTCAGACGTTAAAAAAAAAAAATGTATTTACTATAGTATTCATGAATTTTATAGGACTTCAAATTATTAATATTTAGAAACAAACGGATTTTACCAGACAACGAATCAATTTGTGCGCTAAAAGTTTTATAAATCCCTTATATGAGACACCATTTCCTGATCCAAAGTCAGGATCTTATCCTTTTTAACATTACTACTCATTAGAATATTCAGGATATTCATTAATAACAAATATATTAAGTAATAAATAAAGAGAAAATTAATAACAGGAATCTAATGTTTAATCACAACACATCTTTAAATACTGGCTTAGTCCAAGCTTATCTCTATGCCACCGCTGCTGATATCTACGTTACCTCCCAGCTCTACAACAAAATTACTATATTTCACCATTTTTCCATCAATCAAGAAAACAACAAGACAAACAACTGTTATATAGTCCATGAGATCAGACATTTGCTTCAATTCAGTTGACGATTTTTTTCTAAATATATTTCTTTAAATACAAAAATAGGATAAAATCTCAACCAAACTAAAAAATAAAATTGCAACTAAACAGACAAAGATAATACTGAACATTCTACGCTACTCTCTTAGAACCATTTCTATTTACAATAAAATATACTTTATATTATTACAAACACTTTAAAATGTGCACTCAAAAAATAAACTTATTAATAATTAATTGTACTAATACCTCAAACACAAAGTTAATACTTAAAGAAAATCTAGGCGTTAGTTTTGCGTATTTCTGACAACTTGATGTTCTGTAAGCATTGTATAAATTAAATAGGCCTAATACAGTTTGATTATAATTTATTCTACTTTACTTTTATTTACAGTTTATCAGATATCTACTATACAGTAGGCGCTGGCTAGGTTTGTATGGTGGATTATAGAGTAATCACACAGTTACTGTTAACTCATGGTTAATATCTGATCTGTGGTTTTAAAGAAACACAATGATTAATCTGTTCTATACTATAGGTAGCAGCAAACAGAGACATTTACAGTCATGTTGAAGTCTTTTAGGATGAAAGATCAATGTTAACAGCAGGGAAAAAGCTTATAACAGTAAGTCCAGTTTTCAGTGTTTATGGACCTTTAGCCGCCTTGGTGGCCTGGTTGATAGTATGCTGGGCTTTCACCCCAGGACCCGGGTTCGATTAAATATGCTATAAATCCTATCGTCTGCATTAGCCCAAGCGTGCACAATAGTCAGACGTTAAAACAAAAAAAAAAAAAAAAAAAAAAAAAAAAATTGACTTTTATGGGGACTGACCGGTGTTAATGGACATAATGAGGAATGAAGAGGCAGATTGGTGTGCTAGAATAAGAACTGATAGCCCTCTCATTGGTCCATTTTTTTTTGTGTTTTAACGTCTGACTATTGTAGTAGGTGTTTAACGTCCGTTAAGGGAAGTAGAATAGAAGTGTCCGTGAGGAAGAAGTCTGCTATTTAGAAGTGTCCGTTAAAGGAAGTAGAATACAACTGTCCGTGAAGAAGAAGTCTGCTATTTAGAAGTGTAGCGCCAAAAATATTTACTATTCACAAATTTGTAAGTAATAAATAAATTTTGAGGCCAGGCAAGACCCCAGGATAGTAGTTACGTGGATCAAAATAAGGATAGTAGTCAAAAAACAAGTTAAGGGAAGTTTCATTAGAATACAAATGTCCGCTACTCAGAAGTGTCCGTTAAAAGGAATTTTCACTGTAGTTAAAGTTTTAATATATATATATATGTTTAACATCCGACTGTTGTGCACACTTGGGCTAATGCAGACGATGGGATGATTTAAAGCGTATGAAAATGCCAAGCCCTGGCCAGGAATCGAACCCGGGTCCTCGGGGTGAAAGCCCAGTATGCTATCAACTAGGCCACCGAGGCAACTCAATCTCATTGACCCAAAACCTGCATGTAAAGTATCCTACAGTCTAGCATGCAGGCATTTCTTCCGATGGGTTTCTAGGGAACACCAAAGGTCTTGGGAGAGAATGGACAAGTCTTGTACAGTCAAAGATGATGCTTGCAAATCCAAGTAGATTTCTTACAGGTGACAGGCTGAACGGAACAGATGTGCGCAGAGTGATGGGGTTTCTGGACATTCAGCAGTAATCTACATAAAATATGTTTTTATATAAGTTTTTTGTGCAGGAAATGCGGTACAGCTGAGCAAACAGCTCAGCACATACTTTCTGACTGGTCATGAAACAATCTGAATCTTTAGGCACTCTCTGGAGTGGAGGACAGATAATGGAACAGGGCAACATTATACGAAGCATCTCACAGTTCTCTAAAGACTTGAGGTTGGATTGGGAATCTATGGTCACAGGTGCATAATAAGCTAACAGCTGAGTGGAAAACCAGGATCATGGAAGTGTTGGCGCTCTAGTATAGGCAAAAACCTGTATTATAACAGGAAGTAATAACAATAAAGGTGATTTTGTTTTTGCTACACAAATAAAACAAACCTAGCCATATTCTACTTACATAGTTGTTTAGTAAAAAAAAGTAACTCACTCGAGAAAAAATTTAGCTGCAAAAGAACACCTTAAAGATAACCACCATTTTATAATTAATACTAACTGCTTCTGAAGGGAATATTTAATAAATGCAGACATGATTTCTTGCTAATACTACCTCACAAACACTCGGGAAGCAAGAAACTCGTTAGTGCACTAATTACGGCTAAATAAAGCATGATTATGTGTGATGTGTATAAGGCGTTAACTAACGTAACACAACTGAAACATGAATCAATTTAAGTGCAATATAACAACTGATTACTTTAAGTCATTCACAAAAGTTTTTATGACAAAAATTCTTTACTGTAAAGCGGTAAAAAAAAAACTGTACGTACGTGTGTGTTAAGAACGTTTATGGAATACAGCGATTGGTTTTCAGTGATACAAAGAGAGCTGCAAGAACTGGAGAATAAAAGACAATAGTCGATTGACTGTACGAAAAGAAACCCTAAAATTCAGGGTTGCTCTAACCCGACCTAACCTAATCCACTTGTGCAATATTGTGTGTAACGATAAATGTTTAATATGATGTTGAATGTTGCACGCTGTTTTATTAAAATGTTATATTTTTATTACGAGTGGCAGAACGCACTATAAAAACACTTTTTATATCGTCAGTGCTATTGATCTAATTCAACCTGTTAGTTTCTTACTGCAAAAAACATTTTCCTGATCTTACTCTTCATGTTTACCTAAGGAAGCTAACGTAAATAAAAATAGGAGAAATAGTTTTATTCTGAAACTTATACACCCTGACTCTTGGAAAAATTAAACTCTTATATTTAAAAAAATAAAACTGGAATTTAGATGGAGAACAGAAATTTCAACCTTCGTTTAAACCCTACAACTGTTTTAGTTTCAGTTTTGTAATCAGTGGTGCTGATAAAGCCCCTGCAGTGCAGCGATACACGGATAAACAATATTATAACATGAACTTTCAAATTATAAAATAGTTTTTTGGCTAAATTAAATGGTTGCTACAAAATAATTTGAAATTTATTACTTTATTACGCATTTACGTCAGCTATACAAAAAAACTAAGGGCAATACGAAAATATCACTTCACATAGATTTCTTCAAAGTAAGTTTAATAAATGGAGAATAAATCTAAACTAAATTACCAACTCAAGATGAAAGTAAAGAATGAGTGGCTTAAGGAAGTGGAACAGGACCTAAAAGAATTAGGGATAACGGAAGAACGTCTGAAAGAAGGAAGGGAAAACCAATCCTTAGGGATAAAAACACTAGATTAAAATTTAAAGAAGGAACAAAAAGAGTTGCCTTTTACTCGGAGGAAGTTAGACTACAGAGATCTATAAGACTGAAAAAGTATTGGGAGAATCTCAAAAACCTAAAAGAACCAAAGTTGAAAGCCCAAAAGAACCAAAATTGACTAAATGTGCTACACTGAGGGCTAAAAAAAAAGGAGAATAAACTTTTTGTGTTTTCATATCGCTAACATGGAATTTTCATATAACTAATTTAACTGTAATTCTGTTCTATAGCTGTCAATTAAAACTTTAAAAGGGATCGTAAAGGCCAATGCTTTCACCACCGCTGTTTCTAATCATATTAATTTTAGACATTTTAAACCAGTTTCTTTGTGACCCTTCATTTAAAAACGGAAACTTGTGAGCCGTTTAAAGACAAAACACACACACACGCACGTTTTGCACAAGCGAGAAACTACCAGGCTAGGCCAGAGTGGTGAACAACTTAGCAGAAGGTACACAGTACAGAAAGTGTTTTGATTTTATTTACAAATACGTAGCATTATTGTTAAAACTAAAAAATTTTGTGAATGATTTAAAAAAAAAATCTAAACATAATTCCATTAAGTCAACAATAAGGCCACATATAATTCACATCGTAAATTCTAAATTTTCAACAGAGCTCGAGTCCTTCAACTCCATTAGAAAGTTATTGTTTTTACATTTGTGCCATTCGAAAATTCTTTCCCTCAGATATATGTTTTCACAATATTATAAATCAAACAACAGTCACGAAAATCTAAACAGAAACACTAACCAAACGGAACTTAAAAATACAAACATATCCTAATAAAATATAAATCAAACATAAACATTAAAACATAACTATACAGCTCAGATTCAAATAGAGTATGTGCTGGGTTGTTATTGCTATCTTTTTTGAAAGTATACAAAATCATGTTTAAAATATAAATTGTAAACAAATAAATAATTAAAACTTAAAACTAATTTTAACTTAAAAACCTAAATAGTGGTAAGACCCTTTATACGGAAGTATCTTTTTTTAAACATAATTTGTACTTACTTCTTACAAAAATATTCTTTTCGCTAAGTTTACTTGATTTTCATTAAACTTAAATAAATACAGTGTCGGGGTTAAAAAGAAAAAACGGATACTGAATCCACTGATATGTTACTCAAAGTTAAATAAGTATTAGATTGAAAAAACACTAACAAAGGTGCTAAATCACTCGCAAGGTGCGTGCGATTTGCCTTTACACACAAAGGCTAATTTCACTTTAAAAACAATTTGTAAAACTAAAACATAATAACGCTTCACAAAACTTCAATATAAAACATAATTTGAACATTACTTTAAGGACTTACAGATACAACCGGTTGCAACATAAACCATTATTCATTTCAATAACAATATTTAAATTAAATGACAGAAATAAACTTCAAACACAAACAAAACAAAACAAAAAAAGAAAAAGAATAATACTGTGTTACGAAAGCGTCGGCAAATTTCAACGAAAGAAAATAACCTACTTTAATAATAAAAAGCGAAATTTAATGTTGTTTTTAATTGTGATAGTAAAATTCGTACAAAAACTGACTCTGCTTAACTGAGTTTAACTAACAAAACGAAAAGTTTATTGTAATGTTTGCGTTACAGCGCAGATTGTGCTGGATTTGAAATTGTCTGTGAATAATTCTTTTGTAATAGTTTATAAAGCTTAGGCTACTATTACAGTTTGGTTAATTGGTCCTTCTTACGAAACAGTTCCAAAACTATTACCAACCAACCAATCAATGAGTGGTAAGTATCTACACTGACAGAGCGTCGATTATCCGAATATTATTCAGTAAAAAGTAATTTTGCACAAAAAAATTGTGTAATCACCGAGTTTTCATCTTTATGCAAACAGCAGTCTTACTGTGGACAGTGGCCACATCCCGGCACAACCACCTTCAACTGTACAAAATTAAGCAAATGGTCGTGCGGAAACTATTTTCAACAGCAAAGCTATTTTGTACATGTTCAAATAGGCTTATTAACTGCTTAACTGTTTTTTTATGTATTTATTTTATAGCCTACTGTAATCTTTTAGTTTATGAAATGTCAACAACTCACTTTTAAACGTTCCAGATACAGTAAACATATTATTACTTTACTACTATATAGCGCGCAACAATGCGTAATGCGTACAATTAAGTATTTTGTTATGTTTTATTGCTTTTTAACATTTTCCCTGACTATCCATATCTCTGACTGGCCGGATGGGGTCTCGAGTCCCAAACAATTCAGATAATCAGCACTCTAATGTCATTTATTACGGAAAAAATAACCCAAAACAGTTAGTGTAGATACTTAGTATCTACAGATACTAAGTGTAGATACTAAGATACTAGTATCTACAGTTAGTGTAGATAGTAGTAGATACTTTTCTTTATTTGCCTAGTGATTTACTATTACTAGTGGTAGGGCAGAAAACACCAAACTGTTAAAAAAAACTGCTTTTCTATAAACGACAAAAAAACTGCTTTTTCAAACGGAAACAAGCAGTTGGACTTGGACTGCTTTATAATTTGTTAAACAAGGACCGGACTTTCCCCACTACCACACCCACGTTCTATTCTGAAACTGTTTTCCTGCTAACTGCTTTTCTTCTACCTGCTTTTATGCTTTTTCCCTTCATTTCAAAGTTGTTTGTTGCGAGTTGTAGTAACAACCTCTCACATTTCGTAGATACAGAGCCTAATTTTATTTAAACATATTTTTTATATTTATTGTCAATCATCAATATTTTTTAATCGACTAAAAATATTCTAATTCGTTTGCATTTTGGTAAACATGCAAAGGACTATTTAATTTTTAAGTAAAAAAAAGAATGCTTCTATTAGAAATTCATTGCATTTTGTAAATATAAAATGGCATACATAATTATTACGTTTTGATAATGTAATTTAATTATTACTACACTTGTAAGGATTATTTTTAACCTTTCTAAATGCTTTATACCCAAAAACAAGTTAAGGACATGGTGACAGTGAGAATGAAAAAGTAGTCTTAGATAACTGAACGTATGTGCTTTATGTTTTAGCTGCTAATACAACTTTGAGTTTCAGTTTTCTAAACCTGTTTTTTTCCAACTGTTTTAAAAAGCAGCTGTTTTTCCTCAACAAACAGTTTGTTGACGTTTTGTAAAAATAGCAGAAACGCCCACCTACTACAAATGTTATTACTACAAAATTGATCACTAGGTGGATAAAAAAAAGTATTTATAAATTAATCATTGAATTCTATTAGGCTGTAAATCAGCTTACACCCAATATGAACACAGTTTAGTTAATTTGTTGGTAATATATTCTACACTGCTGAGTGCATGAATGTTTATATCTGAAAACCAATTTTCTGAATCTGAATTAATAATTCTATTCTGATAGGAGTTATAACATTAAAGGAACTGTATATTTTTTTAACTGGAAACATTGTCAGAAAATTACTGATTTTTATTATTATTAAAATATTGATGGTTTCACAATACACGCTTTTGTATACTATAACACGCTTTTGTACACTATAACATTTTTATCTATAAACAGGAATAATTAAAACTAAAGACCACTATTTGAAAAAGAAAAACAAATTTATTTGCAGTCTTTATAATAAGCTTTGTTGCATTATGTATTCATTTTCTGGCAATGTCTTCAATTATTCAAATTATTATTTAATTTTAAATAAGAATTGTATTCGACTCAGTTTAAATACCAGGAGAGTACAAATACAGAGCTACCAACAACAAAGACAGAGTCCGGAAGTAAATAAATTATACTAGGAAATAAAACCATACACAATTGTAGTTAGAACAACACTACAACAATTATAAACATTTTGTGTATTCAATCGCTGGTTTACGAACACATAGCAGGGTTCCCTTGAATTATTATGGACAATACTAACATGTCAACATAACAGATTATCACAAAGCATTATTCGCTAATTAATTACATGGCTACCTGTACTGACAGAATATACACTGGTAAAGTTTTAAAAGGCTGACAAGGCACTTTGAACCTGTTTTATATTAAAATAGACTGCACAAATAATGTCTTATATTTATATAAAAAAATAGAAAATGTTGAAAATGGGGGTGTTTTGTGAGCCAAATAACCAAATATTCCAGACTTACAACTCGTTTCTACTTAAGTAATTGAAAAGAGATAATCCCATTTTATTGACTTTTCTTATTTCCTGATAGATCCATGCCTGACTGGAACCCTGCCTAATAACAATTAAACTAACAGGCAAATAGCAAAATATAAATGATACCTCTTATAATACTGAAAACATGGAAACAGTAAATAGACAATTGATACTTAACAGATAGCCTTCAAACAGTTTGAAACGTTTCCAGTACAAACGCTTTACGCAACACTGCGAATCTATTCTACGATCCGTGAACAGTAGCTGCCTGTTTAATATTTTTGTGGTGTTCGACGATGTGGTGGAACAGATGCTGCGCATGTGAAGGGAACACCTGACGCCATTGTAGTTCACGCAACATCTGGCAGGATTCGCTACTGTTCATCTGTTGCACTTCCTGACAAACGCTCACTGTTGTCGCCCAGATGGTTTCTTAAAACACACAAAAATGGCATTTAATTTTTTACAAGAAATAAGACTACGGTGATCGTGATAAAAATCTATGACTGGACTCTATTTTTATATCAGAGCTACCTATTTGTGTGGAAGAAATGCCCTGAGAAAATAAACTACACGATTCCCAATTCCTACGTTCGACAAAATTCACTGAATAAAATGGACCTTCACAATAACATATTTATGTGCTAAGGCCTACAAAATACTACAGTAATTTTTTAAATTGTAGTTTCCTATCTCGATTGGTCTCCTGTGGTTCAATTCTACATACAAAAGCAGTAGATTTTTAATTTTTGTTTTTTATACAGCAGTAGTTTTTTTGCAGACAAAGTATTTACTGTAATTGATAACTGATGTATTTCATTTTCTTTTTTCTACAAAATAAAAACCAATTTTTTTTTCACCCCTCCATCAGAAGAACACTTCTCATAAGTGGACAAAAATCAGAAAAGGCAAGTGTCTATGCAATAACTGTCTCAGTGTACATAATTTTTCAATGTCTATTTTGACATAATTTTTTGGCTTACAGAATTCAATACGTAAATAATCATAAAAGTTTAATCGAAATTCCTTGTTTGATATCCCAACTATTTCCCCCATTTTTTCCCCACAGAGGGGTGCAGATTAGCTGCACCTATTGAGAGGATTTAGACATCCCTCACTGTACCCGAGTCTAACACACACAACATTACACTTAACTCTAACATTTTACACTCACACTTACATTTAGAGAGGCCTCAATGTGCTTATCACCTTAAAATAAAAAAAAAAACTATTTTTTAATCCTAATTTATACTTGATCTATTTTATTTACGAATCCAACCACTCTCTAGCAAAGTTACAAAAGTGTCTGCTCACCAAGGTTTTTCAAAGATCTCTGGTAGTCGTCTGGGTCCAACGACATGAGGGCTTCTACACTGATTATTTCGGCCATTCCGTCAGTGTAGCGGAGGTGAGGGAACAGACGAGGAGTAGCTACCAGAGTAGAACCTGGCCGGATGTGATTCCGTAGATAAGCTATCACTTTAGAATAATCCTGCAATGTTTGAATAACTTTTGAAAATCCTAGTTAGCATAAATGGTTTTTATATCAACAATGAAAATTAATTTCTAATAACATAATTAAATTTGTAATAACACATTAAATTACAAGAAACACAATTCCATATCTGAAGATTACCACGACAGTTAACTCATTCATGGTTGCCTACTAGTTGACAAACACCTTTTAGGCAGAAAACTGACTAACACTTTAAAAAGAACGGAAAACCCCAAATTCAGAACTTACACATTATGTATTTAAATCATATTGTACTGTATACTTTAGGTGTCAAAAGAAAATACATCTTCTGTTCTATTTGCAAAAAAAATCTTGTAATTTGAGACTTTCTGATGGAATTATTCCTTTCATTCACTTAAGTTTAAGAATTAAAATATTACACTACAATATCGTATCCGAGAACCTTCAAAGCCGCAATAGTTTTGCTTGTACTGCACCAGGTAACCAGAAATAATTTTTGTTCCATTTGAAATCAAGAAATGCATTATGTAAGCTCTTACGTTCACTTACATACAAAAAACTCATAAAACGTGAAATTATGAGCAAGAGGTCATTAAATAATCCATCTTTAAAAAAAACTATTTATTTTGGTAAGAACTAGATGTCTCTTTCTTGTACCAATCAAAAGTTATTGCAAATTAAAATTAAAATTTGGCCCATTTTTTTTTTTTTTTAGCCCTCAATGGAGCACATTTAGTCAATTTTGGTTTTTTAGATTCTCCCAATACTTTTTCAGTCTTATAGATCTCTGTAATCTAACTTCCTCCGAGTAAAAGGCAACACTTTTTGTTCCTTCTTTAAATTTTAATCAGGTGTTTTTATTCCCAAGGATTGGTTTTTCCCTTCCTTCTTTCAGACGTTCCTCCTTATCCCTAATTCTTTTAGGTCCTGGTTCCACTTGCTTAAGCCACTCATTCTTTACTTTCATATTGGGTTGGTAAATTTGGCCCATTTACAAAAAGCCAATTAATTATTATATTTATTACTGCTAGAATAATACTGTTTAAGGACGACGGTAAAACTCAATTACCCAGAGTAATGAAAACGAGGAAGGAAGATCACGGATGTTCCAAAAATATATACCGTATTTCATCGCTTCTAAGACGCACTGTACTTTACAGAGAATTTTTAAGGAACATTACAAAGTGACAGAAAAAAACAAATTTAATAAATATGTCCTACTTTACTTACTTGAAAATACATGATCAAACACTTAAATGTACTAAACTAAACGTCGGGATTATGCTATATAGTACTATGTAGTTAATAAGGTTATGTTCATTACATGTTTTAATACCGGTAATATCTCTACAATTCCTACTCCGCAGCTTTGTTTTCGTTTACTTCTTTCTTTGAAGACATTTTTTACATGGTATTTTTTTAACCTAGTTCTCAGTTAACAACACAAGCTTGAATAAAAAGCACTTGTTAAAACACAAGATTGAAATGAAAGCATTTGTTACTCATTAGCATTGGAAACAAAATGACAGAATTGCAGAGGAGGGGATGGACCATCATAGTGAATGACCTTCCAGCTGTGCGCTTTTTTCTATTGTTCAGTTAACAAGGATTCATTTCTCAGAATATGAAAATAGAAGTATTTTTGGATTATCTCGTACCATTTCTATGTCAATTGTAAGACACCATCGATTCTAAGATACACCTCATATTGTTAGGCTTCTTCTTGTAAATTCCCTTTCATCACATCAGCAAGACAGCTGTGCACCACAATTTATTAACCATTTTACATAAACGAAAATGTATTTTTTTTTATTTTGTAATATATTTTAATGAAAATAATTTTCAGCTGGACGTACACAGTACGTGAGTAAGACAAAAGCAGAAAAACTCTTGGTCACAAATGCAACAAAAAATTCACCAGTCCCTGTCAGTTTTCACCCTGAACTATCCGCCATTTTTTTTTTACGGTGGGCCTTGCCTTGCATTCTACCACAAACAGGGACATTGTGAGCTGTACAAAAAAATCAACGCCTGATGCAAGATTCAAAATTGCTTATATCTAACATACTGTACTTGCCAAATGCAACACTTCAGACGGCTCGGTTATCTGACCAATCTGATAAAAATGACACTTAAAAAAATCTTATAAGCTATCGGTTATTGTATTATTAATATTTGGTTATATAAAAAAAAACTTGTTATTTACCACTTGACATTAAAAAAAATTATAAAAAATTGTCAACGCTAAAGAATGATAGAATTAAATTTATATAAAACAGATGTTAATTGGATTACAGATTGGATGTTGATACTTAAACCTGAATTCTATTCTGACAACATGCAAATATAACGTTTGTGTTTTAATGTTAAGGACTGGAACTAAAATCACAGAACTCCAAAGCCTGTTGTCTCCATCAGATAAGGAAAACTGCATGCTATGCTAATCAGAATAATTCATTGTTAAGTTCTTTTTTTAACGGACAAAAATAATTGGGACACGTTTAAATTAAGGATAATTCCAATCATTCAATACCGTATTTTACGGACTATAAAGCACACTTTTTTCTTAGAAAAATTACCTAAAAAATTCAGACAGCGTCTTATACTTCACATTAACATAAAAATGTCCAGTGTTTCATTTCAAAATCCCGCCATTCTTAAAAATGGCCATATATTTGATGCCGCAGGAAACCTATCTATCTGGCAACATTGGATTCAACTGGCAGCAGCGGTGCACTGATGCGATGAACATGAGTTGCAGGGATTCACAAGCTTGCTAACACTGTCTACCCTCACCCCTCCATCACAAACCCAGAACACTGTCTAGCATTCTACGGTGCCAGTGAACTTGAAAGTGATTTGTATTAGTAGTAACAGTACAATATTTTTATTAGTAGCTAATATTCGTAATGGAAAAAATTAAAATAAACTAAGATTTTTTTAGTCTGGCTTTGCAATCTAATAATAAAAATGGTAAAAAATTAATTTAAAAAAATGCTTAAAAATTAACGTGTGTCTTATTGTCCGTAAAATACAATAAAAGTTTTTAGAACGAACATAAAATTAATTTAAGAAATAAAAACTTAAAACCTAACACCAATTAGCATACACAAATTAAAAGATAACATAGACACAATAAGTTTACATGCAGGAAAATAAGTTGTGCTAATTTACAACATTTCCGGAGAGCTAATTATGCCAGTGAAATACGTATTTGTAATGGATATAAGTAATATTCTGAGCAATTTATTGCAGGCAATATGTTACGTATACAGCAAGACAGGATCTAAACCTTAGAATATAAACAGAAAATTCATGAAAAAGGAACGCGTAAATATTTGAGGCCATATTTATAAATTTTATCCAATCGAACTTGGTTTCACAGTCTCAAATTTTAAATTAATTGGACTAAAAAAAAAAAAACTAAATACAACTTGGTTACATTGCTTGCAAAAATTTTATAGTACAGGGTCTCTCCTATCCGAGTTAATTTGAAGGCAAAGTTAAAGTTTTTAATTCATCTACATTTAGTATTTTTTGTAGAATACACACAATTTTTCTTATCGCTGATGCAGTTTTCGTTTCAAGTTACTGCAGACAATACCTTATGCAACACAAGGTAAAACAAAGACATAAAATTCTGACGTTGTGCAGGATAATTTGAGACTCTGTAATCAAAATACTTTGTAGTCCGAGTAGAATACAAGCTGCCAACCAACAAATAAATGCTATCAGAACTATTACTACTGATAACACACTTGTCTGTCAACATTTGTCATTCTCCTGTAATGCGTAGTTCTTCAGTGATGAGGTGTATCATGCCGTTTAGAAAATCTTGTTAAATCAAGGTGTTTTCAATTCTGAAATACAATCCTCATTTACTGACCTATTACAAATTGCTATTTGTAGGTTCCTAGCATGATGACTGATCTATAATGATGATGCAAACAAATACTTTCTTAATTCTATTACATACTCTTGCTTTATTCAGCGGTGCTCTCCGATATTCTCTAATGCAGACCACTGAGCCCCTTATTAGTTCGATATATCAGAGGTTAGATTGATATATATTAAAGCATCACTTAAATAAATATTTCCAATCATCGCTATTGAATAAAACATTGTATGATACACTAACAATTTTCAAAATTGTCATCAAAACTTGATTTTATCATTTTAAAATATTTTCAGATTTTTCATCATTTAGTAAGATAACATAAAAAGATTTTTAGCTAGTGTTACACTTTTCAATACTGTAAATCAGCAAGGTAGGTATTCAAACTAAATGTTCTTTTAACATAATGTGTACGATAACAAAAATTTACACATGCAAGTGCATAAAAACATAAACCTACAAATAATCCATAACAAAATTAACAATTACCACCAATAAACAGTATGTGTAGAATATATTTTATCGAATCACTGTGAATCAGGTTGATAATACCAACCTCTGAAAAAAAAATTCTTACTTATTTACACAAAGTATTAGGTACTAACAACCTTTGAGTACAAAACTGTAAAAATAAAAAAAAAACTGATTGCTTATTTACAAAAAGTAATACCAATTGAACAAAAATAAATACAAAAACAAAATGACTTATATACACTGTAACATTAAACTTGCAGTTGATTTGAATAACACACCAAAACATCATACTCACCCTAGATATTTCCATGGTAATACCTAAGCAAATAAAAACAGTTAGCTATGTATATACTAGCCTATTTAGAAATTTTATTCATACTTTATCTACAACTAGATGAATACACTTGTCTCGCTACGATATATATTGTTAATATAAATAAAACAAATTTGAGATTATTTTAAAGTGAAAAAGAATATTTTAAACTGAATCAATGATCTATGAAATGATCTAGATCAGGGGTCTCCAAACTACGGCCCGAGGGCCACATTCGGCCCGCGGACAGATTTTGTCCGGCCCGCGGAGAGCTAGCATACTTGAAAACTCCTTTTAGAGAACATATTTTTTATAGCAAATTAAATTTAGTTTACTGAAGTATTCTAATTTTACGTTGAATAATTATTAATATGACATCTACATTGATATGGTCATGGGCTAACTACTCATAACATTGTTGTAGGCTTATTGTTATTGTTTTTGTGATAAGTTGGATAAAGAAACATAGAATTGTAATGAGTAAAGACATGTATAATATGCAGAAAATTTAACTTCAGTATATAATAACTAACAAATTATTGAAATGAATCCAACTAACATTTTATACATTTTAAATAAAAACATAACTTATAACAAGCATAATGACATATGAAATACTAATGAGATTTATGTAATTGAGATTTTCCACTGACAATAGTTTGTAGTTGTGGACTAATTTTACTTGTGCCAATTATTAAAAGAGATTTAAGATGCTCATCAGTTAATTTAGATCTGTAAACATTTTTTGTGTACTTCATTTTGGAGAAGGTCTTTGCAGCCTTTTTTAAACGTTGCGTACTTTTTCGGACTTTTTTTTTCATCAGTGGACTATTTCACTTTTTACCACCGGCAACAATGATAATATGGTTTTGGCCCTCAGAACTTACTGCAGTAATCAGTATGGCCCTAAGGCTGGAAAGTTTGGAGACCCCTGATCTAGATGATCTCTCAAATGACCTATGAATATCACAGATTGTTCAATAGTAACTTAGGCAGATCGTAGAATGTGCTGCTGGCCTACCTATATAGAGCTGTGTTACAATGATTAAGCAATTATTACTTTGTGCAAAACTTCACGACAATCCAAGCAGTAGTGCACATTTCTATTCCAAATAAAGATACAATCTGTACTTTGATTTTACAGATATACCTGGACTGAATTGAATCATACTTCTACATTTGTATGTGGTACATAATTGAAGACCAATCAAACTGACAATTTACAATGAAACATGATAAGAATATAAGAGGGTGGTCTGATAAGTTTCCAACCTCAACATGAAGATAGCAGCACTCGTCGGTGGCAGCACTCGAATTTCGTTGTTTATCTGTTGACAGTTACTCAAGTATTGAGCTGTCATTAAATATTTGTTTTTGAAAGGCAATACACCAATGCAAATCAAGGATGAGTTGGATTCTGTGTATGGGGACTCTGCACCATCATTTACCACAGTGAAATTTTGGGCAGCTGAATTTAAACATGGCCGTAAGAGCTTGGGAGACGATGAACGTTCGGGACATCCAAAAACTGCAACTACCAACGAAAACATCGCCAAAGTTCACCAAATAGTGCTAGATGACCGCCAAATTAAAGTGAGAGAGATAGCAGACGTTATAAACATGTCAAAAGAACATGTTTGTCACATATTAAATCAACATTTAGACATGAGAAAGCTGTCCGCACGTTAGCTCACGTGAGACCAAAAATGTGTTCGAATGAACATTTCCAATGCTCTGTTGGCGCAGTTTAAGCGCAATAAATCCCAGTTTTGGCGCCGATTAATTACTGTAGATGAAACTTGAATACACTATTATACACCCGAAACAAAAATACAGTACAAACAGTGGACTGTAAAGGGGGAGGGGGAACCGGCTCCTAAAAAAGCAAAAACTGTTTTTTCGGCTGGGAAAGTGATGAAGACTGTTTTTTGGGCTAGTCATGGAGTTATTTTAATCAACTATCTTCAAAAATGAAAAACCATTACAGGAGCATACTACACATCATTACTTGACAAGCTGAAGTCAGAACTTGCGGAAAAACGGCCACATTTGCAGAAAAAGAAAATCCTGTTTCACCAAGACAACGCACCGTCTCACACCTCAGCAGTTGCCATGGCGAAAATCCACGAATTATGGTTGACCATAACTGCTTGACCATCCGCCTTACTCACCAGATCTAGCCCCAAGCGACTTCTTTTTGTTCCCTCATCTAAAAATTGCGCTCGGAGGACAGAGATTTGCGTAAAATCACCTTCGTGAACAATTATTTTACAAAGAAAAATGCCGAGTACTATTTGGACGGGTTACAGAGATGGGAGCATCGCTGGGAGAAGTGTGTAGAGGTACAAGGAGACTATGTTGAAAAACAAAAAAAAAATTTCTGAAAAAATGTCTTGTATCTTTGTTAGGTCGGAAACTTTTCAGACCACCCTCGTATATAGGCTACCTACTGTTGTCATTAATTTTTTTCCCTTAACATCCCATACTTTACGCATACCAGTTCGATTCATAACTTAAAAAAAAAATCTAAATTCAAATTTTCTCAAAACTGGATCAGATTTCCATCTCTCGCTCCGATAATGCTTAATTCAGAGGCTACACGTAAAATAAGTAAACCTAGGTCAATCATTAATATAACAAGTGCAAAATAAACTGTAATCGGCCCATCGTAGCAGAGTCAATAGAATAAAATAAAAATGCTTCTAGTTTAAATTACGGTACAAAATTTTTCACAATTTTTTCAATTAAATCAACATTTAATATTTACAACAATTACAATTAATCCAAACAATTTATAGCCAGCCATTGTTGTGTTACGCACTATTAAATTTTATTTGTGTCACTTTCCATAAAATTAGTTGTTATCAACTTGAAAAGGTTAAAAAGGTATATAGCTTATTGTAAAAGAAACGTTACCCTACATAGATAACGTAGACAGTACGCCAGTTAAGTTTAGTTTATCTATGCAAATATGCCTAGTTTATCAAGTAATATATTATTGTCTTTTAATTGCTATATTACCTTCTGCCAGTTTTTAACAACTCCCTTGTTACAACTGAAGTTAGGTTTTGTTAAAATAAAAATAGAGGCCTACAATTTTTTTTTTTTAATAAAAAAGATAACAGTTGTTATTACTAAAAAAATTAAGTTATTACGTACCGAATACAAACTAATAACAAATATCTGGTTTGATTCTACAAAAGATAGGTCTAAAACAATTGAGAGTAAAAGTTTTTTCCTTAAAATTTTTTAGTAAAAATGTTTCAACTGTGAGTGTACAGGGCTATTAAGCCACCTTAGCCTCTAAATGTTTGAAATTTTTAAATATTAACTACCATTGAAATCTACCTTTAATTTTAAAGTATGTGAGTTAAAAAAATATACTAATTTTAAATTTATTATCTTACTTCTTAGGCTTTCCAAACTACTCCCAATGCAAATACCATAATTATTTTTCTTGTAAAAGGTGAAAAAGTAACTCTTGATTATTACATCAAAATAAAAAAAAATTAATCAATAGCATTCACCAATATATCTAAATAAGTTAATTAATGTTAAAATGTTAATTGTATTCACTATTTGTACATAAATAAATAATTAACTTACTTTATGAAGATCTTGATCGAGAACTTGTGCCCAAATCCTAGCTGGCATGTAAGCAGTATCAGCGACGCACAACAGCTGTTTACTGTAATTATTGTTGTGAGGAGCCGTAGTCATGCATCCATCAGGAAATAAATCAACAAGAACCACACAATTATCACCGCCGAGCTGCGAAAGTTCTGGATGTCGCTGGATATACCAATCCGCTACGTTTGTACACTGGTTATATATTCTTTTAACTAATGATGTTTTTAAAGGTTTACCATCCACTATAACATCATCCGGTGAAACACCGTCACACCACGCCAGTACAGTTTCAATTATGCCCTTCATGCTGCACTGGAAATCCTCAAGAAACGATCCCGCTCTAATCGACACTTTTTTCTTGCATTCATTGCATATCCAATGGAATTTATCAATAATTCTGGCCTTTTTCCATTGTAATTCACAGCCATTGCATGTCGGTGTTGGACATTTTATCGATGAATGTATAAGGCCAATCTCTTTCATCCAATCACACATTTCTGCTTCTCGGCCGTCTAAGAGAAGTGGCCTAATAAAGTCTTGAAATGAGTCTTGAGTGCTGAAAGAAAATAACTCATTACTGATAACAGTAATTTAATAAAACATTCTTATTTTCTAACTTTTGCACAAATAATAAAAACCAATTATGCTCTAAAAATTATTAATTCTTCAAAATTAATTACTAGTTCTTATTCCCCTGCTTACTGTGTGAGGCAAATTCTCTTGCAGCATTTACACTGATAACTTTGTTTGTTTGTTTGTTTTTTGACCTAAATGAAGGCAACATACTCCTGACTTGAGGAAAATTTGGTATTAATCAACGAAGGCATGCAGCTGTAGATTAATATAGTGATATGTACTAGAGGTGGGCGTTTCTGCTATTTTTACAAAACGTCAACAAACTGTTTGTTGAGGGAAAAAAGCTGCTTTTTAAAACAGTTGGAAAAAACAGGTTTAGAAAACTGAAACTCAAAGTTGTATTAGCTGCTAAAACATAAAGCACATACATTCAGTTTTCTAAGACTACTTTTTCATTCCCATTACCACCACGTCCTTAAATTGTTTTTGGGTATAAAGCATTTAGATAGGATAAAAATAATCCTTATAAGTGTAGTAATAATTAAATTACATTCTCAAAACTTAATAATTATGTATGCCATTTTATATTTACAAAATGCAATGAATTTCTAATAGAAGCATTCTTTTTTTTACTTAAAAATAGTCCTTTGCTTATTTACCAAAATGCAAACGATTTAGAATATTTTTAGTTGATTAAAAAATATTTATGAATGATAATAAATATAAAAAATATGTTTAAATAAAATTAGGCTCTATATCTACAAAATGTGAGAGGTTGTTACTACAACTCGCAACAAAATAGAGATAAACGTTGACATTGACCGAACAGTTCTTACTTCACTACAAGCAACAGCAACTTTGGAATAAAGGGAAAAAGCATAAAAACAGGTTGAAGAAAAGCAGTTAGCAGGCAAACAGCAGGAAAACAGTTTTAGCGCTTGCGACAACGTTCAAATAAAACAGTCCGTTCCTTGTTTAACAAATCATAAACCAGTCCAAATCAAACTGCTTGTTTCCGTTCGAAAAAGCAGTTTGTTTGTCGTTTATAGAAAAGCAGTTTTTTTAACAGTTTGGTGTTTTCTGCGCCACTACTAATATGTACTAATAATTATTCTCAAAATTTGACCAAGAGATGCCAAGGATACAAATCTTCCATAAATGAAAGTTTTTTTTTCTTTTTATATGGAACAAGAGTTCTTATAAGAACTCTTATACAAGATGTATATATCATGACATACTAATTTAGCTACTTGTATAAAACAATGTTATGGAATTCTTTTGAAATACAATGAATAATCGTAGTTTTTTAAATTCCTCTTTTTGCAGCATAAAATTCAATAGGAGAACAAGGATGACAGAAACAAGTTAGTACCAATCCATGAATTGTTCGAGCAGTTTAACGTAAGCAAATAACATTATTCTATTGGTAAAAATGAAACTGTAGACAAAATGTTAAAGCCACTACATACACGCCATACATTCCTACAACTCATAAAATCAAAACCAGCTTAATATGAAATCAAGAGGCAATGTTTGACTGATGCCTGAACATTGTATATAAGTTTACAGCAGAAAGCGGACTGAAGGCCTCACCTAATCTGCAATCCTATAAAAGAAATAGTCTTGAGAGTTACTGAACCAAATTCAGAGTCAGGAATAGAACTTATAGTTGATATTTTTCCTCATATTTTGGCAACAGGCAATAAATTATCTCTTATTAAGAACTTTGATATAAGGACTATAAAAGAGGAAACTTTACAGCAGGTAACTTAATATTTAATACTGACATAGGCTACTCTTCTGCTCTACAAAAGATAAGGGAAAAGAAATGATGCAGCGAGTTTATGAAGATCCTTTCACAAAAGCTCTGTATGGACGTTATTACGTGCATTACGTTATACGTCAGCACTTGATAATCTGACAAGGTACTGCTGGGCATTTAGAAATTTAGAGACTTGTTCTTTGTGTGACATACACATGCAAAAGAATATACAAAGCATTTGTGCAAAAAATGTTTGGCAAATGAGTTAAAGATGCAAATAAATGTTTGAATATAAAACATGTAAGCATAACTTTTTTACACTTAGTATTTATTTTTAAAACAATTTTTTCTGTCCTCTTTATTTTTATTCTGAGATTCACACCTTATCTAGAATTTTTCTTTTCATTTTGAAAATCTTTTAATCCTATTAGCATTAGATAACATGTGAAACTCTTATTTAGATTTGCTAAAGACGAAGACAAAACATAAATTTAACGATATCACAAAGAGGGGAGGGGCAGTATAATTTAACCATTTAGCCATTTTGCAGTTTCTCAGAATTACTTCAGTTCATTACATTGCCATTAAATGTGCGAGTATAGGGGTGTTCAATGCATCTCCCAGAACTGCTCTTAGCACAAGCAGTATAGTAAATTTTCCAAGCCGAGGCGAATGAAATTCTGGCCTGTGCCAATACACGAATAGCTAAGCAAACATATGATAATACCCAAC
This sequence comes from Callitettix versicolor, assembly GCA_022606455.1. Lineage (NCBI taxonomy): Eukaryota > Metazoa > Arthropoda > Insecta > Hemiptera > Cercopidae > Callitettix > Callitettix versicolor. The sequence goes on along the minus strand of CM040186.1, from coordinate 117,256,911 downwards.
AGTCAAGCTGCTGTCAAGCCATTTGGCTCAGAACAAATTTTCTTCACGCTAGTATGCAATGCTATCAAGCTCTCAACACACTAGCTTCAAATAACTTTACAAAGCACCTGGCATGCACTCTTACTAGGTACCTGGGCATGCAGGTATTTACGATAATATCGAGCGTGCAAATGAAGTGGCAAAGAAGGGCATTAAATTGCCTTTATTACAACTGGAACCAACCTACGGTTTCACAAAATCCACTGTCTATAATGAGTATAATACACATTGCCAATGCTGGCACATTACCCCGGGCAAAAGATGATAAAATAGCTTGTCAGAATCACAAAACAACAAATGAAGCTGAGTTGATGCCGTTTGAAGCAAGTTGCAGTAAGTGTTAGTACCACTTACTAACTCGCAGGATGTAGACTACGCGTCTGAACAGATTGCTACATGTCTTTCTGGAGGCTAGGAAAAGAGCCAGATGCTAGTAAAGGGCGGAAACTCCTAGGCCTCGTTGAAGATATAGTTATCGGTTTGCTGTGTTTGATAAGTACTTGGGATGTATAATAAGTCTAGGTTTATAAACAAGGAACCTGAGTATGCATGCACGAGTAATCTAACCTATCCGTGACACAACTAACCAAGCGCTTCTGAACATTTAAACCTCCTTTATCTGAGGTATAAAATGAGATCCTTTTAGTCACACATTTATAATATTTGTTTATCTCTACTTTCAATTGTGTAAGACTTATGCCTATACAGCGTATCATCATTCAGTTTCTGAAATTGCTTATACAAAGTGAATCACAACCTATATTTAACACTTTTATTAATGTTTAAGAAAGGCTTACAATGATTGTTAAGTTATATATTCCAGAGTTTTATTGAAATAAATTTCTTAATTTCTGTTAGGAATGTTATGCTGACCCGTATATTTTCTACTACATTTCCTAGTTATGTCAATTTTACATTTGTTGATTTTATAAAATTAGAATACCAAAGGAAGGGATTAAAAAATTGTGGGATCTATTGTGCAACTAAACCTCTTAAGTATTAGTTCAGCAGGTTAGTGCCCTTAATTTCTAAAAATCCACTGGAAGCTCATCCTGCTGAAGGTCCTCAGGGTACTAGAAACCATAAATTCTCAGCCTCATGTTAGCAAGAGCCTCACAAACAAATTATGTGTACTACAGTTTCCTCCATAACCTACACACAGTTTCTCCTTAGTACATTCCTATCCAGTTCATGTGCACCACAGTGCCCGTGATTTTCTGACTTATGTATTGCCCAAAAATCTGCTGCCCCTCAAAGTCCTCTAGGAGGGATCTTTTTTAACAGGTGTTTGCTATGGGTATGCCCACGAACACATCTTGCCTGGTGTTGTTTTATTATTCACCTATTATTAGCAGATTCAGTCAAAAACAGGGAAAATCCATAGTCAGTTAGGGTCCAATAAATTCAGATGCAGATCATAGTCCAGTAAATTGGCCTGCCTCCTTATTACGCTCAACCTCCTATGCCCCAGAACCCAGAATTTTCCTGGGACAGAGCGTTCAGGTTTTCTCAACACTCCCAGACCAGCTTGGACTGAATTATTAGGCTCACAAGTCTTTAACTGTTGCCTGAGTATTGGCATAAAGATGAATTCGTCTTCTTAAAGGCCTGTCTCAAATTGTCCCAAATGGTCATTAATGGTCATTATCTCAGCCTGAAATATCGTTGCATACTGCCACAGGGTAACAACTTTCTTCACCCTTGGTCTCAAGCAGTACACCCCAGCACCAGTTCCTGTATTTGTCCTGGAGCCATCCATATACCATCGATTATTCCATTGTAAAAAATGATTGTTATACTTAGTTCTGATAATAAAATAATTTAAAATTCATCAGCAAATTTTAAAATTCATAGAATTTGCAAAGATGTATATATATATTTATTTATTTAAGGTGAAAAGTACATTGAGGCTATTATCACTTCTCTAAATGTAAGTGTGAGTGTAAAGTGTTAGTCGTAAATATAGTGTTATAAGTGTGTGTGTTAGACTTAGGTACCGCGAGGGACGTCTAAATCCTCTCAATAGGTGCAGCTAGTCTATAGCCCCTGCGGGAAAATTATACTAAAAACACAATGTCTTCTTGGTAAAAGAAATGTTTTTTTAAATAAAAAAAGTGAAAAACCAAGTTGAATATTCATAAATGTTATATAAAATGTCTTTCCCGAATTTAAAAAAATACTTTACACAAATATTGCAAACGAATTGCTCAAACTTTCATCAGTTACAAAGTTAGAAACTCTTTTTTTTACAGTACGTAAGTTAATTAGAAAAAAAAAAAAAAAATTTTCTCTATTTAATAGCTTACTATTTTAAAAGGTTTCTACTTAAAAATAATATATGTTCATCAGAGAGAATACAGATTAAAACTAGGTCAATTTAAAAAAACACAACATTTAGTCTAAATTTAATTAACTAAATTAGTCTTGACAAGTCTTGATGCTAACTCCAAAACTTAAGTCAATGACAGAATTTATTTTAATCTATATTATTGATCATATCTAACCTTATACTGTAGTTTTTATGTTGGCTATTTTAATTTACAACTTAAAAAAATAACTTTCTAATTTAAAATTTTAGAAGGAACTACTTTTAAATTACCACAACGTCATTTTTATGTAAAATGTAATATTTAGAAATAGAGCATCAGAAACAAACCACAGAAAATATTAAAATAGAAACTAACAATAATTACTGAAAATTAAATCGTAATTTCAAAGATGGTTTTCTATTTAAAGTCCGAATAAGTTGCCCCTCCCTATTAAGTTATAAATACAAACTGGTAACGGGTCATAATGGTAGCCTGTTGCACAGAAAATCAATACATAATATTAGGGTGAAATAAAAGATAAAAAATATTAACTGATTTAAAGTGTTACCTGTGTGTTGATTTTAAGGATTCTAACGGCGCACTGCACTCCATATTGGCTAAATATTTTTTACTTAAAATTGTTGAGTATTTAAAGTATTAAGTTTTAAAAAATGTAAATCAACTTTACAGAAAATTTTTAACAACCTTCTCTATTCACACGCCATCTTGTTATGCTCCTTTCTTTTGTTTCGGTATTTTTTCATCAACAAAGAGCCAACATAAAATGTGGGAAATTAAAAATCCCTTCTTTTTCATACGAATTATAGTTAATTAGATTAATATTATTAATTCCATTGTTAAATTTCATTTCTACGTCTTACAATTTCATCTACATACTTTTGTCTAACTTTAAATTTCACGTTAAACTACTTTCTCCTTAATGACATAAAATATAAAATTTCTTTGTTCCAAATGCTTTGGTCACACTGCTACCCAGCTGAAATTCTATATTATTGTTACAGTAGTGTTCAACTTGTAGCGCTGTTGATGTTGCAGCTGATACTGGATGTAGACGTATAAGTGTGTAGTGTATGCAAGATATCGGACATGTGCTTATTGTGATGTTTTGATTTTTTTTAAGGTTATAAAAATAATATTTTGATTTTAATATAAAGTTATTAAATATATAATTACTTTGGAACGTCTAACTAAGCCTAGTTAAATTTTGAAATTGAATAGTATATGTAAAATTTAGGACAGTATTAAAAATAATGGAAACTGACAGGTCATACCTCTGTGGCTGTAAGGGAATACGAACTTGTTTGAAATGTGAAACTGAGTTTGGAATTAAAAAGAATTATGTTACAATAAATGAGGTGAGATATTTCTGAGAGTTTTTTGCAAGCTTAAGAATTTTTAAAGTAGGCTAGTTTTGTTAGTAGCCTTACTGAGGGCCTATACCTCCTTTTTGAAAACAAAAGTGTCTTTCTCTGTGGTATTTGGTAAAAACCTAGATATCAGCCACCCCTTAAAAAAACTAACACTAGTGGAATTATTAATTAAATATTTTTTAATGTGAATGTAAGTAGGCTGTCAAATTGCAAATGGGATCACAGTAATAGTATGACTAACAATAATTGTTTTCATTGGCAATATGTTTTCCTGAATATAGTGGTAAACAAATTTACAAGCACACTCACGTGCACACACATACATACATACACACACACACAATACTTTGACATTTTTCTACCCCAGCATTTTTGTTTTTATTTGCACTAATTTCTTCAACTAAACATTTTACAACCAGACATAAACTTTTGAGATGTTTACTTAAGTAATGATTTTAACAATTTTTATTGTTTTATTATGTATTGTTATTATTCAGTTAAGATATCTGCCTGTGGAAGATTGAATTTATTACAATAAGTTACGATTGAAGCCACTTTTAACATAGTTATATGTTGATACATCATTGCTGTTTACTTTTCATTCACAGCTAGATTTAGTACACAAGATTGCTAATCCGTCTCAGTGAGATACTGTTCATGCGTGTTACCACATTATTATAAGTTACTTATTATGTTAATAATTCTTGTACTGAAAACTTTGTTGTTTGTCAGCCATTATTTGTGAACGTTGTGATTTGCTGAGTTGGCTTAATACCCAACAACTGAGTCAAAATTCTTCATTCATTCAGTTCTCAAGTTCATTCATTGTTAGTTATTCCTCAACTACATTTATAAACAAATAAGATTAACATTTTTCTGACTTTAAAAAAAAACTTGTCTCGTCATTAGACTGTAGATTATTATATTATTTGTACAGTTTAATGAATAAAATTATGTTTTATTTAAAATAAAACATTATTTTTGGAGAGCTAACCAAGCAACTTTTCTTGTGCTTACATTACGCCAAACAATTATCAATTTAAAAAAAATCTATGCTACTCAGTCAGTTTTTGAAAGCGCCAAGAAATTTTTCCACAATTTTTTCAGAAAAACTGTCTCTGGCTATCATAAAAAAATCACTTTAAAGAAAAAAAAAGAACAAAACACTTTTATACTGTGGCTAAATCATTAGGCTACTATTGTTCTCTGGTTATTTTAGGTGACAAGGGTAGATTTTTTTAACTTATATATTTTTTGAATAAGGAAGTTATAGTGAACTTGAAATAAGACATTTCAGGAGAAGAAAATTAAAATTACAGGCTTTTCTAGCATAATTTTGTTTTCAATTTCAGTTGAAAACGTGCTATTCATACTGTCTACATTGCAATACATTGTCAGATGGGTTAGACGTGGATCATTCAAAACATAAAGGCGTATGTCTACCATTCCCAGGCATTTACATTAAGTTAGACTTCATTTCTTGTGAAGAAGAGGAAAAATTGATTCATTCCCTTGATAGCATACCTTGGGATTTATCGCAGAGTGGACGTAGGAAACAAGTAAGTGGGGTGTACAAATTTTCAACATTTTATTAGAATATGTTTGTATAATACCAACGCCTTGTCCCCTCTGAGGAGGTGTACGAAGTTGAGAATGCCAATCAGAGTGAAGTAAAATAGAGACTTATCTCTGTTGGAGTGGGTGTTCCAATACAGGAATCTCGTGCTTAGCTAAAATCATCTTGACAACCAATGCAGTATGGGCCATTGCCTTCATGAAAAATCTATAACTTGTTTTTTTACAACTTCTTAGACTTTCATGGAAAGTAGTTAATACTTCAAGATATCAAAGTTATTGAAAAAATACAGTCAACATGGTTTTAAGTTTTGATATAGATTTTCAAACTTTCTTCTGTCTTAGTGAATGGTGGCTCTTCCATTGCATAGATGGTTATATATGTTATTATTCTTTCCAAGAGTTTAGGATCTTTTTTGATCAATTTCAAAATGTCAGCTTAACTCTTCATTCAATAGTTCTACTATTCAGATGTAAGATTTTTGAGTACCATTTTTAAACAAACTTATTTCATCTTAAAATGTTCGTGCAAAACCTACCAAATCGATTCTTCATTGATTCTGAAGTATAACTTGGATGTGTGCCATTTTCAATCTTTTCTCGCCTTTCTTTGAATGATTTAAACCATTCAAAACCTCAGTGCATAATAAAAATTTGTCACCGTACATTTGTTTCAACAAAGAATGAGTTTCTGAGGCAGCCTTTGCAAGTCACTACAAACTTCACATTAATATGTTGTTTTTTTTTTTTGAATGCTAGGCACTTTTCTGACAGGTAGGGGATGCACGGTATAGTATGAAAAAAGGCCATAGCCCGACTGAGGGGTTGGCAGTCATATCAGCAGCAGGATGTAAAGGGGGAGGTCACATAACTGGGCAATGTAGCATTTGGCCTTGACACACTCGCTGGTTGTCTTTAGACAAATCAGTCCTATTATTTTTTAGCCACACCTCTTATCTATTATGTAGGTTATTATGAATCAGAAAAATTTAGTATATTGTTGTAGAGAGCAAGAAACTTGACTTACGGTAATGTTATGTTTTATAGACTGTGTCTTGTGTACTTATTATTTTCATTTTATGTTATAGAATTTTGGACCAAAATGCAACTTTAAGAAAAGAAAACTACAACTAGGTAATTTCAAAGGCTTCCCAGAAAGTACAAAATTTATCCAAGACAGATTTAAATCAGTTGATCTTTTAAAGGATTATCAAACTATCGAACAATGTTCACTCGAGTACGATCCAGCTCGCGTGGTGCATCCATAGATCCTCACATTGACGATTGTTGGATCTGGGGTGAACGAATTGTCACAGTTAATTTAATGTCAGATTCTGTATTAACACTTACACGGTACCACGGTGATACAAAGCGATACAATCTAGATTTGGTCGAAGACAAGTTTGCAAAAAATATTACAGAAGAAAATTCTGATATTACTGTTCGAATACCAATGCCTAGAAGGTCGCTGCTTGTATTGTATGGACAGGCAAGGTATTGTTGGGAGCATATGGTGCTTAGAGAAGACATTCGTGAAAGAAGAGTATGCCTAGCTTATAGGGAATTCACTCCACCTTACCTTCAAGGAGGAAAATTTTTTGAAAGAAGTCAACCGGTATTGGATCAAGCCAAAATATTTTTTTAACAGCAGGTTTGTGTTAATGAAAATTAAATATGTGTACAAAATCAGTTTTAGAAAGGCTACTATACTGGTACATTTTTTATATTTACTTTAAGTTAATACATGTACCAAGATTAATTAAGAACTTTATTATAACAAGTTAACATCTGTTAACTTTATGATATTTTTTTTTTTTAATGTAAAGTACAAGAATAATACAACATTCGTAAACCTAAAACAAGAATAACTTGATTTTACTGTGAAACTTCTTTTAAAATGTAGTTAAAAACAACTGTTTTTATTAATTACTCTACTGTTTTAATTCAAAGTTTTAAACAATATTTGTTTTTCTTAACTATTGTATTTATAAAATAAACAATCAAATACGTATAAGTTATTACTGTATAATAAATAATAATATGCTATAATAGTCATTTTTGTGCAAGCCTTTTATCACATATTATTTAATTGAAAATAATATAAAGTCTTATATAAACCCCTAGACACGAATTAATTGTAAGAAACTGTGAATTTTACAATCAATTTTTTGCGTAAATTATTGTAAATATACGTAATAGGTATAATTATTAAGAAATAAATACTGGTTGTTTAAAATTGTATGTTTAATTTTTAAGTTTTTGACCTACTCAGTGATTATTATTAAAGTTGAAACCAGAGCCGCCAAAAGGGGTGGGGAAGAGGCATAATGTCCTATGCGTCCAAAGTGAAAGAGCCTTTAAGAGAGGGCCCAAAGCTATGGATAACGTACCCAATGTACCAAAATGTGTAATTTTATTCAGTCAAAGTTATCTTTTGGAAGATTGATAACCAACAAATAAATAGGCCCTAATATACATGAATTTTGAAACTTTAATGCTATTAGCATTAAAACTTGCCAGTCTAGTACAGCTATAAGATACTACAAACTATAAGACATACCTTAATTTTTAAACAATTTTTTAAAAACAGTTTTTTTACCATTTTTATTATTAGATTACAAAGCCAGCGGTGGTCTAGTGGATAGCGTACTAGGCTTTCACCCCGAGGACCCGGCGAGGGCTTGGCATTTTCATACGCTATAAAATCATCCCACCGTCTGCATTAGCCCAAGTGTGCACAATAGTCGGACGTTAAACACCAAAAAAAAAAAAAAATAAATAAATAAATAAAAAAAAATATTAGTTTATTTTTATTTTTTGCATTACGAAACTACAATGACACATTATAGGCTAAACAATAAATGTTTGTAAAAACATAATCAGTATAGAAGCAAATTATAACCTGCTTTATTATTCAGTTTAACTTGTTCTGTTTCATTTTTTCACTACTAGATAGTGCTCTTTATATGTGTGTTTGGGAACTCTTCAATTTTTAACTTTATTATTATTGCCACGCCCATGGGTACGCCTTTCTACGCTATAATTGGTTTTTAACTATTTGCAACTGACTATGTTACAAGTTATTTAGTTTTGGACTATTTGCAAAAGGGTTTCTTTTACACGAGAAATACAAGAATCATTGCAAAAAGTTCATATTGAAGAAATGCAATTACACCATTTGCTGTAGACTATTTTCAAGCATTTGTTGTTTTGCCCATTTACAATGTGGACTTATTTCAGGCATCCCCAGATTCTGGGTTTGTGATGGCGGAGTGGGAGGGAGACAGTGTTAGCAAACATGTGAACCCCTGCAAGTCATGTTCGTCGCATCGGTGCACTGCTGATGCCAGATAGAGACAGGTTTAACATGGCATCGAATATATGGCCATTGTTAAGGCGGTAATTTAAAATCAAACTGAACATTTTTACATTAATTTCAAGTATAAGTCACACCTGAATTTTGGAGGCAATTTTTTGATGAAAAAACTTGTCTTATAATCCATAAAATACCAGTTATTTGTGTGGTTTTTGTAATATACTGCATGTATTTCAAGTCATTTCATTTTGATCTCCTGAAATAACTTAAATGAAGTTTTAGAGGGGTAATTTAAAAAAAAATGTTCCATGCCCTCTTCTGTGTTGTTTTTTAACAAAGGCTTTTCTCTCCGGCGAAAAACCTTTAAGTTATCATTGCCATCTTAACAAAGGCTCCATCTCAAGTGTTTGCTCTTGGCCCCTAAATCCCTTGTGGCTGCCCTAGAAATTGCAGATTCTTGAACTGTATCAACAACCGTGTTCCTTAATATATAAATATTAATTTATGCACTAACACCTCATGCATTATATTCAAATGGCCTTTCCTAAAAAAAATATCCCATTTAAAAATGAGCTATTTAGATACTTGACTTAAGACTTTGAAGTAAGTGCCAATCCAGACTTGTAGATTACTTTTTGATGAGTCACTAAAATTTTTACACATTTATTACTTTAAATTAAAAATATTAACCAGGTTGACACTTAATCCTTAAAAGTTTTTTAAATATGTACACATTTATTACAGTATTACAATAGAATAAAACATCCGATTTAATTCAAACTTGTCACATAAATAGTTCCAGCCATTTCAAATTTATAAAAATTCATAACACATTTTGAAAATCTAATTTCACCATTGTAACCTGCATAAAGTAACATTTAAAATGTGTAAGGGTGAGTTATGCAGATTTTAAGACTGATTATGAATGGTGTAAATATATTTTCAAAAAGTGAAAGACGAAAAAAATATTGTGATATCACTTTTTTAAAATTCACTTCCATGACATCAGCGAGGCAGCTGAGTGCTATGATTATTTCAATTTTCAATATAAAATTCAATGCGGAAAATAATCTGCTAGGTTAGGTTAGGTTTCTAATAAACACCAAAATCTGGTTTTGAGGTTTTTTGCTTTTACATTTTTAAAGCGTCAAGATGTTTAAAAAAGAAATGTGCATTAACAATTACAAAACATTTTAAGAACAAATGCAGTAAAATTATATTTAAATATATACTAAATGTGCTATTTTTTTCAACCTTTGAATCTACAGTGAAGTAGCCTGTTTAGCAGTAGGTGGCGGAACTGCGCATTGGATGATAGCTCATCTCTCCCACGACAACCACTGCCATTTTGAACAGCCACGTCTATTGACCTCTGCCATGTATGACTTGAGAAGTGTTATTTGTTTTCTTTAGCCAGAAGGGAATAACACTGCAAAAATTCATCGCAGAATGAGCCAAGAGTATGAAAATAATTCGAAGGAAGAACTAGGCTGTATGGCGGGAGGTCAGAAACTTTGTATTGGAACTGCACAAGAACCATTAGGTTAGGGCCATATGGTCATGCATCGTCATAATCAAAACAGCCCTAGAAGAGCAGGCCTCATATTTTCTTCCGAATATGTCTGTAGTCGACATAATGTCAGAAAAAACGCATCTGCATAGAACGTTTTCATGGAATTGTTCATTCCATGAAATTCACCAGAAACACATTGAACGTAATCCTTCATTCCATGAAAGCCACCAGAAGCATGGCTTTATGGTACTCTCGTACACTGTAATGAAGTTTTCACCATATACTCGGCTCATTTTGCACAGCTTGTTTACTGATGAATTTCTGTTGCATTTCTTTTCTGCTCGAAGAAAATAAACACTTCACAATTCATACCTGGCAGGAGAATCTATAGATGTAGCCATGATTACAACTCTGCAATTCAACTCAAAATGGCAACATGAAGTTGGAAATAGCAGTGGATATAATGGGAGAGATGCACTGTGCATTTGCATTTCCGTCTCCTACCGCTTCATAGGCGATATCATGATAGATTCAGAGGTTGAAGAAAAATTAGCTCTTATATTGAAATCAAATTTACTTAAATATGTTTCAACACCGTTAACACTTCTAATACTATTTAATAAAAAGCTAGTGATACACAACTACAATTAACACTGAGCATGCTATCATAAAAGGCTTGATTTGAGTGTTCTCAGTGTGATGCTTTATTTTTCTCTATCTGTATTAATAGTAAAGTCACTATTATTGTATTAATAAAATTCTGTAATAATATAGAAACAACATGTCATTTACACAGTTATTATTTGTCTTTAAACAGAGACATACATAGGAGAGGGGATCATGGGGATGTATATTTCCCCTCAAAATGTCCAGTAAAAAATTGAAACGGTAATCAACATTAGGGTATGTGCGTTGAAATAATTATGAAAGTAATAAGTATGAATAAAACCTCTCATTATGGCTGTTTCTTTAGTTATATTTTTTAATTGGGTAACAATTTTATTTCAACGTACTGGTGTTAGGAGCGACCAGCCAAACTTTACCAGAGACAGGATCTGTCTGGGACGATGTGCGCAACACAGCGACACCAAAGCCAAACTTCAAACATTGGCTATTTCTTAGCCAAGGAAAATATTCTTTTCTTTCTTAACTCTACTAAATACAGAACTTGTTTTTTTTTTATTGGGCCTAAACTGCTAAAACTAGGAAGATAGTTGAGATAATACGAACATCTTTTTAAATGTTTAGAATTTTATTAATTTAATGTATTATTATTATTATTGGCAATTCATTTGGGAGGGGAAATGTTTAAAAATAAGTATAATTAGTTGACCAAATTGCAAGTTAAGTTTTTACTGTTTTTTTAAAATATTGAAAAAATAGATTCAAATAACTGATGTACTCCACATCACACTTTCTATAGAATTTATTTCTGTATTTAATAAAGTTTAAAATCCTGGGTACGCCACTGTCCATCTATTTCTACTGTGTGACTAAGCAATATGACCCTTACTTTGCACATTGACCTAACCTTTCGTTTAGTCAGTTACAGAACTTGGAGAAGTGACGTAAAATGTTTGCGAGTGATCATCCTAGTGAAATTAACAGAATTATTTTCTAAAATTCTCTACACTTCATCAGATGAAAATATAATATCATGTTTGACAGATATGTAAAAATGTCAATTTTGGTAATTTTCCTGTCAATTATTGTTGATTTCTACAGCTGAAAATGATGATGCCAAAATCTGTCAAAGGGTGAGTCATATAATATGGTAACATTTTAAGATTTGGAAATTTTAGGTAAGGTGTCTGCCAATTTAAAAACCATTAAAAAACACTTTTTACAAATAGCCTGACACTTTTGCTGAATAATGGCTCTCCACCACAGGCACCTTGATGTGAACCCATTGGTACATGTACTTTGAAACTTCCATCACATTGTCACTGTACACATGGTAAATTTCAAACAGTTTGTGGAAATCAAATATGATTCAAATCAAATGCTATTCAAACTTGGTGGTGGGAATTAATTAATTTTTGTTGACTAGTTTACATATTATATTCCTTGACTTGGTGAATCAGACAACACTACCAATTTAACTGTGAAGGAACTGTTTTGTATTCAAAGTAGGAAGCATGTATGAGCTTAATCAGAAGGTAATTAAGAAATACTCTTCATTATTTAGAAACAATTCTGAGAAAATTACAAAACTATTAAATTACTGTTGATATATTCAATACAGTATGCTGTACAAGAAGTGTTAAAAATATAATTATTATGTTAAATATTTTAAAATAGTTTATATGATTTCCATTCAGACCCAAACACTAAATATGAGTTATTTATCTATACATTACAAAATATAAATTGAACATATCAATCCTATGCAGATGTTTTTTGTTTGAAATATTTCTTTATATTTAGTCTTATTTAAACAGCCTTTCATGGGCAGTTTCTTGTGAAGGTTCTGTCCGAAGATTCCAGTCACCTAAAACAGAATCATACATATTAATCTAAAATAATAAAAACAAAATATAATGCTTGCGCATATCTACTTAGTCCAGCAACTGTAAGCTAACTAATGATTTTACAAAAGCAAGCCTGTTTTTTATGCTTCCTATTTTAATTAATGACTACTAACATAGAACCTAGAAGCAATACTTATTTTTTTCCACCAGTAATTATTCATCAAAACTATGGCACCTGAAATTATATTTTTAATTTACGACCAATGTTAATTTTTGAAACGGTTAACAATACCAAGCCCTATTTTGAATGTAGATATTAAAATTATATGCTTTTGTTTAAGATAATGTGTGCAGCCGCCTCGGTGGCCTAGTTGATAGCGTGCTGGGCTTTCACCTCGAGGACCCGGGTTCGATTCCCGGCCAGGGCTTGGCATTTTCATACGCTATATATCATCCCATCGTCTGCATTAGTCCAAGTGTGCACAATAGTCGGACATTAAACAAAAAAATTAAGATACAGTAATGTAGTTTACCATACCCATTTGTACTTGATTGAACATGTATTCTGTTTCATTTTATAATTTTAAATTCAAATTTTCCTTGAGTAATCTTTTTTGTTCAAATTATGAAAAGTACTCGAAATGTAGCATTTATGACTCACTAGGTGTACTGTAAGAAAACAGGGCTTTAAAATGCATTTCCATTTAATTTAATTTGAATTAAATTAATTTTTTAACTTGTAAATAGCATGATGTAATAAACAGAATTGAAGACAAGCTTTCTTGTAAACAAATATTGATTGCTTATATTTAAAGCAAAATCTTGTTAAGATTTTGATACACTTGGTTTGTGAAAAATGTTTATGTTATAACACACACACACACGCGCGCGCGCGCACACGCACACACACACACACACACACACACACACACACACACACACACACACACACACACACACACACACACACACACACACACATTCATTATACACATTCAGTGTTAATACACAATTGAATGTTTACACTGTGCCAGGCTATTGTCAACATTTTAAAATAAACTACAGTACTAATTCTATTAAATTAAAACAATAAAACTGTCTAGTCTTATAAAACACAGACTGAATGTTTAGTCACTATAGATGCTAAACAAAAAAGGAAGGATTCTATGTGTACAACTTGCATACTCTAAAAATGGAGGTGAAAGTTTTAAAGAAATATTTAAAAATATTCTAACATATTTTTGCAGAACTAATATTTTGAAGTAATACTAAAATGAAACCTACCGTGGCAAATTAGAACTAAATAACCCTTTACACAAAATGTAAACCTTGTTATAAAATAAAAAAGAATGCGCTTAAATATAAACTTTTGTTCTTACCTTGTTTTTTATTTGTGTTAGCGGCCAGTAAGCGTCACAGCACAAGCACATCAATTTAGTACGCTACAATAACTACAATGTCTACAACAATTGCTACATAAAACTACACTACCAAAATAACGGAAATTAATTTGTACTTAAGAAGTAAACAAACTACAGTATTTGAATTTAATATAGGCAAAACACAAACATACGACAGAAGAAAACTCTAAAAAAATTCCTTTTAGCTAATGTTTCTTAAAAAATTCAACACCCATTAATTTCATTTTTATTGTCTTATAAAGGCAAGTGTAAATAATAATAATTTATTGTGTAAATAAAAAAAATACCGTATGCAATTATGATAACACAAAGATACTTTTGACAATGTTTCGTTTCAATTAGGCCTACCTGAACGTTCAATATTTTATCTAATCAAAATAATTCATTTTCAGGTGGCAAACAGTGATCAATAAATATTAACAATGAACATTTCGACATATATAAAAGCATGTTCATAACTACAAGCAACAGAAATATTTTTTAAGTAAAATCAAATTTATATTTTTATAAGGCCCTGTTCTGAAAATAGTACGATTTAATTGTTAATTTACAAAAAATAATGACGTAAATGCAAAATAAGCTGAACAATTGCAGGCAGTGAACATCTAAAAGCAACAATACCAGACAAACATATTTATAGTATTTTATTGGTTTGTATAGTAATATACAATGTTACACTTAAAGTTTAGCATTATATAAATAATTATACATTACATAAAAAAAATCTTTCTGTAGTTTAATTTTGTTTTGAAAAAAATGAAAATCGAAAACTTTCATAAAATATTATGATTTTATGAACTTATTAGTTTTTTCCGAAATGAAATGAAAAATTATCACATTAGATTTTATGAATATTGAAGCACTGACTCTTTAAATTTTATACATTTTAAGAACATAACTATAAATTTTGAATATTTCTAATGGACTGGAAAACTCAAAGCAAAAAAAATCTTTATTGTTATAGGTCGGTCGGGCTATATAGATCTACCAATGTTGTTATAAAAAAATGTAATAGATTGTCAATAAAAATGTTTTAAGCTTTCGCGACTTATGGATATTTGGCGCAGCTTTCCGCCCGTTATTAAATCAATAAATTCTTGTTTTAATAGTTCCCATCAGCAACTGAGAACTTTTTTATATGTAACAAAAAATTTTTGGAGTCATTTTGTCTCAGAAATTGTTTGTTTTATGTGTACTTGGTAGAAATGTTTTAGTTTGTAGAAAAGTATAAAGTATTATCATTTTAGTTATAATATAGAAAATTAAAACTAAAAAAAACTATTGTTAAAGGGTTTTAAATGAATAAAAATTTATTGAATTGAGAATGCGCAGTGTCGATATTGAAATATTATATTTACTATACTAACTTAAAGAATATGTATGATTTATAATTACACCTACTTCAAAAAAATAAGAATTATTTTGAATCTACAAAACATTTTGTACTCAGAAACATATTATTTTTTAATTTGAGACTTTAACTGTACGGAAGTCGGAAAATAATAAGGTTTATCAAAAATTATTACACAGTCTTATTACTCTCAACAAATTTCGACACTTTACAGTACATTTAAAGTGATATACCAAGTTGACGACACAACTAAACGATTGAGTAGTGGATAAGTTAAGGACAGCTTACATTAAAAAAATATATCAAAACAGATATTATCTCGTAGATCACAGATAATAAAAGAAATTATTAAAAGCTCTTTAAAATTTTCCAGAATATTAAGATAAATCTCTTTGTTCTGGGAGGCGCAACACTCTGAAATGAAAGATTGTATCTCAACTTTCATAGTTGTTTTGAAATTTTACTTTAATCATAGTGACAAATTACACTTTTCTGAACATTTATTCACAATTCACTTTACTTGGTTCTTAAACCCAACTTGGCTGAAAGTTTTGTTTGTAGTTTGTAACTTATAATTAATTATAAAAGACGTGTAAAGTTCAAAACAATAGTAAGTAATAATTAAAGTTTTATTTTCGAATAAAACTATGCTTTTTTTGATACACCTCATTATAAAACATATATTTAAGAACAACTTCCCTTTTAATTTAATTAAAACTGTATTGAGGTTATATTAGGCTATTTTGTTTTCACAAATATAATATTAATAGTATGTCATGAACATTTTAATAATCATAAGTGAATAATAATTATTTGTATTGTGAATTAATTTATACAAAATTGTCCGAAAACAATGCTTTTTCCTGAACCCTATTTTCGTTTCACATCTGTTATCGTCATATACATGACAGGGCCCTTCTC
This sequence comes from Callitettix versicolor, assembly GCA_022606455.1. Lineage (NCBI taxonomy): Eukaryota > Metazoa > Arthropoda > Insecta > Hemiptera > Cercopidae > Callitettix > Callitettix versicolor. Next base: position 117,240,604 of record CM040186.1, on the reverse strand, counting down.
ACCCTTTTCACCTTGAGTATAATTACTTATCAGCTTTTCTCTCATTTCCCAACGTTGCCTTTCTCGTTCAGTTTTCTGGAAGCGAATCATTTTACCCAAAGAACAGGCAAATATCACCCCGGCCAACTGTTAACAAATATAAATGTATAAGCTTTAAGACAATTATTGAATATTATTATTATTAATTGAATATTAAGACAATAAAATGCAGATTTATTTGAATGATAGTTATACAAAATCAGTACTTTGAAACTGAAAAGGCAATGTTTTAGAAGTCAATAATATTGACTTAAAGAAAATTAATTAAATGATTGGGATTATGACCTATTCTTCCCGTCAGTGATCTATCAACTCACCTCAAAGGCTACGGTGGTTTCGAAACTCTATAGTTTCATCTTCAGGCTGTTATACAAAATGTTAAATCCCTCTGTCGAGGTCGTCACAAAGTCAAACAAAACATTAAAACATACATCACAAACACTAAGCACAATTACACGTTGTAATTGTAGCAGTCCGGTTTTAACGACGTACGTGTTGCGTGTGTAGCTTGACCAAGCTGAATATTTTAAAAGTGTAATTGTGCTCAGTGTTTGTGATGTATGTTTTAATATTTTGTTTGATTTTGTGACGACCTCGTCAGAAGGATTTAATATTTTGTATAATGGCCTGAAGATGAAACTATAGAGTTTCGAAACCGCGGTAGCCTTTATGAGGTGAGTTGATAGACCACTGACGGGAAGAATAGGTCATAATCGTAATCATTTGAATATGTGGTCCGGTGGTTATGTTACAATAATGAAAATTAATTATGTCATGCAGCCTGTTTCGCTGACATGATAGAAGAAAATTTCCAAAAGTTCTCTTTATTGTAACTTTTTGAAATTCTGATTTCAATCAGCATTAAAAACTGGATATAGCAACATTAAAAAAAAACAAATTACATTGAAAATACAAAAATAAACCCTGATCAATGTCAAAAAAGTCTTAATTTCAACGGATTTTGAAAATTCAATATGCTAATTTCTGCAGATTTTTAATGCTTTTTACGATGGCAAAATTATATTTTCAAAAATGTGCAAAACAAAAAAATTATGAATTTTTAAAAATTTGAAATGGTCACTGCTTTAAAAAAGTTGAACAAATTTTCATGGCTAATGAACTTATCAGTTCTCATTTCAACATCCCTGGGTCTTAACATAATAGTGTTAAAAATATCTTTCTTATTGTACTAACATGATTAATTTCAAAAATAAAAGCGTAACTCCATAAATGAAACCTAAAATTTAGTATACCATTAAAGTGATGTATTACTAGGTATGCATCAGTTAAAAAAGTCATAGTGTAATTATAATAAATTGTATAATAACCTAGCATAAATTCACTAACTCTGCTAACATACTAGTGCATGAATAATTATTGCAACTGTTCACCTGTAACATTGCGATGGTAGTGGCAGTACCCACTATTAAAAGCGCACTTTCCCTAACAACAAACTCCAGCCGAGGCAAGCACCCTCGTGAATACGCTACTATGCATTTATTGTTTTCGTATTCAGGACAGCATGACGGTGGAACAGTCAATCCAGAGTTACTTGGTGTATTCCAAACATTTTGCCAGTCTGCTGAACTTTGTAGGCCGCAACAATGAAGCTACAAAAAGTAATTCAACCTAAATACTATTGTTGTAAAATGTTTTGAAAAATTTCAAAAATACTTGTTAATTATTCTAGAGTTTTCGGTAATAAAGATATTTGTATTGATTTTTTTTTTTGGCGAAAAACCGTTAAGGTTATCATCACCGTCACATAAAATGAAGGTATAAAAAAAGGAATTAACAAAATTTACTTATATATAAAAATAAAACAACAACAAACTATAATAGTAAAAATAAATTAAACAAAATTTAAATAACAGGTATAACTATATCAATAATAAATACTTAAGAACTAAATAACAATGAATAATGAATAAAATTTAATAACAATTCATAAAAGTATACATAAACATAACAGAAATAAAGTTTTTTAGATAATAAATAAATAAAATAAGACAAGAAATAACAAATATATAAATTAAATTTTATACATTTGTATTGACTATCTACGAAATATTTAATTATTTAAAACTTGTTTATGCCTTTGAGTAACAGAAAATGTAGTCTGCATCAAGAAAGTATGCACCTGACTTTAGAATGTCATAACTACACAGTAAAAATTCTGCGTAATTATGACATTCTGTACATAATGTCATAATTACAGAATGTCAGTTATTAAAACCTGTTATTTTTGCAATAAAGCATAGACAAGCTCTAAAAATTACTGTATCATAAAATTTGTAAATTTTGTTATTGTTTTCCAATGGCTTCATCTGGCTCACGCCATCTTTGATCTTGCTTCCCAGTAGAGGCCAGGGAGGTCTCTTCATCTAATTTTCTGCAGACCAGGAGATGGTCCTTGTTCATGATGGTGTCTGGGCATTCACAATGTGCAGTTGTCATAGTTTAATATCTTAATTTTCTTCAGGTGTTCATTCAAACAGTCGTGTCCAGTTGTCAGCTGAAAGACCAAGACAGATGTCCTCCTCTGGAGGTCCTTGACCTTCCTATACAAGTCTAATACATTCTCATAAGGCTTGTTCTTTATGTCTTCCTTGACTTTGTAAATTCAAGATAAGATGTTCGCTTCAGTGCACTAATCCTAGCCTCCAGTGTGAGCATTCTTTTTGGTTTCAGTGTGTAAATTTTATATCCAAATAAAATACAGAAAAGTAGGGTTCTTATTCTACTTTTCATTATTTCCTTGATACATTTGCAAAGTTAAATTTAACTCTGTTAAATTTTTTACTATAAATTCTTTTTCAATATGTTGTAGTACAGAAAATATATATATATATATATATATATATATATATATATATATATATATATTTATTTATTTATTTATTTATTTATTCACCAAGTGTGAACTTTGTATGTGCCTCTAGACAGCTGTGAAGCATATCTCTAAAGAATCAATGAATTCTACACTGCCTTTAGTTGTTTTTGTAAAAAAAAAACTATATAATTTTCTACATATTTCTGAATGAACAGCTAATATTTCTGAATGGTAACCAACAACAAGTTATATTTTAACATCCTAAACTCGTACATGTTTTTCCTTGGTCCAGACTTTAGTAATAAATTAATACTATGATATACATTTTAGCTATAATCAAGATAAAATTATTTCACTACCAGTGGTTTCTTTGTTATACAATCATCACTCGATAATTCACAACTCTATAATTCATAAAACTCTAATTCATACTAAGACACTGAAACCTTGAAAGTTAAAATTATTTGATCACCAGTCACTTCTCTGTTATGTAATCATCACTTGATAATTTGCACCTCTATTATTCATAAATCACTTTAATTCGTACTGAGATAATGAATCTCAAAAAACTGGATAAATCGTATAAAAACAATGAATTTTGGTCTCTACCTTATTTCGTACTAAGGAAGCTCAAAGTCCACTCTGTAATTCGTACACAGCCTTTTTGCCTCTATAAATCGTACTAACTGGTTACATTTCTTGTTTATACTATGTAGGCACAACAATATTTGTTGAATCATAAACTTGTACAGTAATCAACAATTGTAAACCCTCTCATTTCAAACACGTTTATTTAATGATCAAATATGGCTCATCTGACATTATGTCATGGAAAAGCAATGTCTTACGAATGTCAGGTGTCAGGTTGTCACAGAGCTGGTGCACAAATAGACTCTTCTGTTAAAATAGAAACAACATTGTACTTGGCCACACAGACTAAACGGAGTGAGACAGCAAACGATAATAGAGGCCTATGTATTTGACAGTGTCAGTCAGTTCTTATAGAAACTGTTCAAGTGCAATATCCTTTATGTAGAGCTGTTGTTACTTGTTAAACATGATAATGAGTGAGTCAGAATGTAAGTATCTTTCTCTCACGGACAAAAAAATGTATTGTACATTTTTTGTAGTACAACTGTACTACAAATTGTTGTGAAGCCGCCTCGGTGGTCTAGTTGATAGTATACTAGGCTTTCACCCCGAGGACCCGGGTTCGATTCCCGGCCAGGGCTTGGCATTTTCATACGCTATAAATCATCCCATCGTCTGCATTAGCCCAAGTGTGCATAATAGTCGGACGTTAAAAAAAAAAAAAAATCAAATTCCCATACTCCGCAAGGGGATGCAGGTAAGCTTCAGACTAGTTTCAGTTTTTATGAACCCAGAACTTATATTTTTTCTGAAGATAACTTTTATATACAACATAAAGCTAAATTTTGTTGTTGCTATTAATAACTCAAAACAAAAAACCAAAACACAATGCTCTAATAACTGTTTATCTTAAAAATAAATCTTGGATGAAAACATCAGGTTGAATACTAAATAAAATATTTCAATATAATACAAAAATAAAGACTAAATAGAATGTTTTAATCATCCCATCCTCTGCATTATCCCAAGTGTGCACAATAGTCGGACAATAATATAAAAAAAAATACAGATTGTTGTTAAATAAATATAAACTTGATTTTTCAAATTTTCTTTTTCATCATTATCTATATTTTGACATTCTCAGTAATTCAAATTTTTATCCTGGTCTCTTCAAGTACGAATTATGGTTTGGCGACTGTATAACATGTACAACACTGTTAAATGTTCAAAGTAAATATTTAAAGTTACTACTGACTTTTGAAAAGACTTGAAGACCAATATCTCATATATTTGAACACTGTAAATATATTAAATACACAATTTTTTTGTAATAAACTTTATTATAGTTAGAAAAGTAAGTTTAGGGAGTGGCAACAATGCAGACTTTTGCTAGAGTCTGAATATACTACATATTTTTTTAATTATTTAAAAAAAAATCTGTTTAACCATCTCATATTCAGAATAAAAATCTACATTTTCATATTTTCTTTATCCATTTTTTTGTTAACTGAGAAACAAAAATTATACAAAATGCATGTCCTCAAAATAATTGAAATATAACTAGGTATTTATTGTACTGTAATTACAATGCCGGCCTTGAGGGGGGGAGCAAAGTTGGGCAGTGCCCGACAGCGCTAGCTCAGTTAGGGCGCCACTGTCTAAGTTTTTAAAATTATCAATAAATTTTTTAATAATCTTAAAATAAATCGATTTATGGATTAAGATTAAAATAAATGATTTTCAAATTTATTTCAAAAGTATATGTTTACCCATTTTTATTAGATACCTTAAAAACGCGTCCCTTACATAGGCACCACAGTAAATTTTGCCCGACCTGTCCAAAAGCCTAAGGCTGGCACTGTGTAATTATTTCTCTCCTATATTTTCTTTAAAGTCTTAACATACATTCTGATAATCTAACCTCTCCTTGCAACATATCCATAGTGAATGCAGATGCATTGTTATGCGGATAGTCATACATTGTTTCATTGATGGTGCTGATAAGAATATTCTGTACTTTGCCCTGGAGTAAGATGCCAGTTACAGCTGCACACACTTCCAATAGGAAGATGAACAGAAGGAACATGCTGAACTGGAACAAACAAGAGTCAATGCCCTTTACTGAACAGATAAATTACTGTATAAAATTTTATAGTTAAAATAAACGTTTTGAATTTGCCAAAAAAATCAAATGATAATGTAACAAAGTAGATTTAGGTTATGTTTGGTGTGTTTATCACTGACAAAATGATAATTTATTGTTTAAAATGTTTACTCTTAGAAAGAGTATTAATTGGTATTCTGTAACAATTTACATACCACCATTATCATGCAAGTGCTTTCTTTGTATGCACCGCAGCAGCCGAAGAATGCCACGATAAAAGTAACACAGCCGATCATTATTAGAAGTACTGGTGGAGTGAAAAAGTGCATTTCCAGAAAATGAGAATATTCAAAGTAAATGGAGTTAACAGCGCATCCTACAAGGATCATGCAGAGCCCAGTGATCTGTACAAACATAAATTTAATTAAATACAATTCTTCTTATTATTATTAACATAACTGCTATCTTATGCTAGGAATTTACAAATTTTGTAAGGAAAATTTGAACAAAATCAGGGCTTGAACCTGGAACTTTTTTATATCCTACATATATGTTTCATAAGTAATATATAATATAATTCCAGTAGCACACATTGTTGGGCCAATGTTGGGATTTTATCGGCAAAGTTGGGCAATGGTTAGTTAATATGCCAATGAATTATCTTCAATGAGCTAACAAGCTGTTTGTTTGCTAGACCAACTGTTACATTCATGAAAACCTCTGCTGTTGGCCCAACATTAATTCTTAGTTGGCAGAAAGTATAAGCAATATGTTGTTAAAATAAATATCTTGTAAATTAAATAGGGTATAATTATTCCAAAAGTTTAAAAATAGTGCCTTATTTGTTAGTATAATAGTATTTCATTGATCTTGTAAAATTTACTGCAAAATGCAAGTGCACGATTTGTAGAATTTGTTGCAAAATTCTGTGATAACACACAGAATTGCCAACAACAGAACAAATTTTTTTTAGCATAATTGTGAACATAATAATATTATATCATTAATTACTAAACAAAAGCGCATCATCAGGGACAGTGTCAGACCAGGATAATTTAGTCAGTAAAGCTCTGATGGATTTAAGCCAAATATTTTGGATTTCAAACATAATCAAGTTCATATTATTTCTTCTCTTGTAATTTGTTTGAATATTTTTATTTGCCTTACATGGGAATTTCACTGTTAAAGTAATATTTGGGTCTGCTACTCCCTACACTATCTGTTTAGTTATTTCCAGTTACTCTTTGTAACTTCCACATATTTTGTACTTTTAAGAATATTGTACAACGTAAAACTCTAAAATTCATTTCAATAAAATTAATCTTCAAATACATAAGAAAAATCTCTGAACCACAAACTGAGCCGATTAAAAACCAAATTTCCAAGTATATAATTGGTTTACATGCTTGGTTATTTGTATATAATTTAATAAATATTTTAAAGTACTTATGAAAATTATTATGGTTTGGTCATGTCCAAAGAATGGACGAAAATCTACTTCCCAAATAGATTTTAAGATGGAAACCACATGGTCGCGGTTGCAAAAAAATAGAAAGACCAAGGAAGATAAGGAAGTGAGAGAGAAAACCAAATTTTCAAGTATATAATTGGTTTACATGCTCGGTTATTTGTATATAATTTAATAAATATTTTAAAGTACTTATGAAAATTATTATGGTTTGGTCATGTCCAAAGAATGGACGAAAATCTACTTCCCAAACAGATTTTAAAAAGGAAACCACATGGTCACGGTTGCAAAAAAAAAAAAAAAAAAAGACCGAGATTTAGTTGGTGAGAAGGAATTGATAAGGAAGTGAGAGAGAAGGGGATTGGATCAAGATATGTGGAATGACAGGGAAAATTGAAGCTAGGAATCGAAAGGAAGAGGGTGAAAATTATTACCGTATTTAAGTTTAATTAATTTCAAATGAAACAGTGCAAACTTATGGTAAAATTATTTATTGTGGGTAGGGTATTATATTTTATACTTATAAATAAAATAAACTTATTTTGTTTCCAAAAATTAAAAAAATATTGATTATTTTATACTCAAAGAACACCAAAGACTAAAATAACCAGACAAATGAATAATAAAAGTTTTAAATGTTTGTCATATATTATTTTACAAATAAAAAACTTCAAAACATAAATGCAGAGGTTGATAGACTTGCCTTATTGTTTATGAGAGGTAGCAGACAGATAATAATTTTATCTAACTATAACGATAACACATAAAAATTTTAAATAAAAATAACAACGCATATCAGTATGTTATCAAAACCTAATTGTAATGGCCTTAAAAATATTCCACCTGTACAAAACAAAACATACATATCCTTTTTGTTCTTTAAAACTTGTCAAAGCTAATCTTTGTTTTTATTCAAGTGTTGTTCTGTTTAAAAGTATTTCCCAGAACACATAATTGAATCATGCTGAGTATAGAATCACTGACATATATTTTGTATAAATTAAATTGATACGTACCACGAAAACCAAATTGAAAGAAACCAACAAATATTTGATGCAGAGCATCTTGGTGTTTAGCTCTGGTTCCACCATCATGGTTGACTTCTGTGTTAGTTAGGCCGCGCTTATCTTCTGTGTCTTTCGTTAGTATCTGCTTTAGTGGTAATCTACATTGTTTAAACAAGATTAATCAATTACACAATACACTGCAGTCAACAAAAACCTTTATTTATATAATCATTTAATTTTTTACTTATTATTTTTTATAACCTGATATTACGGGGAAAATATTATACTGCTTAATTAGCATACATTTTATAATAATGTAGAATGAAGTATTAAAACATACACAGACAAATTAGGTATGATAACTGAACAGTTATAGGCCTATAACCAAAAGTTGGTTAAGGCCGTAACCAATTTTTCAGTCGTATAAGCCTAAAAACTTCCAATTCACGATATTTATCAGCAAAAATACCAAAACTTAGCTTTGACAAAAATCTGAAGATTATTTCTTAATAAATAGCAATGCGTATTTTTCAAATTTTAATTGTAAATAAAGAATCGTAAGTTTGCTAAATGTGAAAATTTTAAATAAAAGCATGTTTCATTTTAAAAAAATTGTCAAGTTGAGAAATTCTAAATTAAATACATTTATTTCAAAGTTCGTAATTAACTTACATTATATTTTTTTGCGAATGAGTAAAATTTGAGTAAAATGTTTTAAGCCAACTTTAAGAAATTGTGTTTTTATGATTTTTGTCATTGCTAGTTAAAACATTTTTTCTAATAGTTTCCAAAACCATAATTTCTGATAGCATAACCATTGAATAGTGGCATAACAATTAATACAGACAAGGCCAGTACGATAATATTTTATTTCAGAGGTATGGTTCTGATTTAGTGGAAGGGATAGAATAAAATTCTTCATAAAAAAAATTAATGGCTCGTTGAAATTTTTATTTTTCCATTATGTTGACTGTTTTAGGCTTTGAAGCTTTTCAATTTCATCCTAGATATCTTCAGTGCCATCTTGTTTGCACCATTGTTGAATAAATAATTTGAAATACAACATGTATCATTGAATAACTAATTAACATATAATTTATATCTGCAGCCAACAACATTTTGAAAATTTATAACAAAAATTTTGATTCAACTCGGAAAACTAACTGTGACTGGCCACAGATACACAAAACCAAGCTGAATATGATCACAAACATCCAACTGAATTAATAGCAATTTTCTTGTTTTTCAGTGATAATGAAATAAAATGGAAATGACAATGAAATAAAATATTGTATCAATGGAAAATGGGTAGGCTAATAAGAAAAAAGACCAACAATAACATCACATGAAACAATTAAAACTGAAAATTCGAGTGACAAAAAAAGGAAATACTACTACAGCCTATGTTAGTTCTTTTATATGTAGATAAGATAAGGAAAATGTCAAGGAAAATTTGTTTTTGTCCTTGAAATTTGTGTTATCTCATTACCGAAAATATCTGTACAACCAATACCAAATAAAATCTTTCAAAAGTAAATTACAATTTTAATTTGTTATATTTTATTATACAATACCCTATCAAAGAATTCCATTTTGGAATAATTGCAGGATAATTGTTTACATACTGACTGATTGAAATTTATAATGAGTTTTGTAGATACATTTAAAGTCCACTTAAGAATATTCATATGTACAATAAAATGGCAATAGTTTCAATAACGTCTCTAAAATCATTCAGATTTAAGTTAATAAATAGATAAGTCAATAAGGAACCATAATCAAAGATGAAACAATATGACCATTGTTCAAATGTGTTTCTCTAACAATTTAGTATGTCTATATGCATATAGCCTAATACACATTCTTATTGAAGGCTGTAGCCGCCTCGGTGGTCTAGTAGATAGCGTACTAGGCTTTCACCCCGAGGATCCGGGTTCAATTCCTGGTGAGGGATTGGCATTTTCATACACTATAAATCATCCCACTGTCTGTATTAGCCCAAGTGTGCACAATAGTCAGACGTTAAAAAAAAAAAAAAAAAAAAAAAAAAAAAAATATTGAAGGCTGCCATTTTGTTTGTATGCAACAAGATTTAAAAATTTTGTACATTATATTTTATTATGTCTTTAATGTTGGTTTTGATTTGTTTTTAATAAAATGAGTGCCCCATCTATTAATTCAAGGACTGCTTTAATGAGGCACTGTATACATATATAATATCTTTTTTTTTTGTGTTTAACGTCTGACTATTGTGCACACTTGGGCTAATGCAGATGATAGGATGATTTATAGCGTATGAAAATGCCAAACCATGGCTGGGAATTGAACCTGGGTCCTCGGTGTGAAAGCCCAGTATGCTATCAACTTGGCCACCGAGGCAATATATATATATATATATATATATATATATATATAATGTACTGTATATAATCGATACCCTAACTTCATTTTGAACAAAAACTAGACTACTGCATGCAATTATTCCATTTAGAATATTAGCACAATTACTAGAAATGGTCACCACTGAGTTCCTGAATATTAATTAATTTATTTGGACAGTATCTCTCAGGCTGTCGATATCATTTGCTGATAAATCTTGAACTATTAATGCTAGATCTTAAATGATTGGAGTTTTCCCCACATTATGTCCAAAAACCTAACTACCTTTAATACAATCAGAAAAAGAAGTTCATTGATAGAATTTAAATCTAGAGATTTCAGAGCTTAATGCAAGTCTTTTAAAGAGCTTACTTTCCATAGACTTGTTAAGTCTTACACACACACACACACACACACACACACACACACACACACACACACACACACACACACACACACACACACACACACACACACACACACACACACACACACACACACACACACACACACACACACACACACACACACACACACACACACACACACACACACACACACACACACACACACACACACACACACACACACTGACACACACACACACATACACACACACACACACACACACACACACACACACACACACACACACACACACACACACACACACACACACACACACACACACACACACACACACACACACACACACACACACACACACACACATACACCGGATTGTAAAACATTATTGTTATGATAAAAGTATTTCAAGTCTTCTCATAATTTTATGAATACTTATTCAGTAGTTGTAACTTCTTAGATATAATTTGACTAATTAAAACCAATAATACATTTTTTATCTCAAGTTCTGATGTGTCCAAAACTCAGTCTAAAATAAAGCGAACCGACCAAAACTAAATCACCTTACTATTAACACTGATCCCTTGTCCTCACTAGTCTAACTGGCATAAGTATGGACATTAAGGGAAATTTGTTGTTGTTGTTATTTTAAGGCAAAAAGCACATTAAGGCTATTATCGCCTCCCTAAATGTAAATGTGAGTGTAAAGTGTTCAAGTTGTAAGTGTGTGTTAGACTCGGGTACCGCGAGGGACGTCTAAATCCTCTCAATAGGTGTAGCTACATTAAGGGAAAAAACTAAAACACATAATACGCCATCAGATATAACTGTAAAATTTGTATTATTTATAAATTTTATTTCTTTAAATATTATAAAAATACTGTATGACCAACCTATAATATCTGTATTTATTTCTGGCCACAAGAAATCATAAAAAAACCTAATACACAAGACTTTACAATAGTTGACTCATTTGAACCACACCTAAAGAAGATAACGCAGATAATTTACTTTATTTTTCATCCAATCGATCAGCTTAAAAATCTATTAGAATTTAGTCCTATGTAAGTAATAATATTTCAGTAAATAATATTATTTTAATTACAGTCAGGATCAATTCTCAGAAAAACATGAAAACACAGAAAAAACACAAATATATTTTTGAACATTAGTTGACAAATAAATCTATATAAGGAAAAATACAAAAAAATTACTATAGTGAAACTTAATAAGTAATTATGGTTTTAACTAGAAAGTTTAAAATTAAAAAGGTAATACTGTAATATATATTTTCAGTTTTTATGAACCCAGAACTTATATTTTTTTCTGAAGATAACTTTTATATACAACATAAAGCTAAATGTTGTTGCTATTAATAACTCAAAACAAAAAACCAAAACGCAATGCTCTAATAATTGTCTATCTTAAAAATAAATCTTGTATGAAAACATCAGGTAGAATACTAAATAAAATATTTCAATATAATACAAAAATAAAGACTAAATAGAATGTTTTAATCATCCCATCGTCTGCATTAGTCCAAGTGTGCACAATAGTTAGACGTTAAAAAAAAAAAAAAAAAAAATATTCGTACACAACAGCAAATTTTGAAACACGAACTGTAGGCTACAACAGTTAAAATTCCTGAACATTTAGGAAAATATCGTTTAGGCTTACTTTAGAATTATTCACTTTTAATAGTAAGTCATTTTGAAAACAAAGGATTTTACAACACAAAATTAATTTAAATAGCATAAAATTATACCAATTATTATTTATTTTATACTTTCCTATTATGAAATAATTACAGTGTTAACCAGAATGTTTACACTCACTTGTTTACTGTAGGAGCTATGCTTCACTACTGCCAGGTAATTTAGCTAGACCTTATCACGCAACAGCTAGTAAGCTGTTTCTTTGCTGTTAAACTCATAGCATTAATAATGTTTCCATTGTTCATGTGAACCAATGCCTATACAAAATGTTTGGTAAGGGCATATGCTTTGTTTATCTTCGTTTTAGGCCAATACAAAATTTTTGTTGACTACAAAAACAAGAAATTGTCTTAATAATAGTAACTCTTGTTGAAATTAAACGAATGCATCGAACTTAGAAATACAGTAAATATAAATTATAATTATTTTTAAATAATATTTAATACAGTATCATCAATTTACTACATCTTGGTTTTGGTTGTATAATCAGTTTTTATAATCAAGAATTTGTATTATTTGTTAATGTTCATTAAACATTGAGCTACTGGAAGGGCTATCATTGGTAAGACCCACATCTGGGACCATGCAATCTATACTAATTTTGACATATACTAGTTTCTTAAGGCCAAATTTGAAAAGAATAATTTCAGAGAATATCAAATTTCATTAGGGTGTACAAATGAACTGAGTACACAAATTTATTTTCATATTTGTATATTTATAAAATACAAAAATGTTTGTGTATTGAAGCTTTTTTGTGATTTTATTAAAATTTGCTGGTTCTTGGAAATCTGCTTCTTTCACATTGATATTTTAAATCATATTTTGTTATTGTTAGTATCAATTTTGCAAATATTATAATTTAATAGTAAATTCTGTAAAACCACTGATTGAAATATATTTAAAGTTTATTTTGTAATAGTAAATTAAATTGAATTCCTAATCAATTCATTTCGCACAAATATAAAGTAAAGAACTTTTTTATCGAAATAATCATCCAAAAGTCAGTCTGTTGAAAACATTAAAATTATTTGTAAATTTCAATGTAAATTGATGTAAAATTACATACTTCTTGATAATTACAAGTAACTATTTACTTTTTTATAACAATACTGCAGATTGCTTCAATAGTTCTAAGAAACATTCCTTTAATTTTTTGTTGTTGTTATTTTCAGGCGAAAAGCACATTGAGGCTATTATCGCCTCCCTAAATGTAAGTGTGAGTGTAAAGTGTTAAAGTCATAAGTAATGTTGTAAGTGTAAGTGCGTGTTAGACTCGGGTACCGCGAGGGACGTCTAAATCCTCTCAATAGATGCAACTAGTCTGCACCCCCCTGCGGGAAACATTCCTTTAAAGGAAAGAAGAAAACAAGATATGACACTTTATAATATTAGAGATGAACAGCGTTTCTAAATTAATCAAGGTTATTGCTTAAACAATATTCAAATAAAATAGATTAGGTTCACCAGTTGAGCAAGTATGTGGCTACAAATGTGTCCACACTTTATTTTATAAACAAGAATAGCGATAAAAAACAATTAATCAATAAACTAAAATAATACGTTTAATAAATGTATATAAAAATTGCAATGTTGCATACGGTGTAATGAATTTACTTGACAATATTTCAAGGTCGCCTCGGTGGCCTAGTTGATAGCGTACTGGGCTTTCACCCCGAGGACCCGGGTTCGATTCCCGGTCAGGGCTTGGCATTTTCATACGCTATAAATTATCCCATCGTCTGCATTAGCGCAAGTGGGCACAATAGTCGGATGTTAAACAAAAAAAAAAAAAAAAAAAAAAAATGACAATATTTTTGCGTAATTTTAAGTTTAGAATAACAATTATTTCAGAAAAAGTTTAATTTAAATATAATAGAGAATAACAAGTAACATTAAAAGTGAATGTCAAAAATTATGTACAGGCCATTGTTGTATTTGTCAAATTAGGTACTGAAGGTTGTAAGGCATAATTAGTTAATAAATGAACGTAAACATAGATTAAAAAATCCAAATTTACTTCAAAGCTGGTTAATTACACAAAAGCTATAAATTACTTGTACATTCAAGTTTGTTTTTTCGTTTACTAAAAATACAAATTGATAAAATATAGCATAATAATATCATCAGCCTTATTAATTTATTAAAATGTTACGCACCACACATTTACTCTAGTCGGATTATTGAAATTGTAAATTGTTTCAAACTTATTATCCGCCTATTTCGAAAAGAATATGTCAATAAACTTTTGGTATTTTCTAAAAAAAATGTAGGAAGTGAATAATGATTCTGAATTTCACATCTGTAATGAACAAACTGATCAATAGGCCTAGTACCGATTATCATGCGAGAGTTATGCGTAATCACAGATTGAACCTTTTGTTTGGATTTCATGATCTATTTGATCATTTTAATTTTCATTTGCACAACTTCTTTTCTAATTTGAAGAATGATTCATTTGGAAATGTTATTGACAGAGTTCAATTACAATTGTACTCCCAAAACTCAAATACGTCTTTGTTCTATTATTTCTGTATTTTTACATCCTACTTAAAACTGATAAAAAACTGATTTAAAATAACTCTTTTAACACATTAAACATACAAGTATTTTCCAGAATTAATAAGAATTGTAATTTTTAAAATAATTTAAATATTTTAATTATCTAAATTCATTTAAAACTTAGCCTAGTTGATAGCGTACTGGGCTTTCACCCCGAGGACCCGGGTTCAATTCCCGACCAGGGCTTGGCATTTTCATACGCTATAAATCATCCCATCGTCTGCATTAGCCAAAGTATGCACAAAATTCGGACGTTAAACACCAAAAAAAAAAAATCATTTAAAACTTTCGCTTTTGTTATTATAACTGAAGAAACTGATCAACATAAATTACCTTACCTACATTGTTGTTACAACAGGTGTAAAAGACGCCCATGTGGCATTTATTGCAAACAAACAATCTAACTTACACACTTGGTTTCAATTAGAACCTTCTATACTAATTTGCAACTGATATTTTTAAATCCAGAAAAAAATCTTTACACTATACATGTACCGTATTCAGTTACTTTTTTTAACACTCTGACCTCAGTAGAACACAATGTTTTAATATGATAAAGTAATTTCAAATGTAAGCATTAGTTAAGTTATTAATTTGAATAGCATAAAATTAAACCAGTTAATTATTATTTATTTTATACTTTCCTGTTATGAATTAATCATAGTGTAGGCCTAATGTTAACCAGACTAACATTAACTTTAACTTTAACTTTAACTTATAACAGAATATATAAGTTAAGTGTTATTTAAAACAAATGTATTTACCATACAAGTCTAGTTAGGATATTGAAGTTACAGGGAGAACCAAAATTATTGTCGTTCAAGACATTTAAAGGCTACTGATCATATAACAAGAAATTAAAATGTTCATAAAAATATAGCTCTGTAAATGTTTTTTTAATACCTTTAAAAAAATGATAAAAATTAATTGTCCAACATGTTCATTATTGTAGTCCAGTAGATAAGCCGCTTATGTGCAATACAAGGACATGTCGTACCACTGCATTTATTTTTGTTATTCTTGGTAGAAAGTCTATCGACAGAATGACTTACAGATCCAAAAAGCTAAAGCAATGATTTTTTTTAACGATTCTTGTTTGTATTTTTCAGTGATTTGGAACGATGCCACTCAAGAATTTGTCGTTTGATCTCTGGAGAGTGGTACGCAATCCAAGTTTCATCTCCATTAACAGTGTGGTTGAAAACCCATCATAGATGCTATCGTAGTGATCCGAAAATGACAAAAAATGACCGTATTTTGTGTGAGGTTATTTTTCTGTCAACGTTCTTGGCACCATTTCTTTGTTAAAGTTTCTCAGAAACAATGTCACAAATAAAAGGCCTTTAACCTTTAAAATTTTTGCTGCAGTTAAATAAAATATTGAAAGTTTATTAACTTTCCTTGTAAAATTTTATGTAGTTACAGATTGCTCCTAAGACCCATTAGTGTACATGAACTAGAGTTCTTTCTTCATTAAACAGGCTACACAACTAATGAGCACTATCAAAATTCACAGCGTATTCCGTGTATTTCTACATGCATTAAATAATTGACAAATTGATATTTACTTTTAGCTAGACAAAATTTTTAGCTTTTAAAAATCTAATGGCATTTCACAATTGGAAGCAGCAGTAACCAACATTGTAGCAAAGAGTTAATGATTAACACATAACCAGCAAATGGCAAATGTAATAGTAGTGTAATGTTAGTTATTGCAAATCCTTACATGACTTCAAACTACAAAAAAGTCGATTATTATACAAATATCTATATGTTTCTAGACTCACTCTCAAAAGGTTTTAAAATTAATTATATTGCAAAATTTGATTGTTTTGAGTACTTAAACAAAACTGTAATATTACATAAATAAATATTCCGTTAACCATACATTTTTTTGCAATTTTGCAATGCACGATTTAACCCATGAAAAATTCAAAACATTTCTTACCTTACATTTTTTTGCAATTTTGCAATACATGTTATAACCCATGCAAAATTCAAAACATTTCTTACCTTACATTTTTTGCAATTTTGTAATACACGATATAACCCATGAAAAATTCAAAACATTTCTTACCGTACATTTTTTTGAATACACGATATAACCCATGAAAAATTTAAAACATTTCTTACCTTACATTCTTTTGAAATTTTGCAATACACGATATAACCCATGAAAAATTCAAACCATACATTTTTTGAATACACGATATAACCCATGAAAAATTTAAAACATTTCTTACCTTACATTTTTTTGAAATTTTGCAATACACGATATAACCCATGAAAATTTCAAAACATTTCTTACCTTACATTTTTTGCAATTTTGCAATACACGATATAACCCATGAAAATTTCAAAACATTTCTTACCTTACATTTTTTGCAATTTTGCAATACACGATATAACCCATGAAAAATTCAAAACATTTCTACCTTACATTTTTTTTGCAATACACGATATAACCAATGAAAAAATCAAAACATTTCTTAGCTTACATTTTTTTGCAAATTTGCAATACACGATATAACCCATGCAAAATTCAAAACATTTCTTACCTTACATTTTTTTGCAATACACGATATAACATGAAAAATTCAAAACATTTCTTACCTTACATTTTTTTTAAATTTTGATCTCAACATCACGTTGAGAATTGCAAAAAAATTAAATTTACTCAAACTGTTAACAATGCAGATTTTAACGCTGAATACGATGGTATTCAGTTTTAATCTATCACAGTTAATATCTATCACTTTCGATATTCAGAAAAATCTAAGATAAGCAGTTCTATTTTTTGTTTAAATTGAATAACCATCATTTTGAAATTGCTAAACAGATTTTGCTGGCTAATTAAATTGTTCAAACTACAGTATTACCAAAATAAAATACCAAAATTTATACCAAGATCGAAATAAACCGAACAAAAATTATAAACGCTAAAATGCTAACACTTTTTACAGGTCAAGATTGGTCTGGGCTAGATCTTACCATGATGACTGC
The DNA here is from genome assembly GCA_022606455.1 of Callitettix versicolor. NCBI lineage: Eukaryota > Metazoa > Arthropoda > Insecta > Hemiptera > Cercopidae > Callitettix > Callitettix versicolor. The sequence continues at coordinate 117,222,537 of CM040186.1, read as the reverse complement.
TACAAAAAAAATTGAATTGAATTCCCTATTAATGTACACTACTGACTTGTTGATGTGATGGAGAATTAATTGAAAATAAATTAAAAAATAATTTAACTCATAATAGATTCATTTTTTTAAACTCAGAAACACATAATTTCAGAAATTTTTAGTTGTACGAATTAGAGATTTAGAAAACATTGCAAAAATCTTATCAAAACAAGCAATTGAAATTTTAAAATAAAACGATAACTTCTGGTGTAATTTCATCCTTCATGACAGCATGCGATAAAATTTTATATAATTCAGGTCGTGAAACTTTTTATTGTAAAAAAAAAAAAACATTTAACGCACACAGTGTAGTACTGTATGTAGGCCATGGCCTCAAACATGCTAAGTGCCACATTGTGCATTCAAAACTAGTACATGTCTAATTGTATATTTTAACTTTGAAAAAATGTATTCTAAAATGGTAATTTTCAATTTGTGCGGAGAATAGTGAAAGTAAAGATTCACATTGAACTACATCCAAACATTCAATACGGTTTTCTGTTTTTAGCCACTCTTTTAAACGATGTTAAATTGCCGTAATTAACATACCTGTAATATTAAACGCTAACGAAATATTGACAAAAATTCTACATTCACTGATTGTTATACCAATTAATTTTTAATCACTTTTGCAACTACAGTCAAGGTCACCTGGTTTATTTAGTTTTAAACACACAACACCTAGTCACATGAGGAAATGTCTAAAGTAGCCTATCCATGAAAATTTAGATAAACTGTTATCAGGTACTATAGATTAGTTATCAGAAATTATTGATACAACTTACCTAAATTGAAATTATTGTTTATTTTTAATCTTGAACACGGCAGACAAAATAACCAAACATGTTACAGTAGAAGGTTACACAGTTCATAGAATGTTTCAGTGTGTAAATCAAGAGAAATATTTTAAACGTTATTTACTTTAGCGATCTGCAAATTACATCTCTTTATTTTATTAGCATTAAATGTTACTGGCAAAGGTAGCTAAGGTAGTTCACTCTATCTAGCGGTGAACAAGTTAACTAACAGTACAAAAACTAAATTAATTATTATTGTTAAACTAAAACATAAATAATTCAGAATTAGTTATTTCAATTGTTTTAAAATCCTTGGTTTAAGTAAAACTTAAACTTGTATTATATTAGCTCAGTACTTTTAAAATTTTCAATAGGATTTTATTTATTATTTTTTTTTGTAAAAAAATTGGTTGTTTTTATTGACTTTTAAAAATCATTAAAGTAATTAAAATTTTTCAGTAGCACCCAATTGTTTTGAGTCAAACAAATTTAAATGCAATCTTTTTTTAAATCTGTAACCATAAGGAAATTATTGTTAACTAAAACAGACTTTTAATTTTTAAATTAAAAAAAATTATTTGTTTAAAGTAATTAAACTAATCTGTATTGGCAAAATATATGTTTATCAGACAAAAATATTAAAAACAATATAAGTATTAGACAAATGGAGTGGATTTATTTAAAGTAATTTATTATGAATTTATAATTTTACAGGTCATCTACAGTTCTGAGTGTGTTACAGAACCTGTCATGGCTTTTTAGTACAAAGTAATTTGGACAATTGGTTGGATCATGTTTCGGAAGATTGAGATAATCCTGTGATATTTCAAATAAATTTTATGATAACATTGTTTGAAGTAATCGTTCTTAAGCCCCGACCAGATTTCTTTAAAACAATTTCCGTACTTATTAATCCGCCTTTTTAATTTTTTTTAATGTTTAGTCCGAACCTAGTATGTTTGATTTTTTGTATTTGTCAACAAACTTTCAGAAACTAATAACAACAAATTTGAAAAATCGATTCATCACATTTCCCTCATTTATGAGAATTTGTAGCTCAAGTGAGATTAGCAAACCCTCAACAACAGCCAAGGTTTACATTAGATTACACACACACACACACACACACACACACACACACACACACACACACACACACACACACACACACACACACACACACACACACACACACACACACACACACACACACACACACACACACACACACACACACACACACACACACACACACACACACACACACACACACACACACACACACACACACACACACACACACACACACACAGTACACACACACACACAGAGACAGACACAGACACACACACACACACACACACAGACACACACACACACACACACACACACACACACACACACACACACACACACACACACTGTAACGGAACCTACAAGCATATTAGCCCTTATCGTCGAGTGGGTTGAAATGATATTTTGATTTTGGACTATTACTTCCAATACAGATTGCTATACATCCGAAATCCTGCAAGATATGCCGAGATGTATAGTAGCTTGAAAGTATGAGCTACCCCTCCACAAATGGACTCAAGCTTCCCATTAAGCGTTTGGCTCTGCTAGCTAGTTTATGTTGTTGGTGCTTGAATACTACCTGCTTTACGGACGTACTCAAACTCTAGCCTGGAGAGTTTTCGGTCCTCCTGACTTTCACCGAAATATTATTAATGTTTATTAATTATATTTTTTGCAGGATTTACGCTGTTCTCGGGTTTTAGGTTCGTAGTTGGGTAAATCACTATATAGCAGATGTTGTTTTATTTAGGTTGGTAGTAAGTAAGCACACATTTACTTAAATTTTTTCAAAATTATAAAAGTTTATTAATTTTTTTAGAATTTTAATTGAATCTGTGAATTAAATCTATTTTTATACTTGTATAGAATAATGTTATTCTTTTTGAATTTAAATTTTACTTTACAGTCTGTTTTCCTTCTTTTTATATTCTTCTTCTTCTCTGATAGGATTATTGTCATTATGTTGAGTATAATGGTCTGCCTTCCCTAGCTTCGTCAATTCTACTTTTGTTGACGCTTTTCATAGAACCTCCATCTTCAAAAACTATATCTATCAAACCCACACACACACACACACACGCACACAGATATAGTTTTTGAAGATGGAGGTTCTCCGAAACGTGTCAACAAAAGTAGAATTGACGAAGCTAAGGAAGGCAGATCATTATACTCAACATATGTTTTCCTTCTTATCCTGAAAATTTTATATTATACAATTTAGTTACTATTTCCATCCTAGTTAATTTCTATCCCAAAAGTTAATCTTATTGAAAAGTAAAAAACTTTTATAGACACCCACAAAAGAATTTAGCTTATCATTAACTCCATTATACTACACACCCGACCCACTTGACACAAATAGTTTGTTGTGTTTATAGTGAAATATATCTTCCATAATTTATTTAAATATTATAATACAATCATAATTTAAATATAAGTAAAATAATACAAAGCGATACTCAAAAGTTCAGGGAATTTTCCCCTAAAATTAAAATTGCTTATCGTAACTCCTAGTTTTCACTGTCTCCTTGATAGTTCCCTTGGGCATAGATACAGTGATCCCAGCATTCTCCCGTGATTCCGTGCGTCCCTGGAAGTCTGCAAGTATAAGTATTCAAAACACTCCTGCAATTCTGCCTGGATCTTCTCAATTATGTCAAAACGATCGTTTTTCACTCCACCGGTTATAACATTGGAGATAGAATTGGGGATCATGTCTTGCTCAATGCAGTACAGACAGCTATGCAGTGATCACTTTGGACGCTGCTCAGCAGTCTCGGTACAAATTTAGCATCGATGCGTCTCATGCCCAAATTGTCTGACAAGAAACGTTGCACCAATTATGTTGCAACAATAGCCTCTTACACTTTTGCAATGTGTTCTGGTGTAGAGCTTGTCGATGGTCATCCTGAACATTCATATTTTTTTTTTTTTTTTTTGTATTTAACGTCCGACTACTATGCACACTTGGGCTAATGCAGACGATGGGATGATTTATAACATATGAAAATGCCAAGCCCTCACCGGGAATCAAACCTGGGTCCTCGGGGTGAAAGCTCAGTATGTTATCAACTAGGCCACCGAAGCGGCTGAACATTCATAGATGTTCGCACATGTTTTTCCAAACTTGAAGCATTTGTACTACAAAGTTTTAACCAAATGTGATGGGTATCTGCAGCAGTTTTTTTAAGCTTGATGCAAAATTTGATGCAGGTTTTTGTTCCTTAAAATCTGCCATTTATACAAGTTAAAAAAAATCGCCTTAACACTAAAACACAACGTTAGACAAATGCACAAAGGTCATGAATGTGGTCTCCCACCGTCACAGCTGTTTGGACACTAATTCACAGAGTATTGTTTGCCCACTATACCGGCAACAGGTCATACCAAAAATGGTTCATTTACAGAACTCAAATTGTTCAAACTTTTATGGTAGCATCTAGTTTATATTACAATTATAATTAACTACATTGTATTACATATCCAGTTCAACTAATGGAAAATGTTTGAGCATAAACAGTAAAATAAATCATGCACATACTTTGTACAAGATTGTTTTTTAATATTATTTACATAAATACGTTCATTAATATTTATTAAAATTACTAATGAATACAATTGTACTACATTCCAGCACAGCCTTAAATTACAACATCGACAGTTTGAACCAATGTGATTACATTTATTAAAGTGAAACTACTTCTGTCAACCAGTTTCACGAGTGGCAAATTTTTTATATCAAACTTGCAAATCTATATTTTGAATGTTTTAAAATTGCTGTAAAACTCTAATCTTCAGAGTTGCAGTTCGATGTTTAATAACATAGACTGGGAGATACACACATTGTTTTGGCTTATGACCAAGCAATCACTTATGCTCGTAGCTGAGTAATAAAGTCAATTGACAACTGAAAGTAATTGTTATATAAACATGTAGGTTATACAGCTAAGAAATTATTTTTTTCAAAAATTAAAAATAAATTTTCAAACCTACGTAGGCTACAAGTCATTATGGACCCTATGAAATGAAACTTCAACAGTTACACCACCTATTGAGAGGATTTAAACGTCCCTCGTGTTACCCGAGTCTAACACACACTTACGGCTTTAACAAGTTACACTCACACTTACATTTAGGGAGGCGATAATAGCCTCAATGTGCTTTTTGCCTTAAAATAACAACAAATCAACAGTAACATTGTAATTAGTGTAAAATTCAAGTCTACAGCTCATATGACAAATATTTTGTTAGGTTCCTATTAATTATAAAATTAACTGTATTACGTACTAGTTAAGTATTTTAGTTTTTTTCTGTGGCAAAATCCCTTATTATTGCTCATCTTGTCATGGCAAAAATTTGAATTGTTATATAAACAACAATTAAACTACACACAAAAATGTTAACTGTACGCAAGAATTAAGACTGAGAAGCAAACCTAAACGTTAGTTATTGCATTGCAATTATAATTATTTTTGTTGTATATTTTTTACTGTATATTGTGTATTAAATGTTGTAGGAATGTTTAAACACTGTTGATTATGTTTGATAATTCTTTAACTATGTATCATATGTCATTTTTTTTAAGCCCTCAATGGAGCACATTTAGTCAATTTTGTTTCATTTGGGCTTTCAACTTTGGTTCTTTTAGGTTTTTCAGATTCTCCCAATACTTTTTCAGTCTTATAGATCTCTGTAGTCTAACTTCCTCCGAGTAAAAGGCAACTCTTTTTGTTCCTTCTTTAAATTTTAATCTAGTGTTTTCATTCCTAAGGATTGGTTTTTCCCTTCCTTCTTTCAGACGTTCCTCCGTTATCCCTAATTCTTTTAGGTCCTGTTCCACTTCCTTAAGCCACTCATTCTTTACTTTTATCTTGAGTTGGTAATTTAGGAGTTTCTTCGTCAGTCTTTTATCTGGTAGCCTTATTAGATGTCCATAAAAAGCCAGTCTCCTCTTTCTAATATTATCTAACAGATGTTCATTATCCTGATAGATGGCTGAACTTGGCAGCAGTCTGTATGTTCCTTCTACCATGCATTTTTTGTTTATAATGGTTCTCAATATTTTTGTTCTGTTTCGGCTTCTTAGATTAAATAAAGTTTCGACAGCATAAGTCACTTCCGGTCTTGTGATTGAATTATGATGTCTGATTTTCGACTTTATGGAAAGCGACTTTTTCTTATACGTTCCCCAAGTTAACTTCAGGACCTTCTTTAATTTGTTCGTTCTATTTTTTATTGCCAGTTTTTCGGCTATGTCTCTAGTGATATTTTCTCCCAAATACTTAAAATTATCCACTATCTTTATTCGTTCGCCTTCTATTTTTATAGACTTTTGTTCCGACTTTTTAATCGGTATTATTTCCGTCTTTTCGAAGGATATCTGTAAGCCGTCCTTTCCTGCTATGTTTTTCAGCGATTTGATTTGCTGTTCCATTTCTAGTTAAGTCTGATTCTTGTCCCTATTTTTATCTGTCCAGTACTCTTGCTCCATTCTCTGATGATTTTCTCTAATACGCAATTGAAGAGTAAGGGAGAAAGACTGTCTCCTTGCCTTAATCCTGTTTTAACCTCGAAAGCTTCTGAAACTTCCCCTCAGAATTTCACTCTGGATTGAGTGTTTTGAAGTGTAATTTTGATGTCATTTAATATAGTTGTATACTGTAGTAACCATTTAAAGAAATTACAAGTACATCAAATTAAGGTAAATTTAGAATTTATGTTTAATATGAAAAACATCACATATGGCAAACCAACTATAATAATTGGTTTTAAACATTGCTACTAGATTTTTTTTCCGCATTTTTTAATGAGATGTTCAAATAACTTAAAACATTAAAAGAATTAAATCTGTGCTAATTTTGTAAATAAAATGTTGAATTTAAAGTGTGTTTTTGTTTGTAATAGAAACAAATATTGTCGAACAAGCTCAATGTACAGGCAAGGACTACAGCCAACCACAGTCCACTAATAAATAGTCTTAATACACCAAATCAGTTAATTAGGTGAGTTGTGATTACATTAATATGAGTAAATTTTCTCGTAGATCTTGGTGTAATCTATAGATAACAAACACTTTGGCGTTAACTAATTTTTTACAAGTAAGAATTTAATAGCCTCATTAAAAAGAAAAAAATATGTAAATAAATTACAGATTAATAAAAGGAAATGAATTTTGTACACTATTAAGTGTGTTTATTATTTGTACAGTAGCCTTTACTACGCAACAGATAGAGAAAAACATATAAGTGAAATTTTAATGTGTTTTTTTATGATTGCAATACTTAATGTGAATATTTTTCAATTTCGCCTTATGAATCCTTTATCACGATTTCTTTTATTTGACTGTAATAGTCAATGTGTATGTTTTTGCTTAAGATGTATTTGTCGTTAACTACCTTATTTTTAAAAAGATTATGTTTACATTTTGTTATTACCATTTGATGCTTTCCTGATAAGGTCGGACCTATTGAGAGGATTTAGATGCTCCTCGCGGTACCCGAGTCTAACACACTTACACTTACAACTTTAACACTTTACACTCACACTTACATTTAGGGAGGCGATAATAGCCTTAATGTGCTTTTCGCCTTAAAATAAAAAATAATAATAATGATAAGGTCGGATGGACACCAAATGCAGAGCACAGTTGCACTGACCGCAGCAGCGTTCAAAACCGAACCAATTGTTTTTAATGTAAGTGCGACCACTGAAAACAAAGTGACTCAACTCAGCTCCGTTATAGTTTCAGTGGTCATAGGTACATTAACAACAACAGATTTGGTTTTCAATGCATAGGCGAATCTGCTCAGAGTAACTCAGCTTCGCATTTGGTGATCAACTGGCCTAGTGGTGGATAATTGCAGTGAAACGTATGTGTATTTGATTGTATAACAAGTTTTTTTTTTTTTGGTGTTTAACGTCCGACTATTGTGCACACTTGGGCTAATGCAGACGATGGTATGATTTATAGCGTATGAAAATGCCAAGCACTGGCCGGGAATCATACCCGGGTCCAAAGGGTGAAAGCCCAGTACGCTATCAACTAGTCCACCGAGGCGGCTCCTCACAACAACAAATCATAAATACTGTAGCTAAATATTATTTAAATAACATTTTTTGGTGGTATTCGTATTTTATAAACTATATCCATTACATTTTATTTAAAAATGAACATTCTAACACTAACGACGGAACTGCCAAACAAACCTAAATATTTTTACATTATTTTCCCTCTTTTCATCGTCATTATCACCATACTTGGTGCTACAAATTATTTCTGGTCCTGGCCTACCTATTTTTCCTCCTTTAATACGCTTAAAATTTGCTTTTGCTATTCACAAATCTACCTTAATGTCAACATTATTTCAAGTAAACTTCTTCAGATGGGCATGTAGCCGGTTATTGAAAAAGATTAAGCCAAGAAGAAATTAGAATGTAAAGTAAATTGTTTTTAAAGTTCAGAGATATTATCGAGGGACAGTAGTCAGTAACTGACCTATTATTGTGCTGTAACAAAGGTTTGTAAAATTTGAGAACACACACACACACACAAATATAAAACCAAGAAAAAATATACCAATAAAGTAGGAAAAAGAAAAAACTGAGCTAAAAAAAACCTGCAAGCATATATTTAATGATAACAAAATAAAAAAACCTGAACAATTTCATCTCATCCTAAATAAAACATACATTTAACTTAGCGATCGTAGCTTGACTTATTTTTGAACATGCACTCTTTAAAATAAAAGAATCAAAATTAAACAACTAGACCTAAAACTCACTCTTTGCCTATTAAAAAAAAAACAACATTCGCTTGAATGGCAAGTAGAATAGGAATCATTTGATTATAAGATAAGTTGTAGGTATTTTAAAAGAAGGAGAAAATTTTATTTAAACATTTTCATAATTTTCTTTAACGTTTCTGGCAAGCCTGCACGCAAATAGAATGCCTACCATCTGAAACAAGAAAACAAAAATCTGTTAGTACAAATATAAAAATAAAACTAAATTATGGTATCAATAATTTTTCTGACAATAAAACTTATCACTTAATATCAAAAATAAAACATATGGAGTACACAAAAAAGTACCTAATTAAGAATAACAGTGAAGAATTAACAATAACTGGTTATTCAGGATTCGGTTGGCGTTTATTTCTTTAATTTCTTCCCTTATTGGTAGTTAATTTCTGTTAGTTTATTTTAATCTTCTAATTGAGCAGTCAAATTTACTAGAAATTTTAATCAAAATATTTTAAGATTATCAGTGTTTGTAAAAATAAATCCAATCTGTAAAACTAAAATTAATTTGTAGATAAACTTTGATCAGAAATAAATTCTGTATTTATTACAGATTGAATTTACAGGAAACCTACTGAACATATTTCAATGAAATTTATTATGTACAGTACAATATAAGTAGTTATAACATAGATTATCTCTTTATTTGTTTCACCCAACTTTGGGGTACACCAAATCAATCACTTCTCAATGTTCTATGCCTTCCTCGTAGCCCAGTATTGCTTCATTCGTTGTGATCTTGCTTTACTTTCTTCGTCAGGGATTTGGATCGTTCGCTTGGATTTGACTTTGCCTTGGAACCGTTGCTTCTTGTCCTTGGTTATTGTTTTGACTGTTCTGTCCATGAGCATAGTGTCAGTGATCTGCAGTTCTGTTATGTCTTTCTCCGTTTCTCTAAACCAAAGTGGTTTGGCTCTTCTACTGCGAAAGTAGTCAAATATTTTTTTGGTTAGTCTATTTTTGTCCATTCGGAGGATGTGCCCATAAAAATCAATTCTCCTTTTTCTTATTGTGTCTGATAGTGTTTCAGTTTTTTGGTAAAGAGCTTCATTACTGATGTGGAGTAATTGGTTGTTACGGAATTTGGGGCCTAAGATTTTTCATAATATCTTTCTTTCTTTGATCTTCAGCCTTTCAAGTAGGCCCTGGGTTGTGAGAGATAATGTCTCAGCTGCATATAAGGCTTCTGGTTTAATTACAGTATGATAATGCCTTATCTTTGTATTCCAGGAGAGGGACTTCTTGTTGTATGTGTCCTTGGTAAGTTGGAAGGCTAATTCATACATAGATTATAATACAGTATTATTTTTTTTATTAATTTTTTGGCCTCATGGGACCACTTTAGTCTAAATTTCAGTTCTTCCTAACATTGGGCTGTAATTTTTTTCTCCAATAATCCCTCGTTGAATCAGATCGTTGCTTCCTGACGGCATCTGTGATCACTACCTTCTTGTGTCTCTTCGGTTTATCCACTTTAAATTTATTAGTCTTAAGAATGCATGTTATTTTACATTTGTCTGTTGCATCATCCATTTTCAGTCCTATTTCACTGAGGACTTGTGTGATTTATATCCCCTGTGTTTTCCTGTTGATGCTGCTCATTACCAGTTGTCTCAGGATTCTGTCCTCCGGCATTCTTAATATGTGAAAGAAGTGGAAAATTCTTTGTTTTCTCATTACACTGAGAACTGGGTCGATATATTTGTATACTGTTTCATCGGTGGCTATTCTCCAGGTCCCGTCTTTCCGGTAGCTTTTGTTGAGACACGTTCTGATATCCTTCTCTCTGTCTTAAGCAGCGGGTACATCTTGTTATTGTTTTTGATTGGAAGAGAGTTTCACTGGCATATAATGTTTCTGGGAGTACCACTGATTTGTAGTGGCGTATTTTTGTTTTTGTTGACAGGCATTTTTTCTTGTACGTTGGCCAAGTTAGTAGCTGGGCTTTTTTAATTTTTGCTACGGGTTTTTCGTCCAGATTGTATGTTATGGTTTCTCCTAGATATTTGAAACATTCCACGAGCTTTATGGTATCATTAATATAATGCAGTATATTAAAAGTATAATTATAATTATAATTATAACAATCAATTATAATTATAATACTAATTATAAATAGTATACAATTGTATATGAAAAAGTTGTAAGGGGTAAATAAGATATGGTCAGCTAAATTCTAACATATATCTGTGATATTAATATTGTAGATATTAAGTTCTGTTTTTAAAATTGCTATGTAATGTTGGAATGGGCATGTTATTATTATTGTTTGTGTATGTGGAATGCCATGTATTGTTTGCACATACAAAAAGTGTTGGCAAGTGTTTGAATAAACATCAATAATAACAACAAAATACACGTTCTTGGAATTTAACTTATGATATGTAAAATAAGTACTTAAATTTATTACAAAAAGCCTATCACAGCATTGTTTATCTTTAAAGTTTTGGCACCAGCAGTGAGTACAACAGCTAGTTCTTTTACAAGTGATGTATAGTGTAAATAAAACTAATTGTAGCCTGCAGTACTGTTTTTAAAACTTATAAATAAATAATAAAGATGTTACGTTAAAAATATCTTTCCATGGCATTCTGTAACCTTTAACTTTAATATTTAAGCAAACTACACGGTCGTAAAAGATTTAATTACAAAATTACGAATGTTTAATTTTGTGTAACGTAGAAAGCACGAAGGTACAGCATACCTGAATCAAAGCAATGCTGAAGCCGGCAAATCCAATCTTGGATACGTTCTTGCTTATAGTGTCAGCCATCACATCAAGGCAAGAAGCTTTGTACAGAGTGGTCGTGTTCGAAAAGCAGCTGAACTGCCCGATCGCACCAGTTTGCGGCCCGCAGCAGGACACGGGCAAAGACCCGTTCAGAATACCAAGCCACTCGGTATAATTATGGCAACCACAGCATTGGAGCTGAAAAATGTTGTGTTTATTAAAACTTTAAAATGTACAGTAAATTAGACATGGCTCTATACATATGCTGATAAAAAGTTTGCATGCATTAGTGTAAATAGTATGTTTTTATTCCACATTATTTGATTATTGTAACATAGTCACCGGACCACATATTCAAATGATTAGGATTATGACCTATTCTTCCCGTCAGTGGTCTGTCCACTCACCTCGTAAAGGCTACCGCGGTTTCGAAACTCTATAGTTTCATCTTCAGGCCGTTGTACAAAATGTTAAATCCCTCTGTCGAGGCCGTCACAAAGTCAAATAAAACATTAAAAACACACATCACAAACACGGATTACACACAGTCTGGAATTTAATGATGTACGAGTCGCATGTGTAGCTTGGCCAAGCTGAATTTCATGATGAATATTTTAAACGTGTAATTGTGCTCATTTTTTTGTGTGTGTGTTTTAATGTTTTGTTTGACTTTGTGACGACCTCAACAGAGGGTTACATTTTGTATAACAGCCTAAAGATGAAACAATAGAGTTTCGAAACTGCGGTAGCCTATACGAGGTGAGTGGATATACCACTGACAGGAATCAAAATTTATTTGATTCTATTGCTACCCTTTGGATTTTCACAATTTTAATGTAATTTTATATTGTTATTAAAATAAATTTATTTAATCAAAATTAAACAAAAATTTTTAAGATACAATTGAAACTTTGAATTAATATAATGTATATTTTTATACATTTCTTTTGTCACGATTATTTACTAAGTTTTCCCGTCGGATTAAACTTTAAATTAAAGATTGAACATTAAGACTAAAGACTGAATTAAGAGAACTTACGTCAGTTTGCACTTCATCCCAGATCAGTGTTGTATCCAAGCTCTTGTTGTACAGAAACATAGAGGAATTGAGTTTGTTTTGGACAACTTGGGAAGTTTCGTCGGACAGAACGTAGCCTGTGATTCCGGCAACGATTTCAGTAACAAAAATTGCTGCGAGCAAGAGACTGAACTGCGAAATATGTAACACTTAATTAATATGTGTTTTACCATAAACATATTACATATGAGATATTTGTTTGTTTTCATGTATTTAAAAACATTTCTTCAAGCAAATCTTCAGCTCTTTGTCAATTTTTTTGTAAAAGTACTATATTGTAATTCCTACAGTACAAAAGATATAGTATATTTTAAACTATATAAATAATTGTGTTAACATTTATTTAGTTAATTTTGGACACATAACAATACTCCTTGCTACCTTATATTTCAAAATTTTTAAAATCATTTGTCTTATATCTGTTCACAATTGTTTGGTCATAAAATATTTGAACACTGAATACCTATTCAATGGACACATTAGGCCAGGTAACAAAAAAACATTTGATAATAACGCTAAGATATAAGAAATTAAAATAATAAGTTTGTATATCAAATACTGTTTGATTTCAAAGGAATTTATATTACTTTATTTTGTTTCCTATGTTAAAAAAGAATAAGTAAACTATATTAATTTAACAACCTGTATTTAAAGTGTAATTAACAACATTTATTTTGTTTATTTTGAACACATAACAATACTCCTTGCTACCTTATATTGCAAAATTTTTAAAATCATTTGTCTTATATCAGTTCACAATTGTTTGGTCATAAGACCTTTGAACACGGAATATCTATTTAATGGACACACATTAAATATATTATCAAGTAATGTTTTTATTGTGATATAGTAAGTAAGCTGATAACTTATTTTCTCTCCTCAAAAGTAAAAACAATTTAAGGTTTGAAAATTAGAAAGTTGCCATTTGATAATTTAGCATATTTCGGTATCAATAAAAAACATTAGTTCAGAATCACACGATTAATTTTAATTATATAATTTAAAACAAGTCATAGTAGATACGTTTCAGACATTTTTTCCTTTAGGTACTATTATTTTATAAAAACTAGCATGAAGATATATTTATTTCTTGAAAGGATCACATAATTTATTTTCTTTACTTGTTTCACCCAACTTTGGGGTACACTATATCAATCACTTTTTAATGTTCTGTGCCTTCCTCGTAGCCCAGTATTGCTTCATTCGTTGTGATCTTGCTTTTCTTTCTTCGTCAGGGATTTGGATCGTTCGCTTGGATTTGACTTTGCCTTGGAACCGTTGCTTCTTGTCCTTGGTTATTGTTTTGGCTGTTCTGTCCATGAGCATAGTGTCAGTGATCTGCAGTTCTGTTTCTATAAACCAAAGTGGTTTGGCTCTTCTATTGCGAAAGTAGTCAAATATTTTTTTGGTTAGTCTATTTTTGTCCATTCGGAGGACGTTCCCATAAAAATCAATTCTCCTTTTTCTTATTGTGTCTGATACTGTTTCAGTTTTTTGGTAAAGAGTTTCATTCCTGATGTGGAGTACTTGGTTGTTACGGAATTTGGGGGCCTAAGATTTTTCGTAATATCTTTCTTTCTTTGATTTCTAGCCTTTCAAGTGGGCCCTGGGTTGTGAGAGATAATGTTTCAACTGCATATAAGGCTTCTGGTTTAATTACCGTATGATAATGTCTTATATATGTATTCCAGGAGAGGGACTTCTTGTTGTATGTGTCCTTGGTAAAATGGAACATTTTAACATTAATAACCTAAACATTTTTTTTTGTAATTGCGTTGAAGAATTAGTTTGAAGCAATGGAACCATACAGTTATGATATGCAAACATTTATTCTCTTGTAACTTCAATTAATTGTTAACTCACTACGTAATTATTTAATTAGTTGTTTGTCAATCTTTGCAAAATTCATTTAAGAATGAACGTGCCTGTTGTAGGCCTAACTACTGTACAGCCAAGCAGATTACACATGGCATGATTACTTATTTGCATAGCCTGTTGTGTAGAAACATGTGTAGGCGTACAGTTCAGTCCATGATAAGAGAAGCATAACAACTGGTTTTATCACAACCAGATAGTTTTTTGTGTATAATAATTACTAGCAATATATATTCAATGCAACAAATTCAATTTTTGGAAGTTTATTGATGAAATTACTTCCTTATAAACGGATTTATGACAAAGTGTATTTAATTTACAACTACATTATACAGCTGTTATTTATGTTTCACTTGTATAAAAAGTCATTCCAAACTTTAAATTTAGTAACCAATTTTTATATTTTAAAATTATTCATAACAATCGTGTATTTATTTTATGAAATCTATTTACTTAATGCATAATTTTTAAGAAATTCATGTTTAACCCTTTAGCTAGTAATTATACAAAATCTAAAATGTTACACAAAATTAATTTTTTCCTCTTATGACAAACATGAAGTGTACTTATTCCTGAGAAAACTGTAAAAATATCTTAACCCTTTGCACTTGGATGGCCAGACCGCACTCTGTCAGTTTGAAAATTTAACTTGCTGATAGTCCTTTCGAAGTCAAATAGGACTTTGACTCAAATGCTATAGCGATCGTGCTGTGCCAACAGTTCAAAATAGCAAAACGAAAACATTCTTAAAGAAAATAAATTCTTTATGAAAAAATTTATAATACAGTTTATAAAATATCTTTGTTTTACTTTTATGTATATTATGTACTTTTTATAAATATGAAGAGTTGGGGGGGGGAAACAATATTAGTCCATTTTGCAAAATTTTTCAGGAGAGGAAAATTTAAATTATCATTATTCTTATCTAAGCTCTTTATATACGAACTCTATTAATATGACACGTGAGCCGCCTCAGTGGCCTAGTTGATAGAGTACTAGGCTTTCACCCCGAGGACCCGGGTTCGATTCCCAGCTAGGGTTTGGCATTTTCACATGCTATAAATCATCCCATCGTCTGCATTAGCCCAAGTGTGCACAATAGTCGGATGTTAAACACACAAAAAAAAAGAAAAAAGTATGGCACGTGGTAAGGATAATAGAATACCAATTTATACTAAAGCAATATGTAAAAAGAACAGCATTTATAGTGCCATAAAATACTTTAATTAACTGCTTCCGCATCTAAAGAATTTGTCTGTTTTTTCTAAAACAAAGAAAAAAACGTTGTTGAATTATATAAAAGAAACTTATAGTTAACTTTATGAGATATTTATAACTTTTGATAAATGATAATGTTAACTTTTTATATAAGTGCATTTCTTACCAATGTTTCTACATAATTTTTATTGTAATGAAATAATTCTTTTGTTTGCACTGCGTAGCATAATTATCCCTTTTATTTTCTAGTTTTTAAGTGTCAGTTTATAAGTTTTAGCTCCCGATCACAGAGAGCCTCTCTCTTTCGGGATACATTGTATTTATAGCTAAATAAATAAATAAATTCAACAGTGTTATTCTGAGTTTATTTGTTACATTTTCAAATTGTGTTACAAAAAGAATCCGTCTGGAACATTGACTATTTAACTGTGATATTACCACTGTAATTTCTAAAAAAAATTCACCCACAAAGTAAATATTCATGATCTGGGAAGTTAAAACCAAAACTAAACGAATTTTAACATTGTTAGGTTACCATATTTAAATGGTCTGAACTCTATATCATTTTCTGTGCATTTAAAAAGCAAATGATTACTATATAAACTTTTTTGACCTTCATTTACAGCCTATAAACATTGTTAAGTGATTTTTTGTTTAATTTTACGTAAATAAAGGAAAAAGTGTACTTATTTATTCATTAAGAGTATATATTTACTTAAGAAAAAAGGATTGAACGTTATTGGCTGATATTTTTTATTGGAACAAAATATCACCTCTCGATTCCACACCATGAATTAGTTCAAATAAATGTTTGAACTTTACCCAATACACTGTTTATTCATTGCTTCATTGTCAAATGTAACATACTTATGCAATTCAGAATTAAATTTTTACAGACTTCTTAATAAACTTGTTTCGTACAAAGTCAATGTGGGACTGAACTTTCTGCCCACTCTGTATCTGTATATGTTACATAAAGAAGCTAAGTGCATCTACTTATAAACATTGGACTGAACCCAAGTAGCACGTCTACTGTATATCTTTAATTGCAATTGATCTTCAAAATATAGCTTAATCAGCTGACGTTTTCAGATAACATTCTTAATGTCCTGCCATACTGAAAAATTCTGTTACAAAGCCTTTGATAAATCAACTACTCTATGAGTAGTTTCTTGATTGAAAAGGAAATAATAAACCAACTGTTTTAAGTATCAAATGTTATATTTTAAGATTAACAAAAGTTAGACATTTTATCAAGTCATTCATTTAATGTATGCCTACAGTTTGAATTTTTATAAACTTGAATTCTCGAACTGAAATTTAAAATAATCTCAATACGCAGCTGTCTTGCTAACGTTAACGTTACGGAAGCAAATTTTCATGACTAATTTTCTTATCTCCCTTGTTTTGGCATTTAAAACTTTTAGATTACATTGTAAAGACAAAAATTATAACCCTGACTGCCATCAAATTCAATTTTTAAATTTAAATGGATTTTGAAAATTCTAAATTTTAATTTACACAGTTTTTAAAGCTTGTTATGTTGGTGAAATAAGGTTTTCAAAGAGATTTTAAATAAAAAAGTTATCAATTAAAGTTATTTTGAAACTGTTGAACGGATTTTGCTGTGTTACAAATTTATAAAAGCTATATATTACGAAAATTAATTTTTGTGCCAAATTCGAATCAAATTGGACGAAAATTGCAAACAGGAGTGTGCTTACACACACACACACACACACACACACACACACATGCGTGCGCACACGCACACACGCACACACACACACACACACACACACACACACACACACACACACACACACACACACACACACACACACACACACACACACACACACACACACACACACACACACACACACACACACACACACACACACACACACACACACACACACACACACACACACACACACACACACACACACACACACACACACACACACAACACACACACAAACACAAACACACAGACACACACACTGACACACACACACACACACACACACACACACACACATGACACACACACAACAAATACACACACACACACACACACACACACACACACACACACACACACACACACATTTCAATAGCCTATCAAAAAGTAATCTAAAGATGAGTACCAGTGCACATTTCAAGGTGCCAGGTATAAATCTTATAATGGCCACTCTAATAGTTCATTTCTAATAAAAATTGGCTTAAAAATTACTTGCATATAATGATTTTTAAATAATTCTTTAGTAGATGGACTTTGAAGTGAATGAGTCATTATTAAAGGAATGAATTTATAAAACAAAATTAACTGTGTACTTTTTTATTGGTTGTATCAATTTATGTACGGTAATTAGATATACCGGTTTTCTAAACAATACAAGTTCAACAATACCGTAATTATTTCGATTAGAAAGCTTCATTATATTGACAAAGATTTTCATAAAAACTTTCATATGAAAGCCAACTTCTTACATTTTATAAAAGAAATAGAAACATAGAAATGTTAAAAAAAATAAATAAATAAAATAACTTTTATCAAAGATTTTTGACAAAGAAATACATAATAATAAATAATTATTCACTTATTGTTTAGCAAAAGGTTACTTTCGCACACTTAGGCTAATGCAGACAATGGGATGATTTATAGCATATGAAAATGCCAAGCCCTGGCTGGGAATCGAACCCGGGTCCTCGGGATGAAAGCACAGTATGATATCAACTAGGCCACCGAGGTGGCTGTACATACTTCTTTGTAGTGTTGAATGGAAAATAATAATTTTATCATCAGGCATTGAAACTTGTATGGTTAGTAATTTTTGTATAATTTATACAGAGTACCTGACAAAAGATATGTGTATGCCTTGACTTTTTTAATTATCTGTAAGACAAATAATACATGAATATGGGAATATGGGCTTTTGACAACTCAATGGGGAGCATAAAATATTCAAATAAGTCTTGTGATAGCTAGTGTTAAAAGGCTATGTAGGCATTTACATGGGTTTTTCGCTTCATTGCCTGAAGATTCTCTTCTCTGCTCTGTTTTAATAATTAATTAATAATTCACTGAAGTTTAAAGAGGAATGGTTGTACACAGGCCAACCAAAAGTTAGATCAAATAGTACCTGCTTTTCAAAGACGGATTAAAGGGGGAGTTGGAAGGGTGACCACTCCTCCTGAGACAAAAAAAAAATTAATTAAATAAAATAAAAAATGTAAAAGATTAAATTTTAGTTCTAAAAAGTGGAATTAAGTATATGTGTAACTTCAAGGAAAGGGGTCAATAGGCACCTGAAGGGTCCGAAACCCGCACATTATCCCGATATCAATTTTTTATGTATATTAAACTTTGTTCATATATTACAAGGTGTGTTCAGAAAGTAACAAGAATTTTAATTTTTTGAACAAAATACTTATTTATTTTTCTACATTGATGTTGTCGCCTTCAAAATAGTCCCCATTGGAGATTATGCACTTGTGCCAGCGCTTCTTCTAATCCTCGAAACACTTCTCAAACTCGATCTTTGAGATAGCCTTTAGTTCTATCAGTGATGCTCTTTTAATGTCATCTACAGCTGTAAAACGACGGCCCTTTAAGGTTCTCTTTTTTGGAAGTAGGAATTCTGATCAATTCTTGATTGAAAAAATGTTACGGCGCTTAACTGGATTTGCTTTGATTTGTGTTTGACAACATGTGTGTTAATGTGCGATGACAACATACAACACCATACGGGACCACCATATTTACTCTTCTTCTCAAGAAAGGCAAATTTGCTGATTTATACTCACATTAAAAATCCCACTTATCTCAGTTGAGATCCAATCTCACAACCTTGTACAAGGCTGATGTGCTAACTACTACTCTACCAGCACTGACATTTTCCTAATGTTATTTTTAAAATAAAAGTAAGTATAATTTATTACATGTATACGTAAGTACGTACAAAAACACAACTGTTCAACAATTTACAATATACTGTAATAAAAGATATTTATTATCTATTTTAATATTTTATCTTCTAATTTGTTTCTATGTTGACAAAGGCTTATAGAATTTGTGCTTTTTAAGTTATGTAAATGGAGCCAGTTCTTCAAAAGTATTAAAAAATAGGCATCTAAAGAAATTGAGTGATTTGTTTTAACATTTTTGATATTTTTACATTGAGTGATATTTTTTACAAAATAGAGTAAATTTTTACATTTATTTGATATCGATTTCAAGTCTCAAAATAGCTTAACTGTTAGATTTTTAGGATATTATTTCAAAAACATTTATCTCCCAGGGAGGCTATCCAGTAAGTCGAATCATCCAATCAACTGTCCCATCCACAAAACTGCATTAATCCATAATGCTGCTTTGTTTAAAGCAAGATATCTTTACCACTTAATGTTGTCCATTGGAAGGACAAGCTTGTTTATCACACTACAGATAACAACTGACAGGAAAAATTTGGTCATAATCTCTTATCTATTAACAATAAGCCAACATGGAAATGTTCATATCTCTCTGTTTGTTTTATATTTCAAACCAGTAGCACAACTTGAGGGAGGGTCACTACGTCAATAATCCCCCCCAGAAAAGAAAAAATCACAAAGAAATTTTAAAATATTATTTATAAACCTGTAAAAGTGTAGGCCTATTTATTCTTATAGATTCTTATAGATTCTTATTGATTCTTATAGATAGGCCTGAAAAGTTTATTCTTATTTTGGCCTAATTGAGTTTTAAATCGTTTGTGTTTTCTTAGCATCAATACATTTTGCCAGTTAGACTAATGAGGACGAGTTGTCAACATTAATAAAAAGGGTCAGTTAGACAATGGGAGTAACTGCATCTCAAACTTTGAGGTGTGAAGTTCATAGACTGAACCACACCCAGTGCCTTAACCACACTGACCACCTGTAGTTTTAAACAGAAACTACTGACCATACGCTTTCAATATGTGTAGATTAAATATTTTATGTTTATTTGATTTTTGTAAAGATTAAACAAAATTTACAGTATTTCAAAGCTAAACTTGTGAAGCATTAGTGTACTGCTTCTCATAGCAATAGTGAAGCAAACATGACTCTGAGTCAGTCATTAAAACAAAAACATGAGTGACAACATAGACTGTTCAATCCCTTTCCATTTTTTCTCCCACTAATTCAAATTTTTTTAAAATTTATTGTAATATAGGAAATTTTTTTCTTTTTTTTTAATCTTATTGATCTCTGAAGTCTGAGTTCTTCCGAATATACTACGTTTCGTGGACGTTTTCCCCTAAACTGTAATTGGGTTTCCTAACTTTTTAAGATTGCTTTTTCCCTTCTTCCTGCCAATTGCTCCTCGGTTATTCCTAGTTCCTCCAAGTCCTGTTCCACCTCCTTCAACCAGTTGTTCTTAACTTTACACTTCAGTTGGTAGTCCAATAATCTCTTCGTAAGTCTACTCTCCGGTAATCGAGTTAGGTGTCCAAAGAAGGCCAATATTCTTTTCCTAAAAATGTTAGTGAGCTGCTCGTTGTTCCGATACAGGACCGCATTCGGCAACAGTCTGTACTGTCCCCCACCAAATGTTTCTTATTAATAATTGTTCGGAGTACTCTCCTTTCCATCCTCTGGAGCTCCTCCGTTCTATTTTGGCTCTTTAGATTAAATAGGGTCTCCGAGGCGTAAGTTACGCTTGCCCTTATGACCGTTATAATGCCTAAGTTTAGATTTTATAGAAAGCGATTTTTTTGTAGGTGTTCCGGGTCAAATAGAAGGCAGATCTTAATTTAGCCACTCTGTTAAGTATTGCTGGTTTTTCTCTGATGTCTCTGGTAATAGTTTCTCCTCAAAAAAAGGACATTTTTGTGTATTAAATGAAAATGTTTTACAACATAACATAAACATAATTGTAAAATTCATCTTTTGAAAACAACAAAATTCTCCAAGGTAAAGCTCTAGCCTTATCACGTAGGTTATCAGATATCTTCACTCATCCCCTTCCCAATGAAAGAAATTTATTTACACATCTGATCGAAACAAAAGTATGTTTAATAAATATATAAGTATTACTAAGAGATTCAAAATTAGTAATCTTTATTCAGGTACTAAAGTTTTTCTACGAGTGTCATCTTTAGGTTAATTACCACACAAATAAAATATAGGTCTATATCAATAAATACACTACTCAACCTTCAAAAAAATTAAAAATTTCAATTAATATTGCGATATTTTATCACAAAATGAAAGTATTCTATAAAATTAGTATTAATTCTAAAAAATTTATAACTTGTTTTCTATGAATTTTTATTTTTAGAGTTCTACAAAAGCATACTTCTAAATGGTTTCTTTCGTATTAACAATAGTTTTAACAAATTTTAAAATTTTAATTTATTTCTTTGGCTAAAAAGGTCCAAAATGGTCTCCTGTAAGGATCACAATTATTGTGATTATATTAGATACAACAAAAGACTTATTGGCTAACTTTTTATAGGATAAGTTTTCCATCTGAAATAACCTTTAAAGATAATGTTCATTTACACAAAGTCAGATTGTTATCTACAGAATATCCAGACGTTTTCATTTGTTTGCTTTCTATTGACCTTTCAACCTCTTACAATGCTACATATAATCTGTAGAGCTTAGTTAATACTTATTATTGCACAATAGATCAATTGTTGCAGTGCCTAGGGTTGTAGGTTGTGTCCCTACAAAGGGAACACAACCCCTTCCTCTAGGTTGTGTTCTAGTATTAAATTAAATTGTTGAAAATCTATGAAACTGAATCAAATTCAATTTGGTTAAGACTTACGGTGACAATCATGCAGTAATTTTCTTTAATGGCTCCGCAACAACCGAAAAAAGCGATGAAGAAGGTGAAAACACCCACTACGATAAGGATCGACGGAGTCGAGAAGTAACGGTTGTCTAAGAACATTTCATAGTCCCGGTAAGCGCTTTTAATGGCGATCCCCAAACTGATGAGCCCTATACCAGTGATCTGAAAAGATAAGATATCATTTAAAACATGTTCTCCAACATAAGTCTTAAAAAATGATATGACAAACAACCTGAGTGATTTTGTCACACAAAACTTTTATATACAAAGTGTTTTTGTACGAACACAATTCGGGAAGTGGTTTTGGTGGATCAAAATCAACAAATATGTTTAAACAAATGTCCAGAAAAGCTTGTTTTACCAACTATCCATCATTTTGTCTGTTTTTTTTCTTTAACTAAACAATTTATTTATCTTCAACACCAGTTGACATTTTTCATTGCACTCATTAACGTAAAGATACAGTTTTGTATCACTGATAGTGATGACGAAATCAATTTTTTTAAAAAGGGAAAGATATTTTTTTAAGATAAAAAGATAAATTTTACAGTAGTTAGGGTTCATTTTGCTTTGTAAAATGCAAAAACGTGGTTTTAGAAAGTTGGATAACAAATTTTATATATCTCATTATCATTTACTGTTATCGTCATCATCATTTATGTATATATATATATATATATATATATATATATATATAATAGTATTTTTTACAAATCCACAGGATGTACTCTAGAAGCAGGTTAGGAGTACATTTTTTTTTTTTGGTGTTTAACGTCTGACTATTGTGCACACTTGGGCTAATGCAGACGGTGGGATGATTTATAGCGTATGAAAATGCCAAGCCCTCGCCTGGAATCGAACCCGGATCCTCGGGGTGAAAGCCTAGTACGCTATCCACTAGACCAGGGGTCTCCAAACTTTCCAGCCTTAGGGCCATACTGATTACTCCAGTAAGTTCCGAGGGCCAAAACCATATTATCATTGTTGCCGGTGGTAAAAAGTGAAATAGTCCACTGATGAAAAAAAAGTCCGAAAAAGTACGCAACGTTTAAAAAAGGCTGCAAATCGGACTAAAGTCCGCAAAACGGCAACACTGCATATTATTAATTTTCCTGTCATTATCTGTAATTTCTAGATTAGTCGTAGAGTACGAGCCATGAGGGTAACGTGACACATCTGGTGGACACAAGCGGTAGTACCTTCTATCGCTAACAGATGGCGCTAATAGCACGTACAGAATAATCTCGTTGGTTCGAGAAATAATTATTCAACATAAAATTAGAATACTTCCGTAAACCAAATTTAATTTGCTATAAAAAATATGTTCTCTAAAAGGAGTTTTCAAGTATGCTAGCTCTCCGCGGGCCAGACTAAATCTGTCCGCGGGCCGGATGTGGCCCTCGGGCCGTAGTTTGGAGACCCCTGCACTAGACCACCGAGGCGGCCTTGGTTAGGTGTACATCCACAGGTCTGGGTTCTTACTATGATGGTTGCTACAATAGGAATTCTTTGACTTTTTTTTAACGCTCATAATGAATGCCAGTTAGTCTAATGAGGATAAGGTGTCAGCATTAACGGTAAGGGTAAAGCATCCTCAGTAACTGCGGCTCGAACTAACCTTGACGTGCGCAATGTAGAGAAGCAGCATACTGACCGATGCGTTAAGACACATCGGCCACCAAACGCTAAAATTTGTTGATAAAAATCAATTTCGTTTTAACAGAAAATACAAAAAGTTCAATAGGCCCTAATGATCTTGGTTTTTTCTTATCATTTAGATCCGAGATTGATAAGAGAAGCACAAACATGCTGTTGAAGAAATTTTTCAATCCCGTCCATAATCGCTGATATTAAAAAAAATATGCTGAAAATATGAGAAAAAAATCACTACAGATATTTCCAATATTACTAAACTGATACAAGTTTACTGTTACTTCAGCTTCAGGGTGTTAATGATTAAATAATGGACTATTGTTTACTAAACTCAATCATTTACTTTTTTATTGGAACAACTCTATCTGCAGGTGTTGTGATAAGTCAGCTGATAGCAAGACAGCTGATTCATTGTTGGCATTCATCATACGTAATTATTATTTGTTTGCCCACGAATGCCACGAATAAAAATACGTGACATATGTTTTTGAACTATTCAAGACAAATTTGACGAAACTGTTTCAATTCGAATCAAAATTTGTTTCAATCACAGTTGTTAAAGTAGAAATAAGTTTATATTTATACTTAACGAAGTAGGCTGGAGGCGCCTCGGTGGTCTAGTGCAGAGGTCTCCAAACTTTCCAGCCTTAGGGCCATACTGATTACTCCAGTAAGTTCCGAGGGCCAAAACCATATTATCATTGTTGCCGGTGAATAGTCCACTGATGAAAAAAAAGTCCGAAAAAGTACGCAACGTTTAAAAAAGGCTGCAAATCGGACTAAAGTCCGCAAAACGGCAACACTGCATATTATTAATTTTCCTGTCATTATCTGTAATTTCTAGATTAGTCGTAGAGTACGAGCCATGAGGGTAACGTGACACGACATCTGGTGGACACAAGCGGAAATAGGTAGTACCTTCTATCGCTAACAGATGGCGCTAATAGCACGTACAGAATAATCTCGTTGGTTCGAGAAAGTTTTGGTGTCTTCCACTCATAAAAAATATGTTCTCTAAAAGGAGTTTTCAAGTATGCTAGCTCTCCGCGGGCCGGACAAAATCTGTCCGCGGGCCGGATGTGGCCCTCGGGCCGTAGTTTGGAGACCCCTGGTCTAGTGGATAGCGTACTAGGCTTTCACCCCGAGGACCCGGGTTCGATTCCCGGTCAGGGCTTGGCATTTTCATACGCTATAAATCATCCCATCGTCTGCATTAGCCCAAGTGTGCACAATAGTCGAATGTTAAACACCAAAAAAAAAAAAAAAAAAAAAACGAAGTAGGCTTAAATAGCGCAGCAATGCGGAAAAATTGATTTTGTTTGGTACATCCGGTTTTCAAGTTTCCTGCTTCCAGAAACATTTAGACTATTTGCACGTTACCGAAGTAGGAGACAGGGAAATTTAGTTTTCTGACTTTAGCATATGGGTAAATCTATAACTTGTCTTTATCTCTGGATTATATTGCGTCAAAAAGTATTACTTTTTAACCCCTTTCTAGTCAAAACGTTTTTAAAAAATATCAGAAGTCGATTTTTTCACGGTTTTTTAAAGTGAAAGGTAAAGCCTCAACAAAATTACGGGTCGCCCAGGAAATCCAGTTCAGGATTTTTCGAAAAAAATCGTAAATCTAACAAATGCATCATTTTTTTTTTAACGTCCGACTATTGTGCACACTTGGGCTAATGCAGACGATGGGATGATTTATAGCGTATGCAAATGCCAAGCCCGGGCCGGGAATCGAACCCGGGTCCTCGGGGTGAAAGCCCAGTACGCTATCAACTAGGCCACCGAGGCGGCTCAAATGCATCGAAATCAGCCCATCGGATGTTGTTCAAACTCCCATATAACTGCGTACCCGTGCTTCGCTACCTTTCGAGGTTGATGAATTAGAAAATTGACTTAGAAATTTAAATGTTTAGGCTACTGCAGTAAGTTTATAGGCCTATGTGTTGGGAGAAAGGCTTTTATTATTAAAAAGTCAGTTATTGTTATTGGCAGAATGTAGTAATGTTTTCGGTAAAACACGTACCAGCACCTCTGGCATATCGTAACTATACAACCAAGATTTTACACGAAGAAATCAAAGAGTAGCATGTCGGTTGGTCGACCCGTTTGGATGCTAGAGCTCTTAAAAATAATATACCTTAAAACAAAGTAGATATGAGTGCACGTAATTTTGTTTCAAACAGGCGAAAAACAGTTGAAGTAGCCTAACACTTACAAAGCAAATATTTAAAAAATATAAACTAATCCATTGAAATCTGTCGAAATGTTTCGTAGTGGAAAACGACAAAATTAGCATTTTAACTTAACAGACTCAATAGTTTTGGACAGAAATTAATCACATTTTACTGTTCCAATGCATGGAATTAAAAACAACCAAACTATAAAGTGCACCGACGACCGATTTGGATTTTAGAGCTCGTGAAAATACCACGTTTTAAAATAAATAAATGATCCGGCTATTGGTTTCAATTCAAACCTGCTTAAAATTGTGTAAATAAACAATAAAGTTTTGAAATCTTTTATAAATCGGACATTTTAAGTGTGTTTTTTTTCAAATAGTAATGCGTTTTAGTGAAAAATCGAAAACCACCTAAAAGCATATTTACCCAAATTCTGTTATAAATAGGCCTAAAAACAAACTAAGATGGCTTTCAGAATTTATTTTGATTTATTCTGGAACTGTTGGCAAACATGATAACATTGTGTTTTTCAATTTTGGCACCTTGGGCTTGACTAGTTACGAATCTATAAATAATATATTAAAATAGTTATTATTAACGACACGAACAAGTCAGTCACTCACTGCCTAAGTGATCACAGTATCTCAAGAACAAGGCCTAGAACGTCGCATGTTGTAAAGTTTTTTTTTTTTAATCGCCTGTTAGGTGGTTTACAGAACGTAAAAATTTATAGAACATGAAAATTTGAGTAACTGGTAGATCTAATATTTGTTCTATTTTCACAGAAGTTCTTTTTCGCTTATGAATTAAACTTTTTTTTTGTAGTTGTGACTATAGCCTAAAAGGTTCTAAGCAATGCCAACTGTCATACACCTATTTGTATTCAATGTAGGTTGTTTCGATATTTCGGTAATTTTTCTTTAAAACCTTTTTTTTTAAATTTAAGCCCACATTGGAGCACACACAGTCAATTTAATTAAATCTTTTGGTTTTTATGCGTTCTTCCCAGTATTTTTTTTAATCTTATTGATCTCTGAAGTCTGAGTTCTTCCGAATATACTACGTTTCGTGGAAGTTTTTCCCTAAACTGTAATTGGGTTTCCTGACTTTTTAAGATCGCTTTTTCCCTTCTTCCGCACCTTGGTTATTCCTAGTTCCTCCAAGTCCTGTTCCACCTCCTTTAACCAGTCGTTCTTAACTTCACACTTCAGTTGGTAGTCCAATAATCTCCTCGTAAGTCTACTCTCCGGTAATCGAGTTAAGTGTCCAAAGAAGGCCAATATTTTTTTCCTAAAAATGTTAGTGAGCTGCTTGTTGTTCCGATACAAGACAGCATTCGGCAATAGTCTGTACTGTCCCCCCACCAAATGTTTCTTATTAATAATTGTTCAGAGTAGTCTCCTTTCCATTCTCTGGAGCTCCTCCGTTCTATTTTGGCTCTTTAGATTAAATAAGAGCCGCCTCGGTGGTCTAGTGGATAGCGTACTAAGCTTTCACCCCGAGGACCCGGGTTCGATTCCCGGCGAGGGCTTGGCATTTCCACACGCTGCATTAGCCCAAGTGTGCACAATAGTCGGACGTTAAACAAAAAAAATAAATAAATAAATAGATTAAATAGGGTCTCCGAGGCGTAAGTTACGTTTGCCCTTATGACCGTGTTACAATGCTTAAGTTTAGATTTTATAGAAAGCGGTTTTTTTTGTAGGTGTTCTGGGTCAAATAGAAGGCAGATCTTAATTTAGCTACTCTGTTAAGTATTTCTCTGAGATCTCTGGTAATAGTTTCTCCCAAGTACTTAAATTTATCGGTAATCTTTAACCGGTCGTTACCGATTTTTATAAAACCTTTTATTACATCCAAAAGCAATAATCGAAAATGTAAAGCGCGGAAAGCACGGGGAGTAAGATAAAAATCGAAAATAAAAGTGACCTGCATAACCTCGAAATTGCTACCGCGCGAAAGAAGGTAACGTGTTTTGAACGCTACAACGATAAAAAATCTTTTATTTAAAAAAAAGTACTTAACCGGACACTGCTGTCGGGTGGTGAACCTAACACAAAAAGAGGCCAATCGCAAAGTTCACAAATGGACGGCATATTAACAATGTTTTCATTACAAGAACTAATCAACAAAAAAAGCAATAAACCTTACTTAGTAATGACCGCCAGAATGTGTAACGCGCATGAGCAGTAAGTACACGTAGTTAATAATTACGCGCACGGCCGGTAAATCCGCGTATGAAATTTAATATGTTTAATACAATGCAAACAGCAACGATGTCACAATATAGTTCCGTAAAGAACGGCCTAAAACGTAAGTAATCTTTTGAAAAAAATATTTTCCGCCAGTGAATACGTGTTAATTAGATAATAAGGTATAAAATGAAACAAAAAAACATTTTTGTTTCAGAGGCAGGGGGATAGGCTCTCCCCTTTATTGTTTAATTGTGCACTTGAGAAAGTAGTCAGGGAATGGAAGAAAAATATAAAAAGTGGAATAGGATTGGGTTACAAAAAAAAGAATCTCAGAATTAGCTGTATTGCATTTGCAGATGATATGGCCTTGTTTGCTGAAACAATGGAGGAAGCAAAGGAGCAGATTCTTGAATTGAAGAAACAAGCAGCTAAAATAGGTCTAAACATATCTTTTGAAAAGACCAAAATCATGACAAACAACAAATACCCAAATAAATACCTTAAAATCCAAGAAAAGAAAATAGAAATTGTAAAAGAGTTCAAATATCTTGGTGAGTGGATTAGTTGGAATGCAGATGAAGGCAAGGCAATGGAATCCAGGAAAAACAAACTTGAATTGGCCTTCCAATTGACGAAAGAAACATACAATAAAAAATCCCTTTCATGGGGGTCCAAAATTAAACATTATAAAACAGTGATCAAGCCGGAAGCACTGTACGCAGCAGAAACGTTAACCATGAATTAACCATGAATGAATGAACGTTAAACCGAACTGGTTTAAAGAAATTGAAAAAGACCTAATAGAATTAAAAATTACAGAAAATTCACTGCTTGACCAAACTGCTAAGATAAGTACCAAGGACGAAAGAATAAGATTCCAAGATAAAACCAAAATAAGACCTAAACCTATCATTTCGGAAGAGGAGAGGAAGAGAAGATCGGAAAGAATGAAGAGCTACTGGGAACAAAGAAAAGTACAGCGCGCAAGAAATGATTGATTCAGCGTACCCCAAAGAGGGTGAAACGAAAAGAAGAAGAAACAAAAAACATTCAAAATTACTGTTTGAAAAAAAAAAAAACAACCTTCGCTGCCTGTATAACAGTATTTGTTTAGGCGTTAGTTACATACAGTATCTTCACATAACAAAATGTTTTAACAATCGAGTTTGCCAATTATCGTATTTTTTCAAGCCGTGATTTTTTCGGATACATTAACCTATTAATAGGCTATTTAACATTTAAACATTAATAGCCTATTTAACATTTATTATATTATGTTATAACATTTTATAACATAACAGTTGGATCTTACAGTTAAAAATGTGATAACAGTTAAATACGAGCTGTACATCATGTTTAGGCCTGTCAAAAATAATATAACTAGGTTATATCTATGGCCGATATACATTCACAATAGTTTTGTAGTCAGATGCTTCCAAATTTTGTACAGGTTAACTATAACCGAACTTAATTAAATTATGTTATTTGAATAATATTAATGCGAAATCAGATGTTTTGTAATCCTCACATAATTAAATAAACTGTTACAATATGCCTAAACACTAAACTTTTAAATTTTGTTTTTAAAAGTGATCGCGCCAAGCCAATTAACAAATAACTATACAATTCTTACTGCAAAAATGTTAAAACGCTACCATTTGGCGTCATTTTTTTATAATGCAAAGCAGATTAACCTCGAAATAATAATTTGCTGGCCTGACTACAATAATATTTTCACAAGCCTGAAAACAATTGAAGGAAAAATCCACGATTCAGTAAATAACCTATAAAAATGTAATCATCTCATTCAAATACCACACAAGGAAAGAATATCGATTAAACTGTGGTACACGCCGTGTAACAGTTTTAAATTTAATTTCAAACATGCATAACAACTATTTACTTACAACAAACACCAAATTGAACACAAAAAGCAGGTACTTCATCGCCTTAGCACTCCAAGTCCTCATTTTGGATAGTTTTTTTTAGAAAATCAGCAAAAATCAAGACCCAACAAAACTTTGTTCAACTGGAAAGTTACCCACTGCTCACGTAACACGTCGTACCTTGTTTACAGACAGACAGTCACAACCATGTGATCCCGACTGACGCTGGCTGTCGATGTGGTAAGGTGGGGGGAGGGGGGAGGAACTTGTTTGTCGCTTCGCAGACCGACGCCTTTCTTAGCAGAAACAATTATTTATAAAGATCATATGACGTGCGTTCACCGAACACTGACATTGTTAAACGAATACAGGTAGTCATTAAGTATTGCATTTTACAGGAAATTTATAACAATCACGGCACGCAGCTGTCTCGCTGACGTTATCTTACCCTTCTTCAGGTTCTGGTTTTACCATCGAAATCAGCATTGACATCTTTATGACTTTAAACTTTCAAATTAACATTGAAAATACGAAAATAAACCCTAACCGCGGTAAACATGTCTTAATTTTAACAGATTTTGAACATTCAAAATGCTAATTTATACAGTTTTTAACGATGATTACAAAGGTAAAATCAGATGTTCACAAAGAAATTTGTGAATACAAGAGTTATTAATGTTTAAAGATTTGAATTTGCCACCGTTTTAAAACTGTTGAACGCATTTTGTATGGTTAGCGAAATTGTCCAAGTTATTGCCGTAATCGACTTTTTGCTAAGTTTGAATCAAATCGGACCAAAATTGAAACGTGAGAGTGCTAACACACGCGCTCGCACGAACGTACACACACACGCACACAGACACACAGACACAGACACACACACACACACACACACACACACACACACACACACACACACACACACACACACACACACACACACACACACACAGAGAGAGAGAGAGAGAGAGAGAGAGAGAGAGAGGGGGGTTTGTTAATGTTATAAGCATTTTAATTTTTTTTAATTTTTGTGTTTAACGTCCGACTATTGTGCACACTTAGGCTAATGCAGACGATGGGATGATTTATAGCGTATGAAAATGCCAAGCCCTGGCCGGGAATCGAACCCGGGTTGTCGGGGTGAAAGCCCATTACGCTATCAACTAGGCCACCGAGGCGGCTATAATAATTTTTAAGCATACCCGCGTACGCGCGCGCGCACACACACACAGACAGACACACACACACACACACACACACACACACACACACACACACACACACACACACACACACACACACACACACACACACAGACACAGACACACACAGACACACACACACACACACACACACACACACACACACACACACACACACACACACACACACACACACACACACACACACACACACACACACACACACACAGGCAGGCACACACACGCGCGCGCACACACACACACACACAGGTTTTGTTAATGTTATAAGCATTTTTATTTTTGTGTTTAACATCCGACTATTGTGCACACTTAGGCTAATGCAGACGATGGGATGATTTATAGCGTATGAAAATGCCAAGCCCTGGCCGGGAATCGAACCCGGGTCGTCGGGGTGAAAGCCCATTACGCTATCAACTAGGCCACCGAGGCGGCTATAATAATTTTTAAGCATACCCGCGTACGCGCGCGCTTACAACACATACACACATAGGTTTGAAAAGTTTGTCATTTATTTATATTTCATATATTTTGTTAATGTTATAAGCATTTTTAAGCGCGCACGCTCTCTCTCTCTCTCTCTCTCTCTCTCTCTCTCACACACACACACACACACACACACACACACACACACACACACACACACACACACAAAAGTGATGTAGAGTTTCAGGGTCTCGGCCCTCATTTCAAGTTCCCGGGTCTGGGTCTTACCATGATGTCTGTTATAGCTCAGTTTTCAACAGAAATTCGTCAATAAACACTGCATAATAAGAACACAGAACTACAGATAATGACAATTCTAAACTTAAAATTTGTTTCTGCTCTACGAGAACATAATCATTACTTATGGCGAAATTTATCAAATTTTTCTCTATAATTAGAGGTTATTTATAATGAAAATGCACATTCAAGATTATATATTTCGTAAAAGTTAATTTTTTTGCCTTCCTAACCTCCAAGTGTACGCCATTATACAGCTATGCACGCTAAATCTGAAACAATGGAAGTAAACATAACCTCAAAGTT
>CM040186.1:117174933-117179933 GCA_022606455.1 Callitettix versicolor | reverse complement strand
ATATATTTTATATCGTTTTATTCACACTTCTAAACGCAATGTAAACCTAAACCTTTTCCCCTGACTTACGTCTTCAGCCTCCTCGGTGGCCTAGTTGATAGCGTACTGGGCTTTCACCCCGAGGACCCGGGTTCGATTCGCTTGGCATTTTCATAGCTATAAATCATCCCATCGTCTGCATTAGCCCAAGTGTGCACAATAGTCGGACGGTAAAAAAAAAAAAAAAAATACAACGTCTTCAGGCTTACCAACCAAGGAAATGCACAGAAAAGGGAAAAATGTCGATTTGCTTCCATCATATCAAAAATACAACTGCAACGATTTTTAAATTAATCATACCAAAATTATCGACGTATGTAATTAGTTAGGGTGTGTAATTAAAAAAGAATTTAGCGCCATTCGTATTCGAAGTGTATTACAGTTACGTGTATTACAGCCTGGATTGACAGTTACGGGTTTTTCTGCAATATGACTCCACGGAACGTGATTAGACTTTTAATTATTTAATTATAATAAAGGCCTCGGCTGTATTATCAGTGATTGGCATTGAGGCTTATCAAAAAAACGAGTATTTATAGTGTCCCTAGGTAGGATAGCCCACGACGGTCGTTTTAAAACCTCGCCATTATCGCTGAAGATGAAAAGAATTTACCGACTTCGATAAACTGTAACAGTCGTGTGGGGGGGGGCTGACAGAAGTGTGACTGAAGTAATCAATGTTCGTTACCGGTTTGTGTATATTAATCTAACTGTATTTCTGATTTCATTGTTTAAATTGAAACTATCCACAAATTTTTTTGTGTGTTTAACGTCCGACTATTGTGCACACTTGGGCTAATGCAGACGATGGGATGATTTATAGCGTATGAAAATGCCAAGCCTTGGCCGGGAATCGAACCCGGGTCCTCGGGGTGAAAGCCTAGTACGCTATCAACTAGGCCACCGAGGCGGCTATCCACAAATAACATTTAAAAAAATGGACACTTATCTACAACATACAAAAATACTATATATCATTTTTTTATATTCTTCTTCTTTTCTGCTAGTATTATTGCCACTATGTTCAGTATAATGATCTGCCTTCCCTAGCTTCGTCAATTCTACTTTCGTTGACGCGTTTCGGAGAACCTCCATCTTCAAAAACTATATCTATACTCAACTATTCTATCGCTGAAAGAACGAGTTTAAGAAGTGTTTCGAGGATCGGAAGAAGCGCTGGCACAAGTGCATAATCTCCAACGGGGACTATTTTGAAGGCGACAACATCAGTGTAGAAGAATAAATAAATATTTTGTTCAAAAAACTAAAATTCTCGTTACTTTCTGAACACACCTCGTACATTACCAACATTTGAATAATAATCTTATATGCATACTTGAGGAACATACAATTTTGCTTTTTTGTCATTAGCTGCAGAACAGGATTTTTGGGAAGATAGCGAAACATTTTTGAATAAGTTAAGGGCTTTGTGAGAGCCTTTTTTTTAAAGCAATTTAATTTCCTCGTATTATCATGTCTGCAGTAAAGAGTAAAACTATAAAAATACACTTTCCGAAAGCGTTCACTACATAATATAATGGCGGCACGCGGCTGTCTCGCTGGCGTGATGGAAAATTCAAAAAAATATTTTCGTTATAACCTTTTTAAAAATTCTCATTTCACCATAGTAATCAGCATATATTAGTCACCAAATTACATTGAAAATACGAAAATAAAACCCTGACCTCCGGCAAATCAAATTTCTTAATTTCAAACCCACTTTGTAAATGCTGTTATAAAATTGTTAACGCTGATCACGATGATGGAATCAGATAAAAAATGAATCTGTTTCAAGATACCGGGACTGGGTCTTACCATGATGGCCGGTCACTTTCTACTAGAAATTGCATTAGGCCTAAACATGTTTAACAGAAAGACTGGTTGTTTGGTTTAATTTATTTATAATTTTCCGTCCATACTTTGGATACAAACAAAAGAGACAGATGTGTTTATATCACGTCTAAAACAGACAGACAAACAAACAAACATGGTCACCCATCAAGCAGTTATATATAGGCTAATTTTCATGTAACACTTTCGTGGTTCGGATGTTTGATAAAGCTAATTGAACCACATGAGGCACGGAAGTACGGGCTTTTAATAAAATACTCACTGTTTCCGGATATTGAGTTCACACACTCATATCGTGTGCGCGTACAGAACAGGAAGAAAAAAATTCGAAACAAACATTTCAAACCGTGCATTTCATTTGGTTATTTCCACGTCGACATCGTATTCCGAATACCAACATCACTAGACAGATCTAGTGAGAGAACAGGGAGAAAAACATTTTTTTTTTAACGTCCGACTATTGTGCACACTTGGCCTAATGCAGACGATGGGATGATTTATAGCGTATGAAAATTCCAAGCCCTGGCCGGGAATCGAACCCGGGTCCTCGTGGTGAAAGCCCAGTACGCTTTCAACTAGGCCACCGAGGCGGCTGAGAAAAATATTTTTTTTTTGTGTTGTTTAACGTCCGACTATTGTGCACACTTGGGCTAATGCAGACGATGGAATGATTTATAGTGTATGAAAATTCCAAGCCCTGGCCGGGAATCGAACCTGGATCCTCGGGGCGAAAGCCTAGTACGCTATCAACTAGGCCACCGAGGCAGCTGAGAAAAATATTTTTTTTTTTTGGTGTTTAACGTCCGACTATTGTGCACACGTGGGCTAATGCAGACGATGGGATGATTTATAGCGTATGAAAATTCCAAGCCCTGGCCGGGAATCGAACCCGGGTCCTCGGGGCGAAAGCCTAGTACGCTTTCAACTAGGCCACCGAGGCGGCTGAGAAAAATATTTTGTTTTTGTTTTTGGTGTTTAACGTCCGACTATTGTGCACACTTAGGCTAATGCAGACGATGAGATGATTTATAGTGTATGAAAATTCCAAGCCCTGGCCGGAAATCGAACCTGGATCCTCGGGGCGAAAGCCTAGTACGCTTTCAACTTGGCCGCCGAGGCGGCTGAGAAAAATATTTTTTTTTGTGTTTAACGTCCGACTATTGTGCACACTTGGGCTAATGCAGACGATGAGATGATTTATAGTGTATGAAAATTCCAAGCCCTGGCCGGGAATCGAACCTGGATCCTCGGGGCGAAAGCCTAGTACGCTTTCAACTAGGCCACCGAGGCGGCTGAGAAAAATATTTTGTTTTTGTTTTTGGTGTTTAACGTCCGACTATTGTGCACACTTAGGCTAATGCAGACGATGGGATGATTTATAGCGTATGAAAATTCCAAGCCCTGGCCGGGAATCGAACCTGGATCCTCGGGGCGAAAGCCTAGTACGCTATCAACTAGGCCACCGAGGCAGCTGAGAAAAATATTTTTTTTTTTTGGTGTTTAACGTCCGACTATTGTGCACACGTGGGCTAATGCAGACGATGGGATGATTTATAGCGTATGAAAATTCCAAGCCCTGGCCGGGAATCGAACCTGGTCCTCGGGGTGAAAGCCTAGTACGCTTTTCAACTAGGCCACCGAGGCGGCTGAGAAAAATATTTTGTTTTTGTTTTTGGTGTTTAACGTCCGACTATTGTGCACACTTAGGCTAATGCAGACGATGAGATGATTTATAGTGTATGAAAATTCCAAGCCCTGGCCGGAAATCGAACCTGGATCCTCGGGGCGAAAGCCTAGTACGCTTTCAACTTGGCCGCCGAGGCGGCTGAGAAAAATATTTTTTTTTGTGTTTAACGTCCGACTATTGTGCACACTTGGGCTAATGCAGACGATGAGATGATTTATAGTGTATGAAAATTCCAAGCCCTGGCCGGGAATCGAACCTGGATCCTCGGGGCGAAAGCCTAGTACGCTTTCAACTAGGCCACCGAGGCGGCTGAGAAAAATATTTTGTTTTTGTTTTTGGTGTTTAACGTCCGACTATTGTGCACACTTAGGCTAATGCAGACGATGGGATGATTTATAGCGTATGAAAATTCCAAGCCCTGGCCGGGAATCGAACCCGGGTCCTCGGGGTGAAAGCCTAGTACGCTATCCACTACGCCACCGAGGCGGCTATTTCGTTATATTAATTACAGCCTCTTGTGCGAATAGTAGCCCAAACGGCGTCAATGTTGAGAAAACGACTCGAAGTATAAATATCAATTTTGAATTCTATACAGACATTACCGCGAACATAACCGTTTATTAAAAAAAGTATCGTTTATCTTTTCCTATCTTAAAACGTTTTTAATTAGTACCAGTAATGCAAATGTTTCGAACGGCTTGCGATTACGACGGTAAAGTCAGATTTAACATTTCGAATGTCCGCCATTTTGAAAATAATGACCGGATTTCGCTGCGCAACGCACTTGTCTAAGGTACTACAAAAGTCAAATTTTGTTCCAAGTTTTTAAAACAAACAGGATTCAAATTCTTTTTATATTCTTCTTCTTTTCTGCTACGATTATTGTCACCATGTTCAGTATAATGATCTGCCATCCCTAGCTTCGTCAATTCTACTTTCGTTGACACGTTTCGGAGAACATCCATCTTCAAAAACTATATATATACTCAAGAGTATACAGTTTTTGAAGATGGAGGTTCTCCGAAACGCGTCAACGAAAGTAGAATTGACGGAGCTAGGGAAGGCAGATTATTATACTGAACATAGAGAAATAAGATTCAAATTACGATTGCTGAACACTCGGGAAAACAATCCATCAAAATTTGATCTGGGATAAGAATCGGCGCTCCCTACAAGAACCTGTACTACGTTTTACCACGATGGCGCTCCTTGCAATGGATACTAGCTAAAAATAAAAAAATAATGAAATGATAGAAGTGACTGTGTTTTAGGCTTTGTTGCATCCCTCCGACCCACCTGAACTACATTGCCGGAAGTGCCTGTGTTGAACATTCTGAACGATGTGATCTAGACGGCAGTGGTACGACGCTTACATGTTCTGGCGGGATACACTATCCTCACATTAGTGGAAAGTAAGTATATC
>CM040186.1:117102433-117169933 GCA_022606455.1 Callitettix versicolor | reverse complement strand
TTTTACATGTGTGTAGAGATTTTACTTAATTTCCAATTTTACTAGTAAAAGATATATTACCGACAGACAGACAAACGAGGCGCGAATTTATAAGAAAAATTGAACGCGAGAAAATTTGTACAATGTTTTTATCGCCATTTGTAATCTGTATGCTCTAACAAAATTGCAATCAAGTCTTCATTAGGCCCAACGTTTTATGAGTCGTGTTACAGTGCCTGCTTGATATCAGTTAACAGCGCGTTTACCTTTTGAAAAGAGGCAACAAATACAGTCTGAGTATAATTTAGATAAACCAAAATAACACGATATCAGGTAGGCCATAAACACATGTGGCCTTGGAGTGTTTGTCAAATAAATACAGCATACACCGTGAAATTCTAATACAATTTACGAAATATTTGTATTTAATATTTTTATTTAAACAAGTTCAATACATGTACTTTATTTTTAATTAGTATTCGATTCTCGCTTTATTGACTGCTCAACATTGTAAAAACCTATTTTATCGCAGTATAATTCATCGAAAATCAACATAACCTACCGTGATCAATCTATTCGCTGGAAAGACCAATTCTTACAATACGTCCAGTTGATGTTACCATTGTTTTTTTACGTAGGCAAAACCAAATATTGGTAGAAATGGTGGTTACTATAAAATTCGGTGAAAATGGTCTTTGTAGCGCCCCAAATTCAGGACAAATAAAGGAGTTGATAAAAAAAATTTAGGAGTAAATCATTAAAAAGTAAATTTAAAGTAAATATATTTATTCATTTTTTTATCTAGTGTGGGGTATAATTTGAATCTAAAGTGATGGTTTTTACACATAAATAGTGTATATAGAGCCCCCCACCCTTTAATGCCGACATGTTAGTTTAAAAATCAACGGAATCTTGAAATATTCTATTTTTGTATTTCAGGCAATAAATGGCAGTGTACTACAAGGCTGGTGTGGGTTTTGGACGAATCGTTGATTCCCAAACTAAAAGACTTACAGCAACTGGTGTGCGCCGAATACGAGACGAAGCCTTTCCTTATGATCATGCAGTTCTTGAAGGTAAAGCATTGGAGCATTGATATCAGGGACTATACATAACAAACTGAACAACAAAGATGCTGGAATTTTACATTTGAATATTTACTAATAATTTTAGCGTTCGTGGAAACATTCGCGCTCTCGATCATTAACAAACCTCTAGCGTCTAAACAGCGAGTTATGAAATTTATCAAATATTTTTAATATATGAATGGACAATTTTCTTAACCTTCTTTTAGAATAACCTAGCCTACCTAAAAACAGCTGCCTAATATGTCTTTCGTCTTCCGTTCCCTCACCATCTGTCCTAAACCTTCCAGCACATCTCTCCCACCGCTCTCCACATTCCTCTTTCACCCAGTCACTCCACATTCAATACAGGTGATTTAATTTCTACAGATTTGCTCTTTTACGTTTCATAGTTTTTGATCGTGGACAGACATTCCCTCCATCTTCAGTTTTCATTCTTACACTAAACACTAACCGTTTTGCCTTTTATCAAATACTACTGTTATGATCGATATTAGTCTGAGATTACTTTTACAGAATGGTTTTTGTCGTTTTCTTCTGATCATCCTTCTTTTTCTTCCCCTTCTTTTGCTATTCTTCCTTCTCCTACTCCTCCCCATTCTTTTCCTTCTTCTCCTACTCCTCCCCATTCTTTTCCTTCTTTTCCTACTCCTCCCAATTCTTCTCCTTCTTTTCCTACTCCTCATCATTCTTCTCCTTCCTTTCCTACTCCTCCTCATTTTTTTCTACACCTCCCAATTCTTCTCCTTCTTTTCCTACTCCTCCTCATTCTTCTTCTTTTTCTACTCCTCCCATTCTTCTCCTTCTTTTCCTACTCCTCCTCATTCTTCTCCTTCTTTTCCTTCTCCTCATCATTCTTCTCCTTCTTTTCCTACTCCTCCTCATTCTTCTCCTTCTTTTCCTACTCCTCCTCATTCTTCTCCTTCTTTTTCTACTCCTCCTTATTCTTCTCCTTCTTTTCCTAATCCTCCTCATTCTTCTCCTTTTCCTTCTTCTTATCATTCTTCTCCTTCTTTTCCTACTCCTCCTCATTCTTCTCCTTCTTTTCCTACTCCTCCTCATTCTTCTCCTTCTTTTTCTACTCCTCCTTATTCTTCTCCTTCTTTTCCTAATCCTCCTCATTCTTCTCCTTTTCCTTCTTCTTATCATTCTTCTCCTTCTTTTCCTACTCCTCATCATTCTTCTCCTTCTTTTCCTACTCCTCATCATTCTTCTCCTTCTTTTCCTACTCCTCATCATTCTTCTCCTTCTTTTCCTTCTCCTCATCATTCTTCTCCTTCTTTTCCTACTCCTCATCATTCTTCTCCTTCTTTTCCTACTTCCCATCACTCTTCTTCTTCTTTTATTATCACTTCTCATCCTTCTTATCCTTGTTGTTCTCCTCCTCCTCCAATTTTTCCTCATTCTTGTTTTTTCCTCCTCGTTTTTATTCTTCTCATCGTTTTCCTCCGTCTCCTCTTCATTCGTCTATTTTCCCTACTCATCCTCCTCCTCCTTCTTCCTCTTCTTTTTCTTCTCCTTCTCCTTTCTCTTCTCTTTCACTTTACGGTATAGGCAACGCACTAGAGTTGTTTCTTCCTATTCCTCAGTAAAGTTCCTACTTCCGACGAAGTTACAGACCCAATGGTTATGTTTCTTTTCTTATTCAAGCGTCACACTCGCTGCTTGTTGTTGCCAAAATTCTTCCGTTACTAATAGTCTTGCAAACACTTCTGCTGTTTAGTCTTGCTATTATTTCACATTCCAGGCTCTGGAGCAGCAGTGTCCCTCTCAGTGCTCCTGCAACATGGAACACGTGGCCTGGTCCTACCCGGTGAACGTGTCATTGCTGCCCTTCTACACGGTGAACTGCAGCTACCGAGGCCTGCAGGAGCTGCCCGCTGCCTTGCCCAGCAACACGTCAGTACTGCTGCTGCAAGGCAACAAGGTCAGAGCGTTTCCGTTGTGCTTAGCCTACATTTATTTAAACCCTAGTGCGAAATAATGTCTGCGGGCAACTTTGTTATGTAAGTTTTGTTTGAGTCTTAAACGCAAGGTGCAACGTTTAAAAAAAAGCAATTTGATGTACCAACCACGTTTTTGGCTGCGCGGACCTCCGACAAGATACATTCGCTAAATAATTGCGGAACACAGCTGTTTCGTTGACGTGCTATAAGCGTATTTCCAAAAAAGTAACAGTATCATATAAAATACTTTTTTTTAAATCTAACTTTACCATTATAATCAGCGTTAAAATCGGCATAAATCAGCGCGTGTAATGCACACTGAAAATGCGAAAATGAACCCCGAATCAAACTGAAATATTAGTAATATGGCGATTATAAATTTCAATGATTTTAATATGGAGATAATTACGGAGACTTTCAAAAAAAACTTACGGCATTCAAAACAATTACAATGATCACAATTTTGGAAAGTTTGAACGTATTTTGCTGGGTGACGAACTTGTCCAAGGAATTATCAAAATCGTGTTTTGTGCCAAGCTTAAATCAAATCGGTCTCAGATTGCGAGCGATAGAGTCCACACGCACGCATACACCCACGCACACGCTAGTGCACACGCACTCTTGCGCGTGCACACACGTATACACACACACACGCGCACTCGCGCTCACACACACACAAAAGCACACACACACACACACACATATGCACTAACACGCACCACACACATATAAACACACGGGTGCGCGTATACGCGCGCACACACACACACACACACACACCGTACGCATACACCCACAAGCGGTCTCCTACACGCATGCACACACAAACGCGTGCGCACTCGCTCTCTCTCATTCTCTCTCTCTCTCTCTCACACACACACACACACACACACACACACACATATGCACTAACACGCACAACACACATATACACCCACACACACATGCACACACGCACACTCACACATTCACTCTCTCTCTCTCTCTCTCTCTCACACACACACACACACACACACACACACATATGCACTAACACGCACAACACACATATAAACACACACATGCACGCACACGCACCACACACATATAAACACACACATGCACGCACACGCACACATATGCACTAACACGCACAACACACATATAAACACACACATGCACGCACACGCACACATATGCACTAACACGCACCACACACATATAAACACACGCGTGCGCACACACGCACACAAACGCATACACACACAAGCGGTCTCGTATACGCACGTATGCATGCACGCACGCGCGCACATACACACACACACATTAAACCTCTAATATGATCTGGAAGTTGGGTTTTAGCTCATTTCAAGATCTTGGCTCTTGGTCATACTGTTAACGCCGTTACAATACTCTATTTTCCAAACGAAAATTATTTTATTTGTGTTTCCAATTTTTTTATTGTTCTGCTCCGAACCATTTCTGTTGTAACCAGTGCCTATTTATTATCTTTCGACAGATCTCCAACTTGGACGCCCTGGCCAGCAACCCTCATTACAGCCGTTTGAATGACGTGTTCTTGGACAACAATCTGATAAGCTCTATAAACATCTTGGAAGGATCAAACTGGCTGGTCAGTTTCAGGGTACTGAGCCTGAGGGGCAACTTCCTTACTGAGGTAAGCCTGTACAAGGTGTTAGACTGTTTGCTTCTTGACACAAGTAAAAACGGAACTGAAGACTGACGTGTGACTTTGCAGATCCCGGTGTACGCCCTGGACGATGCCTTCACCAAGAACATTAACCTGGTCAGAGTGTACTTCGGTCGCAATCCTTGGAGGTGCGAGTGTGCCTTTGTCCTCAGTTTTCAGGTGCGTATTCTGTATATCAGGCTACCGTATTTCCATTGGAACATTAGCTGTGCCATCATGGTAATACCCGGACACGGGACCCTTAAATGAGCGACAGTCTTCCTTCCCTTCTACAACATATTTTGAGCGGTTGTTAAAAACTGTGAAGGGTAGTGTGTGTGTGTGTGTGTGTGTGTGTGTGTGTGTGTGTGTGTGTGTGTGTGTGTGTGTGTGTGTGTGTGTGTGTGTGTGTGTGTGAGAGAGAGAGAGAGAGAGAGAGAGCGAGTGCGCGCGCGTTTGTGTGTGCATGCGTGTACGAGACCGCTTGTGGGTGTATGCATACGGTGTGTGTGTGTGTGTGTACGAGACCGCTTGTAGGTGTATGCGTGCGGGCGTGTGTGTGTGTGTGTGTGTGCGCGCGCGCGCGCGTGCTTGTGTGTATACGTGTGTGCGTGCTTGTGTATATACGTATGTGGGTGTGTGTGCGCGCGCGTGTATGTGCGAGCGTGCTTGTATGTATAAGTGTGTGCGCGCGTGTGTGCGCGCGTGCGTGTTTGTGTGTGTGCGCGCGCGCGTGAGTGTTTGTGTGTATACGTATTCGTGTTTGTACGCGCGCGTGTGTGCTTGCGTGCGTGAGCGTGTGTGTGTTGTGTGTATGTATGTGTGTGTGTGTGCGCGCGCGCGCGCGTGTGTGTGTGTGTGTGTGTGTGTGTGTGCGTGCGTGCTTGCGTGTGTGTTCGAACATGCGTACTGGTCAGGATTTTAGCGGCGTTTGGGTTAAGACACTCCCGTATATTTTGCCTATGTTACCTATATTTTACCTCCTTGTGGTATTTGAAAAAATGGCCACTAGACAAGTACACAAACACCATTATGAAGCCTTTTTTTCAGAGGATATCCAAACGGAAGTCTCCGAGAACCGTAACCGAATTTTTATTCCAAGAAATAACTGAATAGGATTTACAACATTTTTGTTGCCAGCTATTAGCTTACGGTAAATATTCGGTGTAGGTCGTTTTCGATTTTCGGTAGTTTTTTTGGCTAAAACGCTTTATTACATGCTCAAAATCAGTGATCCAAAATAAAAGTCGAAATTAAAAATGACCCGCATAACATCAAAATTGCTACCGCGCGAAAGTAGGTAACGTGCTTCTGATCGCCAAAATGATAAAAAAAATTTTCCTTAATAAAATACTCAAACCTAACTGACACGGTTGTTGGGTGATAATAACACCTTTATTATATATGTTTTTAAAGAATACTCCATAACCTAACTAACACGGCGTTTGGTGAAAAAAGAGGCAAATCCGAAGTTCACAAATAACGGACGCCATTTTAACAATGTTTTCCTTACGAGAACGAACCAAGGAAAAAATGTATAAACCTTAACATTTAGTAATGGCTGTCAGAATGTGCAACGCGCATGAGCAGTAAGTACGCGTAGTTAATAACGCGCATGCCCGGTAAATCCGTGTATGAAATTTAATATGTATAATGCAATGTATTGTTTTCCGTAATAAAACGGCCTAAAATTGTACGTAATATTTAAATATTAGTGAATACGAGGTGTGTTCAGAAAGTAACGAGAATTTTAATTTTTTCGAACAAATATTTATTTTTTCT
Organism: Callitettix versicolor; assembly: GCA_022606455.1. Classification (NCBI taxonomy): domain Eukaryota; kingdom Metazoa; phylum Arthropoda; class Insecta; order Hemiptera; family Cercopidae; genus Callitettix; species Callitettix versicolor. The sequence goes on along the minus strand of CM040186.1, from coordinate 117,163,472 downwards.
TCTACATTGATGTTGTCGCCTTCAAAATAGTCCCCATTGGAGATTATGCACTTGTGCCAGCGCTTCTTCCAATCCTCGAAACACTTCTCAAACTCGATCTTTGAGATAGCCTTTAGTTCTTTCAGCGATGCGCTTTTAATGTCATCTACGGCTGTAAAACGACGGCCCTTTAAGGTTCTCTTTATTTTTTGAAATAGGAAAAAGTCACACGCAGCCGTGTCTGGCGAATATGTAGGCTGGGGCATCTTTACAGTACTGTTTGTGGCCAAAAATTCACGAACAAGCGATGAAGTGTGAGCTGGTGCATTATCGTGGTGCAAAAGCCATGAATTGTTTTTCCACAGAAGTAGGATTCCGGACAGTATAGCCCAGCGCTCTGATTGGTCGAGCGATGCTGTTACGTAGATAGCCCAGCGCTCTGATTGGTCGAGCGATGCTGTTACGTAGGGTGTGACGCGTGGCGTAGGGTGTGACGTAGGGTGTAACGTAGGTGTGTGGTGACATCACGGTACTCGCTCGGTCCATCGTTGCTGACGTCGTGCGTACCCGCCGCCATCGTGTTACGTACCCGGGGTCTGTGGATAGTGTGTTATATAAACATATAAAGTATTTTATTCTATGGCCGCCGCCGCCATCGTGTTACGTACCCGACCCGCCGGTGAATATTAATTAATCGAAAAAAAGTTGCGCGTTTCTGGCAAGGCTCGAACCGGGGACGTTGCGCGTGTGAGGCGCACGCTGTAACCACTGTACCACGGGAGCGTCTTGGGAAATTAGAGCGATTCGACATATATGAAACGTAACGATTTTGCCCGATCGAATCGTCATCGTGGTACGTGCCTAGCCAGCCCTGAGACGGTGGATAGTGCATTATATAAACATATAAAGTACTTCATTCTATGGCTGCCGCCGCCATCCGTGCCAGGGCCTGTGGATAGCGCGTTATATAAACATATAAATAATGTCAATCTATGACCTCTCTCTAGTCACCGCCGCCATCGTGTTACGTGCCCCGGGCCTGTGGATAGTGCGTTATATAAACATATAAAGAATGTCAATCTATGACCTCTCTCTAGTCACCGCCGCCATCGTGTTACGTGCCCCGGGCCTGTGGATGGTGTGTTATATAAACATATAAAGTAAGTCTCTCTCTCTCTCTCTCTCTCTTTCTAACCTCATCCGCCATCGTGTTACGTGCCTAGCCCGCCCTGAGACGGTGGATAGTGCGTTATATAAACATATAAAGTACTTCAATCTATGGCCGCCGCCGCCGCCATCGTGTTACGTGCCTAGCCCGCCCTGAGACGGTGGATAGTGCGTTATATAAACATATAAAGAATGTCAATCTATGACCGCCGCCATCCGTGCCCCGGACCTGTGGATGGTGTGTTATATAAACATATAAAGTACTTCAATCTATGGCCACCGCCATCGTGTTACGTGCCTAGCCAGCCCTGAGACGGTGGATAGTGCGTTATATAAACATATAAAGTACTTCAATCTATGGCCGCCGCCGCCGCCGCCGCCATCGTGTTACGTGCCCCTGGCCTGTGGATAGTGCGTTATATAAACATATAAAGAATGTCAATCTATGACCGCCGTCGTCGTGTTACGTGCCCCGGACCTGTGGATGGTGTGTTATATAAACATATAAAGTACTTCAATCTATGGCCGCCGCCATCGTGTTACATGCCTAGCCCGCCCTGAGACGGTGGATAGTGCGTTATATAAACATATAAAGAATGTCAATCTATGACCGCCGTCGTCGTGTTACGTGCCCCGGACCTGTGGATGGTGTGTTATATAAACATATAAAGTAAGTCTCTCTCTCTCTAACCTCATCCGCCATCGTGTTACGTGCCCCAGGGCCTGTGGATAGTGCGTCATACTCCGTTCTATGGCCGACGCCATCGTGTTACGTGCCTAGCCCGCCCTGAGACGGTGGATAGTGCGTTATATAAACATATATATAAAGTACTGCATTCTATGGCCGCCGTCGTCGTCGTCGTCGTGTTACGTGCACCAGGGTCAGTGGATAGCGCGTTATATAAACATATAAAGTAAGTCTATCTATGGCCACCTCTCTCTCTCTCTCTCTCTCTCGTCTTACGTGAAAAATAAGGAAAAAAGAAACAACAACAACAACATTTCGTAAAATAATGACATTTTTTTTTATTATCAATTATCGATTTGACACTCGAAAGATTTGGTACAATTTTTAAAAACGCAATTGCAAAAAGCTATTTCGTCTTTGCGACTAGCGCAGCACTCTACCAAATCGCGAAACGTGAAGCGGGTACATCGTTTCCTGCAGCAGGCGTAATCGTCGACTCCTATCTTGTACACGGGTAGTCTGGCAAAATTCAATTTCATTTGTACGGTTCTGCAACGGCAATGGCAGAAGGAAAAACACTGGCATATTTTGCACGCTAGCCCGTCTACTTGGCATTCGGGCGCGACGAAGCATTTCAGTTCGCAGCAGTATTGAACGTGCGCCATTGTAAGAAAACAATCGGCAACAGAATCTGTACAACAAATAAACAAAATAAAAATACTAAAAAGTGTGCCTCAGACCTGCTTTTTTTTTTTTTATTATTGTTATCCGAAGTATATACATATATCTATAAGTTCTAATATCGCCTCAAATCGGAAAAAAATATTTTGAAAAAAAAAACATATCACTAACCTAATATTTACCACAATTCAAAAAAAATTACTGGATACGTAAAGTTACAGGTTGCCCAACATGAGCGATCACAGTCATCATTTTACCGATTAATTGATTTAACTCTGATAAGGAAAACTTATCAGCGTATCGTTTAGGAAGAAACGCGCTATTCAAGTCGCCGTTTTCGTTTTTAAATTCAATCAAAAGAGACGTTCCAAATTTTGTCGGTACCCGTTTCACACCTAGTATAGAAACGGAGTACCAATATTTAACGAACTAATAGGCACCGTGACTATCGGATTAACGTTATTAAAACGTTCGATCAGATTAGAACAGGAAGAACTACTCTTTGAGGATGACGATGTCATACTTACAGTTTTTTTAAAAAAATAACGTAAACTAAACACAAGCGCGCACACACGACACAGCTAGGCGAACTGAAAAACGTACAATGACAGGGGTAGATTTTAATTCGAGTATATATAGGGAAACCAGAACACGCAGCGCTTATACACAATGTATCCAGCCTTAACGTCAAAGTGAATGACCTTGCCCGTAATACGAAGCCTGAATGTGCGGTTAACATATGGTGATTTGTGATATTGCTTCAACGCTGGAGTGATGCAAATGCACCAGCCTAGTAGGTTTTACATTTGACACGTGCAGTTTATAAAGTGAAGGTCAACCAGCGCTACCGTGGCATGATGATGAAATAAACAATTGTGTTATAAATACGGGCGTAACAAGGGCGTCAAACCCATTTGCCTTTTGCGCTAGACACTGGAATGATCGCAGCTCGTAAGTTGTATTCTATTCTGTCTGTTGTTATCTCTCTCTCTCTCATTGCTTGTGTTTTTGTTTTAATTATAAGTTTTGTAAAAGAATAGTTTTATGTAATTGCTATTGGCATTACATACTAAACACTGCCGTCTTCATAAAAGAATAACTTTTTAATAATAAACACTATCTTTGTACTTTAAAATAATAACGTTTACTAAATAATATTTTTTTTTGTATGTAATAAACACTATTTTTGACATAAAATAATAACTTTTTATGTACTAGGTAAACAAGATCTTTTTCGAAAGAATATCGTTTTCAAATAAAATATTTTTTTATAGTAGGTAAACACTACCGTTTTTCAAAAAAAAATTAAAGTCTTAAATAATATTTTTTTTGTATAATAAACAGTACCGATTTTTTTCCTAATAATGGCCGCTTTTATAGTGTCCAAAGTGTCGACGTATGTGAAAAAGTTTCGTTTGCACGGGACCAAAGTGACGTTTAAATTCAATCGGCCGCCTTCAGACGCTGACGAGATTCAATGGGTTAAACAAGGTCTGACGGAACTCGTGGACGAAATGACAAAAGACGCTACCGAGGAAGATCGTTTGGGTTTCACTCTGACCAGTTTGAATTTTAAAAATCGCGAACCCGGTTACGTAGCTTTTAGACCGGCAACGGAAGTGACCGCTGACGTCCTCTGGAATATTTTCGGCGGCATAATTCAAAGCAATGCCGAAACGTTCACTACCAGTGACGTTTTCAAAGTGGATTGCACCAAAGTGAACGTTCCACTGGGTCGCGGGCGTAATCGTGCTAGACAGGGGCTCTTCAATAACTTTGCCGAAGAGTGTAAAGCTAGAAAAGGGATCGTGGTGATTAAGAACAACGATTCACTGTGCCTGCCGTGCTCACTGGTAGTGGGAAAAGCGCATGCGGACAAAGACCGAGATTACAAGGCCATCAGACAAAATAGGCGAAAAAGACAGACCATCGCGGCCCGCCAACTGATGATCGACGCAGGTGTTGACATAGGGGATGCGGGGGCAGGGGTGGTAGAATTACAGCGGTTCCAAACATTCCTGACCGATTATAAAATCACCGTCTATAATTACGACAGCCGCGGTCGTAGCGTGTACTTTGAGGGCGACGCCCCGAACGCGCAGTACACTATAAACTTGATGTTTCACAACGGTCACTACAATACGATCACTAGCTTAACGGCCGCTTTCGCTTGCGGTTACTATTGTGTAACTTGCCACACCCCTTACAACTCCCGAGATGAGCACAGATGCCAGGCGCGGTGCAACGCTTGTAAGCGGACGCCGCCGTGCGTAAAGGACGACAGCGCGATCCATTGCAGCGATTGCAATAGATATTTTAAAAATAAAAATTGTTTTACCGCCCACAAAGGTTACGTCTGTCAGTCTGTACAGGAATGCCCGAAATGTAACAAACTGATTATAACTAAAAAACGGAAAACCGAGCACGTTTGCGGTGAAATTTATTGCAAGGTGTGCAAAGACTATAAGCAGTCGGACCACCAATGCTACATGACGGTCGACACTCGTAAGCCTATGATCAGAGACTTCCTGTTCGTATTTTTCGATTTCGAGACGCGCCAAGACGAAGTTCTGGACACGGCTCGCGTACACCGAGTCACCTTGTGCGTGTCCAAACAGTATTGCTGGGAGTGTATGATACGCTTGACGCAAGACTGCCCCCACTGCGGTACCAGAACGCGCGTTTCCAAAAGATCCGGTCCGCAGGTTCATGTCCTACGTCATGGACGTGCGCAAGACGTACAAAAAAGTGTGCGTCATCGCGCACAACGGTCAAGCGTTCGACCACCAATTTATTTTCAAGTACGTGCTCGAAGAGACGAAATTCACGCCGAAACTCATCACGCGCGGCTCCAAGGTTATCCTCATGGAGTTGGATAACGTGAAATTCATCGACTCTCTCAACTACATGCCTATGGCTCTATCGAAACTCCCCAAAGCGTTCGATCTGCCGCCGGAAAGCAAAAAAGGCTATTTCCCCCATCTGTTCAACACTCTGGCCAATCAAAATTACGTAGGTCCCATGCCCGGCCGCGAGTACTACTGCCCCGACTCCATGTTCGACAAGAACCACAAGGAGTTTTCCAAATGGTACGACGAACAGGTGCGCAACGAATACGTGTTCGATTTTCAAAAAGAGATTTTCGAATACTGTTATTCGGACGTGGATATACTGGCGCAAGCGTGCATAAAGTTCCGCGCTTCGTTTCTGCAGGAATGCAAAGTGGACCCGTTCCTGGAAGCCGTGACCATCGCCAGCGCGTGCAACGTGGCGTTCAGACGTAACTTTCTGAAGGCCGACACCATAGGCATAGTTCCGAAAAACGGCTACCGTTTGGCCGACAAACAGTCGCTCGCCGCTCTGCAATGGTTGGCCTCGGTAGAGGAAAAGGAGCGGGAGCGGATCGCCGACGCCGACTACCGTTTGGAACACGCCGGTCGCGGCAGGGAGAAACAGATTGCCGGCATGAAAGTGGACGGTTATTGCGCACGCACGGACACCGTATACGAGTTCCACGGTTGCTACTGGCACGGCTGCCAACGGTGTTTCCCTCACGGGCGCGAAGAGCCCCTAGAGGACGACCCGTCCGACACGCTCGACGCTCGTTTGCAGAGAACCAAGGCAAAAATCGATAAACTGTCACGTCTGGTCTCTTCGGTAGTGGAGATGTGGGAGTGCGAGTTCAAGGCACCGCCTCATCTCGCCTTCCAACCCACGGCACCCTTGAATCCTAGAGACGCTTTCTTCGGCGGTCGTACGGGTAACGTGCGCACCTATCACGCTTGCAAAGAGGAGAAAAAAATCCACTACGTGGACGTGTGCTCCCTTTACCCGTGGGTGTGCAAGTACGGTAGATATCCCTTAGGCCACCCCAAAATTCACGTAGGCGATGCTGACTGCAGGAGGGCGGGCATGGAGGCGGACGGGCTGCTGAAGTGTACCGTCCTTCCGCCTCGCGAACTCTACCACCCCGTGCTGCCGGTAAAGATGCATGACAAACTGATGTTCGTGTTGTGCCGCACGTGCGCGGAAACACTGAACGTCTCCGACTGCGACCACGACGTCGATCGACGTGCGTTGACAGGGGACTTGGACTATGGACGAAATCCGTAAGGCCGTGGACAAGGGATACGTCATTTTGGAAATGTTCGAAATGTGGCAGTACAAAATGGCGTCTTTCGACCAGGGCGGTGGTCTATTTACGGATTTCATTAATAAATTCTTAAAAATAAAACAAGAAGCTTCAGGCTACCCCGACTGGTGTAAGACTGACGAGGACAGACAAAAATACATAGACGACTATTTCACGGCCGAACGGGTGACACTGGAAGCGGCGAAAATCGAAAAGAACGAGGGCCGACGCTCGCTGGCCAAATTGATGTTGAATTCCTTTTGGGGAAAATTCGGCCAGCGGGAAAACCAGACAAAGACCGCGATCGTCAGACAACCCACCGAGTTGTTCAAAATGTTGGTCAGTCCGTCCGTTCGCGTTAACAATATCCAGGAGGTGAACGACGAAACCATCGTTGTGAACTGGGAGTACGTCGAAGACGTCTGCGAGGTACTTCCGACGGTCAACGTCGTACTCGCCGCTTTCACGACTGCTCAGGCGCGACTTAAACTGTACGAACACCTGGATGCCCTTGACAGACAGACCATCTACTACGACACTGATTCTGTACTCTACCTGGAAGGTGCACACAAGGTAGAGACAGGTGACTACTTAGGGCAGATGACGGACGAACTCCTGGAGTACGGTCCCGGTTCGTATATTACAGAATTTGTTTCCGGTGGGCCGAAAGTCTACGGTTACAAAGTTTTGTCTACCAAATACAACGAACTGGTCACCGTATGCAAGGTCAAAGGACTCACATTGAATCTCAGCACGTCTGGCGTAGTAAATTTCGAGTCTTTAAAGAGAATGGTTCTCAATGTCGACGACGACGACGACGACGACGACGCCGATAAACAACCGGAAACTCTTACGGTCACGGACAAAGGATTCGTCGCACCAAAGATCATCAAGTGATCACGGTGAACGAATCAAAAATATTTCGGGTGACGGGTGCGAAAAAAACGCTGCGGTGATTTCGATACACTACCGTACGGTCACCGTAGCAAAAAACAACGTTTAGAGTAGAGAGAGAGAGGCACAGACAGATAGAACACTTTTTTTTTTTTCAAATATTTTTACCCTCTTTCTTATTGCTGAATGCAAGGTCACTGGCGAAGAGTTAATTCTCTCGTAAACACGAGTGTGTGTTTGTGTGAATGTCCCCTCTGGCGAAGCGTGACCGCGCTCGTAAGGGTGAATGTCCTCTGACGAGGTGTAACAACCCGAAGGCGTATGGTGCAATAAGAAAGACGGTAAAAACAAACGGAGGTATCAGCAGAGGAATAGGTTTTTTTTTTGGAATGGATACCACGCGAGGGTGGCGAAGGTTGGGGCCACCCTCCATAAAAAAAAAAGTATAAAATCTTTTGTTTCAGATAGACAGATGATACTAATTCTGTACTCTACCTGGAAGGTACACACAAGGTAGAGACAGGTGACTCCTTAGGGCAGATGACGGACAACTCCTGGAGTACGGTCCCGGTTCGTACATTACGGAATTTGTATCCGATGGATCGAAAGTCTACGGGTAAAAAGTTTTGTCTACCAAATGTAACGAACTGGTCACCGTATGCAAGGTTAAAGGACTCACTTTTAATCTCAGCACATAGGGTGTTGTAAATGTCGAGTCCTTAAAGAGAATGGTTCTCAACGACGACGGCGCCGATAAGCAATCGGGATCTATAACGATCACAAAGGATTCGTCGCACCAACGATCACCAAGTGATCACGGTGAACGAGTCAAAGATATTTTGAGTGACAGATGTCAAAGAAAGCACTGCGGTGATTACGATACACTACCGTACGGTCACCGTAGTAAAAAAAAACATTTAGAGTAGAAGAGAGAGAAACAGAAAGAACAAGTTTTTTATTTTTTTTGTACCCTCTTTCTTATTGCTGAATGCAGGATCACTGGCGCGGAGTTAATTCTCCCGTAAACCTAAGAGACGTGTGTGTGTGTGTGTGTGTGTGTGTGTGTGTGTGTGTGTGTGTGTGAGGTCACTGGCGCGGAGTTAATTCTCCCGTAAACCTAAGAGACGTGTGTGTGGAGGTCACTGGCGTGGAGTTAATTCTCCCGTAAACCAAAGAGGTGTGTGTGTGTGTGGAGGTCACTGGCGCGGAGTTAATTCTCCCGTAAACCTAAGAGACGTGTGTGTGGAGGTCACTGGCGTGGAGTTAATTCTCCCGTAAACCAAAGAGGTGTGTGTGTGTGTGTGTGTGTGTGTGGAGGTCACTGGCGCGGAGTTAATTCTCCCGTAAACCTAAGAGACGTGTGTGTGTGTGTATGTGAAGGTCACTGGCGCGTAGTTAATTCTCCCGTAAACCTAAGATGTGTGACTGGCGTGGAGTTGATTCTCCCGTGCGCGCGTGCGCGAACGCTACGCTGACGGTGTAATCTTATATTGTAATAAACCTAAAAAGTAAAAATACAAAAAAAATTTAAAATATAAAACAAAAAAAAACTTTTGGGAGACTACAATTTTGTCATGGAGTGGTAGTCACCGGGAGTAGCGATGGTTTGGGGCTACTCCTCAAGGGTTAAGCCTTCTGCTTAACACCGGATTGTAATGTGGGCTACGATGGCGGCTTCACCACCTCGTACGACGGTTCCAACCCCGTGTACAAACACAGAGGACAATCATGAATACGTTTATGCGGGCCCTGAAAAGGGCCATTTGTACGCTGCTCCTCGGATTCACGGAGCAGAAGGAGGGGTATTAAGGGACATGTCAAGGGATAACGACTATAATGTAGAGTCCTACATATCAGTGTCCAGAACGTCAAGAGTAGAGGTTACGTCAAAGTCGAGGGCTACGTATGTCTGTGGTGGCGGCGGCGACGGTGGTGGTGGCGGTAACGGCGGCGGACGAGGGCGACGACGAAAAGAAAACGCTGCGGTGATTTCGATACACTACCGTACGGTCACCGTAGCAAAAAACAACATTTAGAGTAAGAGAGAGAGAGAGGCACAGACAGACAGAACACTTTTTTTCAAAATATTTTTTACCCTCTTTCTTATTGCTGAATGCAAGGTCACTGGCGAAGAGTTAATTCTCTCGTAAACATGAGTGTGTATGTGTGAATGTCCCCTCTGGCGAAGCGTGACCGCGCTCGTAAGGGTGAATGTCCCTCTGACGAGGTGTAACAACCCGTAAGGCGTATGGTGCAATAAGAAAGAGGGTAAAAAATATTTTGAAAAAAAAAGTGTTCTGTCTGTCTGTGCCTCTCTCTCTCTCTTACTCTAAATGTTGTTTTTTGCTACGGTGACCGTACGGTAGTGTATCGAAATCACCGCAGCGTTTTCTTTTCGTCGTCGCCCTCGTCCGCCGCCGTTACCGCCACCACCACCGTCGCCGCCGCCACCACAGACATACGTAGCCCTCGACTTTGACGTAACCTCTACTCTTGACGTTCTGGACACTGATATGTAGGACTCTACATTATAGTCGTTATCCCTTGACATGTCCCTTAATACCCCTCCTTCTGCTCCGTGAATCCGAGGAGCAGCGTACAAATGGCCCTTTTCAGGGCCCGCATAAACGTATTCATGATTGTCCTCTGTGTTTGTACACGGGGTTGGAACCGTCGTACGAGGTGGTGAAGCCGCCATCGTAGCCCACATTACAATCCGGTGTTAAGCAGAAGGCTTAACCCCTTGAGGGAGTAGCCCCAAACCATCGCTACTCCCGGTGACTACCACTCCATGACAAAATTGTAGTCTCCCAAAAAGTTTTTTTTTTGTTTTATATTTTAAATTTTTTTTGTATTTTTACTTTTTAGGTTTATTACAATATAAGATTACACCGTCAGCGTAGCGTTCGCGCACGCGCGCACGGGAGAATCAACTCCACGCCAGTCACACATCTTAGGTTTACGGGAGAATTAACTACGCGCCAGTGACCTTCACATACACACACACACACGTCTCTTAGGTTTACGGGAGAATTAACTCCGCGCCAGTGACCTCCACACACACACACACACACACACACACACCTCTTTGGTTTACGGGAGAATTAACTCCACGCCAGTGACCTCCACACACACGTCTCTTAGGTTTACGGGAGAATTAACTCCGCGCCAGTGACCTCCACACACACACACACCTCTTTGGTTTACGGGAGAATTAACTCCACGCCAGTGACCTCCACACACACACGTCTCTTAGGTTTACGGGAGAATTAACTCCGCGCCAGTGACCTCCACACACACACACACACACACACACACACACACACACACACACACACGTCTCTTAGGTTTACGGGAGAATTAACTCCGCGCCAGTGATCCTGCATTCAGCAATAAGAAAGAGGGTACAAAAAAAAAAAAACTTGTTCTTTCTGTTTCTCTCTCTCTCTTTCTACTCTAAATGTTTTTTTTTTTTTACTACGGTGACCGTACGGTAGTGTATCGTAATCACCGCAGTGCTTTCTTTTGACATCTGTCACTCAAAATATCTTTGACTCGTTCACCGTGATCACTTGGTGATCGTTGGTGCGACGAATCCTTTTGTGATCGTTATAGATCCCGATTGCTTATCGGCGCCGTCGTCGTTGAGAACCATTCTCTTTAAGGACTCGACATTTACAACACCCTATGTGCTGAGATTAAAAGTGAGTCCTTTAACCTTGCATACGGTGACCAGTTCGTTACATTTGGTAGACAAAACTTTTTACCCGTAGACTTTCGATCCATCGGATACAAATTCCGTAATGTACGAACCGGGACCGTACTCCAGGAGTTGTCCGTCATCTGCCCTAAGGAGTCACCTGTCTCTACCTTGTGTGTACCTTCCAGGTAGAGTACAGAATTAGTATCATCTGTCTATCTGAAACAAAAGATTTTATACTTTTTTTTTTTTATGGAGGGTGGCCCCAACCTTCGCCACCCTCGCGTGGTATCCATTCCAAAAAAAAAACCTATTCCTCTGCTGATACCTCCGTTTGTTTTTACCGTCTTTCTTATTGCACCATACGCCTTACGGGTTGTTACACCTCGTCAGAGGGACATTCACCCTTACGAGCGCGGTCACGCTTCGCCAGAGGGGACATTCACACAAACACACACTCGTGTTTACGAGAGAATTAACTCTTCGCCAGTGACCTTGCATTCAGCAATAAGAAAGAGGGTAAAAAATATTTTGAAAAAAAAAGTGTTCTATCTGTCTGTGCCTCTCTCTCTCTCTTACTCTAAACGTTGTTTTTTGCTACGGTGACCGTACGGTAGTGTATCGAAATCACCGCAGCGTTTTCTTTTCGCACCCGTCACCCGAAATATTTTTGATTCGTTCACCGTGATCACTTGATGATCTTTGGTGCGACGAATCCTTTTGTCCGTGACCGTAAGAGTTTCCGGTTGTTTATCGGCGTCGTCGTCGTCGTCGTCGTCGTCGACATTGAGAACCATTCTCTTTAAAGACTCGAAATTTACTACGCCAGACGTGCTGAGATTCAATGTGAGTCCTTTGACCTTGCATACGGTGACCAGTTCGTTGTATTTGGTAGACAAAACTTTGTAACCGTAGACTTTCGGCCCACCGGAAACAAATTCTGTAATATACGAACCGGGACCGTACTCCAGGAGTTCGTCCGTCATCTGCCCTAAGTAGTCACCTGTCTCTACCTTGTGTGCACCTTCCAGGTAGAGTACAGAATCAGTGTCGTAGTAGATGGTCTGTCTGTCAAGGGCATCCAGGTGTTCGTACAGTTTAAGTCGCGCCTGAGCAGTCGTGAAAGCGGCGAGTACGACGTTGACCGTCGGAAGTACCTCGCAGACGTCTTCGACGTACTCCCAGTTCACAACGATGGTTTCGTCGTTCACCTCCTGGATATTGTTAACGCGAACGGACGGACTGACCAACATTTTGAACAACTCGGTGGGTTGTCTGACGATCGCGGTCTTTGTCTGGTTTTCCCGCTGGCCGAATTTTCCCCAAAAGGAATTCAACATCAATTTGGCCAGCGAGCGTCGGCCCTCGTTCTTTTCGATTTTCGCCGCTTCCAGTGTCACCCGTTCGGCCGTGAAATAGTCGTCTATGTATTTTTGTCTGTCCTCGTCAGTCTTACACCAGTCGGGGTAGCCTGAAGCTTCTTGTTTTATTTTTAAGAATTTATTAATGAAATCCGTAAATAGACCACCGCCCTGGTCGAAAGACGCCATTTTGTACTGCCACATTTCGAACATTTCCAAAATGACGTATCCCTTGTCCACGGCCTTACGGATTTCGTCCATAGTCCAAGTCCCTGTCAACGCACGTCGATCGACGTCGTGGTCGCAGTCGGAGACGTTCAGCGTTTCCGCGCACGTGCGGCACAACACGAACATCAGTTTGTCATGCATCTTTACCGGCAGCACGGGGTGGTAGAGTTCGCGAGGCGGAAGGACGGTACACTTCAGCAGCCCGTCCGCCTCCATGCCCGCCCTCCTGCAGTCAGCATCGCCTACGTGAATTTTGGGGTGGCCTAAGGGATATCTACCGTACTTGCACACCCACGGGTAAAGGGAGCACACGTCCACGTAGTGGATTTTTTCTCCCTCTTTGCAAGCGTGATAGGTGCGCACGTTACCCGTACGACCGCCGAAGAAAGCGTCTCTAGGATTCAAGGGTGCCGTGGGTTGGAAGGCGAGATGAGGCGGTGCCTTGAACTCGCACTCCCACATCTCCACTACCGAAGAGACCAGACGTGACAGTTTATCGATTTTTGCCTTGGTTCTCTGCAAACGAGCGTCGAGCGTGTCGGACGGGTCGTCCTCTAGGGGCTCTTCGCGCCCGTGAGGGAAACACCGTTGGCAGCCGTGCCAGTAGCAACCGTGGAACTCGTATACGGTGTCCGTGCGTGCGCAATAACCGTCCACTTTCATGCCGGCAATCTGTTTCTCCCTGCCGCGACCGGCGTGTTCCAAACGGTAGTCGGCGTCGGCGATCCGCTCCCGCTCCTTTTCCTCTACCGAGGCCAACCATTGCAGAGCGGCGAGCGACTGTTTGTCGGCCAAACGGTAGCCGTTTTTCGGAACTATGCCTATGGTGTCGGCCTTCAGAAAGTTACGTCTGAACGCCACGTTGCACGCGCTGGCGATGGTCACGGCTTCCAGGAACGGGTCCACTTTGCATTCCTGCAGAAACGAAGCGCGGAACTTTATGCACGCTTGCGCCAGTATATCCACGTCCGAATAACAGTATTCGAAAATCTCTTTTTGAAAATCGAACACGTATTCGTTGCGCACCTGTTCGTCGTACCATTTGGAAAACTCCTTGTGGTTCTTGTCGAACATGGAGTCGGGGCAGTAGTACTCGCGGCCGGGCATGGGACCTACGTAATTTTGATTGGCCAGAGTGTTGAACAGATGGGGGGAAAATAGCCTTTTTTGCTTTCCGGCGGCAGATCGAACGCTTGGGGAGTTTCGATAGAGCCATAGGCATGTAGTTTAGCGAGTCGATGAATTTCACGTTATCCAACTCCATGAGGATGACCTTGGAACCGCGCGTGATGAGTTTCGGCGTGAATTTCGTCTCTTCGAGCACGTACTTGAAAATAAATTGGTGGTCGAACGCTTGACCGTTGTGCGCGATGACGCACACTTTTTTTGTACGTCTTGCGCACGTCCATGACGTAGGACATGAACCTGCGGACCGGATCTTTTGGAAAACGCGCGTTCTGGTACCGCAGTGGGGGCAGTCTTGCGTCAAGCGTATCATACACTCCCAGCAATACTGTTTGGACACGCACAAGGTGACTCGGTGTACGCGAGCCGTGTCCAGAACTTCGTCTTGGCGCGTCTCGAAGTCGAAAAATACGAACAGGAAGTCTCTGATCATAGGCTTACGAGTGTCGACCGTCATGTAGCATTGGTGGCCAGATTGCTTATAGTCTTTGCACACCTTGCAATAAATTTCACCGCAAACGTGCTCGGTTTTCCGTTTTTTAGTTATAATCAGTTTGTTACATTTCGGGCATTCCTGTACAGACTGACAGACGTAACCTTTGTGGGCGGTAAAACAATTTTTATTTTTAAAATATCTATTGCAATCGCTGCAATGGATCGCGCTGTCGTCCTTTACGCACGGCGGCGTCCGCTTACAAGCGTTGCACCGCGCCTGGCATCTGTGCTCATCTCGGGAGTTGTAAGGGTGTGGCAAGTTACACAATAGTAACCGCAAGCGAAAGCGGCCGTTAAGCTAGTGATCGTATTGTAGTGACCGTTGTGAAACATCAAGTTTATAGTGTACTGCGCGTTCGGGGCGTCGCCCTCAAAGTACACGCTACGACCGCGGCTGTCGTAATTATAGACGGTGATTTTATAATCGGTCAGGAATGTTTGGAACCGCTGTAATTCTACCACCCCTGCCCCCGCATCCCCTATGTCAACACCTGCGTCGATCATCAGTTGGCGGGCCGCGATGGTCTGTCTTTTTCGCCTATTTTGTCTGATGGCCTTGTAATCTCGGTCTTTGTCCGCATGCGCTTTTCCCACTACCAGTGAGCACGGCAGGCACAGTGAATCGTTGTTCTTAATCACCACGATCCCTTTTCTAGCTTTACACTCTTCGGCAAAGTTATTGAAGAGCCCCTGTCTAGCACGATTACGCCCGCGACCCAGTGGAACGTTCACTTTGGTGCAATCCACTTTGAAAACGTCACTGGTAGTGAACGTTTCGGCATTGCTTTGAATTATGCCGCCGAAAATATTCCAGAGGACGTCAGCGGTCACTTCCGTTGCCGGTCTAAAAGCTACGTAACCGGGTTCGCGATTTTTAAAATTCAAACTGGTCAGAGTGAAACCCAAACGATCTTCCTCGGTAGCGTCTTTTGTCATTTCGTCCACGAGTTCCGTCAGACCTTGTTTAACCCATTGAATCTCGTCAGCGTCTGAAGGCGGCCGATTGAATTTAAACGTCACTTTGGTCCCGTGCAAACGAAACTTTTTCACATACGTCGACACTTTGGACACTATAAAAGCGGCCATTATTAGGAAAAAAATCGGTACTGTTTATTATACAAAAAAAATATTATTTAAGACTTTAATTTTTTTTTGAAAAACGGTAGTGTTTACCTACTATAAAAAATATTTTATTTGAAAACGATATTCTTTCGAAAAAGATCTTGTTTACCTAGTACATAAAAAGTTATTATTTTATGTCAAAAATAGTGTTTATTACATACAAAAAAAAAATATTATTTAGTAAACGTTATTATTTTAAAGTACAAAGATAGTGTTTATTATTAAAAAGTTATTCTTTTATGAAGACGGCAGTGTTTAGTATGTAATGCCAATAGCAATTACATAAAACTATTCTTTACAAAAACTTATAATTAAAACAAAAACACAAGCAATGAGAGAGAGAGATACCACAACAGACAGAATAGAATACAACTTACGAGCTGCGATCATTCCAGTGTCTAGCGCAAAAGGCAAATGGGTTTGACGCCCTTGTTACGCCCGTATTTATAACACAATTGTTTATTTCATCATCATGCCACGGTAGCGCTGGTTGACCTTCACTTTATAAACTGCACGTGTCAAATGTAAAACCTACTAGGCTGGTGCATTTGCATCACTCCAGCGTTGAAGCAATATCACAAATCACCATATGTTAACCGCACATTCAGGCTTCGTATTACGGGCAAGGTCATTCACTTTGACGTTAAGGCTGGATACATTGTGTATAAGCGCTGCGTGTTCTGGTTTCCCTATATATACTCGAATTAAAATCTACCCCTGTCATTGTACGTTTTTCAGTTCGCCTAGCTGTGTCGTGTGTGTGCGCGCTTGTGTTTAGTTTACGTTATTTTTTTAAAAAAACTGTAAGTATGACATCGTCATCCTCAAAGAGTAGTTCTTCCTGTTCTAATCTGATCGAACGTTTTAATAACGTTAATCCGATAGTCACGGTGCCTATTAGTTCGTTAAATATTGGTACTCCGTTTCCTATACTAGGTGTGAAACGGGTACCGACAAAATTTGGAACGTCTCTTTTGATTGAATTTAAAAACGAAAACGGCGACTTGAATAGCGCGTTTCTTCCTAAACGATACGCTGATAAGTTTTCCTTATCAGAGTTAAATCAATTAATCGGTAAAATGATGACTGTGATCGCTCATGTTGGGCAACCTGTAACTTTACGTATCCAGTAATTTTTTTTGAATTGTGGTAAATATTAGGTTAGTGATATGTTTTTTTTTCAAAATATTTTTTCCGATTTGAGGCGATATTAGAACTTATAGATATATGTATATACTTCGGATAACAATAATAAAAAAAAAAAAAAAAAAGCAGGTCTGAGGCACACTTTTTAGTATTTTTATTTTGTTTATTTGTTGTACAGATTCTGTTGCCGATTGTTTTCTTACAATGGCGCACGTTCAATACTGCTGCGAACTGAAATGCTTCGTCGCGCCCGAATGCCAAGTAGACGGGCTAGCGTGCAAAATATGCCAGTGTTTTTCCTTCTGCCATTGCCGTTGCAGAACCGTACAAATGAAATTGAATTTTGCCAGACTACCCGTGTACAAGATAGGAGTCGACGATTACGCCTGCTGCAGGAAACGATGTACCCGCTTCACGTTTCGCGATTTGGTAGAGTGCTGCGCTAGTCGCAAAGACGAAATAGCTTTTTGCAATTGCGTTTTTAAAAATTGTACCAAATCTTTCGAGTGTCAAATCGATAATTGATAATAAAAAAATGTCATTATTTTACGAAATGTTGTTGTTGTTGTTGTTGTTTCTTTTTTCCTTATTTTTCACGTAAGACGAGAGAGAGAGAGAGAGAGAGGTGGCCATAGATAGACTTACTTTATATGTTTATATAACGCGCTATCCACTGACCCTGGTGCACGTAACACGACGACGACGACGACGGCGGCCATAGAATGCAGTACTTTATATATATGTTTATATAACGCACTATCCACCGTCTCAGGGCGGGCTAGGCACGTAACACGATGGCGTCGGCCATAGAACGGAGTATGACGCACTATCCACAGGCCCTGGGGCACGTAACACGATGGCGGATGAGGTTAGAGAGAGAGAGAGAGACTTACTTTATATGTTTATATAACACACCATCCACAGGTCCGGGGCACGTAACACGACGACGGCGGTCATAGATTGACATTCTTTATATGTTTATATAACGCACTATCCACCGTCTCAGGGCGGGCTAGGCACGTAACACGATGGCGGCGGCCATAGATTGAAGTACTTTATATGTTTATATAACACACCATCCACAGGTCCGGGGCACGTAACACGATGGCGGATGAGGTTAGAGAGAGAGAGAGAGACTTACTTTATATGTTTATATAACACACCATCCACAGGTCCGGGACGTAACACGACGGGCGGTCATAGATTGACATTCTTTATATGTTTATATAACGCACTATCCACAGTCTCAGGGGGCAGGCATGTAACACGATGGCGGCGGCCATAGATTGAAGTACTTTATATGTTTATATAACACACCATCCACAGGTCGGGGCACGGATGGCGGCGGTCATAGATTGAATTTCTTTATATGTTTATATAACGCACTATCCACCGTCTCAGGGCTGGCTAGGCACGTAACACGATGGCGGTGGCCATAGATTGAAGTACTTTATATGTTTATATAACACACCATCCACAGGTCCGGGGCACGTATGACGCGGCGGTCATAGATTGACATTCTTTATATGTTTATATAACGCACTATCCACAGTCTCAGGGCGGGCACGTAACACGATGGCGGCGGCGGCGGCGGCGGCCATAGATTGAAGTACTTTATATGTTTATATAACGCACTATCCACCGTCTCAGGGCTGGCTAGGCACGTAACACGATGGCGGTGGCCATAGATTGAAGTACTTTATATGTTTATATAACACACCATCCACAGGTCCGGGGCACGGATGGCGGCGGTCATAGATTGACATTCTTTATATGTTTATATAACGCACTATCCACCGTCTCAGGGCGGGCTAGGCACGTAACACGATGGCGGCGGCGGCGGCGGCCATAGATTGAAGTACTTTATATGTTTATATAACGCACTATCCACCGTCTCAGGGCGGGCTAGGCACGTAACACGATGGCGGATGAGGTTAGAAAGAGAGAGAGAGAGAGAGAGAGACTTACTTTATATGTTTATATAACACACCATCCACAGGCCCGGGGCACGTAACACGATGGCGGCGGTGACTAGAGAGAGGTCATAGATTGACATTCTTTATATGTTTATATAACGCACTATCCACAGGCCCGGGGCACGTAACACGATGGCGGCGGTGACTAGAGAGAGGTCATAGATTGACATTATTTATATGTTTATATAACGCGCTATCCACAGGCCCCGGGCACGGATGGCGGCGGCAGCCATAGAATGAAGTACTTTATATGTTTATATAATGCACTATCCACCGTCTCAGGGCTGGCTAGGCACGTACCACGATGACGATTCGATCGGGCAAAATCGTTACGTTTCATATATGTCGAATCGCTCTAATTTCCCAAGACGCTCCCGTGGTACAGTGGTTACAGCGTGCGCCTCACACGCGCAACGTCCCCGGTTCGAGCCTTGCCAGAAACGCGCAACTTTTTTTCGATTAATTAATATTCACCGGCGGGTCGGGTACGTAACACGATGGCGGCGGCGGCCATAGAATAAAATACTTTATATGTTTATATAACACACTATCCACAGACCCCGGGTACGTAACACGATGGCGGCGGGTACGCACGACGTCAGCAACGATGGACCGAGCGAGTACCGTGATGTCACCACACACCTACGTTACACCCTACGTCACACCCTACGCCACGCGTCACACCCTACGTAACAGCATCGCTCGACCAATCAGAGCGCTGGCATCGCTATCAGAGCGCTACGTAACAGCATCGCTCGACCAATCAGAGCGCTGGGCTATACTGTCCGGAATCCTACATTATGTCATGATGAGCATCCATTTCTTTTAACAAACGAAAATCGCCGAGCTCATAAAAACACGTCTAACTTTAGTGGCTGTCACAGACAAAGTCAACAATGAAAACAGCTGAAAGTTTTATCATACTTCAAGGGCATGTATACCAACATAATACAAAAAAAATATTTGACAATCGGATTCTCCGAGCACGCGAAATTTAAAAATTCTCGTTACTTTCTGAAAACACACCTCGTATGTGTTAATTAGATAATAAGGTATAAAATAAAACAAAAAAATATTCAAAAATCACAATTTAGAAAAAAAAACAACCTACACTACATAAAATTACATAACATGGTCCTTAGATCATATTTCCATTAAGACATACCGTTTAGATGCTACTGGGGCCTAAGTGGGAAATTCTAAAGTACAACATTCGATAAATTAAATTGTGATGAATTGTTTCACAAATAGACTTTGTGCAGGACAGGTCTGGTCAATGTAAAAGCTATATAAAACCTGAAATAAATGGAATGTCTAATATCAGAGAGTGCGTGCCCAGGGCCAGGCCAATAAACTGTCCGAAATATTTAGTCGTGTATGGCTCTTCAAGATCATAGTGGCTTTAGCGAGAACAGCCGCTGTTGTATTTGATTTAATTTAGATATTAATTTAATAAATATAACCATATTTATACTTAACCTACAAATATCAATTTCGAAAGTACAACATCAATTGAACAATGAACATTGAAAGTAGGCTCTTTAGATAAGGTACAAACATTACTTACATGGTTATAATTCTTTGTTATCTTCAAAAACAAGAGTGTCTCTGTGCTGAAACAGTTTTTAACAAAACAACGTTTCCATTTTAACTACGTTTAGGCCTACTACATATAATCGCACATCATAACGAAGTTTTTTTCGCAACGGTTATTTCGAAATTGATACTTTAAAATTTGAAAACGATTTTTTTTTTTAGGCGAAAAGCACATTGAGGCTATTATCGCCTCTATAAATGTAAGTGTGAGTGTAAAGTGTAAAGGCGTAAGTGTAAGTGTGTGTTAGAATCGGGTACTGCGAGGGACGTCTTAATCCTCTCAATAGGTGCAGCTAGTCTATTGAGATCCCTGCGGGATGAAAACTAATTAAGCGAATGTGGCGACACCTACAGCAGATTTTTGTAAACTCGGTTCGAAAACAACATTTTGTTTTGTTTTGTTTTATTTTAAGGCGAAAAGCACATTGAGGATATTATCGCCTCCCTAAATGTAAGTGTGAGTGTAAAGTGTAAAGGCGTAAGTGTAAGTGTGTGTTAGAATCGGGTACTGCGAGGGACCCCTTAATCCTCTCAATAGGTGCAGCTAGTCTATTGAGATCCCTGCGGGATGAAAACTAATTAAGCGAATGTGGCGACACCTACAGCAGATTTTTGTAAACTCGGTTCGAAAACAACATTTTGTTTTCTTTTGTTTTATTTTAAGGCGAAAAGCACATCGAGGCTATTATCGCCTCCCTAAATGTAAGTGTGAGTGTAAAGTCGTCAGTGTAGTGTTGTAAGTGTGTGTGTTAGACTCGGGTACTGCGAGGGACGTCTTAATACTCTCAATAGGTGCAGCTAGTCTATTGAGATCCCTGTGGGATCAAAACGAAGTAAGCGAATGTGGCGACACCTACGGCAGATTTTTGTAAGCTCGGTTCGAAAATAACAGACGGTAACGCTCCGAGTGGGCAAATCTTTTAAAACATGTATAGTTTAAAGAACATCCGATGGGGTTAAAATACCGGGACAAAAAAATCGATGATTTTTAAAATAAGACTATTAACTGTATAATTAAAATCATTTATGTAATCAAGAAACGTAGAAATTATATTTATGTTATACCCGAATATATAAATAGAATGCTTTTAAGTACTTCATATTAAAAACTGGATTTTGTTTTTAGATTAAATATAACAATGAGATAAGTTGATGATAACGCGGGTAAATGACACAAATATATGAATTAAAATATAAAGATCACAAGACAGTCCGTGCAAGAGAGTAAGTAGGAAACAGTCGTAGATAATAGAAAATGAAGCGTTTGCAAAATGACGTCGGAACAACCAAAGTGTCATCGACACTGTCTGAAGTGATAAGCTCATCTGCTGATAACAGAAGCAAAATATGCTCCAGTAAATCAGTTAGGAACATAGCCAGCTTTTTTAATTACAGTAATATCGATACAAAATATCGATGTCGAAAAACTATCGGCATGAAACTATCGATGTCAAAACTTCGATGTTTGTCATCCCTAGCTCTGAGTGGGTTTTACATATTAAAAACGTTGCAACCTTACGCCTATCGATTTACACATATTCTCGGTTCAACACGATATAAAATATCGATGTTGAAAAAACATCGGCATGAAACTATCGATGTCAAAACATCGATGTTTGCCATCCCTAGCTCTGAGTGGTTTTACATATTGAAAACTTTGCAACTTTATGCCTATCGATTTACACATGTTCTCGGTTCAACAGTAATATCGATACAAAATATCGATGTTGAAAAAACATCGGCATGAAACTATCGATGTCAAAACATCGATGTTTGCCATCTCTAGCTCTGAGTGGTTTTACATATTGAAAACGTTGCAACCTTATGCCTATCGATTTACACATGTTTTCGGTTCAACAGTAATATCGATACAAAATATCGATGTTGAAAAAACATCGGCATGAAACTATCGATGTCAAAACATCGATGTTTGCCATCCCTAGCTCTGAGTGGTTTTACATATTGAAAACGTTGCAACCTTATGACTATCGATTTACACATGTTCTCGGTTCAACAGTAATATCGATACAAAATATCGATGTTGAAAAAACATCGGCATGAAACTATCGATGTCAAAACATCGATGTTTGCCATCCCTAGCTCTGAGTGGTTTTACATATTGAAAACTTTGCAACTTTATGCCTATCGATTTACACATGTTCTCGGTTCAACAGTAATATCGATACAAAATATCGATGTTGAAAAAACATCGGCATGAAACTATCGATGTCAAAACATCGATGTTTGCCATCCCTAGCTCTGAGTGGTTTTACATATTGAAAACGTTGCAACCTTATGACTATCGATTTACACATGTTCTCGGTTCAACAGTAATATCGATACAAAATATCGATGTTGAAAAAACATCGGCATGAAACTATCGATGTCAAAACATCGATGTTTGCCATCCCTAGCTCTGAGTGGGTTTTACATATTGAAAACGTTGCAACCTTACGCCTATCGATTTACACGTTCTCGGTTCAACAGTAATATCGATACAAAATATCGATGTTGAAAAAACATCGGCATGAAACTATCGATGTCAAAACATCGATGTTTGCCATCCCTAGCTCTGAGTGGTTTTACATACTGAAAACGTTGCAACCTTATGCCTAACGATTTACTCATATTCTCGGTTCAATACAACTGAACTGTTCGAATACCCAAACAGGACTATCTCTGGTTCAAGATATTTTGTGCTCCATCCATATATTGTTGAACTACGAGATGTCGAAGTAACATTTTGCTGGATACCTGGTCACAGTGGGATAATTGGGAACACTAGAGCGGATATTGCTGCAAAGGAAGCTACTCTGCTGCCGCCAAACGCAACGTGCTATTTGTTCAAACTTCATTCGCCAAACAAAACATCTATTCCGTTCTCTTACATAATTTCAATAATTTGTTCGTCTTGATAACTACAAACTTACACTTTTGTGTATATACAATTTTAGGAGCGCAAAGAGATGCAAATTTGCAGCTGTGACCGTATCGAAATTTCGAGACGCTTGCAGAAATTATTTCGTAATTTTCAGCCATGCCGAAACAGAACTGTACGAGGTGTGGCTATTAAATAAAGAGACTGACCCTGCGACGGAACAAGTGCGCATGCGCCACCCGCCATTGACCGACAGCTGTTTAGTGTGAAGCTTTCTCTTCAGAATACCGTTAGTCTCGTTTGTGTAACCAACACCGTTTAGTCATAACCTCAATTTCCGTTAGTGTTGTTATTTTGTTTTGCCGGGAAAAATGGTTAGTGTAATAATAGAGCAACGAATTGTTGTTAAATTTCACTTCAAACTTGGAAAAACCGCTACTGAAACTTATAATTTACCGAAAGAAGTCTATGGCAGTGAATGTTTATCACGGGCACGTGTTTTTGAATGGTTTAAGCGTTTTCAAGATGGCCGACAAGACATTGAAGATGATACATGGCCAGGTTGCCCTTCAACGTCAAAAACAGATGACAATGTCGAAAAAGTTGCTAATTTGATTCAGTCTGTCCGTCGATTAAGTATTCGTGCAATTACTGAAACTGTAGCATTGGTAAAGAATGTGTATGGTAAATTTTATGTGACAATTTGAACATGCAAAATGTGTTTGCCAAAATGGTGCCAAAAATTCTCATGTTTGAACAACAAGCAGCTCGCAAAAATGTTTGTACTGACACTTTGGATGCCATTGAAAATGACCCAAATTTATTGGAAAGGATAATAACATGTGATGAATCGTGGTTTTTTACGTATGATCCGGAAACAAAGCGCCAATCCATGCACTGGAAGACCCCAACTTCACCGAGAACCAAAAAAGCAAGAATCAGCAAGTCAAAATTTAAAGCAATGATGATTGTTTTTTTTCGGTATTCATAGGATTGTGTACCTTCATTGGGTTCCTGAAGGTCAAACAATTAATCAATATTACTACCTTGAGGTACTTGGTAAACTACGTGAAAGAGTAAAGAAAAACGACCCGAAATGTGGAAGGACAAATCATGGGTTTTCCACCAAGACATTGCACCAGCTCATTCCGTGTTATCTGTCAAGAGGTTCCTGGCCAAGTACAGCATCTCAGTGTTAGAACATCCACCTTACTCACCAGACCTTGTACCATGTTACTTCTATCTGTTCCTTAAGGTGAAATCCGCATTAAAAGGGATGAGATTTGAGTCCGTGGAAGCTGTAAAAGTGAAAGCGGCAAGAGTCCTGAAGGAATTGACAGAAGATGACTTCCAGCACTGTTTCCAACCATGGAAAATGTAGGGATAGAGAAGGGGTTCGCATTTTTTTTTGGTGTTTAACGTCCGACTATTGTGCACACTTGGGCTAATGCAGACGATGGGATGATTTATAGCGTATGAAAATGCCAAGCCCTGTCCGGGAATCGAACCCGGGTCCTCGGGGTGAAAGCCTAGTACGCTATCAACTAGGCCACCGAGGCGGCTTACTGTGTGATGTATTTTGAAGGTGATAATAAGTACTTATGTATAAAATGAAAATAAAATTTTTTACGTCAGTCTCGTTATTTAGCCACACCTTGTATACAATGGTATAAGCCATACAAATATGACAGTAATTATATTCGACTCTGTTACAGGAACTAATGAAGAAACACTACGTCTTATTCGGGGATGTGAATGACATCCGATGTGCTGATATCGACGAAGAGGATAATTCTTTGCCGATGGTAAGTTGTGCGGCGTTGACTGTAAACAGGATACATAAAGGTGTCCTTAAAATTTTCTTGGTTGGTAATAAGTTGCATGTAATAATTTTAGGAAGAACATTTTCATCGTGCAAAATACAGGGTAAGTTCCTGCCAACGGAACAAACGCCTTCTAAATATGAAATACTATAGTTGTACACGCGTGTGTTGTGTGCTTGGATACCCTTATATATATATATATTTTTTTTTTTTTGGTGTTTAACGTCCGACTATTGTGCACACTTGGGCTAATGCAGACGATGGGATGATTTATAGCGTATGAAAATGCCAAGCCCTGGCCGGGAATCGAACCCGGTCCTCGGGGTGAAAGCCCAGTACGCTATCAACTAGGCCACCGAGGCGGCTCTAGGATACCCTTACAATGCATTGTCTCTGTGTAACATAATTGAAAATATAATTCCAATCTGATCAATAATAACAGATTTACATTATATCTCTTTTTCTCTGTAAAGCATGTCTTAAATACTGGACATATCTTGTTAGGTTTGAACCTGTATGCAGAGATTTAAAACAATAATTGTTATATGGTAACATTTCAATACTCTCTTTTCATTGGCTATTGAACGACATATTTTTGAAAAGTTTTTATTTAGGTAGGCCTACGTGAGGGCTTGAAATGATTCGATTTGATTAAATTTGCGCATAATTTCTGCTGGGCGATTAAAGAATTTTTATCGAAAATTATTGGAGCGACCATTATGGTCAGACAGGTTCTGCAGAACCTTGAAGCAATTCTGATTAACAGGTTAGTTTTTGAGCAATCTTTAACAATTATTTATATATATTTTATGTATTTTTATGCGTACAAGAGAGATTTGATTAAATTTGATAACATTTGCGCATAATTTCTGCTGAATGATTAAAGAATTTTTATCGAAAACTATTGGAACGACCATTATGGTTGGACAAGTTCTGCAGAACCTTGAAGCAATTCTGATTAACAGGTTAGTTTTTGAGCAATTTTTAACAATTATTTATAGACATTTTATGTATTTTTATGCGTACAAGAGAGATTTGATTAAATTTGATAATATTTGCGCATAATTTCTGCTGAGTGATTAAAGAATTTTTATCGAAAATTATTGGAGCGACCATTATGGTCAGACAGGTTCTGCAGAACCTTGAAGCAGTTCTGATTAACAGGTTAGTTTTTGAGCAATCTTTAAAAATTATTTATATATTTTATGTATTTTTGTGCGTACAAGAGAGATGATTCGATTTGATTAAATTTGATAATATTTGCGCATAATTTCTGCTGAGTGATTAAAGAATTTTTATCGAAAATTATTGGAGCGACCATTATGGTCGGACAGGTTCTGCAGAACCTTGAAGCAATTCTGACTAACAGGTTAGTTTTTGAGCAATCTTTAAAAATTATTTATATATTTTATGTATTTTTGTGCGTACAAGAGAGAGAGGGATTTGATTCAAAATTTGGCACAAAAAACCAATGTGTGTATTTAACAGCATGGACCAACAAAATCTCTTGAATCGGATCAAAATGGCAGCCATTTTCAAATTTTTAATTTTGTTGTTGTTATTTTAAGGCGAAAAGCTTATTGAAGCTATTATCGCCTCCCTGAATGTATGTGTGAGTGTAAAGTGTTAAAGTCGTAAGTGTGTTAGACTCGGGTACCGCGAGGGACGTCTAAATCCTCTCAATAGGTGCAGCTAATCCGCACCTCCTGCGGGTTAAAATACATCATATTTTTGTTATCTAACATTTTTTTTTGTAAATGAATTTCATCATCAAAATGAGAGTTAAAATCTCAATAATTTTACATTTTCAAATTTCATTAAAAATACAAAAACAAACCTAATATCAATCAGGGTTTTTTGTAACCTATGTTCATGTAATTTTAAAGTTTAAAATGCTAATATATATATTTAGTTAAAAAAAAAATGTGCAAGCTGCCTCGGTGGCCTAGTTGATAGCGTACTCGAGGACTCGGGTTCGATTCCCGGCCAGGGCTTGGCATTTTCATACGCTAAAAATCATCCCATCGACTGCATTAGCCCAAGTGTGCACAATAGTCGGACGTTAAAAAAAAAAAAAAAAAAAAATTGTACAAATGCTTCTATTATATCATGCTGTATTACTGATTATTACAGTACATATTGCATTATTTATATTTATTTTCCAATTTGCGTAGATAGACAGCTTAGCCAGGATAGCAGCGTGTAAGGAACCAATTATATCACTTCACAGGCTGTCAGGACTCGATATCCTTAACATATCCTTGGCTGCCTTGATTGTACTCATCCTTGGTAAACTTTTGTACGACTACCTGCACTTAAAGAAGACCGGCAAGCTGCCCTGGATTGTCACCAGAATGCCTTGAAAGAACTTATTTTTTTGTAATTAAATATTTTGTTTTTTAAATTTTGTAAATAAATATTGTTTTTTATTTTCTTATAGCCTACATCTCACATGTGACACCGCGAAAACTACAACTTAATCTTAACAGAGCGTAGTTTTATGTAAGGAATTTGTATTTGCATGAAATAGCGCTTTCAATTGTTTAAAAATTTCTGCTTTAAATATATTTACTTCTTGGCAGATCATTCATCGTCTTCCTTACGATACTACTGAAACGTAATGACTCTGCTCTCTAGCGGCGTTTATTTACAACTAATACCCGTTTAGTACTAAACAAAGAAGTTGTAGTAAGAATATTTTTATATATTTTTTTTGTCTGAACTACCAGGAGAAAATGTATTAATTTAATCTGCAAAGTATACGCAGAACGTTGTAACAAAATTTATTGGCAAAATAATAAGGCAAACGCTTCATGACATTCTATTACTATAACTTTTTTTAATTGTTGTTTAGGGGATTTACTTATTATTGTTTTGTTTTATTTAGAAGAATAAAATTATTAGAAGCTCAACAAGTGAACAATAAAATACTAAATAAAAAGACAAAAATATAAAAAAGCATGTAAAAAATGTATTTTTGCAGAAACCAAATCAACTATAAATCGAAAATCAATTTTGATCACATGACTCCAGAGCTCTTTTTGAACAGTTCAATTGTGCGTTTTGCTGCAAGTCTTTTTGCAATCGCTTTATTTTGATTTGAACCTTCAACAGAAAGTAAACTTTTTAAAATCATATAAAAATAAGAAAATTAAAATAACATTATAAACATGAAATCACAACAAACCAAACAGCAATCAGGATTCATTTTGATTTTTTTCTGTTTACTATTAAACTGTAAAATAAGTTCTTTTAAACTTGATTCATTGACTTCCAATATGAATTTCCATATTTGTTCAAAATTCAAGTAAAATACAGTACAGCAGACATTAAGAAATATATTCTACTAATCATATATATTATTTTTCTAATTAACATCCCTTTTTCTCAGCACATACTATTCGTACATGCATAAATGAGGTGTCTTTAGAAAGATTCATCAACTGGCTTCTAACATTGCAAAACAATTTTGAGCTAAAACTTACTGTTTGTGGAAAATTTTAACATAGAAAACACTTTTAACTGACATAGAAAACATCATCTTGGATCTGCATGCGCTGCATCACAAATCAGACAATATTTTGTGTATTTTACGAAGCTAATTTATCAATCACAAATAGACAATCCCATTAAAATACTTCTTTTTTGCATAACGTGCTTTGAAGAATTTCAATATTTACTTAAAAGTCATTAAATTATAGGTTATGTGGTCCTTCTGACAGTCCCCTATCCTTGCCCGTCGGACTAGCTGGGAAAAGTATTTCGAATACCAAACACATGTTTTGGACACTGTTTTTACACAAATATATTTGTGATTTCTCCTTCCATCGTGCATTTATCTATTGTTTATACGAACTTTATAAAATACGAAGTACAATTAAAATGTCAAAATACAGTTAGAGGTTATCAAACATGCCTTTACAATTGACTAGAAGACAGTTACGTATTAAAATTGCATTTGCTATCACTATAAACAAGTCGCAGGGACAAACACTTCAAAGACCAGGATTGTATTTACCAAATGCCGTCTTTACTAACGGACAATTTTATGTAGATTTTTCAAGAGTAATTAAATCAACTAACATGTTTGAATCCATTAAAAAAATGAAATACTTATTCAAAACGCTCTGTTTACTTAAAATTTTCACTATGTGAAATTTCGCACGGGCCCTCTGGTTTCTATTATTTTAGTATTTTCCGAACATCTTCTAGAGCAGGTAACCCATTTATTTCAAATAACCCAAGCTATTTCAACCCATTCATTTAAACATTTTTCTGTACAAACTAAATAGTTTAAAAGTATCAACTACAGTAAATAAGTTAATAAATACTAATAATATAAATAATAAATTATTTGACTACTTTGAAACTCTTTAAAAACCTGAAACACTATCAGTAGGAGAAAAAGCCAAACCACTTTGGTTTAGAGAAATGGAGAAACCACTTTGGTTTACACAGACAGAACTGCAGATCACTGACACTATGCTCATGGACAGAACAGCCAAAACAATAACCAAGGACAAGAAGCAACGGTTCCAAGGCAAAGTCAAATCCAAGCGAACGATCCAAATCTCTGACGAAGAAAGAAAAGCAAGATCACAACGAATGAAGCAATACTGGGCTACGAGGAAGGCACAGAACATTGAGAAGTGATTGATTTGTTGTACCCCAAAGTTGGGTGAAACAAATAAAGAGAATAATAATCATTAACACCCAGGGCCCACTTGAAAGGCTGGAGATCAAAGAAAGAAAGATATTACGAAAAATCTTAGGCCCCAAATTCCGTAACAACCAATTACTCCAAATCAGTAATGAAACTCTTTACCAAAAACCTGAAACGCTATCAGACACAATAAGAAAAACGAGAATTGATTTTTATGGGCACATCCTCGGAACGGACAAAAATAGACTAACCAAAAAAATATTTGACTACTTTCGCAATAGAAGAGCCAAACCACTTTGGTTTAGAGAAACAGAGAAAGACATAACAGAACTACAAATCACTGACAAAACAGCCAAAACAATAACCACGGACAAGAAGCAATGGTTCCAAGGCAAAGTCAAATCCAAGCGAACGATCCAAATCTCTGACGAAGAAAGAAAAGCAAGATCACAACGAATGAAGCAATACTGGGCTACGAGGAAGGCACAGAACATTAAAAAGTT
Source organism: Callitettix versicolor (assembly GCA_022606455.1). Lineage (NCBI taxonomy): Eukaryota > Metazoa > Arthropoda > Insecta > Hemiptera > Cercopidae > Callitettix > Callitettix versicolor. Next base: position 117,133,255 of record CM040186.1, on the reverse strand, counting down.
ATTGATTTAGTGTACCCCAAAGTTGGGTGAAACAAATAAAGAGAATAATCATGAACATTTGCTTAAGTTATTGTGGAAATTAATATGTAAATATACGACAGTATTTCTTAGAATGAGTTGGCATCCAGTCTACTATCCTGGTAAAGTCATAGAAATAACTACCTAATAAGTTTGGATGAGTGGCAAACCTATGGAAAAAGACATTTTGCAACTCACTACATATGTTCTACTGTATTTTTGTACAAGCAACCGTTACAGGATCTACAAAGTGATCACTATTATTTGCAGTGTTACGGATAAAATTACAACCAATATTTCTGATTTCATTATGAGAAGACTACTTACCAGAAATTATTAGAGTAGCAGAGCAATGCTATTGACAATGGTTAGTCAACAGAAAAATGTTTACAAATGGGTCGAAATAACCGAACTCAACGCAAAAGACTTGTTTGGTGCAAATATGAAATAAGTTAAACATTTTTTTCAGTAGAAGTGGATGGGGTGTACAGGAATTTTATGAAAATGATTGAGACTTGAAAATACAAAATATAAAATAAAATTTTGTTGCAGTAACATTACTGTTTTTTTTTAACCTCAATGCTCTGACCCTGGATCACCAGGTAACTCTTTACTGGGTTCCGGGGTATAGGGGTATTGAGGGTAATGAGAAAGTAGACCGACTGGCTGGACTGGGATTTGAGTTCATCGGACCTAAGCCAGCTTTAGGAATCTCTTTGTCGTTGGCCAGGTCTGCTATTAATAGATGGATTAATAAGCAACACCAGGCAAGATGGGATAACCTTCATGGGCTTTCCCATAGTAAGCACCTCTTAAGCATGGTTCCATACAGACTTAAAGGGGCAGCAGACGTCTTGGGCAGAGCACAACAAAAGAAAATCATGGGCTTATTACTGGGCACTGTGGTCTGAGAGTGCACATGAACAGGGTAGGTAGGTGCACATGGAGAAACCGTGTGCAGGAAAAAAAGAAGACTGCAGGACACAATCCTTGATTGTGAAACTCTTGCTGGTAGGAGGCTAGGGGTTTTAGTTTCCAGGACCCTAGCAATCTTCAGCAGAATGAGCTAGTCAGTGGATTTTTGGAACTTACTAAGGGCATCAATCTGCTAAACTAGTACGCAACAGGTTTAGTTGCACAATAGGTCTGTTGATCACAGTGCCTGGGGTTGTATTATTCCTTCCTCTAGGTTTTTTTTTTTTTTTGTGTTTAACATCCGACTATTGTGCACACTTGAGCTAATGCAGACGATGGGATGATTTATAGCATATGAAAATGCCAAGCCCTGGCCGGGAATCGAACCCGGGTCCTCAGGGTGAAAGCCCAGTACGCTATCAACTAGGCCACTGAGGCGGCCCTTCCTCTAGTTTGAATGTAATATAATTTTACTGGTTTGTTTGTTTAATAAGGAAAAGAAAGTTCTACCTAGAGCAATCTGCCCCAAGGCTGAACACTGCACAGTGAACGAAGGCTTGCTCTTAAGTATCAAGAAGGTCGGAGGTTTCATCAGCTTATCGTTACACAATTTCTTCAGCTCGACAATGTAATTCTCTGTCTGGCATAACTGAACTGTCATTGCTTTCAACCTGAAACAAAATGAAACATGACCCACTTTTGTACATTGGATGTCATGGTTAATTGCATGACTATCTTATATAGTTATTCGATATAGTAGAAAAACTATTACTTCGACTTAGTTCAGACACTAAACATAAGTATTTCTCGAACCCTTGAATATAATGCCATTTTTTAATCAAGGTGGATGAATAAAAAAACAGATTTCCTGTTCGTACTATCTGTAAAGCTCACATCGGATACTGTTCATTGTTTACAAAACAACGATTTTGAGAAAAATCAATAGTGCACCAAATTAACATAAAAAAACTCACTCCTCCTGAGAGAATGGTATCACCGACTCTGGCAGCGCGTTTCTGTGTTGAAGTTCGATGAGCAGTTGCATAAGGTTCATTGCAGCGTTTCTCTTCGCTTTCGCCTTGTCTTTACCTTTGCCTTGAACTGAAACATTATAAATCAATAACCTGTAACAACTAACAGTGTGTTGCAATCTGTAACTTAAAAAAAAAACAGGTTTTCTCGTATCTGTTGCGGTGCACAGGTTAACATCCAATGCGCCGACATGATAAGGAATGTCTAATGAATCTTTTTATTACGGTAAAATGAAGGACATACACTTACTCAATTAAACTGCATCCACTGAAGTTTAAAAAAATCACTACATTTATTAATGAACTGAATTGCCAACACTGCTTACCAATATTGTTTGACACTTCAATTAAATTACAAAACCAACGCGAGGCCTATTGCACAGACAAAACCTTCGGTAGTTTAACATGTACAGTAATACAAATAAAGATTTAAACGGTGGCTTGAGCAAGATACTGTATTTGCTCTCGCAGTAAACAGGCCTAACACTAAACACTTCTAAATCGATTTAACACGCTATCGATACCTTGTCCAACACCGATTCAAACTGCAACACAAGATCACACAATAACTTCAGTTTCGGTACAATATCTGCAAAAGTACTTGTTTGATTCAGTTAGCAATAAACAATCGCTCCACGCAGCTGTCTCGCTGACGTGATGGACACGAATTTCCGAAAGTATTTTTTTATATTACCCTCTTTTTGAAACTCTGATTTGCCCTTCATAATCAGTATTAAAACCTTCAAACACTAAAAATTTTAATTTTCAAATTACACTGAAAAAATTAAAATGAACCCTGACCGTCACCAAAATAAATTTCTTAATCTCAACAAAATCCTTCTGAGAAGGAATTTAGCTTTTGGCCGACTCAAAGAACGGCGAAGATATGCATATAAGATCATTAAAACATTGTGTTTTAAATCAGCAGGAAATATAAAAAAAATGTACAGTTTAAAATTTTTTTTTAAGGAATGAAATGCGGTTGACCTGTTTTGCTTAAGAAGTTAGAATACGATGAAGGCAAGAATATTTACCTGAAAGATGAAGCAACCTACATGCGTATGCATGTTCAGACGTGTTAGTGGGCAAGATGCTGAACTTCAACTGGTGCTTGCTGGCAGCCAAGTGATCCGTTAACAAATCCACAGAATCCATAGTGTCACTCAATACTCTCTGTACACGTTTAAACATTTTACAAATTAATTAACTGTTCGTAAATATTTGTGGCATTATGGGCAGGCACACACCTATTGCTTACAGCAGAAACGGTTTTGCTGAGCGAAACATTTTGCTGGAAGTAAAAACAATTTCATTTATTTTCAAAAATCATTGTTTTGTATTCTAGCATGCTTCAAGCGCAAACATTTTTTTATTCTTGTTTTTAGTGCGAACCCCAGTAGCACACATTGTTGGCCCAATGTTGGGAATTTGTCGGCAAAGTTGGGCAATGGTTAGTTAATATGCCAACGAATTATCTTCAATGGGCCAACGAGCATTAATGAAAACCTCTGTTGTTGGCCCAACATTAATTGTTGTCAAAAATATAAAAAACATTTTGTTAAAATAAATATTTCGTAAATTAAATAGGGTATAATTATTCCAAAAGTTTAAAAATAGTGTCGTATTTGTTAGTATAATAGTATTTATCGATGTTGTAAAATTTACTGCAAAGTACAAGTGCATGTGATGACTACACAGAATTGCCAACAAAATAACAATTTTGTTTTATATATCTTTAATTACTATACTAACAATAATGTTACAATGATAAAAAATTAAAAAAAAAATCTTATTTTATTTCTACTTAACTATAATCATTCACTATGGACGATTTTATGATGTACTTAATATTTGAAATATTGCCAGCATTGTGGAAAAGTGAAAGTTTGTCCCTTACTGGTTTACTTCTTTGTTGTCACTCACCAAACATAGTTGCAGGATCCTACATATGTACAGTTATAGTTTAAATCAGGTGCTATAGTGCTTTTTTTGATTTGGCTTTTCACAATTGCCATTTAAATAAATTTTGTTTGTGAATTTTGTCTCTTTTTGTAAAATAACTTTGTTTCAGTAACGAAATATGCCATGTTGGTTACTCAACTAACTTTCAATAGTAGGCCTAACCCTACTAATTACCAATATGTTTAAAGTGTTATATTTTATTTAATTGATCAGTGAACTTAATAATAATCATAACTTCTCTACATTCGCAAACACGTTTGAGTACCTTTTCTTATCAAATTCAATATGTATTCTTACTCAAAATAATATGTACATTATAATATACAATTAAAAAGCTAAAGTAGGCTACATATTATATATTACTTCAAGTAAGAATGTTCTACATTTGATAATAAAAGGTATTCAAATATGTTCGCCAATGTAGAGAAGTTATGATTAGTATTAAGTTCACTAATCAATTAAATAAAATATAACACTTTAAACATGTTGGTAATTAGTAGGGTTACCACTGAAAGTTAGTTGGGTAACTGTTGGGAGTAAGTTGGGCCAACAATTTTTTTGTTGGTTTTTGGTGATGTTTAATTGTTGGCTCTATGTTGGGATTTGGTTCATTATTAATTGGTAGGCATTTGTGCCAATTTTAACCGTTGTCCAACCATGTGTGAGAACAAAATACAACAATGGGTCAACAGAAAATGCTACTGGGGAACTATCCCAACCAAAATCAGTCACTACAATGGCGTTTCAGAACGGTTGAGTACTGGAGTTGCGGTACTAGTTGGAAATTGCTTGTAAAGAGGAAGTCTAAGGCAAACGTTCATGGATGCATCTAATAAATGAAAAAATAAATATCAATAAAATGTTACCAAATTTTATTGATGCTTTATGATATGATAACATAAAATTTCATAATTTTACTTGTTGTTCAATACGATTGTATTAATGTAATTAACGTAACGATTGTATTAACGATTGTATTTAATTAATGACGACTATAAATGGACACGTTTAAATTATTTCATGTTAAAATTTGCTTAATAACTGGTTATGCTTAGGTGTATTTACAATATTATTCATTTTAGCCCAAATCTGGACATTTTTGCATTACTTATGTTAATTTTTATACCATGTGACACTTTTTTTATTCCAAAACACTTAGGATTATTTCTCAGTCTGTTATAAAATACATAAGAAGTTTCCAACACTAAGTATCTGAATTAAAAGATACACATAATTTTTGTCAACTTCTTCATGTTTAATACAGTAATAGTAATTGTGGTCAATAATGTATAAATTTTAATTCCATACAATATGGAAAGACTTTTGCAAGGAAATACAGTGCTTTTCTGTATATAAAAACCCTAATTAAAAAAACAATTTTGTTTGTCTCTAAGCTTTGGAACAGAATAAAGTCTTATTTATTAAGTTTTTATACAATTATGATGCAAGTTTAAATAATTTTTGTATCAATGTGATTTAGAGCTTCTTTGAGCTAGGCTATATTTTTTTTCAAATAATAAATTACAATACCTGAAGTTTCCTGTTAGCCGCAAATTTCACCGAATCTGTGGACAAAAATGAGACGTAGAATTCAATGTTATTGTATTGATAAAAGCTTGTAAAACGTTCAGCAAATGCTCATTACACAGTTAAAAATCTTTTTTAAACCACAATTTCTTTTGAATTGGATAATTTTATTATTGTAACACAGCCACCGGACCAAATATTCAAATGCTTAGGATTATGACCGTCAGTGGTCTAACAACTCACCTCATAAGCTATAGAAATGAAAGTGAACATCATTAAGTACATAGCTGTTTCTAACGGATATAAAAGCTCAATTGTTGATAGGCTTATTGCCAAACACAAAAACAAAAATAAAAAAATCGTTCCTGATAAAAAAACATACATCTCCACGGAACATGGTTCAACTTTAAGCCATACCCTAAAAAAAGAATTAGCCAAAGAAAATATAAATGTCTCTTTCAGAACAAGTAATAAGTTATCAACATTATTAAAGAAGCCAGTTGCAAATAAAAGTGGAGATAAATTTGAAAAAACTGGCATATACAAAATGAAATGTAGTGATTGCCTAAGCTTCTATATCGGTCACACACCTCGCTCTTTTAAGAAAAGATTTAAAGAGCACATACCCAGAAGTGCATTATCGACAAACTCGGCTTTCGCAGAACATCTTATGGACAAAAACAATAAATTTGAGGACATCCATACCAATATGGAAATATTGCATTTGTGTCATAAAAGTAGTTATGGATGCGATTGAAGAGTTTGAGATTTACAAGAGCAAAAAATCAGACCCCCAGAACATCCTCAATGAATAACTTTCATTTAAATCAAATTTAATATATGACATGGCTCTAAGGATAAGTGATTTGAGTCCAACAGACGCACTGTAAATGATAACAACGACGGGCATCCTACTAATGGATGGAGACTCCGCAGTCCGGAATGTAACAACATACGAGTCGCGTGTGTTGCTTGGCCAAGCCGAATTTCATGATGAATAATTTAAATGTGTAATCGTGCTTAGTGTTTGTGATGTATATTTTAATATTTTGTTTGACGTTATGACGACCTCGACAGAGGGATTTAACATTTTGTATTGCCTGAAGATGAAACTATAGAGTTTCAAAACCGCGGTAGCCTTTATGAGTGGATAGACCACTGACGGGAAGAATAGGTTATAATCCTAAGCATAATTTTAGATTACACTTTCATTAATGTTAATACATTTATAATTTTTTTCCAAATTAGCTACATAAAAACATATTCTGCTGTATAACAAGCAGAATATTTTTTAGTAAACAGCCAAATTTTAAAAAAATATATCTTTGTTAATTTTAAAATTACATTCCTTGATTTTTTTGATGATCATTTAATGGCCCAAATTTGCAACTAAAATACTATACAGGGTGACTATAAAAGATGGACTCGATTTCATAATGCTGTACTTCATAAACTATATACTGAAGCTGCCTGATCTAAGGTAGCAGTTGAAAGAGAAGGTCAAAAAAATATGGCTGATTATCTTGGACTGCATAGGGAACTCTCTTCAATTCGCCTGAAGTTATATTCCGATACAGTTGGATGGTCAGTGTTTTTACCTTCACAAAGCCACTGGGTTTATTTAAACTGGTTAGACCAGTAGATCGATATTAAAACAGAGTCAAAATGGATGCTGCGCTGCTGTTGCTGACTTTAAACTCAAGAACACAGAAACCTTGTGTTGTCATCTTATTCACAACTGATGCAGAATGGTGACTATAGTGGTCATTTACGCAACTATTGGCACACTAGTGATATCATTTGAAACTTTAGGGCCTCTTCTTTGGACTAATACTTAGGTGAGGACATACACAGACATGTATATTATATATAAATACATACATAACGGTTCATAATATACGAGGTGTGTTCAGAAAGTAACGAGAATTTTTAAACTTCGGGGCTTGGAGAGTCCGATTGTCAAACATTTTTTTTATTATGTTGGTATACATGCCCTTGAAGTATCATAAAACTTTCAGCTGTTTTCATTGTTGACTTTGTCTGTGACAGCCACTAAGGTTAGACGTGTTTTTATAAGCTCGGCAATTTTCGTTTGTTAAAAGAAATGGATAAAAAAATTTGTATAAAAAATGGAACAAAGTGTGTGAAATGTTAACAAAGGCCTATGGTGAGTCTGCTATGAGTAAAGCAAGAGTTTACGAGTGATATAAGCATTTCCAAGAAGGCCGTGAAGACGTTGAAGATGACAACCGCCTAGACGCTCCAGCACATCAACAAAAGATGAAAATGTGGAAAAAGTGAAATAAATGGTTATGAACAATCACCGAATCACAATTAGAGAGGTCGCTGATGATGCTGGCATATCGATTGGATCATGTCATGACATTGTTTCCAGTGTTTTGTGTAATGCGTGAAAAATTCGCGCGGCGAATGGAAATTGCTCAGTCACTAAATGAAGTCAACGATGATGCAGCAAAATATGTTCGATAATGCACCAGCTCACACTTCGACAAGTCGTGAAGGTTATGCTCACTGTGTTCTTCGATATTAATGGCATAGTGCATCATGAATTCCTGCCACCAGGTGAAACGGTGAATTTTTCAACGCCAAAAAAAACAGTACTGTAACGATGCCCCAGCCTCCATATTTGCCAGACATGGCTCCGTGTGACTTTTTCTAATTTCCAAAAATAAAGAGAACCTTAAATGGCCATCGTTTTACAGCCGCAGATGACATTAAAAGCGCATCGCTGAAAGAACTAAAGGCTATATCAAAGATCGAGAAGTATTTTGAGGATTGGAAGAAGCGCTGGCACAAGTGCATAATCTCCAATGGGGACTATTTTGAAGGCGACAACTTAAATGTAGAAGAATAAATAAATATTTTGTTCAAAAAAATTAAAATTCTCGTTACTTTCTGAACACACCTTGTACAGTTACATAAATACAGACATAACTGTTCATGACATGTAGAGTTACCAAGTTGAGTCCATCATTTAAAATCACTCTGCACATTATGAATTATTAAATGTTAACTTTATTATTGCTGTTTCAAAAGTAGTTAAGAATCTCTAACTGGATTTACAATCGAATGTGTAAAGTTTGCTGATGCAAGATTAATTAACAAAATTGGTCCTCAAAGCAAGTACCAAATATCTTTTTGTACAACTAAAATAAAAGTCAAAATAATTCATCAATTTCAAATTTTTATCCAGTAGCTTTAACTTGCAAACAAAAAAATAGTGCCATTTTGTGTTTTGTACCAGTTTTAATTAATACATACTTTCAGACTGTGTATTTCTTGATGACAAAATATCGTTGAATTGCTGGACAAGGATCTGTAACTCGCCGGTGTAACATGGAGTGTTGGACACAATTGAAGGCAAACTATAAGTCTCACCTGTAACACATCAATTTAAACATGTTTATCAAAGTATCAGACATGAAATTACAGTACTATACAGTACTGTGACGCTAAACTTCTAAGAGAAAACAAAAGTGCAGAAGTAATATATAAAATATTGAAAATCAATATAGGAATATGTGGGATCATAAACACAGCGAAGTGAAAGGTCAGAAAGATGTCATCTGGAATGCATGATCAGGGCCTCCATATGAAATTTTGGGGCCAGACTAAAAATCTGAAATGGGCCCTTTAAATGTGTGTTATTTTATGAAGTGGAAAAAATTGGTCACCCTATGCCTAAAATGGATTTTATTTTTATTTATTGGTTGCTTTTACCATTTGTTAAACATTAACTGTTACACTATGTTCAGTATAATGATCTGCCTTCCCTAGCAGAACGTTTAATAGAAAGAAAGTAGAATTGACGAAGCTAGGGAAGACAGATCATTATAACATAATAATCCTAGCAGAAAAAAAGAAGAATATAAAAAGAATTAACTTTTACAGTTAACTAATATTTTTCAAAGTTTTTTCCCTAACATACCTAAAAAAAGTAATTCCAGGGACCCTCAGGTGCACTGTGGATCCCCTCTGTAGGGGCCATGCACAAGATGTGTTAACACTTTGGGTGACTTTAGACATCTTTAGGATTGCTGCAGATTTTTTTTCTTCAGAACTGAAAGTTTTAATGACCAGATATTGTTTTTTACTGTGAACTGAGAGATATTATTTCTGTTGATGTTGCTTGAAAATCATAAAAAATTCAAATATATATTATGGTATTCCAGTGATTTTATATATACATACATAATTAAACTGTATTAATGTTATTATTTATCCTAAAAGTAAAGGCTTCAATTTTCTAAGAAGTTAAAACAAAACCTTAAAATATTTTTATAATACAATTTTTACAAATATAAATTTTATTTTATTTTTATTGTTAAAAAACTAAATTTGTTCACTTGTTTTTATTTTTATTTTTTGTTGAAGCAGTTACAAAATTATAACAATTATTAAGGCAATATTTTGATTTTTTTTCTTGTAAATAATTATTTTAGGATTGTAACAAAATATTGTAGAACATAAAAGACAAAACCACAATCTCCACACTTAAATTGCTGCCATTATTCATGCAAGCATTTTGTATAAATGGGTATTTCATAAAAAACAAATTTTAAATCTACTTTAAATACAAGGTGTGGCTATTAAATAACGAGACTGACACTGCGGCAGAACAAGTGTGCATGCGCCAACTGCCATTGACCGACAGCTGTTTAGTGTGAAGCTTTCTCTTCAGAATGCAGTTAGTCTCGTTTGTGTAACCAACACCGTTTAGTCATAACCTTCATTTCCGTTAGTGTTGTTATTTTGTTTTGCCGGAAAAAATTGTTAGTGTAATAATAGAGCAACAAATTGTTGTTAAATTTCACTTCAAACTTGGAAAAACCGCTACTGAAACTTATAATTTATCGAAAGAAGTGTATGGCAGTGAATGTTTATCGTGGGCACGTGTTTTTGAATGGTTTAAGCGTTTTCAAGATGGCCGACAAGACGTTGAAGATGATACGTGGCCAGGTTTCCCTTCAACGTCAAAAATGGATGACAATGTCGAAATAGTTGCTAATTTGATTCGGTCTGACCGTTGATTAAGTATTCATGCAATTGGTGAAACTGTAGGCATTGATAAAGAATGTGTACGGCAAATTTTATGGTGAACATGCGAAAAGTGTGTGCCAAAATGGTGCAAAAAATTCTCACGTTTGAACAAGCAGCTCGCAAAAATGTTTGTACTGACACTTTAGATGCCATTGAAAATGACCCAAATTTATTGGAAAGGATAATAACATGTGATGAATCATGGTTTTTTACGTATGATCCGGAGACAAAGCGCCAATCCATGCATTGGAAGACCCCAACTTCAACGAGAACCAAAAAAGCAAGAATCAGTAAGTCAAAATTTAAAAAATGATGATTGTTTTCTTCGATCTTCATGGGATTGTGTACCGTCACTGAGTTCCTGAAGGTCAAACAATTAATCAATATTACTACCTTGAGGTACTTGGTAAACTATGTGAAAGAGTAAGGAAAAAACGACCCGAAATGTGGAAGGACAAATCATGGGTTTTTCACCAAGACAATGTGCCAGCTCATTCCGCGTTATCTGTCAAGAGGTTCCTGGCCAAGTACAGCATCCCAGTGTTAGAACATCCACCTTACTCACCAGACCTTGCACCATGTAACTTCTATCTGTTTCCACAGGTGAAATCTGCATTAAAAGGGACGAGATTTGAGTCCGTAGAAGCTGTAAAAGTGAAAGTGGCAAGAGTCCTGAAGGAGTTGACAGAAGATGACTTCCAGCACTGTTTCCAACAATGGAAAATTCACATGGAGCGTTGTATGGATAGAGAAGGGGTGTATATTGAAGGTGATAATAAGTAATTATGTATAAAATGAAAATACATTTTTTATGTCAGTCTCGTTATTTAATAGCCACACCTCGTATAATATACAGTCTAAATATAATAAATTAATTCCACTTAACAATAATGCAGCAAAAAAAAAAAGAATTTAAAAAAAATAATCTTATATAACAATATTTAAACAAGCCCAGAGTTGATGCCCAACAGCCATTTTGGTTAACACCAAAATCTGTATACTTCATACTGTGTTGTATGACACATATTACTGAATTTTAATGTCTTAAAGAGATAGGATAGAGTCCCAAAATGCGTAATTAAATAAGAAAGAGGGATTCACAAGACAGAATCAGGTAAATCAAATTTTGTCAATAAATCTGTGACTTGGAAATAGGTTCATCATTAATTTTTCATTGAAGTTTCAGGCTCTGACTGTGCAGCTTATAGAAACATCATTTGCAAAGGCTTAGATTTCCCGATTAAAGTAAGAAGTTAATGTATGGATATATATATATATATATAATAAATTTGTGTGGTATGTCTGTGCATGCCGCTATAACTGCAACCTGCAACCCACCCCTACATCCCCATGGGGGTTATAAGGTATGGTAGTCCACTATCCTCCATCGATAAAGAAGGTTTCACTTTGGATTGGTTTCAGAGATATGTGAGACAAAAGAGGGCATTGCACCAACGGATTTCTTATGGAAAGCCGGTGAATTAACACAACATTAAGCTAATGTGTCTAGTCTACTGATTATAATGGTATATAGATACGAGTATAAGCAGCTGATTGGTAACATTACAAAACTGAATTAACACTGACTGGGTAACCAATTTTTTTTTTTTTTTTTTTTGGTGTTTAACATTGACAAAATAGACATTAACACTAGGCCACCGAGGCGGCTGTCCAAAATGATATTAACCAATAAACGAAATATGTTTGTAATGTGAAATTACGAAGTCAAATAAAACAAGTTTAACTAAGCCAAAAATTAGAAATGTAATATCAAAGAAATAATCAATATAATTCACTTCAATATTTGTAAATTACCATGTACATAAGTATCAATTAAACGAAAGAAATGAAAATAACTATTCAATTAGTATTATCGAAGCATACTTATAATAGTCAAAGTTATGACTCCCGTAGTACGCCTACATCTAAGCAAAGCAAAGAGAAATAAATAATTTTAAAAGAAGTAGGTAATTTACAATGTAAAACAAATGAGGACATAGGCTAATCAGTGATGAAAGAGGGCTTATGCCAGGTGAAATCAATCAGAGTACTTAACACTACCTCAAGAATATAAATATATTTTTGAATTATTAATGAAAGAGAACGCTACTTTTGGAAAACAGAATGATTTTATACCGTACCAAATTCAATTCAAATAGTGAATGAAAGACAGTACCAATCATATTTAATACCAATTAAAGTAAAAACTAATTAAATGAGAAGAAATTAAGTATTTAAAAAAAAAATAAGATCATCTATAATTTTATATTGAACAATCACTGACACTGTGCTCATGGACAAAACAGCCAAAACAATAACCAATGACAAGAAACAACGGTTCCAAGGCAAAGTCAAATCCAAGCGAACGATCCAAATCTCTGACGAAGAAAGAAAAGCAATATCACAACAAATGAAGCAATACTGGGCTACGAGGAAGACACAGAACATTAAAAAGTGATTGATTTAGTGTACCCCAAAGTTGGGTGAAACAAATAAAGAAAAGAGAATATATTGAACATAGTCTTATCAAACTCATAAAAATTGAATATTTGTAAAAATTCAAAATTGTGTAATACAAATACAATTTAGGTAATCAAATTAATGAATACTTTAAATGTTAGAAATCAAATCTTTAAGCAACATTTTTTAAAATACCCGGAAATAAGTCAAATTATTCAGCTAATCATTTATAAAAATAAAAAATAAACATAATAATAAATATGTTAATTACGTTCAATATACTAATTATTAAAACAAAAAATATGTCTCTATGAATGACTGAAGTAATATATTGAACTGTACTTACTTTCCAAGTTCCTTCACTAAATGTTTTTTGTAATATTTTACATTACAGTATTATTTTAAAAGAGTACCTGTTATACTACACCAGTACTAATGCAATTAACCACTTAATTCCATGCCAGTTTATACTCACTTATCATTGAAGATTTCTTATTCAGGCCCGTAAAAGATTTAGCCCAATCGCTTTCTTTTTCCAAATATAAAAGATGTTTGGTTCTATTCATTATCGTGCGCCCCAAAAGTAAATGTTCACTCAACGTTTTCTCTAATGTCTCTCTGCTTTCCACAGAACCCAGTACACCTAGGGAACCGTTAAATAATGCAAATAAATATTTTTGAAATATCGTATTGCTAATTATTAGTTAATATTTATGTAATCTGTTCTTTGTTTTGTTAAATTTCCTTTATCCAGGAAGGTTGTATGTTTCGGTTTTCTGACAACACAAAATTTCTTTTCACTCACCATTTGGTGTGAATGTATTTTTAACCCTTTGCAATCAGGTACGGTTTTTTAAAATATGTTCTCTGGCGTCAGATGGCCAGTGATGAATGTATTTTTAACCCTTTGCAATCAGGTACTAACCGCATCCATTTTCATGAAAGGCTGAAATTTTTGCATGTTATGTTCCTATCAGATCATATGTCCACCAGTACTGGTCAAGTTTAAATCTCTTGAACGCTCATATGACCGTAGGACTGGTCAAACAAAATGCTATGCTTTTACATTAATTTAGTTTGAACTGTGCTGTAACCTATGAAGAAAGTTTACAACTAAGTAAATGCATGATTCACACCTAATCTCCATTTTGTGTATTGTCAGAACAGGGCAAATTCTACTGTACTGTGTCAGCTACATTAGATTTTCTAGTGTCAATCTAGTCCTTTCCAAGTATTCAGTATTACAAACAAAACATTATTGAATATTAAATATATTTACAAAAATACCATAATGTAAGTAAATGTAAACAAGATCTGTGCTTTATGAACTGTATTATGTTATATTTTTCCATTAAAAATGTGTTATTTTAGCTATGAAATTATTGTAGCAATATTTTTATAGTTAAACTATAACATTTATAAATAAAAACGTATATTCTCTGTCTTTTTTTACATCAATAAACAATGTTTTCTAAAAATTTTGTCTTTTAAAAATTAAGTACCCTACGCCAATATTTCAGATTGTAGTGAAAAACAATTCCAAGCTATTGACACAGCATGGTCGCTACAATGCCCAAAGCTGATAGACAAACATAAGTGGTAAATTAGGCTACCTAAGGTAAATCTGACCTCTAAAGCCTGTCAATGCTTTAAATAGTTGACGGAGAGTAGGCCGTGGCCAGTAGTACTAGATATCTGAATGAAAAGGGTTGACAGTTGTACGGTTTTTGGTTTGTCCTTGGTTTTGGCAATTGAATATTCCTGAGCCATTCTTTGCCCTCGAATTTTTCTGTAGAACTTTCGTTTTTTTTTAAATTTCTACCAAGTTCTTTCTTAATATTATTTTAACTGTCTAGGCCAGCAAAAACACTGTGTTTAAAGATTCTGGTTAATGCTACAAAGATTAGCCATAAAATCAATAATAAGCAAAATCAGTGGTTTATTTGAAAAAAAAGTCAAAACATTTTGCTGTTTTGAAAATATATGATAACCAATAACAACTAATAGGTGACAAATTTTAAATTATTAAAGCTATAGTTCCATTAGATTCAAAAACATTTGCTATATATTATTATTTGCGTATAGACCCTGTTGGATCACGCAAAGCACTCCGACTCATGTCTTGCTCCTTCTAATCCTCCACACCTTCCTCATCCTGTCCCCATGGATCCTCTTCAGCTCCTCCGTCCAATTTACCCCTGCTCTCTTTGGGATTTTATTCTCTGGGACCTTCCAACCGAGCATCTTTCTCCTGTATACATTCCTGTCTTCAATGTCTGTTGAGTCTATTTCTGCATCATGTAGGTCTATTCTGACTTGTGCGATCCACGACGTTGTTGATTTGACTCATTATATATACTTGAGGATTCTGTTGGCAAGTCTCGTTGTTAGGAGTCTACTGATGTGTCCGTAGAACCGAAGCCTCCTTCTTCTGATATCTGCTGCCAGGTTCAATATCTTCTCTGTGGTCTTCTGGGAGTGCAACCTGTATCCATCTTCTGTTAATCTCAGGCCAAGGATCTTCCTCAAGATTTTGCGTTCTTCCTTCAAAATATCCTCCATGGTAGCTTTTGTATGGAGTGCTAGCGTCTCCATTTGCTATATATATATATATTTTTTTTTTTCGTCCGACTATTGTGCACATGGGCTAATGCAGATGATGGGATGATTTATAGCGTATGAAAATGCCAAGCCCTGGCCGGGAATCGAACCCGGGTCCTCGGGGTGAAAGCCCAGTACACTATCGACTAGGCCACCGAGGCAGCTCTATATATATATATATATATATATATATATATATATATAAGCAGGAGAAAGATGCTCGGTTGGAAGGTCCCAGAGAATGAAATCCCAAAGAGAGCAGGGGTAAAATGGACGGAGGAGCGGAAGAGGATCCATGGGGACAGGATGAGGGAGGTGTGGAGGATTAGAAGGAACAAGACATGAGTTGGAGTGCTTTGCGTGATCCAACAGGGTCTATATGCAAATAATAATAATAATATATATATGTATGTATGTGTAATTGTTTTACCTTTCTTCAACAATCTGTTGAGTTTGTCATAGTATGTTAGTCTCTTCAGAAAGCTCCTTATGTTCTGAAGAGCTTTGTCCATTTCTGTAACTAGGGCTGAGGAATTGTTCCGACCAAGTTTCGACATAGTCTCCCATTTATTTAAATCAGGATGTTCTACCTACAATAAATCAATTTTATTTATTGGACAAATTTTATTTATTTAATTGTAAATTGGACAGTTGCAAATTTAAATCTGCGATAAAAGCTGATATTGATAAGTTTTTTGTATTTACATTTAGTAAGAAGTTGTTTTATTCGTTTGCATGTCCATCTGTTCACGACACTGGATGCAAAACTAAGTGAACAATTTCGACGCACCTTGCCTGTAAGTCTTTTGCTCAGGAACAATTCAAAAATGTTCAAAACAAGTTTTTTAAAACCCTTTCCTGTTCAAAAAATTGTTATATGGATTTTATAAAAAAATCAGCTGTTAAAATTTTTACCATAATTGGTGTAACCCTCCCCCCAAGTGTACCCAGAATTTTCCTCCCTTAAGTGCTCATAAATTTTTTGGTTGCTATTTCCCAAAAATTCAGTAGCAGTCAGTTTACTATATGTAAGACCTACACATAGATTTAAATCCTACTAGGCTACATTTAGTTTTTCCAAGTTTCTTCTACCCTTCATTTTCTGGTGACATACGAAATCTATGTCTTCTGACTAATATTAATAAGGAAATAACTTTCTGATTGGATTTAACACACAACTCAACGTAATTCCAGTGTATAAAACAATGAATGCACTGAATCAGTATGAAACCATTTTGTTGTTTTCATAACATAAAATTTCAAGTTATTCTTTTATTTAGCACATTAACCTCTTCGCCAATAGAAATTCTTCTTTAAAATCCCTCCCTAAAGTTCCAACAAGGTAATTTGTGTTAGAACCCCACTTTTCTTCTGAGTTTAGTGATTCAGACTTATACACAATAAAAATAAAAATTTACTACGTACATTCTATATCCCAGTACATAAACAACTTACTACTATGTTAAGATTACTACCTTAAAGTTCCAAAAAAGTAAAAATTAAAAAAAAACACAACTTTCCTATGGGTTTAGTGATTCAGACTTATACACAATAAAAATAACAATGTACTGTATATTAGAAGTTCTATACCACAATATATAAACTTACTGATATGTTATAAGAACAAGAATATTTAATTGAAAAGAGCATAATAAATTTTTTGTTTTACTTATTTTTTATTTATAGGAATATATTTGTTTTCAGGCTTTTTGAATTCAAGAAAAAGTACTGTACCAGTAAGAACATAGATCTGTGGAGACTAAATTTATTGGAAGATTACAATGGCACATCATATTGGTAAATTCTTTCCATTATTTTAGTTTTCAAGCATTTTGTGAGCCAAAAATTACTTGAAAGTTAATAAGATATTGTTTTTAACAATTTTTATGAATTTTAGTCCTTAAGTAAACAGGTCTAAAGAAAATCAGTTTTAGAGCAATAATTGAAATAAAAAATTAGACCATTTTTGACCCCGTCAGTGGTCTATCCACTCACCTCATAAAGGCTACCGCGGTTTCGAAACTCTATCGTTACATCTTCAGGCCATTATACAAAATGTTAAATCTCTCTGTTGAGGTCGTTACAAAGTCAAACAAAACATTAAAACACACATCACAAACACTGAGCACAATTACACGTTTAAAATATTCATCATGAAATTCGGCTTGGCCAAGGTACACACGCGACTCAAACGTCGTTACATTCCGGAATGGAGTCTCCATCATTAGTAGCGCGCCTTCATTGTTATCAGTTACCAGTGTCTCTTGGTTTTTGTTATTTACTCAAATCACTTATCCTTAGAGCCATGTCATACTTTTTTAAGATCTGCTTATCAGACATTAGGCCTACATGAATTATTATTTAGTAATTTTTCAGTGAATTAATGATAATCAGTGCAGTATCAAATTTGAAATTACAGTTCTGGAATATTTTTTTTTAATAAATGATATTTCTGCACTTTCAGGTCTCATGTTAAAGTAATTATTTTAAAAATTTTTTTAATTTTATTAAGAACTTTATTATTACAATAATAAATATTCGCTGGCAGAAGATTTAATTTATTACAATAACTTACGATTTTAAGCCCTTTTTAATGAAGCTGTATTTTGATGTCACTGCTGTTTACATTGTATAGAACATGCTAGATTTCATAAGCATGATTCCTATGCTTACGTCACCCAGTGATCATTTATCTTGACAGTTCTTGTAGTATGGTCATGGCAGCTGTAATTTTACCCAACAACTAAGTTAGGTTAGTTTTTTTCTAAAAAGTTTGTATTGTATCCACCAATCAAGTCTTAATTTTTAAGGTTTTTTTAAAAAAAAAGTTTATGTTACAACCAACAGCTGAGTTGAATTATGGTCTTAAGTTCTTTTTTTAAAAAATTATATCCTTTTCAGTACTAATAACACACATTTTTGTGATGAAAAACATTTTACCTATTTATGTGCAATGGTCATTTGAAGGTTATATTAGTCACTTTATTAGAACTTCCCGTTGTTTCCACGCTTTTATATTTTGGATTATTAATATTGGGTATATAAGAAAGTGTTTTAGTGCAAAATTGACCGAAAATGCCGTAAGGAGCGAAAGTGCAGTTTTACCAAATAAACCCTTGTTTTGTAATTTTTTCCCACCTATTTACAAAAGATTAATTTCAACAGTTCAATTGAACATGACAATTTTGTGCAAGGTTTATTATATTTATTGAAACAACCCATTGTCGCTAATTTGTAGTAGAAATATTTGACTAAATTATTTTGTGAACACAATAAAATTAAGTTAACTTACATGAACAGTTGGACTGATATTTGTTTTTTCCATTGAATATGTCAATCTACAATAATTAGTGAAACAGAAAATATTGTTGATCAGTTTGCCATGAAAAGGTCATCTACTCATAATTTTATTAAAATGTGGCTATGAAACAGCTGGTTGCTTCTAAAAATATGGTATAAACAGGTGATTTATTTAAATTCATATGATCTGGTTGTTACAACCATCTTACTTATATTATAAAATGAAAATTATTCACATATTTCTACATATCATGAGATCTAATAGACAACTGAGGACGTATGAGTGTATAAAATATTGCTTACAACACACCATATTTTTCAAAGCTGTAATGGTTATGGAGTATGAAAAAATATTCATGTTTAAAAGTTAACATTGTTGCTAACAAATTTCAAAATATCTTGAGAAGCAATAAACATATGATGTATAAGGACTGAAAACACTGTTTATAATATTATTTACCTGCTATCATTCAATAAACTCTAAGAAAAAGCAGTAGTGAACCACAGAGGTTAACAGTTAACACTACTTTGAAACACATGTCAATTTTTCTTTCAGTTGTTTATGGTACAGCTTATTATAACCATATAATTACCTGAGCTACAGCTGATGTAATCATACATTTAAATTATTACATTTATTGTTATTTTATTCAGTTACGTCCAGTTAACCTTACTTCTTTCTTTGAGATTATTATAACAATTTATAAATATTTCCTTTACGATTCTAATAGTGTATATATAATTTCAATAATGTGCTTCATAAAGTGTTATATATGATTTCAATAATAAGTTAAATGAAGGCAAAGATAGGGGTTGGGCTCCATAGTGGCCAGGACTCGAACTCCCTGTATTATATTAATATATATATATATATATATATATACATACACACACATACACACACACACACACACACACACACACACACACACACACACACACACACACACACACACACACACACACACACACACACACACACACACACACACACACACACACACACACACACACACACACACACACACACACACACACACACACACACACACAGCCAGAACAGACCTGCAGAACAGACCTGATGCAAAAATAGAATCAACAGACATTGAAGACAGGAACGCATACAGGAGAAAGATGCTCGGGTGGAAAATCCCAGAGAATGAAATCCCAAAGACAGCAGGGGTAAAATGGACGGAGGAGCGGAGGAGGATCCATGGGGACAGGATAAGGGAGGTGTGGAGGATTAGGAGGAGCAAGACATGAGTCAGAGTGCTTTGTGTGATCCAACAGGGTCTATATGCAAATAATAATAATAATATATATATATATATATATTTTTGGTGATGCCATAACTTGAAAACAGCTGGACTGATTTGACATTTTTTTTCAAATGTCAAATGTTGGCAATATTTTAAGGAAGGTTTTTACAGAGAAAAACAGTTAATTTTCCCGGGTGCTGCTACAGTTAGTGAGAGAGCCCTTAAAAAGTACATCACAAATAGATTTTTCGTTTGATAGTTCTACTCATTCGTTTGTTTGAACAAATAAGTCAGCTGATTTATTCTTGGCACATTAACCAATCAGATGTTTATAGTTTTGTTGTTACTAAATAGGCCTAATTAAATAAATTATTAACACACAGGTAATAGCAATGAAGCTCTTCAACTAAAGTTATACAATGAGAAGACGTTTGATTCCACGCATTCCGATAACAACCGACATGACATTTGACTTTAAACGACTGCAATTTTCAGTGCGGCTAGCGTTCGCAAGTCGATTAACAAATCGCAAGGGCAGTCATTGGAATTTATGCGGTATTAATCTGGAAAATACATGCTTTTTGTGTGGTCAATTGTAAGTCACCTGTTCCTGTGTCGGAAGACCAAAACTTATTTGTTTTCGCGCCAGATAACATAATAAAAACAATTTGTACCGAAAAGCACTGCAATAGACAAAATGGTAACTTTCAAGACAAATTAAAAATGTTCATAGTTATTGTAATTTCAAATTTAAATTAATAAAATACATTATTTAGTTAACATGACACTTTGACTTAATTTACATTTTTTTAAATTATTAATTCCTCATCCAATTGAACCTTCACGGCCAAAACAAGACAACGTCTGTTGGGTCAGCTAGTTAATTATAATTAAGAACATAAACGCCACTATGAATCAAATCAAATAAATTAACTTTTACCTTCCCAGTCTCTCCTTTTTTCCTGGTATTTTATTTGTGCAGGGAACTTAAATGAATCCTGGACTTTGATAAAAACCAACAGTTATGAACACTGTATTATCATATATTATCAATATTATATACAAATAAATACATTTATTTTTATATTTACATTAGTATAAAAGACAGAATCCAGCCAAGTTATGGTTTATACTTATAACCTTTACAGTTACATTACCCAAATGTTTGAATGTTGCTTGTGAATGTGAACACAAAGTACAAACACATACTTTGATAACTTTATATTTAGTTCTTAAAAACTTCTGATAAAATGTAGAGATGTAAAATTAGAGAAAACATATAGTTAGTTATAGTTATTAACTATAGTTATAACTGTTTAGTCTGTGTGTTACATTGATCCTTAACACACAACTCACAAGCCACATTGGTATAAAGTATAATGTTGAATACAATACGTCTATATATAGACAAAACATGGCTTATAAACAAAGTCAGTGATGCCTATATCCGCAAGATGTTTCAGTCAGCAATTCCTTGTCCACTTTGTCTGTAATTTGCTGCTAACAGACATGACCACAGCGATGTAAATTTAACAAATACTTCAAACCTAAAGAAATTTAAAGGAAGACCCTATGAAAGAGTTTAAAAATTCACAAAAAAATATATAACTAATGTACACTTTACTAAACAAATGATCAGACTTTCATTCAAGGCGCTATCTACAATACTAAGAGAATGTTTTCCGAAACAAAATAAACACTTTAATATGTGCGCACACATTTGACCACCAAGCGTAACAGGGTGTTCTGTAAATATTTCGTAGTATTTATCTTAATTTGTAAACATTTCAGACGAGTAATTTGTTTTTTATTCCATGAAGGAAATAAAGGCACTGAACACAGTCTATACACTGCTAGAGAAAACAACTGAATGTCTATCACTATAGCATCCTGTTTTCCTTTTCACCTGAACAACTGCGTACCTGATCCTCACATAACAAACTTTTATTACACTCAAGTGTTAGTTTCAAAGACAAGAGCTGAGTTAGTACGAACAATGGCGATCATTAACTTCTACCTTTACCTAAGTGAATTTCATAATGGACCTAATTATAAAAGACTAATTGCATGTAAAGGATAAGAACTCATAGCCTTAGTCTCCTAGATTCAGCATCTGAATCCAATTTTGGTAAGTAATGAACAACTTATTCATCACTATCATCTTCGATTTCCAAATCCGCCCGACCTTTCTTACTTTTTGGAACTGAATCTGGAACAAAACATTATGATCTTAATTACTTTAATTAATAAATAATAATAAAAAATATCAACCTTTAAAACTAGACTTAAATTAGATCGTGTTTTATAACAACATTTTATATTAAATTTGAAATAATTTTACAAAAATGTTTACTTTTTTGTTCCTTAATGTCTATATTTTATGCCAATTAGATTAACGAGGGCAAGGAAAAAGCTTACGGCGGAGTAACTTCAGTGTCAAACCTACAAATTTTTAGGTGCGCAAATTTGGACATCAGCAAACAAATTAGACATTCTGGTCTTTCAAGCAAATTTCCACTGGACAAATGAACCATTAGACCACTCATCATAAGACTCACACCCAGAACGATGAAATGAGTACAAATCCTTACATATAGATCACATTTTGAGGGGTCATACAAAATGTGTATTGCGAGCTAGTATTAGCATTCACCATTTTCATCCAATTTGATTCAGATTTGGCACAAAAGTTGATTTTGGTAATAGATTGGACAAGTTTTTCAAAAAGATAATCATTTCAAATTTTCAACAATCCGCAAAGTTTGAGTTGGATTTCTTTGAAAATCAGCTTTTACCATTGTAATCAGCGTTAAAAATTGCATAAATTAGCACTCTGAATTTTCAAAAATGACTGAAAAGCAGATTATAACTACGAAGAAAGGATTTCAAATATGGATAAAGAAAAAAT
This sequence comes from Callitettix versicolor, assembly GCA_022606455.1. Classification (NCBI taxonomy): domain Eukaryota; kingdom Metazoa; phylum Arthropoda; class Insecta; order Hemiptera; family Cercopidae; genus Callitettix; species Callitettix versicolor. The sequence continues at coordinate 117,110,213 of CM040186.1, read as the reverse complement.
ACTAACGGAATCACATCAACAAGACACAGCTGAGCGCCGCGATTATTTTAATTTTTGAATGTATTATTCCGAACATCCATAACTCAAAAATCATTTCACATTTTTACATTAGTTATACACATTTTAATTTATGCTGTATAAGTCTAAAATTTAAAATCTCGAGTTAATTTTCAGATAAAATTAAAAATTTAGTTTCCAATGGAATTTTAAAAATTAATTCTACAGTAAAATCCTCTTTAAGGCAAACTTGGATTATGTAAATCCTGAGTCAAATGAAACAATATCACACATCAGAAAAACAAATTTAATACAGTAACTGATTCAAACGCACCAAATGTTGTCACATTAGTGTCGATGACCCGATGGATAACTGTTTACAATTGGCCAAGGGCATCACAGACAGAGTGGCACATTCCCTTACTCTCTTTTTTGTTAATACAGTAGCCTAAAGGACTGTAACTACAGTATAAAAAGTGCATTTATCTAGCTGAGAGATAAACAGCCATGTGGCGCATAAGTGAATGAACACAGATTCATAAAACTTCACAGCACTTTTAGTATATAGATGGCATTGCCACGGACTAAAATAAATACAGTAACATTTAACAGGCTATAAAATATACAGTAAATTTGTACAGTACAGTATGCACTGTGATCATTTAACTAACTTCAGCTGTAATTTGTAAGTACAAAGCCTACACAGTACAATTACACAATCAACATTGGATGATTTCTGAGGTCTACATGTGAAATGTGTGTGTGTAGATTTGAAAAGTGTCTGCAGCTACTGATAACAAACACACATGATAACCTATTTCATGTTTTGGTTCAGTGTTTTGACTTTTAAGCAGGTTAGAGCGCCAGGATGTGACACAAAGGCATAAGAAAGTCCATTGATTAATCAGTGTACTGTATAAAGAAGTTTCTGTTTAGTATTACAATAATAAATACTGGGAACTACACTTGAAAAAGGGGATGTGTAATAGCTTAGAGATTTATTAACTTAGAGAATTGTTTTTCCTTCGACGGTACCGTGTTATAAGTTAAAGATCGACCTGTGTAATAAGATAGAGGTTCCGTATTGTGTATTAACTTATAGACTACAGTTCCGTCAAGTGTGTTGCACCGTGTGTATATGTTGCCGACGCCGCTACCTGCAGGCGCTCCAGTATCTTTTATCTAACAAGTATACCAGCCTAATCATCACTATTTTGTTTTAGAGTTTACAGTTGAATATATTGTCAATACTATGGTCAACAACATATCTAAATGTTTATTTTTAACAATTATCTGTATAAAAAAAAGAAATATTGGTGTTTTATCAAAAAAAAAAAATGTAAGTTTATATGAATCCATTAATTCATAATTAATTCACTATTTTAGGGCTGTTTTCTTAATTCAATTCAGACATGGTTTGAATGAAGCAGCCTTCAAACAATATTTTTATATTATTATTTCTATTACTATTACTACTACATATGTAAATTAGTATACATTTACAGCATTGCACATAAGCCTTTAAGAACAAAACCTATCCAAATGAACTTTATATTTTAATAATATATCTTTCTTTACCTAAGCGAATTCTACTTGTTAGATAAAAGATGCTGAAGCGCCTGCAAGCAGTGGCGTCGGCAACATATACACACGGTGCAACACACTTGACGGAACTGTAGTCTCTAAGTTAATACACAGTACGGAATTTCTCTTTTATTACACAGGTCGATCTCTAACTTATAACACGGTACTGTCGAAGTAAAAACGAATCTCTAAGTTAATATATCTCTAAGCTATTACACCTTCCCTTGAAAAATACCTACTACAGTAATAATCCTTGCCTGGATTGATAATTACGTAATATTGTCTACGAGTTCATATAATTTGTCCCGTGGTGAATTTTGAATTACTGTATAGAGTTCATATAATTTGTCCCAGAGTAGGTGAATTTTATTGTAACATCAAAAACAAGAATTACTGTATAGAGTTTGTTTGCCTATATTTTACACTTACATAATTGTTGATTTCTATGTATATTTTTCTGTGAAGATTTTATGTTTTTTCCTGCAATACCGATATTTCTGCGATTTCCTGCGATACATACTTTTATTTTTGTCTTGAACATGGAAATTTAGCTTCCATCGATTGTTATCCAAAATATCTCTGCCTTCTTTATTTCAGTTAAAATAGGTTTTACTATAATTTATGCAGATTTAATTCTACGGCACTGTTTTAAAAAATATACTTGAAATTAGTTAACAAGCAATTACATTTTAACAATTTATATGTAATGCGTTTTCATCAAAAGCTGTGTTAATGTTTATGCAATGCTGTCAAAATGAAATGACAACTTCAAAACCTGGATAAATGCTGATTAGGTTCAGTTATAACTGAGAATTTGTTTCACACATTCAGTCAACGAAGTTTTACTAAAACGCTAACCTGGTTTGAAATGCTGAGCAGTTCTCTTCCTTATCTCTTCTACACTCTCATCCGCTTGCGCCCACTCCAACACCAGTCTTCTGCCGAAGAAATGAGTGCTCTGGCACAGTGCTTGCATTGCTCTCTGTACAACACAAAAATTAAGACAAACTAGTAAATACAACTTTTTGCACAAACTTGTATACAATTATTTCTGCCAAAAATCGGTCACTGAAATTAGGTGACAAAAAATTCAGCATAATTTATCAAAATTGCTTCATCAAACTTTGCTCAAATTAAATATAAAGAATCATACCTCAAATAAGTGTGTGATTTGTAAATTTTTTTACTTAAAATTTTACTTGTACTGACTTCAGTTCTTAATCTTCGTATCTGACTGAAATTTAAGTAAAAAATGATGCAATAATTTTAAGAAGAATGGTGATTATTCAATTTTTCCATAGCCGCCTCGGTGGCCTAGTTGATAGCGTACTGTGCTTTCATCCCGAGGACCCGGGTTCGATTCCCGCCAGGGCTTGGCATTTTCATACGCTATAAATCATCCCATCGCCTACATTAGCCCAAGTGTTCACAATAGTCGGACGTTAAACACAAACAAAATTAATTTTTCCGAATAGTTTCTTAACAGATTTTTTTAAATACTGTGACATATATTTTGTTTGGATACTTAATAACTATAACTGAACAAAATTTGATCAGTATTGTTAGAGCCCATTATGAAAATGTTGTTTTGTTTAAAAGAGGCCTCAAAAAAAACTTTCTTTATATTAAAAAATAGACCTGAAATATGGGAAAACTAAACATACTGGCCAAAATTTAATCAAAAATTGATCATTTTGTTTAAGACTGATCTCCAACTACATGCACAGACCCACATAACCATATACAGATAAGCAGACATTCCCAGTAAAAACCACTTGTTAAAATCATCTCATCAAATTAGCTGCACAATAATTCCAGAACACCACAGCTTAACTGACAAGTAATAGCAAACCTCATTGCAATGAAAAGAACTAGCGTTGCATTCATTATTTCAAAACCAGTTTGTTGGATTCCATGGCATCGGGTCAGGTCCTCTGCACTAAGTACGATAAGGAACATCTACTCAGAACTTTGAATAATTTTGCTGTGAACACCCTTGTTAATGATTCGCAGGGGTCTTACAAAAGAATCCTATAGATGTGTAATATCCTACATACATTAATAACATTGTGTGGAATATTCAGGAAACATATGAAAATCACAATATTTTATCAAAGTGATTCAATGTGACGACTGCCAAGCATGTTTTGCTTTAAACGCAAAACATTCGAGCTAGAATTATTTAACCAAATAGGACAGATGAAACTAAGTACAAATTATGATCTATTCTTCAGTTTAAGACCAAATAAAGACCTCACTGTCAATAGGACATTACAAATTATGACATCACTGCAAAAATTTTACAGTGGCTATACTGCCCTGGAAATAATACATCCCCCCCCAATGGTAAGTAAAATATCCTTCTACCTTAGCGTCATGTTTAGTGTGGTATTCCACAAAGGCAAATCCCCTGTGTGAGCCTGTTCCGACCATCTTCTTGGGAAGACGTAAGCCTTTGATCTCACCAAATGTCCTGAATCAACATGAAAATACGTGTTTAAAATCAACAACAATAAACATGCAAAATTAGTAAAACCATTCATACAAATGCAACAAAATCTAGTATTCTGAAATAAAAATAATGTTATAAAGATAACATGACTGCACCAAGCAGGTAGCACAACCAGGTCAATCTACTGCATATTGTTGGAATGTTCATATGGGAACAAAATTCAGTACAACTAGAATAGTGAAAGAATGTTTCAACAAAATTTTGTCACTGAATATTTTTTTTGAGATTTAACGAAAACCTCTGTGAAAAATTATATGACAGAGACAAAAAGAAAAACTCCTGGAGAAGAATTAGTGTTGATTAATATAAATACTGATAATTCTAAAACAAGAGTGACAACTTCTTTAATTTTAATTTTGTTGCATATGATTTTTTAACATTTTTGTGGTCACACATAATTGTTTAAGCTTCACGCTGGCCTCGTCACCATTTTATATAGTGGTGGTATTGTACGAGGGTTATCCATAAAGTAAGGTTCCCAAGGGGCTATAGCAGCTGTGAACGTTGTTCCACGGGATCTGGTGACCTTGGCTTGCAGCTTGGTTCCTCCACTCCATTTGGCGATCAGTCTGCGACGCTCAGTCTTGGCTTGGTAGCCATTAATAATGGAGTTGTCTTTTCTGTCTCCCACCAGGTGCGAATTACACTCTGTGATTAGTTTTGTGTGTGCAAAAAACACTGCGCCGGTGGACATTTATTCCCACTGTGTGAAGTCTGCGGAGAGAAATGTATGAGCATACAACACGTGCGAAAATGGTGCACAGAATTCAAAGACGGTCTTATATCGTTCCAGACATCCATCTGTTTCTGATGAAATGATTGCGAAAGTGGAAGAAACAAGGGTTTTAGAGCCCTCCGAGATGATCGCTGATGTCAGAAAGACTTGCATTGATAAAATTTTGACAGACCATTTAGGGTATAGCAAAATTTGTGTGCAAAGTGGGTCCCAAGACAGCTTACAGCAGACCCTAAACGGCAACAGATTGATGCGGCCCATGAATTACTTCAGGCCTACGAAACTCATGGCAAGAAATTCTTGGACTCCATTGTCACTGGGGACGAGACCTGGATACACTACATGACACTGGAAACGAAAGAACAATCACGTCAGTGGAAACATCGAGAGTCGCCGAAGCCGCGGAAGTTCAAACAAATACTGTCTGCCGGCAAAGTCATGGCGAGCGTGTTTTGGGACAAGAAGGGGTTATTGTTGTGCGAATTCATGGATACCGGCATAACAATAAATGGTGATCACTATTGTGAGACGTTAAGGAACCTTCGCTGCGTGATTCAAAACAAAAGGAGAGGCATACTCACGAAGGGAGTTTATTTCCATCAATACAATGCTTGTCCGCACACCGTTCGTGTAACAACAGATCTCATCAACCAATCTGGCTGGGATACTGTCACACATCCGCCCTACAGCCCGGACTTAGCCCCAAGTGACTACCATCTCTTCCCTAATTTTAAGAAACACTTAGGTGGGACGCATTTCAGTATCGGAGAGGAGCTGAAAGAAGAAGTTTTAAGCTATCTTTGTGGCACGGCGGGAAAGTTTTTCGACTCAGGCATACAAAAGATGGTTCACCGTATGCAAAAATGCATCGATTTCAACGGTGATTATGTCGAAAAATAGAAAAAGTATAAGAAGTATAAGCTTTCCAAAAATGTATTATTCAATGCAAATAAACATGTTCTTCATTGTGAAAAATTATTGGGAACCTTATTTTACAGGCAACCCTAGCATGACACAAGCCAAACAGTCTTGTCCTACAGCAAAGCATAAGCTGTTCCTATAATAACATAAATTATGCACGAATATTAGCAAATGACATTTAAAGGCTTGTTTTTATGCCTGCCAAACTACAAAGTGTCAAACAATAAAAGATATGGCGTTAGGGGTATGGGGTCTACTCCTACTTGGGTCCTTCAAACAATTTCCTATCGGTGGTTCAATAAAAAAAATACCTCTATTACTTTGAGATGTGTTACCATACATTTACCTTGTTACAGTTACAACTATGGTTGATGGCAACCCCAAGAATGAACACTACTGTCTTATGTGAAATAAAACGTTCCCCAAAATATATAATAATGTTTTCAAACCAAAAGTAGAAGGGGAAGAAGTGTACACCAATAATTGTCTACTTACTTTTACTGCTGATTTGCTACTTCTCAGCACCGCCCAGGATGGAATGCTCTTCCGTAGATCGTGCCGATGCAAAGTCTTCGGGTCTTCACAGAAAACAACCATCACTCAGAAAATACTCCCCCCGGCCCCTCCGGAATTGACTGTCCGTGCTACTTCTTCCCTGTGCTTTTATTTCAACTTGTTCTACATACCTTGTTGCTTATTGCAACAGACAGTATGTCAGCAGTTTCGTAATTTTGCCTATGTTTTTTGTCAATAGTGTTCATTCTTTGGCTGTGATCTCATCATATTTAAGACTAATAACTAAAAATTAATATTTTCTTAAATCCTAACAATGGACTTACTTAAACAGCTGAAGCACTTCTTTGTGCGTGGCTTGGAATGGAATGTTTCTCACCATTATCTTGTTGCCAGTCTGTTTCTCAACGTTGCTTTTCTTTCTTGTGTCTGCGTTGTTGTTTCTGCAAAAATAACACACACAGAAGCAAAATGTATTTCACAGGATGGTAATAATCTGACCTTGTTACGATTCTCCCTTAATTACTTTCTACCTCTTACATATATTTTGCAAGTGTTATTTTGATTTGAGTTTAGAAAAACAACTGTTCATAACGGACAACTCATTTTAAATTTTAATACTTATCATACAATAAAAAAACATCATTATTATTCATTTCAAATTTCATAATTATTTATGTACATAAAACAATAACACAAATTCTATATTTTTGTTTAAACTTTTAATATTGTAATAAAACAAATTTCACTCAAGTGTAACTGAACTAACACATGAAATGGCTCTATCCTAAGCTTAAGCATATAGTTTAAAAAAATTTAACATTTAATTTAAATTTTCAATCAATTTTTTTATTTGCTTTTCTAAATAAAACTGTAAAGACAATATCAGATTCTTTATTCTAATAATCTAATGTGTACAGGTTTCTCATTTCACTAATGCAATGAGTGCTAAGATCCGTATTGGACTGCCCACTGTACTCGCCCGACCAGCCCCCCGTGACTTTTTATTATTTTCTAAGGTCAAATCGAAGCTTAAGGGAACAAGATTTCACAGTGACGAAGTGGTGAAGGCAAAAGCGACAGAGGTTCTCAACGAGCTGGCAAAAGCACTGCTTTGAACAAATCGAAAATCCATATGGAGCGTTGTAGGAATCTGTAAGGAGAGTACATTGAAGGAGATAAAGTTTGTAATATAATGATGATCAATAAAATGTTTTGTAGCACTAGTCCAATTATTTAATTGCCACACGTCATACATCTATAGTCTGCAGTTATAGTGCCTACATGTACATTCCAGTTATGTTGCTTAAACGTACATTCCATCCTCTTATCCTTTATCTATTCCCCAATATTTTAAAAACATATGTCCACCTGATTATTTACATGTTCACTTATAATATTTTTCATATACTTTAAAAATTTTAAATGTTTATATATTTAGAACATTATTACTGAATACGTTAAAACAATGTCAAATTTTCATGTTTCACTTCCTGTATTAAATTGATACAAGAATT
>CM040186.1:116959933-117097433 GCA_022606455.1 Callitettix versicolor | reverse complement strand
GATATCAAACCTGGCAGCAGATATCAGAAGAAGGAGGCTTCGGTTCTATGGACACATCAGTAGACACCCAACAACGAGACTTGCCAACAGAATCCTTAAGTATATACAAGGTGTCAAATAAATGTCGTGGATCGCACAAGTCAGAATAGACCTACATGACGCAGAAATAGACTCAACAGACAGGAACGCATACAGAAGAAAGATGCTCGGTTGGAAGGTCCCAGAGAATGAAATCCCAAAGAGAGCAGGGGTAAAATGTACGGAGGAGCGGAAGAGGATCCATGGGGATAGGATGAGAGAGGTGTGGAGGATTAGAAGGAGCAAGACATGAGTCGGAGTGCTTTGCATGATCCAACAGGGTCTATACACACATAATATATATATATATATATATATATATATATATATATATATATATATAAAATAAAATAGTTTTATAGAATATATAACAACCTTAATGCAAACCTACACAAAATGACAGTTTTGTCAGGTCCAAAAAAAGCAAAATCCAAAAAAAACCAAAATGTAACTTATATTCTTAATAACGCATAGATATTTTTAATACCCAGCCGCATTGGTGGCCTAGTTGATAGCATACTGGGCTTTCACCCCGAGGACCCGGGTTCGATTCCAGGCCAGGGCTAGGCATTTTCATACGCTATAAATCATCCCATCATCAGTGTTAGCCCATGTGTGCATAATAATCGGATGTTAAAAAAAAAAAAATAATAAAAAAAAAAAAATTAATACCCAAATAAATTTGTAATATAAAAAGCAAGTTTTACTTTTGTTTTCTATATATTACTGGTGTGTACGTTTGTGCAGAGGGAAAAAATTAAATATGATTATGACAAAAAACCATGAATATTTTGTTTTACTGCTTTGACACACACAGTTAAATGATTTAAATAAATTTTACAAACTTTTTTGCCTAATTTATTATTAAATACTTTTATCATTAATTCTTGATTTTCAGTTTTTTTTTTTTTTTGGTGTTTAACGTCCGACTATTGTACACACTTGGGCTAATGCAGATGATGGGATGATTTGTAGCGTATGAAAATGCCAAGCCCTGGCCGGGAATCGAACCCGGGTCCTCGGGGTGAAAGCCTAGTACGCTATCCACTAGGCCACCACAGCGGCTTTTTTCAATGTTTAAATTGTCGGCTTATTTTCAGTGACTACATTATGTGAACACTTGCCTGTCACTCCACTGGGTGGAAGAAGGATTCTGCCCAGTTCACCAAACTTAGCAAACAAATCTCGGATTTCTGCTGCTGTTGTTTTCGCTGGTAAGTTTTTAACCAATATTACTGTCTTTGAACGCTGTTTTGGTGTCTGTAATAAATATTATACTAATTTAATTGAAATGCCTTTCACACAAATTTGGTAATAAAAGAAGCTGTGTTAAGTTTTTAATGTCTTGTAGAAATGAAAATTTTTTTGTATCTGTTACTGAAATTATAGTTACAATAAAATACTGAATACAAAGTAACAAGTATAGTGGTTGCAGACTGCATAGTAGGTCCATACTGATTGCAAAGTAATCATACAACGTGTGTTCAGAAAGTAACAGGAATTTTTAAATTTCACTGACTTGGGGAATCCGATTGTCAAACATTTTTTTTTTATTATGTTGGTATACATGTCTTTGAAGTATGATAAAACTTTCAGCTGTTTTCATTGTTGACTTTGTCCATGACAGCCACTAAGGTTAGACGTGTTTTTATGAGATCAGCGATTTTCGTTTGTTAAAAGAAATCGATCAAAGAATTTGTATCAAATTTTGTGTAAAAAATGGAATAAAGTGTAACAAAGTGTGTGAAATGTTAACAAAGGCCTATGGTGAGTCAGCTATGAGTAAAGCAAGAGTTTACGAGTGGTATAAGCGTTTCCAAGAAGGCCGTGAAGATGTTGAAGATGACGAATGCCCTGGACGCTCCACCACATCAACAACCGATGAAAATGTGGAAAAAGTTAAAGAAATGGTTATGAACAATCGCCGAATTACAATTAGAGAGGTCGCTGATGATTTTGGCATATCGACTGGATCATGTCATGACATTGTTTCCAATGTTTTGTGTATGAAACGCGTGGCAGCAAAATTCATTTCAAAATTGTTGAATTTTGAACAAAAACAGCGGCAAATGGAAGTTGCTCAGGAGTCACTAAATGAAGTCAACGACGATGCAGAATTACTGAAACATATTATAACAGGTGACAAAACATGGGTTTACAGATATGACGTCGAAACTAAGGCTCGCCAACACCAAAAAAGGCTCGACAATTTCGGTCGAACATGAAGGCTTACTGTGTTCTTCGATATTAATGGCATAGTGCATCATGAATTCCTGCCACCAGGTGAAACGGTCAATAAGGAGTACCACCTACAAGTTCAATGCCGTTTGCATGAAGCAATCCAAAAAAAAACACCCGGATCTGTGGAAAAACATTTCATGGCTTTTGCACCATGATAATGCACCCGCTCACACTTCATTGCTTGTTTGTGAATTTTTGCCAAGAACAGTACTGTAACGATGCCCCAGCCTCCATATTCGCCAGACATGGCTCCGTGTGACTTTTTCCTATTTCCAAAAATAAAGAGAACCTTAAAGGGCCGTCGTTTTACAGCTGTAGATGACATTAAAAGCGCTTCGCCGAAAGAACTAAAGGCTATCTCAAAATCGAGTTTGAGAAGTGTTTCGAGGCTCGGAAGAAGCGCTAGCACAACATCAATGTAGAAGAATAAATAAATATTTTGTTCAAAAAATTAAAATTCTCGTTACTTTCTGAACACACCTCGTACTTTGTCGTACGTAGTTAATTTAAACAAGATGAACAATGTAATCAGATAAGAAGTACTTGCTACAGATAATTTTCTCACAGTAATAAATAAATGACAAATTTAGCAATTATTTGAGACAACAATACAACATATTCAGCATTATAAATTAACAGCATTACACTTGATCCTCAAAATTTACAATAAATAAGATTGTTAGGCAAATACAAATCTTGAACGTACCTGGTTGAACATGTTTAGATTGACATCGTTGTCCAATAGGAACTGTTTTGTCTCTGACACTATCTGCGTCTCTCCCAGAGCCATTCGTACAGCCGCATCTTTACCCGTTAACACCTATAAAACATTAGTTTTGAGCAAAATGTATTTATTGTCACTATTATTGTTCCTGCAATTTTTATTGGACTTAAAACTCTTAGTGTTAATTAGTATCTTTTATCTTATGTATGTAAACCGAATTCATATTTTTAATAAAAGCCTTAACACAGAAGTGAATTTCTTTACACAAAATGAGCTGTTGAAAAAGTCTAATGCTAAGACTCCCTGAAAGTGTATATGCACTGATAATGAGTTCTAGAACATATTCTCAGTAACTGTTAAAATTTATTGTAGGAACCCAGCAAAATCAATTTAACTATTTTATAATGACCAGTGAAAAATTCATAACATTTTTACTTTATATATTTTTTAAATCCAAAATGGTAATTTATGAATATTTTAACACTAAGCCGCCTCGGTGGCCTAGTTGATAGCGAACTGGGCTTTCACCCCGAGGACCCGGGTTCGATTCCTGACCAGAGCTTGGCATTTTCATACGCTATAAATCATCCCATCGTCTTCTGCATTAGCCTCAGTGTGCACAATAGTCGAATGTTAAACCAAAAAAAAAAAAAAAAAACACTTTAACTTAAAAAAAAAATTATTTTTACGGATAATAAAAAATTATAAGTGAAACAAGACCACAATATTTTTAATTAAATCAAAACAACTGATTTTCTTTTGTCGCTTCTCCTTTTTCTTCTACAGGCTAACTATTCGTTGTAATGATAATGAAATATCAATTCAATTGGCTTGGTCCTCTTCAGCCTTCTTGTGATGTTGTCACTGCGGCATAGTAGTTGGACAATCTCTGTTATGCTGTTCTAACCTGCAATAATGCTAACCGAGAGCTTTTAATGACTTCCTGAACAGATTCAACACCTAGGTCCTTATGTATGTTTTCATTTCTCACATACCAAGGGGCGTTGACAATCGTTCTCAATACTTTATTTTGAAAAACTTGAATAATTTTACTATTGCTTTTTCTTGTACATCCCCAGAGTGGTGCACCATAGGTCCATATTGGTCTTAGAATTTGCTTGTATAGCAGTATCTTGTTGGCTATCGAAAGTTCTGAATTTCTTCCAATAAGCCAAAACATTTTATTGAATTTGAGCTGTAGCTCCTCTTTTTTCTTTTTTACATGCACCTTCCATTGGAGCTTTGCATCGAGTGTCATTCCTAGATATTTAGCACTGTTTACATATGTTATACTCCTTTCGTTTAATATTATTGGTAATGGTTCATATTTTCTATTCGTAAAATTAATGTGTACAGTTTTTGCTTCATTAAGCTTTACTCTCCATTTTTTTGTCCACTGACTTACTGCGTTGGTGGCATTCTGTAATTTCTCTGAAATTTCAATTATATATAAATATGTCTAATCATCTCAGGGTGATCATATTTATAATATATTTATCACTTAGTAAATATCATTTAGTCTTAAGATAAATTCTATAACACATAAATAAAAGAATAACCTCAATAAATGAATGATCAATCTATAATAAAAATAAATAATAACCGATACTTTGTAGAGGAATAAAAAAAAAAAAATTATTATTCTGGTCCAATCATATGAAGAGAGAAGTTCAACATTTTACAAAAATTATATATTTAAGCATCAATCAAACAAAATAAGAAACCATCTTGAAACTACTACTACATCCATTTTATTCAATATTCAGTTCACAGAAAATAATATATCTGGTAACATGATTGTAAGGTTTAAAAACTTGGTAAATGATACTTTTTAATGTCAAAATTTCACTAGTGGCTTTTATTCATCAGACTTGAGGACATAATTGACAAAAAAATTAAAACCTTTTTTTATCAGTGAAAATTTAAAGACTGTTTTAAAACCGACCTAATGCACAACAGCGTAAATTCAAATTAATCCTTTTATTTTGTTAAATCATCCATATATCGCCTCAGATCTTTCCCCCATATCGTTAATAAGTAAAATGAAATGTTAGCATAGTTTTAGAATTTCACTGTAAGATTCCATAAAGAGTTTCTTTTTAGTAACATTGATTCTGAATTTGATAGCTAGGTTTGTAATATTGTAAAATAAATCAATAACTTTTGTAATCGTACACATATCATATGATTAATTTGGGGATGTGTAATAGCTTAGAGATTTATTAACTTAGAGAATTGTTTTCCTTCGATAGTACCGTGTTATAAGTTAGAGATCGACCTGTGTAATAAGATAGAGATTCCGTACTGTGTATTAACTTAGAGACTACAGTTCCGTCAAGTGTGTTGCACCGTGTGTATATGTTGCCGACGCCACTGCTTGCAGGCGCTTCAGTATCTTTACAGTTTACAGTTTAATATATTGTCAATACAACAATAGATATGGTCAACAACATATCTAAATGTTTATTTTTGATAATTATCTGTATAGAAAAATAGAAATATTGGTGTTTTATCAAAAAAAAAACAACGTAAGTTTATATGAATTCATTAATTTAGGGATGTTTTCTTGAATCAATTTGGATATGGTTTGAATAAAGCAGCCTTCAAAACAATATTTTTATATTATTATTACTATTACTATTACTACTACATATGTAAATCAGTATACATTTACAGCATTGCACATAAGCCTTTAAGAACAAAACCTATCCAAATGAACTTTATATTTTAATAATATATCTTTCTTTAACTAAGCGAATTCTACTTGTTAGTTAAAAGATACTGAAGCGCCTGCAAGCAGCGGCATCGGCAACATATACACACGGTGCAACACACTTGACGGAACTGTAGTCTCTATGTTAATACACAGTACGGAACCTCTATCTTATCACATAGGTCGATCTCTAATTTATAACACGATACTGTCGAAAGAAAAACAAATCTCTAAGTTAATATATCTTTAACTATTACACCTTCCCATTAATTTTACTTATATCATCTAACTTTGAAGTACACCTCCCCTATGTTCCTCCATTTGTTTTTCTTATCAAATTGTCAAACCCTGCCCCTACTTACATTTCTGTAGTTTAGTTTTCTTTTCCTATTTTTATTATCTGGACAAGGTATGATATATTCTGCCAGTTTCCGTTAACCGTAGTTATTCAGTATCATGTCTGTAACATCGTTCATGTTTGTCATCAACTTCAATCAGGCCAATTTTTTCTGAGCTACATTTTAGTTTGATATCTTCAAAATTTGTTGTTGTTAACACAATACCATTTGATGTTTAATTCCCCCCCCCCAATTAATGAGTACCAAAATTTGACCACTTTAATTGTCTGAAGACAACTTCGAGTGCTGATTTGAACTATTTCAGAAAGATGATGTCTCCTTGTCTTACTGTCTCTACTAAATAAGCCCATGTATCTTTGATTGGTTTCACATCATTATTAAATTTTTTTTAGATATTCTACCAGAACAGTTAAGGACTGATAAAATTAAAAAGGTAAAATTAAACGAACAAATTTCCCCAACTCACCTCTTCTTTGGTTGTGTTGTAAGTATCCGCGATTACTTCCGCAACTGCGTTTTGTCCCAAAAACAATGTGTTCCAGTTATAAGAAAACCCTGCTTCAGCCTTTTGTTTTTTTAACTTCTTAGATTTGTATGACAAACCTTCATCATTGTCTGCTTCATCTGACAAATTAGAACGGTGGATTAGTTTAAACATTTTGCATTCTGCATGAGTGTGTAATAGTAATAGTACTGTAAAAGTATTGTAATCAATAGTAGTACGCATTAGTACTTTTAAATGAATAATATTTGGGAAAGGATATTGAATTAAAGTTCTGTAACAGATGTTTTAAGAAACAAAATAGGCAAATAAAAAGTAGATTATTAATAAAACTAAGAAATAATTAAGTAGACAGTAATAATATTTTCAAGAAGTAAATACTTCTTACTTAATTAAGTAACTATGTATATACGAGGTGTATTCAGAAAGTAATGAGAATTTTTAAATTTTGTGGGCTTGAAGAGTCCGATTGTCAAACATTTTTTTTTATTATGTTGGTATACATGCCCTTGAAGTATGATAAAACTTTCAGCTGTTTTCATTGTTGACTTTGTCTGTGACAGCCACTAAGGTTAGATGTGTTTTTATGAGCTTGTCGATTTTCGTTTTTTAAAAGAAATGGATCAAAGAATTTGTATCAAATTTTGTGTAAAAAATGGAATAAAGTGTAATAAAGTGTGTGAAATGTTAACAAAGGTCTATGGTGTGTCTGCTATGAGTAAAGCAAGAGTTTACAAGTGGTATAAACGTTTCCAAGAAGGCCGTGAAGACGTTGAAGATGACAAACGCCCTGAACGCCCCACCACATCAACAATTGATGAAAACTCGGAAAAAGTGAAAGAAATGGTTATGAACAATCGCCGAATCACAATTAGAGGTCGCTGATCATGTTGGCATATCGATTGGATCATGTCATGACATTGTTTCCAATGTTTTCTGTATGAAATGCGTGGCAGCAAAATTCGTTCAAAAATTGTTAAATTTCGAACAAAAACAGCGGCGAATGGAAGTTGCTCACGAGTCACTAAATGAAGTCAACGACGATGCAGAATTACTGAAACGTATTATAACAGGTGACGAAACATGGGTTTACGGATATGATGTCGAAACTAAGGCTCAATCATCTCAATGGAGGCATTTTGGCTCGCCAAGACCGAAAAAGTCTTGACAAGTGTTGTCGAACATGAAGGTTATGCTCACTGTGTTCTTCGATATTAATGGCATAGTGCATCATGAATTCCTGCCACCAGGTGAAATGGTCAATAATGAGTACTACCTACAAGTTTAACACCGTTTGCATGAAGCAATCCGAAAAAAACACCCAGATCTGTGGAAAAACAATGCATGGCTTTTGCACCACGATAATGCACCAGCTTACACTTCGTGGCTTGTTCGTGAATTTTTGGCCAAAGACAGTACTGTAACGATGCCCCAGCCTCCATATTCACCAGACATGGCTCCGTGTGACTTTTTCCTATTTCCAAAAATAAAGAGAATCTTAAAAAGCTGTCGTTTTACAGCTGTAGATGACATTAAAAGCACATCGCTGAAAGAACTAAGGGCTCAAAATCGAGTTTGAGAAGTGTTACGAGGATTGGAAGAAGTGCTGGCACAAGTGCATAATCTCCAATGGGGACTATTTTGAAGGCGACAACATCAATGTAGAAGATTAAATAAATATTTTGTTCAAAAAATTAAAATTCTCATTACTTTCTGAACACACCTCATATTTTTTATATGTATAGTTTATACGTATGAGCAGGACTAACCTATGTACAGGCATTCTATGACGCCTGTAGGACCTTCTAATGTAACTAAATATTTGTATAAAGGAGAAGTTGGTAATAAATAAATATTTACTTTAACCTTATATGGTTCTAAAATGCTGTTAAAAAAAGTTAACTTGAAATACCTCTTTATTTTCTCAGACCTAGCAAATAAAGAAGTAGTTGATTTAGTTGAAAAAAAAATGTATTTAATATTCCTTTCTACAGTTTGTGTTAACATTAATTTTTGTGACCTAACTTGTTGTCATTTATTACATTGTTACAAAATTTAGCTGTATTTTTACTAAAAAAACTTTTCTCTCAAGAACCAATGTTGGAGACATAGTTGACTCAAAGATAACCGTGAACGTTTTATAGATGTCAATAAACATTAATATAGGAATTCTTTTTATATTCTTCTTCTTTTCTGCTAGGATTATTATCACTATGTTCCATATAATGATCTGCCTTCCCTAGCGTAGTCAATTCTACTTTCGTTGGCGCGTTTCGGAGAACCTCCATCTTCAAAAACTCTCTGAAATGCATCAACGAAAGTAAAATTGATGAAACTAGGGAAGGCAGATCATTATACTGAACATAGTGATTAATATAGGAATTAAAAAATAAAGCAAAACATGTATAATTAGAAAATTTTTGATAATTCCAATTTTTCCATTACCAACTTCGAATTATTCATGTTCGAATGTACATTATGGAACTGAATACCAGGACTAGACCTCTTATCAAATAATCCATAACTATCTCACAAGCTTAACAAAAAGTCTTTTGTGAATACTGAAACAAAACAAGTAATGTTTATTTAAATATTTCAAAACATCTCCTTTGAAAACTGCTTATGGAAAAATAGGTCCAGCAAAATTCGCACATACTAATTCACTCAAATTGCTTATCCATTTTATGAAATTGGTTTTTATCACATTCGTGAAGGTAAGTGTATGCCATAATTGTTCAAATTAATGAAATTTATTGAAGCAATAACACTTACTGGTATCAAATCATATCCCAAATTATCGAATCAAATTATATGTAATCCTTTTTACGTAAAGGGGTCATTTAGAAAGTAAAGAAAGGACACTTTTTATTGAGATAATTAATTTTACAACACATTCAATACCTTAACTATTCAAAGGTAAACATTTTTCACAGCGTTTCACCAGTTATATGCCTTCCGTGTACTCAGTTGTCACCAATCTGTTGAACCACTCACTAATGCTCTCTTTCAGTTTGTTGTTACTTCCATGAGGTTTCTAATTAGTAAAAAAGATGGTAATCGCTTGGGACCAAATCTGGGCTACAAGGCGGATGTTCAAAACTTCCAACTTAAACTGCTGAAGTTCGTTGTCATCGAGCAAGTGCACTATCACAAAGAAGCACAATGCTGTTCGACAACAAATCACACTGTTATACCATTTTCGAACTGTAGCTTCATTCATCACGTTACCACAAACCTTGGTTATCAGTTTGTAAATTTCAAAAGGGTGGACTTTTTCGCATTCAAAAGCATATTACAACACGAACCTCATACTTAGCAGGATCATTAATTATTTCACACATTTTTAAGTTGCACAAATAAACAGTAAACGATTGTAGTGGTCTGCTGTGAGAATTAAACTGGCATGACGGAGTGGGGTTAATAACATAAGGTAGGGGATCTGAGCGGATTGTCAGATCAAAACGTTTTTTACTTTCCAAATGACCCATATAAAAATTAATTAATTTATTTATTTATTTCCAAAATTCCTTTAAAAATTATACATAATATAATGCAAAATATGAAGTACTTATAGGAGGCATAAATGCCCATATATAGGTTGGTCCTTAAAATTAATTCTTTACTTATATATAAATATTTTTACAAATTGTATAAGTACTATCACTGTAAAATTTAACTGATATTTAACACAATAAAATTTTTATCTTTATTTGTTTCACTCAACTTTGGGGTACACTAAATCAATCACTTTTTAATGTTCTGTGCCTTCCTCGTAGCCCAGTATTGCTTTATTCGTTGTGATCTTGCTTTTCTTTCTTCGTCAGAGATTTGGATCGTTCGCTTGGATTTGACTTTGCCTTGGAACCGTTGTTCTTGTCCTTGGTTATTGTTTTGGCTGTTCTGTCCATGAGCATTGTGTCAGTGATTTGTAGTTCTGTTATGTCTTTCTCTGTTTCTCTAAACCAAAGTGGTTTGACTCTTCTACTGCGAAAGTAGTCAAATATTTTTTTGGTTAGTCTATTTTTGTCCATTCTGAGGATGTGCCCATAAAAATCAATTCTCCTTTTTCTTATTGTGTCCGATAGTGTTTCAGTTTTTGGTAAAGAGTTTCATTACTGATGTGGAGTAATTGGTTGTTACGGAATTTGGGGCCTAAGATTTTTTGTAATATCTTTCTTTCTTTGATCTCCAGCCTTTCAAGTGGGCCCTGGGTTGTGAGAGATAATGTTTCAGCTGCATATAAGGCTTCTGGTTTAATTACAGTATGATAATGCCTTATCTTTGTATTCCAGGAGAGGGACTTCTTGTTGTATGTGTCTTTGGTAAGTTGGAAGGCTAATTCAACTTTATTTCTCCTAGATTCCATAGCTTTTTTCTCTAGGGCGTTCCAGCTGATCCATTCCCCAAGATATTTGAATTCTTTGATTATCTCAATGTATCGTTCTCCCACTTAAGCTTTTTTGGTGGTTTTTGTATGTCAATATTTTAGTCTTTTCAAATGAAACTTTGAGACCCATTTTTAACGCTTGCTTCTGGAGTACATTTTTATATTATGAAATTAATTAAAAAAAAAAAAAATTCACTTATAACAGATTTGTACTTAGACCACATTATTTTTTTAAAATTGTTCTTTTAACTTTTTGTTTAGAGTTTTAATATCCACATTCTAAAGTTTTCAAAGCATTTGGAAGATCATTATAATATTTCTTGGCACAATATGTATAACATTTTTGCCCAATTGTTAGTGACTGTTTCGGTAATCTGACACTTTTGTTGCGAGGATTCTGCACAAATTCTTTTTTTAAGTTACAGTAATTAATATTTAATGGTCTATCAGGATCCTGTTCTTGAATGCCAATAATTTTTTTAATTTGTTTTTGAAGTCTATCTAGTGCATCATAGATACTTTCCCATCCAATCAATCCATACACCGAAATGCTACGAAAAAGGCCACAGTAAATCTGTAATGACTGATTTTTTGATAAAAAAGTGCTTGAGTCTATAAAAAACATACACTAAATAATTAGTTTTACTGACAATCTTACATCACTTACATGGAATATATTTTCTAAAACAGATTTTTACCTTCTAAACAACCGATTAGTGTTCAGGAAAGTATTGAGTTCAAGCCTACTTACCCTCCGGTGTTTCCTTTGTTTTTGCTGGCAGCAAGTGTAGCATGCGGCCATTTAATACAGTGCCATCTAGACTAGTATAAGCAGACACTGCATTCTCAGGCAAAACAAAAGTGACTGTAGCAAAACCTTTCACTCGACGAGTTATTTTATCAACAGGGACGGTAACATCTGTAAGAGGACCTGTTCCGTAACACAAGATGATCAGTTAAATTACAGACAAATTTTGATTACATTTTAACAAAAGTTTTTTGAAAGTACAGTAAAGTCTTCATTAACCGTCACACTTTTAACCATCAGATTAATTCTCTTATTCTTCTTTTCTGCTAGGATTATTATCACTATGTTCAGTATAATGATCTGCCTTCCCTAGCTTTGTCAATTCTACTTTCGTTGACGCGTTTCGGAGAACCTCCATCTTCAAAAACTATATCTATACTCACATTGAGTATAGATATAGGTGAGTACACTCAAGGTGAGTATAGATATAGTTTTTGAAGATGGAGGTTCTCTGAAACGCGTCAACGAAAGTAGAATTGACGAAGCTAGGGAAGGCAGATCATTATACTGAACATAGTGATTCTCTTATTCTGACACTTTTAAACAGTCTTCCACAGTAAATAACTTGTAATAAATAATAAAAAGTAATCTTCTATTTAAAAAACAAAACCAAACTGTACCTGGACATGACTTATTTATATTCATTGCATGGGTGAGCAGCTGACATTAATTACTATCTAAGCAAACATTGATAGTTGAAAAGTAAATGATCCCATTATCTAGCAGAATGAGACAGAAACACTTCAAATAGCGTCAACAAAAATCTAGAAATGGTGTATAATATAAATGTATTCGAAAAGCAAGATCACAACGAATGAAGCAATACTGGACTACGAGGAAGGCACAGAACATTAAAAAGTGATTCATGTACCCCAAAGTTGGGTGAAACAAATAAAGAGAGATAAATGTATTCATTGAAAATTTATGATAATACATTCAGCGTATAGTCGATCATGTGAGTACTCTGTTAAGTGAATATAATAAAATTGTATATATATTCTATGGACACATCAGTAGACACCCAACAACGAGACTTGCCAACAGAATCCTTAAGTATATACAAGGTGTCAAATCAACAACATCGTGGATCGCACAATTCAGAATAGACCTACACGACGCAGAAATAGACTCAACAGACATTGAAGACAGGCACGCATACAGGAGAAAGATGCTCGGTTGGAAGATCCCAGAGAATGAAATCCCAAAGAGAGCAGGGGTAAAATGGATGGAGGAGCGGAAGAGGATCCATGGGGAAAGGATGAGGGAGGTGTGGAGGATTAAAAGGAACAAGACATGAGTTGGAGTGCTTTGCGTGACCCAACAGGGTCTATACGCAAATAATAATAATACATAAAACTGAATTTATCAGGTCTTGACACTGGGTCTTACTAAAAAAGCTCATTTTCCAATGGAAATTAGCTAAAAATACGTTTGTACATACTGCCTAATGTGGCAATGATCCAAGTACAAGTAGCCAATGTGGCAAAGATCCAGCGGTTAGTCTGCTTCATCCCTGAACTTCGCACCTTAAGGTTCTTAGTTCCAGCCGCAGTTACTTCCGTTGTTTTCCTCTTACTGTTAACACTGATCCTTCGTCCACATTAGTCTAACTAGCATAAAGCATGGATGTAAAAAAAATGAGCACAGTGCTCTCGCATATGTTACATGAATACTTGTCAAAAGGTTAAATATGGACAACTTACTATATTAAAGACCTGTATTTTTAAAAACTGTGTAACATATACAGTTAAATAGAAAATTTAAAAGTTGTATAAGATTTTCAAAAATAATAATAATAAAACATTCTGTGCTATAAAAAAAATACAGTATATTATTTTTACCGATTAAAGAACGTACGGATGATATATTTCCGTTATACATCTACTCTGTCATCCTTCAACCCAACGGTCCCAACAATGACGGTTAACTGTACCTCTAAATAATAATAATTATTTCAGCATGTAACTGTTATAGAAGTGAATTTCTAAATATGTAAATGATTTGATAACATCACATAAACAAAAAATGTTCATATTTTACAATAAAAATACAAAACAGCCAAAAAATTCAAAACGTTTTTATCATACATCCAGTATCATTTTATCATAACCAGCATTAAAACATACACAGATTTTTAGTTTTTACATTACATCGATCTGACCTCTATCAGGTGCAATGAATTTTGAACAGTCACCATTATGAAATGGTAGAACATATTTTGTACATGGGGTTTAACATAATTGTACAATATTATATATTTTATAATATATATTATGTAAAATATATTATGCAAAATATATAGTATATATTATGTATTTACATGAGGATAAGTGTAATTAAAAATAAATAAAGACTATGTAATATATATTCTACCTTCAACAAAATCCATTCCACTCATAGTTCTGACATGTACACAAAGTAATGTACATACAATTTCTCCACTAATTGTCCATAAGGTCCCTTCAAAGCTAACAAACCAAATAAACTTGACTACTTTCATAAACATTATACAAACTTACCCCTTTTGTTTACGATTTCCAAACTGTTCATAACATACAATCAAACTTAGCAGAAATATTTCTTCAGAAATCCTAACAAAGTTTGTACATTTTTTCAAAAATGTGTTCAGAAGAACATTCAGCATGTTTGCTGAAGTAAATCGTGTTTCACACCAACTTACCAAACTTTGCAAACAGCTCCCTGAGTTCCTCTTCTTTGACTGTGTACGCCAGGTTCCGCACAAAAATACTGCCCGATTCAGCAATGCTTTCATCCCTCTTTAAAGCGTCTTCTTGTTCGCGCCACCTTGAACAATTACAATCAATCCTTAATTGATCATTAATGTTTAATAACATTGTACTTAAGCAAAGCAAAGGTAAAGAATACTGAACAGAAAACTGAAAGTTGTATCCATAAAAAAATTAGAATCTCTCCTACTTGGGGTTCTTTAAAGGATCAACTATTGATGGTTTAAAAATTTATTTTAATACATATAAATATATTACAAACTTCTTTTGTTTACAATTCTTGCATCCATTTGGGTAGAATGTCACGATAATAACTCAAGAATGAACACTATTGCACTCAATTTATGCATTACTATACTTTCGTGCATACATACTGGACAGAAGTAGGCCCAGGCATAAGTATAAGTCATTCGTCGGCATCATTATTTATTTTGAGTTGTCTTCTAGGCCTACCTCTATTTTGCATAACTGAAATTCACTTTCAGATAATGATAATATCAATATAATTTTAAAATCAGTACACACACACACACACACACACACACACACACACACACACACACACACACACACACACACACACACACACACACACACACACACACAAAGAGAGAGAGAGGGAGAGAGAGGGAGAGAGAGGGAGAGAGGGGAGAAGAGAGAGGGAGAGAGGGGAGAAGAGAGAGGGGGAAAGAGGGGAGAGGGGCGAGAGAGAGAGATATCAAAAAGTGGCTTCAGGTATAAAAAAATAATTAATATGTACACTATGATTACACAAAAACTAAATACGATTAAAAATAAAACAATAAATTTAAAAAGTAACATAACTGAAACAATGGATGCAAATATGATAGAAATCCGCGATCAAGATATCAAGAAAAAAAATGAGTTGCCAAGATTATTTCAACTCTATAATAAAAAATAAACAGCTGTCTTGGCAAAGGGAATAAAGAAAAATGACACACCAATTTATTGTAAACATTTAAAAGCCGAAATAGTTCACCTAAAAATCCAACAGATTGCAGCACCATGTTATTTTTTATGAAGTGTACATTTATGCGTACACACATTCATGCTAACATGCTGAAGGTTTCATATACATAAATGTAATCACCTTTCTTCTTTTCCGCTCTTCTTCTCATGCACATCTTCCTTACTTGTATATTCCACGACTGACAACTGCTTTCCACCTGTATTGATATCAAAACATTTAATCACATCCATCCATTAAAGCAGCTCATCTCTCAATTATGAATGACTATATAGACATGCTGTGAGCCATTAAAAAAATTGTGTGACAACAGATTGCTTGTTATGTACAGTGGTTGTCAGATATAATGCACATTTTTTTCAGACACAGCAAACACACTTTATAGTCTTATCCACAGTATATGGGATGAAGAAAAAAATTCTAAGTATAAGCTTGTAGTATTACATATAAACCAAAACATGTTAGCTGCATCCTTACTGCAGTATATTTGTTTATCTCTACTGTCAATTTTTTTTTTTTTTTAACGTTTGACTATTGTGCACACTTGGGCTAATGCAGATAATGGGATGATTTATAGTGTATGAAAATGCCAAGCCCTGGCTGGGAATCGAACCCAGGTCCTCAGGGTGAAAGCCCAGTACGCTATCAACTAGGCCAACGAATCGCCTCAGTCCTCAAATAGCAGTAAGGAATGAAACATTATAAGCAATAGATTTATATATATATGGGAGAAATTCTTGAACACACAGGTGGCGAGAAGGCTGCGCAAAAGGTTCGGCTACTGAGAATGAAGAGGGCTCTTGGTATAACGCGTGATATCTACAATAAGAGATGTATGTCGACGCACACAAAAATCAGACACTACAACACAGTCATAAAACCGGAGGTATTATATGCAAGCAAGACGCTAGCACTCCACACAAAAGCTACCATGGAAGACATTTTGAAGGAAGAATGCAAAATCTTGAGGAAGATCCTTGGCTCGAGATTAACAGAAGATGGATACAGGTTGCACTCCCGGAAGACCACAAAGAAGATATCGAACCTGGCAACAGATATCAGAAGAAGGAGGCTTCGGTTCTATGGATACATCAGTAGACTCCCAACAACGAGACTTACCAACAGAATCCTTAAGTATATACAAGGTGTCAAATCAACAACGTCGTGGATCGCAAAAGTCAGAATAGACCTACATGACGCAGGAATAGACTCAACAGATGTTGAAGATAGGCACGCATTCAGGAGAAAGATGCTCGGTTGGAAGGTCCCAGAGAATGAAATCCCAAAGAGAGCAGGGGTAAAATGGACGGAGGAGCGGAAGAGGATCCATGGGGACAGGATGAGGGAGGTGTGGTGGATTAGAAGGAACAAGACATGAGTCGGAGTGCTTTGCGTGATCCAACAGGGTCTATGCGCAAATAATAATAATAATATATATAAATGTGTATATATATATATATATATATATATATATATATATATATATATGTGTGTGTGTGTGTGTGTGTAGGCGAAAAGCACATTAAGGCTATTATCGCCCTAACACAACTACTAGAGAAACAAAAGGATGATAAAACTACTTAAAAACTAGATAACATTTCTAACAAGAATAAATAATTGAAAACAAAACAATATAAAGGTGGATTGTAAAGTGGTCCTAATCAAAGAAAGATAATAAATATTATGAAACATAATAAAATTACCTAAAACTAGTTAATAAGAATATAAACTATATAAAAAAAATTATATAAATACTAGGAAAACAATTAAATATATATATGCAAGCGCCTTAGGGAGGTCAAAAATCGATAAATGATTGATGAATCGTCCCCAGGATCGCTTGCATACAGTTTCCTAAATGCAGACGATCTTAGGGGATGATTCATCAGTCATTGATAGCGTTTTGGCCTTCCTAAGGCACTTGCATATATATCAATATATTTAATTTTTTTCCTAGCATTTATATAATTTTTTATATATATTATATTCTTGTTAACTAGGTTTAGGTATAAGCAATAGATGGAATACAGCATGTTTATACATGCTAATGTTAGATAACAGAGACTAATTATTAGACTGTGTACTTATATTGTAAAATTGAGATAGAGAGAAAGGGGTAGAAAGTGTGAAGTTTATATTACTGTGTATATGATATTAGTGTTCACTGCTTTGTCCATTTGATTTTTTTATATTTGTGTGAGTCATCACACTTTAAGAAGTGGGTACATGCCAGGCCTGTGTTACATCCGATACTGTGGTAAACCCGAGCATGATATAATTGGCGATCATTATATCTTACATAACAATGAATTCCCAAGCAATCTGTTATAATAAATAGATTTTCAATAATCACTTGCCAATATGTATTTATATTACCAGATTTTTTTGTTAGGCTATGAAGTGCTAAAACAGTGTTTAGTTTGAAAAAAATTCTAAGGGGAAAATATATCCAATCAGTTTAGGTAATTCAATTTTAATCGTGAAATGTTACACGGTTCATTTGAATATTTAAGTCTCATATAGGAATAAAAAAAGAATTTATGACACAATTGTAAAAAGCATTATAACATCTGGTAGTGAGGTATGGCCAATTAAGAGGAGAACAGAAAGAATGCTGTTGGCTACTGAGATGGACTTTTGGAAAAGAGCGGCAGGAAGATCAAGAAAAGAGAGAGTGAGAAATGAAAGTATACGGAGGATAATGGACGTAAGGCATACAATTGTAGAGGACATAAGAACAAAACAACTGGTTTGGTATGGGCATGTACAAAGAATGCCGAATGAGCGAATTCCCAAAAAAATCATGCAATGGCGAACACCTGGAAGAAGAAAACGAGGAAGGCCGAGACTGAGCTGGAGAGAGGGAGTCGAAAAGGAAATTAAAAAAAGGGATCTAACAGAAGATCTGTGGTGGGACCGCGATCGGTGGAGGTTGGAGATCGGAAGACGGCGTAGAACGTTGTAGACCAAATTATAGATAGATAGTCTCATATAGTAAAAAATTCGTCAATGTTAAATTTCACCAAAAGAATAGAAAACATTCACTAATCAATCTAAAGTTACAGAATGTTCTAAGAAGAATAATGACAACACCAAAACCAAAAAAGCTGCAAAGACTTACTCAGGAAAGTTTTATTTTTAATGAGGCCTTTCTTCATGTCCTTCTCCGTCTTGAAACCGACATACGCAATACCTTTAACTTTTGGTGGTATTCTGATAGTTGCAGGAATCAGAGGTCTGAACAATTCCTTCAGATCACGTTTCTTAACTTTGTACGGAAGGTCTCGCACTTTTATCATAAACAACTTCATTTTCTCTTTCTCTTTAGTAGGTTTTGTTTCTTCTTTTATGACAGGTTTTTCTTCTTTTTTCTCTTCTTTTACTGCTGACTTTTTGGTCTTCAATTTTAAATACTGAAAAGTAAAGAGCAGTATATTTATATTTATTTCCTTTCAAGTTCACCTCTACTTTTTTGAAAATATATTCTAAAATAATTTTACATCTTATTATTATTGATACATGTCCGAGTACGAAGGGAAAACTCTACTACTGTTATCATGCTACATCAGCTAGGCTATTTAATGTCTTTCATCAGCTACGCTATGTATGTTATTATCAAAATAATTCTAACAGAAGTTTACTAGAAAACCTAATGGTTATTCCAAACAACACATGATTTCTAGTCCCATTTGAGGAGGAAGATCATATGTTGGGAAACTCTGGAGACCTAGTAGACCTGATAAGTTTCCGACCTCAACATGAAGATAGCAGAGTATCGAGCTGTCATTAAATATTTGTTTTTGAAAGACAATACGCCAACGCAAATCAAAGATGAGTTGGATTCTGTGTATGGGGACTCTGCACCATCATTTACCACAGTGAAATTTTGGGCAGCTGAATTTAAACGTGGCCGTAAGAGCTTGGGAGACGATGAACGTTCAGGACATCCAAAAACTGCAACTACCGACGAAAACATCGCCAAAGTTCACCAAATAGTGCTAGATAACCGCCGAATTAAAGTGAGAGAGATAGCAGACGTTATGAACATGTCAAAAGAACGTGTTAGTCACATATTAAATCAACATTTAGACATGAGAAAGCTGTCCGTGCGTTGGGTGCCGCGTTTGCTCACGTTAGACCAAAAACGTGTTCAAATGAACATTTCCAATGCTCTGTTGGAGCAGTTTAGGCGCAATAAATCCCAGTTTTGGAGCCGATTAATTACTGTAGATGAAACTTGGATACACCATTATACACCCAAAACAAAAATACAGTCCAAACAATGGACTGCAAAGAGGGAACCGGCTCCAAAAATTGTTTTTTCGGCTGGGAAAGTGATGGCAACTGTTTTTTGGGATAGTCATTTAGTTATTTTAACCGACTATCTTCAAAAAGGAAAAACCATTACAGGAGCATACTACACATCGTTACTTGACAAGCTGAAGTCAGAACTTGCGGAAAAACGGCCACATATGCAGAAAAAGAAAATTTTGTTTCACCAAGACAACGCACCGTCTCACACCTCAGCGGTTGCCATAGCAAAAATCCACGAATTACGGTTTGAACTGCTTGACCATCCACCTTACTCACCAGATCTAGCCCCAAGCGACTTTTTTTTTGTTCCCTCATCTAAAAATTGCGCTCGGAGGGCAGAGATTTTCGTCAAATGAAGAGGCAATCACTTTCGTGAACAATTATTTTGCAGAGAAAAACGCCGAGTACTATTTGGACGGGTTACAGAGATGGGAGCATCGCTGGGAGAAGTGTGTAGAGGTACAAGGAGACTATGTTGAAAAATAAAAAAAAAATTCTGAAAAAATGTCTTGTATCTTTGTTAGGTCGGAAATTTTTCAGACCACCCTCGTATACAGATAGCCCCAAGACAAAGACAGATATAGGTGCTGGGGTGTGAGCCTGAGTTCAGAGGTGGAGATACCTTGGGACCATAAGCAACAGTATTCCAGTCTGAAGTAATGGCCATTAATGACTGTGTTTAGGAGAATTTGAAACATGCCTTCAAGAAGACTTGTATTCATACTTATACTGTCAGGCAGCAATCAAAGCACTTGCAGGTCCTATAATTCAGTCCAAGCAGGTCTGGACGTGTTGGAAGAACTTTAATGCTCTGTCCCTGGGTAACCAGGTCACACTTAACTGAGTTCTGAGGCAATTCATAAAGAGGTTCAGGATAATGAGGAGGCAGACCGACTGGCTGGACTAGGATCTGTATCTGAGTTTATTGGACCCGAGCTGAATATAGGGATTTCTGTTGTTTGCCATGTTTGCTATTAATAGGTGTATTTACAAGCAACACCATATAAGATGAGATAACCTTAATTAACATTCCCAAAACAAGCGCATTTAAGAAAGGTTCCTCATGGAGGACTTAAGAGGGGTAGTAAACATTTTGAGCAGAGCATAACTCAGGAAACCATGGGGCTCATTACAGGACACTGTGGTCTGAGGATGCAAACGACAGGATAGGTATGTACCATGGAGAAACCATATGTAGGTTATGCAGGAACATGCATAATTCATGATTGTGAGGCTCTTGCTAACAGGAGGTTAAATGTTTTTGGTTTCTAGGCCCTAGGGACCTCCAGCAGGATAATCTAATCAGTGGATTGTTGGAATTTACTCAGAGGACCAATCTACTGAACTACTAAATAAAAAGTCCAGTTTTCACAATAGGTCTGTCGATCATAATACCTGGGGTTGTATAATCCCTTCCTATAGTTTACAATCTAATCTAAGGGTCATTCAGTTTTGCCTACAGTCCACAAAAACTAGGAATAATAAAATATTTTTTTTTTACAAAGACTTACTTCCATATCTGATATTTCAGAGTGTGCAACTGACTTTATCTGACTTTTCTCTTCAGCTGCTTCTTCAACACCACTTTTAGAATCTTCAACACCAGAATCTTCTTCATCAGCCTCCTGAGCTGCCAAAGTGTCATTACCCCAAACACTCTTCGAGTCTTTTGCATGAGCTTCCATAAATTCAACAAACATGGGGTCATTCTTGTGCTAGAAAAAATCCTTTAATTAAACTACATTTTTTTAAAATGGATATTAAAAACCTTAACGAATAAGAATTTAAAACAGGCTACATGTTTTACACTTAACATCGTCTTATACTTAACATTTCTGTGAGCATTAATTCTATACTGTATAAAATTTACTTTTCACTAAAAATGAATTTATATGATGATGAAAATACTACAAGTACATGTATACAGAACATATACAGTATTTAAAAACTTGTTTAATCTAAACTTTAACCAATCTGAATCAGTTTCAGTCTCAAACGGCAAACAGGGTTCTATTGTAAATCAATTTTTTTCCCCAGCGAAAAACCTTTAAGGTAATCATCGCCAAGGCGTGACATTAATTATTTAATACAATTTTTGAAAACAAAGAAACAAGTCAGATAAAAATTTAAGACATTATAAAAACAACAAACAAAACAATAACAATACAAAATACAATAAAAACTATAAATAAATAGTTTCTTAAAACTAGTTAACAATAATATAAATCTTAAAACAAAATACACACAAAGTTATTGTAGGCTGTAAATTGACCGTACAACAATAACAAGATAAATAAATGAAATATTAACGTTCCTAAAACTAATTAACAAAATAAAAACCACTTAAAAAATAACAAATATTAACAAACTTTTAAGGGCTGTAAAGGAGCCCTACAACAAGCAATAACAAATATATAAATTAAATTTTATTTGAAAAATTCAGACGATGAAGGAAGTCTAGGATCCGGTCAACGGCCGAGGCACTATCTCCCAACATCGTCTGCAAACAGTTGCTCAGACCACACATAACACACAAATTTTGGAAACCATTACAATCGAATAATATATGTTTTATTGTAATGGTTTCCCCACACAACTCGCATTCAGGAGGGTTCCCGCTTTCCATCAGAAATCCATGCGTTAACATGGAGTGGCCAATGCAAAGGCGGGTAATCACCACCTCTTCTCTACGACTTGCACGTATTGACGACACCCAAGGAAATCAATTATCAAGAAGAATAATTGATAATGGAGCATGAACATGGTGAACTGTTTACCCCCCCCTCCATCATGAAGAAACAATGCACACATAGGTGCGTGTATAGATTTAATGAGTTTAAATTTTTGTTTAACTTACCAGTTTTATCCTTTCCAAAACTGCTGAACTTATTTCATCCTTTTTTTTCTTAGATTTCTTGTCAGATTGGTCATTTGTTTTTTCTTTTTCTTCTTCTTCTTCTTCTTCTTTTTCTGGATGCAGAGCTTGATAAGCAGAACTGTCTTTGGCATATTTGCTCCAAGCTTTTGGTTTCTTCGCATCACCTACATGCACAGTAAATAAAAACATGCGATCACTTTTTAAATTTAATAAAATTGCCAAAAACATTCTTTTAAAGCACATACTCAGGGCCTCTTTGTAAATATTCATACATATTTGTATTTTGATGTTTAAATGACTACTTCAAATATAAACTATTAACAATAATGGAACAGCTGATTTCCACATCGTCTGCACTGTCACACTCCACACTCATAGCACAATGTACTGACTATCGTTTACAGCATAAGATTTAAGCGTACCATTTGTAATGTATTTAGTAACAAGAAAAAGGTAAAGTAAAATAAATAAAACCAAAAGTTGTTGGTCAATTTTTTTAAAAAAACAAACTTTTGTTGAGGTTTTTTTTTTAATTTTAACTAGGTTTATAAATTTTCCTGATCTTAGATGTCAAAACTAGAGGGAGAGGATAAGAAAACTTGAACTTTTGCAGAGATCTAGCAGCTCTATATAAACTCTTTATGTGCAAAAATTACATATATTCATATCAGTATCAATTTTAGTTTCCAGTGATACCACACACACTACACAAATAAAAAAAACTTTATCCTTATTATTTTATCCTAAATACCTTTTGTTAACAGCCCTATATTTTCCCTACGTTCAAGCTTCTACAAAGACCACTTTCACAAAATTTAACAATGATCGGCCATATTGTTTATCAATAAGAGGTCCGTTACCAATAGATACATATTGGCATAAATTAATTATTAATGTCTTTGGTTTTACCTAAGCATCCTAAAAAAATCATTGCCTATCAGTATTGCCACAACAATTTCAAAATCACTTTATACAACAATTATTAAAAATAAATACTTCAAAATAAAATCCACTCCTTTTTATTCATAATGATTTTATTTATTGGTTTTTATATATACACATTTCTCCATAAGGAGTTACATATATTCTGAAAAGAGAAGTGCCTATTTGTGCTTAGGAGCCATAGCGTAAGAACTAAGCATCAAACACTAAAACTTAAAAGAAAACCAAATTTATTACAGTATACATGTACATAGTATATGCCTGGTTCATAATTTAAATGTGTTCATGGATTGTTTATTGATTATACTAAAAGTATTTCGGTATTATTTTCTTTTTTGTTTTGTCAGACACTTTTAGATCATTCGGTAATAAATTAAAATATTTTATTACAGTGCATATACAATTTGTTTCACATATGGTTTTTTATGTTTTGGATATGCAATATTCTTGCTCCTTGATCTGCTGGTAGAGTTACAAAAAGTAGTACTTAAGTATTTACAGTGGAACATAACACATCTGGCTGCATACAGCTCATCGATAGTTGAAATATTACTGTTATTTAACAATTTAAATATATTTTGCAGATTTACAAGTTGCTTGAGTTCCAATATATGCGCATCACCCCAAATAATTATGGTGGTGGTATATAATAATAATCAATCTCAATAATAATCTTTTTGAAATTATAATTTCACCATCATAATCAGCATTAACATCTACATATATCAGTATTTTAAACTGAGCCGCCTCGGTGGCCTAGTGGATAGTGTACTAGGCTTTCACCCCGAGGACCTGGGTTTGATTCCCGGCGAGAGCTTGGCATTTTCATACGCTATAAATCATCCCGTCTGCATTAGCCCAAGTGTGCACAATAGTCGAACGTTAAAAAAAAAAAAAAAAAAAGTATTTTAAACTTCCAAATTACACTGAAAATATGAAAATGAACCCTGACCACCAGTAAACAAAGTTTTTAATTTCAACGGATTTTTAAAAATTCAAAACGGTAATGTATGCAGTTTTTAATGCTGATTACCAAAATTGGATTTTCAAATAAATTTAAGACAAAAAAGAACTGAAATAGCCACCATTTTAAAACTGCTGAATGAATTTTGCTGGAATTGTCCAAGTCGATCCAACTTTAAACAACCAATTTTTGTGCCAAGTTCGAATCAAATCGGACCAAAACTGCGAATGTGAGTGTGCAAAGATACACATACGCACGCATGCCACACACAAACTTTACACAACTTCTCAAAAAGTGATCAAGAGGTCAAGATTGGTGCACATTTCAAGGTCTGGGTGGTCTGGGTCTTACCACGATGGCCGCTCCAATAGATCATTTTTCCAATGGAAATTTGCTAATAAATAAAATAAAATAACAACACTATAAATACTGTAGTAAAAACACAAAAATAGTACAACTTACCTAACTCTGCACAATGTTCGACTGATATTTTTGAAGAACCTATGAAAGTATTGTTGAAGTACTTGAGCGCTGCCTCTGCTTGTTCTGTATTTTCGTATCCAATAAAACCAAAGTGCCTGAATTTACCATTCTGGGTATATTTTAGTTGAAGATCAGTAACAATACCTTTAGAAGAAAATTTTTCACGCAGTTTTTCCGCAGTTACCTAAAAATACAATCACGTTCAATATAAAAATACTGAATAGTCCTTGTTAAATAGTATTTTTTAAATATTCCTATGAAGTATAAAAATGTTTGCCTTAATATAATTTAAATAAAACCAATCACATAAGCCTACCATACATTTTAATAATTCTATAGATACGGCGATGATAACCTTGCTAATGACTGCTTGCTTGACAATGATTGCTAATGACTGGTGTTAGGTATAACCATAATGGCTCTGACTCACACATGGTACCTCTGCGATATGTTTTGTTTATTGTTTGTATTTTAATGTATGACTTAACTATGACAGTTTTTGTTATCCATAAACAATAATGTGTTTTAAGTTACAGGTTATATATTACTTGAAACTAAAATACAAAACAAGAAATTTTTAACAAGGTAAAAAAATCCTCATAATTATTTTCTTCTCTTTATTTGTTTCACCCAACTTTGGGGTACACCAAATCAATCACTTTTTAATGTTCTGTGCCTTCCTCGTAGCCCAGTATTTCTTCATCCGTTGTGATCTTACTGTTCTTTCGTCAGAGATTTGGATCGTTCGCTTGGATTTGACTTTGCCTTGGAACCGTTGTCTTTGGTTATTGTTTTGGCTGTTTTGTCCATGAGCATAGTGTCAGTGATTTGGCTCTTTTATTGTGAAAGTAGTCAAATATTTTCTTGGTTAGTCTATTTTTGTCCATTCTGAGGATGTGCCCATAAAAATCAATTCTCCTTTTTCTTATTGTGTCTGATAGTGTTTCAGTTTTTTGGTAAAGAGTTTCATTACTGATGTGGAGTAATTGGTTGTTACTGAATTTGGGGCCTAAGATTTTTCGTAACATCTTTCTTTCTTTGATCTCCAGTCTTTCAAGTGGGCCCTGGGTTGTGAGAGATAATGTTTCAGCTGCATATAAGGCTTCTGGTTTAATTATCGTATGATAATGCCTTATCTTTGTATTCCAGGAGAGGGACTTCTTGTTGTATGTGTCTTTGGTAAGTTGGAAGGCTAATTCAAATTTATTTCTCCTAGATTCCATAGCTTTTTTCTCTAGGGCGTTCCAGCTGATCCATTCCCCAAGGTATCTGAATTCTTTGACTATCTCAATGTATTGTTCTCCCACTTGAAGCTTTTTGGTGGTTTTTGTATGTTCGTTAATATTTTAGTCTTTTCAAATGAAATTTTGAGACCCACTTTTAACGCTTGCTTCTGGAGTTCATGAGCCTGTTCCTTAGCTTCTTCCAATGTCTCAGCTAGTCATCAGCAAAAGCCAAACAATTTACCTTAATGCCTTTGTTCTTAGTTCCTAGTCTGATTCCACTATGCGTATTCACATTCCACTTTCTAACTACTTTTTCTAGAGCACAATTAAATAACAATGGAAAGAGTCCATCTCCTTGTCGGACTCCTCATAATTATTTTATTTCAATCATTAATACTTTTTTTTTAAAGTAGGCCAATTTTGCATAATTCATACTGTTTAATATTTAGGAGTTATTTCAAAATCACAATTTTAATATAATACTAAATAGTAATAGGTACGCCTTCCTACAATAATCTTAATTTTATATTTTATTTTAAAAAGTTGATGCACAATGGTAAATGCAATTATCTTCAGTAAGTTTAGCTAACACAGTTCTATTTGAAAAATTTGAACATATAAAGGGGATATTTAAATATTATACAGGAACATTTTGAAAATTATCTGGGATTTTTTGGAAGATAAGTAAAAAATATTACAAATCCAGACAAAAAGCACAACAGTTGTGCACATTTAGTAGT
This sequence comes from Callitettix versicolor, assembly GCA_022606455.1. Taxonomy (NCBI): domain Eukaryota; kingdom Metazoa; phylum Arthropoda; class Insecta; order Hemiptera; family Cercopidae; genus Callitettix; species Callitettix versicolor. Next base: position 117,070,339 of record CM040186.1, on the reverse strand, counting down.
TCAACATATAATAATTTTTTGGTCAAATTAGCCAAATTAGCTTTTAAGATCAGAAAGGTACGATATTGCTTGTTGTATACAAGTCCTGCCTAGTTGATAGCGTACTGGGCTTTCACCCTGAGGACCCGGGTTCGATTCCCGGCCAGGGCGTGGCATTTTCATACTATAAATCATCCTATCGTCTGCATTAGCCCAAGTGTGCATAACAGTCGGACGTTAAAAAAAAAAAAAATACAAGTCCTGCCTAGCAGCGTGTAAGTACTTAGTTGTAACAATGGTTCAACCATTAAAACAAATATTGACACACCAAAGAAGCTCTATTCTTTCCCTACTTAATTATTACCATATCTACTTTTGGTTGATTTTATTTATAGTGCCTGGATTACTAAAAAGGTACACTTTATCAGAAATATTGTTTAGAGAACAATTAGTCTTATAGACAATTGAATTAAAGTTTAGTTGCCGTATATTAAAGGTATAATACCACAAAGTTTGATAAATTTCTTTAAAAATGCAATATCACTTAAAGCTGCCTTCAATGACGCCTGTTACAAGAGTTCACAAATCAAAATTTTTTAAAATGGAGTACAACTATAAGTGATAAATACATGATTTCTAGATCTCAGAATCAGGAGCTAAAATAGTGATCCAAACAGAATCCGGAGAAACAGTGATCAAAGTAAAAAATAAATAATCACACATCTTAAGATTAATTTATGTACGCTTAACCAAAAAAGTTTTTACTTCCTTTAAAATCTGCCTGTAAAAACATTATTATCTTTTTATTCAATAAAAACAAAACGTTCAATAAAATAATTAACTCTGTTTTGCACGAAGAATGAATTATAGTACTTTAGTATTAGTGGAGAATAGCACGACCACCATTATCTGAAACTATTTTATTGTTCGTGAAAATATAAAATATTTTGAATATTATGGAGAAAACAGATTTTTTGGGACTTAAAAATTGCAGCCACAATGTTTTCAAATTTGCTGGTTGTATGGAATAAGTGATTTTGAAAACTGCTTTCTTTACTTGAGATTTTATTTTGAGACTTAAATATTTGTTTAGTAACTTCAGCGGAATACTACTTTCATACAAAACTGTATTAATTAAGTTCTTAACTCCTTTTCTAAAAAAAATGTCTACTGTTTTCTCTAAAAATTTGTTAGTTATGAAACAAGGCACAAGTTGGCAGTAACAAAGAAAAAATCACATAGCACGATGGCCATTGATATAAATCGTAAATATACCTCAAAATGAAAATGGTTTTACAAATTTCAGTGAAATAAAAATGTTTAACAAAATTTCAAAATAACAAAAGTGAAAAATATAGTTTCTGTAATATTTGTACTATTCAGTAATATGCTTACATTTTATTTAATACAAACCTAATATTTCATGCAAAGAAAGCAATTTTCGAAATCACTATTTCATTCAACTAGCAATTTGAAAAAATCGCTATGGTGTCAGTTTTTGAACCCCTCCCCAAAACTGTTCATCATAATATTCAGAATAACATATACCAAAAAAAAAATCCTGGTCAATAGTATTCATGCTCTCACATTTACCAAGTACTTAAAAAAAAAATTAATAATGTATCAAAGCGGTAAGACTACAAAAATTAGAACCATTAGAGTACAGTGAAAATACATAGGAAAATGTTAATTTACATTTATATATTTACAATGAAAAAATAAGGTTACAAGTTAACCTAAAAGTTACCACATTTTAAACTATTTTAGTAGCATAAATATAATGTTTCAACATACTGTATTTGGGAGATTTTTTACTATGAGGCGGGACATGTTTATAGTTTATAAACGAAAAGTATGCCAACGATTTTTAAATTAATTACGTATTAATACAACACTATACAATAACATTGTTTCAACACTGCACAGTACACATGTCTAGATTGTCTACTGATGCGCGATTACGAGATGTTTTATTCGATTGTTAGAACATCTCGATTGTATTGGACGATTCACTTGACTGGAAGATTCACTCGACTGGTTCAGTCGTTACTGGAAGATTGCTTTTCTATTCTAGTCCTCCGACTCGCTGAGTTATCTAATTTTGTGTTGCTACTAACACTACTGTAGGCCTAAATCTTCGACAAAACAATGGAATGAATCGTCAACTTACAATCGGAAATGTTAAATCAATATTTCAATTAAATGGCGAAGGCCTATTCCGTTTTTCCAGGAAAACATTGCTCTAAAAGCCGAGTCAGCAATCAGCTGTCTGAAACCCTCGCCTAACAATTGGAACGATCGAGTCTACAATCAACAACGGTTGACTCGATTGTTTTGTTGAACGATGGTCGATTGTCTCGATTATAAAAACATCTCGGAATCGCTCATGACTACTTACAGTTACTGTACACTGTTTGCTCCATATATATAATCAGTGCTATATACTGTATACGTATTTTGACGTTTTATAAAAATCACTTTGGGTTTTGTTCGGGTGGAATTTTGCAATCGATTTTAAAATAACTTCTTGATGAGCTAGTGGTTTGAAATTTTGTTGGTTTGAAAATAATGGTTATTGAAATTTTGATGACAATACAATAATATTGGCTTATTTATAAATATTGAACAGTGCCATAGGCACTAATACTGAAAAGTTTAAATAATAACGTAATACCTTTTTGTTGCGAAACCTATATTTTTTCAAAACTTATACGTTTTAAAAAGCATTTATAGTTGCATTGTCGTCAAGGATTCAGCAGTACCTAATGTTCTAATTTTACTTTCAAAGTTTAGAAAGTTTTTCCCAATGTTCTAAAAGGAAATTCAAAGGTTAGAATAAATAACAAAATGTTTGATAATGGCATTCCGTCTGTTTTTTTTTTTTTTAATTTAAAAGTAATTAACAATACTAAAAAGTTAAAAATAATTATATAAATATTTTTTTTTTAAATCACATTTTTAAAATGGATTAAAAAGTATAAAATAAATTCTCATAAATTCATCAATCTATCGAGATTTATAAACCTATACAGATTCATAATCACACACAGATTGTCTTAAAAATTTGTAACAGTGAATTTTCATGGATATAAAAATACTTGTACAATTAAAAACAAAAAACTGTGGGTGATTATAATAGATAGTCATAGTTATCTAATTTCATGCTGAAACGAGTTTCTAATCAAACTGAAACTGGGTGACTGAACACAAACAGATACAATAAAATACTTTCTTTTTTTTTGTTATTTTAAGGCAAAAAGCACATTGAGGCTATTATCGCCTCCCTAAATGTAAGTGTGAGTGTAAATGTTAAAGTCGTAAATGTAGTGTTGTAAGTGTAAGTGTGTGTTAGACTCAGGTACCGTGACTGATGTCTAAATCCTCTCAATAGGTGCAGCTAGTCTGCACTCCTCTGCGAGGACAATAAAATACTGCGTAGTTAAAGATTTTAAATTATATATATATATATATATATATATATATAATATATATATATATATATATATATATATATATATATATATATATATATATATATATATATAATACAATATATATATATATATATTCAGAATAGAACGAAACAGAATATATGGAAAGAAATACATAGACGGAAGACAAATAGTATAGAATGTAATACCCCTGTAATCTATACTTATCTACATACAGTTTCCTCCCAATAAATATTACAATCAGGATGAATGAGTCGGGAAATGTACCAAAAGTTGATACAGAGTGCTCTAAACTCATTTTTCTACTGCATGTCTTCTCTCTAAATTCTTGTGTCAAAAAGAATTGTTACTTATTTAAAAAAAGTATTAGACCTATTCATCTTAATAAAACTTTTACATACAATTTATAACTTAATTTCTTTTAAATTTCCGAATATTTAAAAACATTTTTTTTCTTTACTTACCTAATGTTACTCTGGAAATACAGTAATGTTTGATAATTTTGCATTATGAGGCACATACTCATTTTTTTCTGTTTGTGGTCTTTTATCCCTAAAGCAATTTAGGTTTTGAATTATTAGTCTTCAGGTCTTGGGTCTGAATTATTGGTCTTGATGCTACAAAAAAGTGATACAATATAATTTGTTTTCAACAAATAAAAGATACAAAACATTTCTTAGATTCATTGAAATTAAGCAAAAAAGAGATAGATTCAACAACATACTTTAACAAACCAACAAGTGTGACATTTCTTTGTGGCAATGTTGTTACTTCCTCAAAAACCAGTTTGGAAGTTATATGTTTTTTTTTTTAGAAACTAGGGATGTTTTTGAGTTTTTTAACGATGTCTCCTGTTGAACTGGAATTCTTACCTATGAGTTTCTTATACTGTACTTAATAGATATGTTTAAACAATATCTGATCAAAATTGTTACATGAACAGCTGATATAAAAAAAATCCTCCTTTTGGTAATATTGAATGAGTTTTTGACCATTCAAAAATTAATCTCGCAGTCCAGCTTCATTTTTATAATTTGAAAATTTAAAATCCTAATATATACAGATTGCAATGTTGATTATGGCAGAGATAATAATAATAACACTTATAACAGCAAAACCTGTGATTTAAGTTTTGATTCATAAAACTAAAAACTTATTGTTCCTTCATAACTCTTGGTAAATGGTTAACTTTTTCTTTCCAAAAAAATATTTCACAGATTTCCTAAAGTTTTCTAAAAATCCTAAAGATTTTACATTCTTGTTCATAAAATATAAATACAACTGCAAATAATTTTTGTTAACGTAAAACAAGAGAAAATTTTAATTGTTTTAAATATAATAATGACACAGTTAGTGTCTGACACTGCTGTTGTCAGAACAAGAAGCTAGTAACAATGTAAAATATAAGTATTATTAAATCTACATATCCAATGTAGACAGTCCTACAATTAACAATAAACAATTAAACAATAACCTTATTTTGCTGAGACAAAGACACATTAACGTTGGACGTTCAGTGTTACCCAGGGTGCACCGCGAGGAGGCGCCCAACTTCACACCCCCTGCAATCACACCAAAACATACATGTATTTATATTGATAACCATTTGTGTACAAAATTAATATACAAAACTAAAATAAATATTTACTCATGACTGATTATTTTCTTTATTAACCCTTCAGGAGAAGTTGATGTTAATGACACTGTCCCCTATAATTACATGTTTTCCTAAGAAGCAGGTTGAGAAACGTCCCTACTTCAACGACTTTATTTATTTTATTTGTTTGTTACAAAAATTTCCTTTACATACAATAATAATTATACATAAATGATCTACAGGGGGTATAAATTCCCGTACTTAGGGTGATCCTTATTATGAGTTACACCTCACAGATCATAGTAATATATAAAAATAAATGATTTTTCATTTCAATTTGACAGTTTTAAATTATACATAAAACAATAAAAGAAAAAAGTCTATGTTATGATTGGCTAATATTTTTACTTAATAACAATGTTTCTTTTTTTTATATAACTTTTTTTATACAATTTTTTATTTATAACTTTTTTTAAATCGTTTTTTTTTTTATATTCAGTGAAATTTACTTTACTTCGCTTAAATAGAAAAATTATTTTAAATAAAAATTACCTAAATAAATGTGATCATATGTTTTAGAAAGAAGTGACACTTTAGAAAGCAATCTTGTAAAACTTCATTGCCCGTGGAAGGTTTAAGCCCAATCATTATACACACTTGCAACACATTTTCTAGAAATATATTATGGTACTTTTTAAGCTTCATTTTACCCACACTTGCTGACTACGAACACTTCCATGTTAATAATTATACATTAACATACAATAATAAAACGTACATTAACATACAATAATTATACATTTTCATTAAACATACAATAATTATATAAGAACTTACAGAGGGCCAGACTTGATTGTCTTGACAAGATTACTTAGGATAGGAATGCAAGGTTCATGCAGGAGTGCAGTGCCTAAAAAGCAATATTAAGATGCAATACATTAGTTAAATAATTGTATGTGAAAGCAGAGTTCATAAATATGTAATAAGGTTGTATAGGCTATACTTCATTATTTACAAATAAAATGTGAAGTTCATATTGAAAGTAATGTCTCAGAAAAGGCAAAGATGACTTAAATAATATATTTTGTGTTATATATTATGCTGAAGAACATGTTTATACTGGTCACTTAGTTGCCATCATCAGAGGGTTTAATATTGTTTTATAGACATAGACAATTTAATATGAAGCATCATGAAATACAACAGACTGCCTCTAGTTTGGCCATCTTGGGGAGCAGAGTTACCACATCTAGTTATTCAGCATCAACGTGACACTCCAAAACATAATATTTGGTGTGGTTTAATGGAAGATCAAATGATTGGTCTCTTCATTTTTGTAAAGAACAATAAACAGGGACATATACTGTGACATGTTGACAGAGTATGTCTTTCCCAAAATGGAAGATATTGAGCTGGAAAAAGGGCTTGTGTTTTTCCAACAAGATGGCGCTTCACCTCATTATTTTAGCCTCATTGTGTGAGCACGGCTCTTGACACTCGCTTTCCAGTAAGGTGGAAAATCAGGGCTGGCCCAATCTCTTAGCCACCATGAAGCCCGGACTTAAACCCACTTGTCTTTTTCTTTTGGGGACACAAAAGAAAAAGTTGGAGTACACTGAAAAGTTCCGTGACAGCAACCATTTAAGGGAAAGAATCATCGCGGCAGTTGAGACAGTTACACCTGGCGAGAAGTGAAATATCGTCTCAATGTGTGTAGGGCAACAAATGGATCCCACATTGAAGTTTACAAACAAAACTTGAAGGTATCCTCTTTCATTGCATGTATTCATTATTGTAGTTTTTCATTAAATGTATACATAAAACTAGTGAGTTTTTTCCAAACACCCTGTACAATTAAGAAAAAGAAAAATGTTGACACAAATATAAGAGCAGTCAAGTATTGATAAAAAAGAAGTATAAAATTGTTACATTTAAACTAATAACTTATATTCAGTGGCTTGAAATAAACTACAAAATTAATTGAATTCATTTAAAGCACAGTTATAGTTATTGTTAAAATTGATTTAATCTAACAAAAGTACTTAAGTAAAATTTATATTTAATGAGTTGGAGAAAGTTGATAAGTACTCCACTTGTACACCAGTATGAATGCCCATTAGATTAGATTAATTTTTTGAATTATGGAGTTTGATGGTCCTTGAGACCATGATCAAAGGACCTATTGTGCACACAAGCCTTTTGGATTCCAGTTCAGTAGACTGGTGTCCTCAGTAAGTTTTGGCAGTGTACTGACTAGCTCATTCTGCTGGAGATCTTCCGGGTTTTAAAAGCCAAACACCCTTTGCCTGCTTCTGGCAAAATGCTCACAATTAATTATTATGTGGCCTGCAGTTCCATTTTCTTTCCTGCATAATTTACACACAATGTCTGAATGGTACATTCCTAACCTGTTCATGTGCGCCCTCAGACTATAATGCCCTTAAATGAGTTACATGGTTTTCCTGAGTTTCCCTTCCACCTCAGAACATTAATGTTCCTAATTGAGTTCCCATGGTCGATAAAAGTATGACAGTATTGACCAATATAACTTCAGTCACACAAAGACAGCATTGATTAAAACAATATTCATAATAGTTTTTGTGATTTGGATACAAAAATTGTATGTTAAAATATTTAATTTACATTCTGTATATTTTAAAAATAGTGTGGTTTGGAATGTCATTTTTATTCTTATGACTAAGAAGCAGTAAAAACATTTAATTTCTTTGTCAGCGGAGTTATGAGGCAAAGGTGGCATTTGTCTCATTAAAATTTTCTCTATATAAATATACTTAAATTTTATATAAATGAATCATAAAGAAATTTTAGTTGAAAAAAATTTGAAAAACCCTAATTGCCCAATCTGTAACTGAACTTTAAAACTTACATTTCAGTAAATTGGTTGCAACTTTGACTTCACTCTCACTGTCTTCACTCGTCTGTCTTCACACTGTCTTCAAAATGTCTTCACTTGTCCACCTTCACACTGGAACTAAAATCAAACAACAAATTAAATAAAACATTAGAATCTGAAATTAATCTCAAAAACACTGCACACACATTCACATAAACATTTTCAAAAGTAGTGGAAATGCCTTCATTTCATTATTCATACCAGCAAAATTGTAAAAGTAAGTTTTCACCCCAAAAGGTAAAAAGTCATCAGACCAAGTTTGATTTTTATACTATTGAACTTCAAACTTCTTTTATTTATAATCTGACACAATGAATTGAGTTACGAATCTTCATATAAGATCTAAATTTTATAAAAGACTGATGAACCGATTTCAAGAAATTAGGCCAAATTTCCAATTTTATTTAGTTGATATTTTCCAATTCAGATTTTATCATGGAAATAATTCAATGCGAGGAAGTTTGTGTAATATTTGTGTGCTATTTAGTTGATTATCCGTGGTCTTCCTCCCCTTATTACCTAGGCTACTCTAAAACATCAATTTTTAGCTATTCAGTACCTTGTGTGATAAAAATTAAAATAATAAATTATTGGGGCGAAGCCCCCTCTATCCCCGACTTAATGCATTCCATTACATGCTACTCCTCCCACAGTTTTAAGCTGATCTCAATGAAATTTGAAATATATATTCTTCTAGGTCTCAGAGGTGCATACTTCTAATTTTGTCAAAAAATTTTGAAAAACAACCGAGTTATTGATGAAAAAGCCTCCCATTTGTTTTGTGTGTGTAAGACAGAGACAGTAACTGTTTGCTAGATGAAGATAACGTCCATCGCCGCTGCAGTATACGTCACTACTTACGTACGCGAGCAAACTCATCAAAATTACCTGAAACAATGAGTCAGGTAGGAGGGGTTTGGGCTCAGGTTTGGGTTTGGCGAAGTGATAAGTCAGTAGTTTTCCGGCTGCGGGTAGTGAACATGCCACGTCCAAGAGGCAGAGGTAGAACTTTAATCGGTCGCTTGACGATAGATCAGCGAAACTATTGAAATCGATTCGTAAATAATGCAAATCAATAATGCAATGATGATAATCAACCTGGGAGTGTTAATTTTCAAAATAACACGCAGTTCAGACATTTGCAAATTGATTTCGAGAATGCTTTGCAAAACCTACAGTTATTTGAGTACAATAATTGTTCTAGAGTTTTAATTAAAAACAAAGTATTTGATGTGTGCTCACAGTGTAAAAAAAATCGAAGCAAATACACATCGGCCAATAATATGAATCCTGGAGTTATTCCAAGTGAACTCGAAAATTTAACTTTTATTGAGCAGTTACTTATTGCGAGAGTGCAGCCTGTGATGCGCGTATACAGAGTCAAAACGCGTGGAATGCCGGGACAGTTTGCATATAAAGGCAATATAATTAATATTGGTCAAAATATCGATGAAGTAGTATGATTATTGCCCCGAACTGCATCAAATTTGGATGTGCTTATTGTAAGAAGAGATGGTGTGGATCAACATAGGGATTTTCGCGTTAGGCGACAGAAAATAATTGATGCACATTACCGAATGTTTAATTATTCTTATACTTTTTATTATTCATAATCATAATAAATCATTGCTTCGCCCCATTTGTCTTGGGGGGATTTCTAGTTTAATGTAACATGAAAAAATATCTGTCAAATGTATAAGTAGATATTCAAGCTTAGGAACAGTTTTAACTGATAATTTTAAAAAATCATTACCTATATACATACCTATATGAATTACCTATATATAATATATATATATATATATATATAAACTTTATTGTTTAAATAAAGTTAAATATTAAAATATTATAATTTGATTTTGATTGAAATTATGTTAATAGAATTAATGTAAAATGCTTATTGTTATGCAAAAAAACCAAAATATTTCTGTTTATTTATAATATTTTAATAATTTAAATTAATTTCTTAAATGTTATTTGTAATTTAGCTTTTATTACACTACAATATATTGAATATATTATACAGTATCAATATATTGCATCAAATATATTGATTATATATTTAACAGTGGACATTTATAAATGCAAATATTCATTACTTGGGAGACCCCATTATCTATAGATATACATCTATTGATCAGGACAATCTGACACTGTCCATTTAACTGTGTAATAGTTACCACTCCCTTTTCAAGTGTTCTGTCATCCCACCATACCCCAGCCAGCTTTGGCAGGAGATAAACAGGTGCCAAGACAGGCTGACACTTTCTATTTATAGGGTCAGTAAAAAAGCACAGGTAGCGTAAAAGACACCAGCCTTATAATTATAATTACCAATCAACATCTGGCCCTCTTCCTATAGTTCAGTGTCTGCTCAGGTCATGTGTCCTGCAGTTGAGAATCTACACCTTTTTGGGAAGTAAGGAAGTTCTGTCTCGGCAAGGAATTGTTGCTAACAGGCAACAAGACAGTCCAAGTGGTACAATATCTAGTAGAAAACAAAATGTATTTTAATTAACTACATCGACACATTGCAGATGTTGATATAAGAACATGTACTTACTGTTTAATGTATCCATTGCACCATTGCTTCTTATCTCTTCATTAGAAAACCAAAATAGATAAAAAAGATGATATTATAAACATTATGAACACGAGCTCGGAGTGACAAGTAAAAAACAAAATAATTACTTAAAACTAAAAGAGCCCAAAATGCTGAAACAGAATACATGAAAACATATTATAAACAATAAATCAACTAAAAAATATACATACTTAATATAATGATCTAAAATAATACTAAAACCCTAACAGGGACCGCGGAACTATATTCAACCCCCCAAAACTAATCCAGGACATAACAGATATTAGTGACCACCCAACCATTTGTTGGGAGGACATAATACTGCTATGCCTGGTGATGGACCCAACAGGGAAACTAGGCGTCCCTGTTGAGCCAACACCTGAAATAGAAACACATGTTATATTAGTCACTCACCTTCAAAATAAAACATATTGTTGAATGATGGTTGGTGTCATGAAGTTCAACTTGAAAATATCCCTAATTAAATGTAGAACGCATAATAAACCCCAAAATTTTGTCTCATATGGTTTCAAAAACAAAATTACTTAAGCTTTGAATTTAAATATACAAAAAGGTTAACAACTAATTGTTACCCTTATTTAACATTTTTATGTTTTTATAACAAAACTCTTTGTTGATTAAAAAAAAATTAAAATATTCAATTTACAAAAATGAATAAGAATTTATATAAAAAAGCTAAACTTATACTTTTAAAAGTATATCAATTTGTATTCATTCTAATTTTTTAAGAAAAAAATATGTATTAGTTTTAATAGAATGTTCAAAATTTTTAATTAACTATCTTTGAAGTAATAATAAAAACAAAATTGAAATAAATTTGTTTTAAATGTTTTGCCGAAAATCCTACGCGCCCTTCCCTTTCCCTAAGAAAATGTGCTTGTTCAAGGAACTCCTTGGTGAAGTTCCATGTGGTGAAGGTCAATCTGAAATGGTATTTAAAATAACGCAAAAACCACCCAAATTTTAACTTTTCTTAAACCCAAAATTTAATTTTACATTTTAACTTTACTTAAAAAAACATATTTTAAAATCTGATTATTTCTTTCAAAATATTGAATTTATTAAAACAAAATTAACTATTTTTTAAAATGAACTATTCAAACAATTTACTAAATTTTATATAAAAAAGCCCCCCCTCTTAAATACAAGTCAGTTCTTTAGTCTGTTTAATTTTTTTTTAATTAGTGAAATATAAAGGATTGTACTTTATTTTGGAAAAAAGTAATCTGGTGCAAAAATATTAAAATAAATTTGTTCAAAAAGTTTGATTAACATGGAAACACGCCCTTGCCCTAAAGGGTGGACTGAAGAAAAATTCACAAGATGATGAAGTGATGACCTGAAAGACATGTTGTATATAAAGTTAGTACAAACCAAAAAAAGTGAACATGTCAGCTGAACTTGTTGTGTTATTGAATTACAAAAAAAATTATAATCTGTTTACAATTTTACAGGTCTTGTTAGAAGTACAAATAGTTTTCAATTTTGCCTCAACAATAAACTATAATTATTTCTTTTATGGATCTTTCAGTTTAATTATTTAATTACTAGTCTCTCTAATAACAATTTCATAAAAATACATTAAATAAATTACTGTCAGTTATAAAATCATAATAACAGTAGCATAAGAACATATCACATGTTATAGTTAATAATTTTGAATATTATTTATTAATTCTTCATTTAATTTGGTTTAGACTTTATTTTTTAAATCTACTTACATTTATCCCTAACACATGTTTTAAACTTTTTTTCATGAAAATAAATATTGATTCTAATTTGTATATACACACACACTCACACACACACACACACACACACACACACACACACACACACACACACACACACACCACACACTGACACACACACACACACACACACACACACACACACACACACACACACACACACACACACACACACTACTGTTTTCCATCTCCATTTCCAGGATATCCAGGAGAGAGACACACACACACACACACACACACACACACAGGAGGACAGCGCACAAGTGGCATTTTGAGCAATACAAGTCCCTAGTGGCTTGCATGAATCAAGTCCATCATTAATTCTTGGAAGTAAAGGTGAGAAATGTAATATCTTCTTAGAAACAAAAAAATACAACTACTATGCAAGCTTTAGTACAAATACCAATGCTGCTGCACTGTTACCTTAACCGATACTGTGAAACATAGTAATAGTGGGGTGGAGCACCTTACAAGTTCAATAAAATTGAATTTCTTGTTTATTTAGAATATTCATGGTATATACTATAAACAAATATTCCTTAAAATAAACCTTTATTTTTTATTCAGCACTCAATCAAAATTATATGCCAATGGCGCCACTTGTAAGGGCATAAAATGAAATGAATAAACCCTTACTGAATGTACATGGTTTTGTACAAAGAGAAGCTACACGAATATTAAAAGAAAATATTGTATCAATGTAATTTATTGGTTTTTAAGATATACGGCCAAAATAAATAATTTTTTTAAATTGGTGGTGAAACTACAAAAATTTTCACTTTCCAAAATTTAAATTTAAATTTGCATTGCACTGTAATACAATTTTTTTTAACATTGTATTTACAATACAGTAATACATTTAACTTTTTACTAAATTTAAACAAAATAAAAAATGACATTGGTTCATATTAAAATCATAAGAACCTAAAAAACCTATAAACAGACAATGTAAAACAACAATCAATATAAAGAAATGTATGTAAACGTCCGCACAAGTCTTGCACATGAATGCTTTTCAAAAATAAGTAATATAGATGACAACCGTAATACAAAAACAAAGGAAATGAACTTGACAACCCTAACACTAAGCAAAGACCTAATCAAAAACAAAATTAATCCTACAAAAGCAAAGGACCTATGAAAATCATACTGAAAACAAAGAATCTACGACAATGGTAATACATAACAAGTAAATAACCTAGGACAACAAATCACGGAAAATATGAACCAATGACATTTTTTTCTAAAATGAGTGTGAGCAGATCTTAGCAGCAGTTCTAGGCCTGTGCTACCAGTGCTCCCAATTGTGGAGCCATCACAACTGTTCTGATTGTAATGCTGAATTAAAAACTAAAAAGATGTTTCTGAAGGAATATTTTATTGTGTTCAGCTAACACTGTATTTAAATGAAAAAAAAGAAAATTTGTTGAACTTGTATAGTGCACTATTCTCCTACTATTATGTATTACAATGTTGGTTAAAGTAACGGCAATGTACCTACGCTTGTGTAACAGTTGTTTTTTTTTCTAAGAATTTATCATTGCTTTCCTCGCTTGCACTTCCAAGAAATAATGTTTGACTTAACTATTCCAAGCCTGTGGTTCAAAGAGCGCTCTCTCGCACACATTCCTCTCCCAAAAATCCTGGAAATGGAGATGGAATATAGTAGTCGTAGTTGCACTGGGGACTTGTATTACTCATACTGTAGCCTACATGCCATGTGATGCTGTTGGAAGGTGAAATAGTGGGAGCACTGGAAAATAATTGATTATGAAAATCAAATTTAATCAAAAATTATTACGTTTAGCAAATAAAGCTGAACATTTAAGAGAAAAATTTGAACACACACACACACACACACACACACACACACACACACACACACACACACACACACACACACACACACACACACACACACACACACACACACACACACACACACACACACACACACACACACACACACACACACACACACACACACACACACACACACACACACACACACACACACACACACACACACACACACACACACACACACACACACACACACACACACACACACACACACACACACACACACACACACACACACACACACACATGCATGCACAAATATTAATAACATGCACTGACAACCACATTTATGTAGAGTAAGATTTCATTTATTTAAATATATCAATAACAAAAATCACAAAATGTTTAGAAATAATTCAAATTTTTGAAAATATTTTTTTTTATTTATTAAAAAATCAGTAAATAAAAATTTTAAAATAAATGTTATTAAAATTGTAGATATTTTTAAAACTAACAATAATTACTTTTGTTCATAAATAGATTTGTTATAAATAATTTTGTTCATTATTAAAAATTATAATGATTTACAAATTTATTTCATAGATCTCATTAATAAATTTAGTAACAATACATTAATTACTCAGAATAATGAAATAGATATTTTAATAAGTAATTTTAAAAAACTATATCTGAATGAATATTGTTTTAATGTTTCTCATTAAAAAAAAATGCAATGAAACTTGGTGCCAAAAACATTGAAAAATCTGGTACTGAATGTATAATGTAACGAAATACAAGCTTTGGGAAAACTGCAACCGACCACGAGATATCTGAACGAATAATAAACGCCTGATGAATAATAAAATAATAAAACTGACGAAATGTTTAGACCAATTATAAAATAATATTACCGACACCAAGCTTGCATTTCATTAAGCTATACATTATGATTAGGCTAGTTTCCATTATACCTTTGTGTTAGTAGGGAACAGAGGCCGGCAGGCAAAACAAAACATACAAAATCTACAGTGGGCTTCTCCAAACCTGAAAATAAACAAACCTGCCTAGCCTCTGTAAAACATGCACAGAGGGAAGCAAGCAAAGGTAATGTGGAACTCAAGGTCAGCTGACATATTGGGCATTAACAAGCACTCACCCTACTGCTGCATAAGAACCTGAGACTGAAGTCTGTAGGGATGACTGTTGGTTGTAGACTGATGAGTTGATTGTTGATGACTTGGTTGTAGACTGATGAGTTGATTGTTGATGACTTGGTTGTAGACTGATGAGTTGATTGTTGATGAATTGGTTGTAGACTGATGAATTGATTGTTGATGACTTGGTTGTAGACTGATGAGTTGATTGTTGATGACTTGGTTGTAGACTGATGAGTTGATTGTTGATGACTTGGTTGTAGACTGATGAGTTGATTGTTGATGAATTGGTTGTAGACTGATGAGTTGGTTGTTGACGAAGACTTGGTTGTAGAGTGTTGAGATGTGTTAAGAGTATAGTAATTTTCTTCTTTGCATTCCTAAAATAAAAAGTTAAATTTTCACTTTGAGAAGGATTGGATTTTTTTCACTTCCTCTATTAAAATAATACTAGCTAAAATTTTCTACCATTTTTGTCAAAATTTTCAAAGTCTATTGTATTAGTTTGTCTAGAGCAGTGGTCTCCAAACTACAGCCTGCTCACCAGTATCATCGATCCAGCCCGCCACAGCTAATAGCTTATTGTTGTTATTGTTGCTGTGATAAGTTGGATAAAAAAACACAGAATAATAATAAATCTGTTTTATGTACTCAACACAAATAAGATCTGATTTACAAAATCTGATCTGTGCTATGCATCACTGTGATAGCTCAGTGTGTTCTAATGTTTAAAACAATAATGTAAATGTATGATTCATACAACTGAAAACTTTAGAAAAATCAAATAACTTTAACAGCATAGTTTCTCTACAATCCATCACCAATTTAATGTCATCATATGCACATACAAGTGCAGTAGCAGTGCTATTTTTCTGGCCTAAAATTTTACTGAAAAAAACTAAGGTATTATTTTTCTCCAAATATTGTGACAATAGTTCATGAACACAACATTTAGAGGGATGGAAAAATACATACAACCCTTCAGTCAACAGATATTACCAGATTGGAGATATTGTTGAGAGGATGAAATAATAAACGTTTCCATACAAAGTGCTACCTTTTAATAAGTTGCACAGTTTAGTGATAACTGGCAAAGTTGTTCCAACGGTGTCCTTTACAAATTTAGTAGGAATACTTTCAGCGCCAATAGCATTACTGCTCATTCTACCAATAGCCCTGATACCATCCAAGCTCAGGACTGGAGAGAAATTGAAACCACTAACCAAATTTAGAATATTATTGTAGTTTGGAAATTAAATTGTTAACATGTTGGTCATGTATACAAATGGGAGCCGTAAAGTAAAGATTCAAATCATCCAACAAGACAGAAATAGGCTTTGGAACTTAGCACCTTGCCAATAGTCGAACCTCTAACACAACACCATAAAACAAATGAAGATTTAGTAGAATTAAACAATTAATGGGAATATTTTAATTCTGAATGTGTAATTCCTTATTTTACTTTATTTATAAGACAATAAGGGTTTATAGTACAAGTACTATTAATTCCATCAATTATAGTACTTCCATCAATTCCATTAATTATAGTACTTGTACTATTAATAGTACAAGTACTATTAATTATTGGAAGCAAGCTGCAAAACCTGTCCAAATCACAAGATTTTTTTCAGATTGCAGTAACACACATCATGACAATTCATGGCAATTTGCTGACTATCTATTGGAGTGTGCTTGTCACATACAAGAACTAGATATAAAAAATTTCATGTTAAATTTTTCCCTTCCTAAACTGTACTGTTAAGGTTGCAAAGCTGGAATTTGGTGTGTTGATACTTCTCACATAATTGTAGAAATTCCTAAATTGGATTTACAAACAATTGTTTTTTACATAGGTTTTGGTTACAAATTTTAAGATAAAAAAAATATTCCATTTTTATTACTTAATGTCTGATTTTAATGAAATTCAAATTTATACTAGCTGTTGGTATGTACTAGTGTTGAATATAAAACGTAAGTTATAAAATAATATGTTAGTAACTTCAGAGATAAAATTTAATTACATTGGAACTTGGTTAAAACAAGATTCAAGCTTGTTTTACAGAGTGATTATTACTTCTGAGTTGCCAGCTGGAAACATAAATTTGTACATAGTCATATTTTAACAATTTAAAATAAAATTTTCCAAAAAAGCTTTTTCACAACTCTGTAAAATATTGATGTTTTTGGATTATAGGCCAAGAAGTAAAATTTTAAAAGTAATTCAATTTTTAAACATTAATAAGTTTTTGTTTTCATTAAAAAAATGTTTTGTAACTCTATAATAAATCAAATCTGTGTATGATTTCTTTCAAATACACTCTTAGGTTTTTCTCACGATTCCTCTGTACTTTTGAAACTGATGTTGATGAAGAATGTCCATGTTTTTACAAACATCTGAATTCAGTCAGCCTTGTTCCAGTTATTTTAGTTAAATATGACTTTATTACTCACTGACAGTTGTTTTTTTATGACTGACATTGTTAATTAAAAAATTAACTTGGGATAAAAATCAATAGAATCAAATAAATACATTAAAAAAATTTGTAAAACAATGTGGATCTAAAATTGCCCTGCATAACCTAAATCTAACTAATCCAACAATAGACAATAACCACATATAGTTTAGCCTAGGTTGTTAATAATTTACTCACTTCATATTACATTTTTATAGGTTAACTAATTTATTTAGCATATTTGTTAAATTAACAGAAGAAGTGACAATAACCTTCTTGTGCTTTTCACCTTAAGAATTATAATTTTGATTAAATTTAAAAAAAGAAACAATTTACTATAAGGCCTATATTGTTAAATAAAAAAAAAATATGGTGATTCAATTACTAATTCATTTTAAACACTTTTTGACCAATGTTAAAGTTTAAAATATTAAATTTTTATTCATCAACCAGAAGAAAACCTCCCACCAGTAAATACACTGAATATAATTAAATGTTTGCAAAGTACATATTAGTATTATAACTGCAGCTTATACACTAGAACTATTAAGATATACTACTATTAATTACAATTACCTACCTTAAATATAAAAAGGCCACAGCAACAGTTGGACACATTTAGTTTGTCACCCGAAAATAACTCAAATTATGCTAAAATCTTACAATTCTGCCAGTTAACACCGCAAGGTACCCAAATAATAAGATTTTAATAAAATTTTCAAAAGTTTTTTTATAAGGAATCACCTTTAAATTGGAAAATTTCCTACCACACAGAATTCACTTCATCTCAACCTCAAAACAATTATGAAAAATGTTTTAAAGAAATTTAACCAAGTAAAGGCTTTCTAGATCTGTTGTACTACATCCAACTCAGAGATAACAAATGATAGACATCCATTTGTATCTAACATACAATATATATAATGTTAAATCATAAGAAAAAATATTTGTTGTTGTTTCTATCTATACACTATGCAAATAAATTTCATAATTAATTTTTCCAACACTAAATTAAAACTACCTAAATTTTCACCATATTTTTTCATATACTTTATAAAAATTCTAGTTATACATAACTAGAAAAAAGTTCAGAAATTAATATATACTTGTGCAGAAATTAATAATATATAATATATTTCTATATTTTTTAATTATTATGAAATATGTATGGTTATTTGGTTGAAAAAACTTTATACACTACTGTTTGAATTTATTTTATAATACCATAACATCTATGTAATCTAGGGCATATTGTAAAATACTAATTATATTATTACAACTTATAAATTTTAAAAAATACACTCATATTTCTTAAATAAATGCAGTACCGATGGCATACGTGAATTTCGATTGGTCGATTCCTTGGTCAGTTTTCCAAGTTTAAGAGGGAAACAGAAAGTCTTTAGAGCAAATAATGAAATAAGGTGGTTAGATGTTAACAATAAACAGTTATTAATACGTTATTTTTACACTGTCTTACAGGTAATTATATTACTGTACAGATTATACAAATAGTATGATGCTGTATTTTGAGATAATTATTTTTTTGTTAATAAACATGGTTTTCAATAGAATTTACACATAAGTATAAACCTAACCTACACACATATAAAATGCAAATTTGGTGGCATCAAATTTGGTAGCATTTTATATTATAAAATAATCATTTTATCACAAGTTATTATTATGTTCATAATAATTCAGTGGTTTTATTATTAATTACATATAAATTAATATTTTATTTTGTACACATTTGTTTTTAAACACTGTACCATACTCAATGACGCACAGTACAATACTGTCTTTTGTTTACCTGATGATTTAGTTTGATCTAGTGCTCATAGATTGCGCTTCCTGTTTAAATTTAATCATTTGAAATACAGTGCTACAGTAGATAACTTTTAAACAGATTATAATTTTCTATTTAATGATAATTAAAAACAAAATAATGTAGTTAAAATATTTTCAAAGTGTAACTTATTTTATGTCACTGATTAAAAAATCAATTAATCAGTTCATAATCCTACTTTTGAGAGTAATACTGTCTAAGTGTAATTATATATATATATATATATATATATATATATATATATATATATATATATATATTGGAAGAGTGTGAAGTAATAGTAGAAATTGAAAAATAATTATTAAATAAAATAAAAATTATTAAAAAATAATTATGTAAGCAGTATTATTTTTGAAATAACTAAATTGTTTCTTTTATTAGCGTAAAAATAGTTTTTTAATTAAAAAACCAATAAATGCATTGAAAAAAATGAATTGGCAAAATTAACATTAAAAATGTTGCTCAATAACGCTGTGATATAGTATGATGTTACACTAATTATAAATCAAATAACCATAATTCCAATCACAAGGCCTGTCTTCGAAAATTGCAAAGACTTTTGATGCATTTTAGCAAACAATATTTTGCCAAACGTTTCTGATAGAGAGGGTATATAAAACTCGAGTGCGGTGAGAAATACAATATTTCCCTCTAACCAAAGCAATGTGGTTGCACACACTTACGTTAGATGCAATGTGATGGGCACAGTTTACCACCTCGAGATCTAGCTAATGTTTGAGATTGACAAGTTCTCTAGCCGAAATGGCAGCCATTTTTTTTCGGCATTTTCGCCAATCGGCAAATAGACCAAGACCCAATTCGACTATGGTATCAACTCTGGTAGATGAAAATTGCTACTACACCACAGATAGAATATTCATGTCTTCAAATTATGGAATGTTTATGTAATCATCGTTAATCTAAAATAATGGTGATAATATGGTTTTACAATAAAAAAATAAAGATGACAAGTTTTATTGTGACTGTCAATTTATTCTTTATTTGACGTTTTTTTTTGCATTTGTTTTATATGCTACTTTTTAAGTGGCCTATTTTTCGTACAGCGTCTTGTTTTGTAAACATGAAATACTACACACATATAGTGCAAATTTATTTCAAAAGAATTTCGGATCATTAGACACATTTCTTTTCTAATTATTTTATTGGGATTTAGGATCTATAGTTTTAAATTTTACATTTTATTTCATTATTTACGTTACATTTTGTTGTTATTTTAAGGCGAAAGAACAATGAGAATATTATCGCCTCTCTTAATGTAAGTGTGAGTGTAAAGTGTTGAAAGTCGTGTGTTAGACTCGGATACCGTGAGGGACGTCTAAATCCTCTCAATAGTCTGAGAGGATTTAAATCCTTTCAATTGCTAGTCTGCACCCCTGCGTGGTATTTTACATTATATTCAATTTCATAACCAGAAGTTATTCTATGATATTGGAGATTTGTTTTGGCAGTTCTAGGAATGCTCATGTTAGAGTAGTTGGCAAAACTGACAATACATCGTACGCTGTAGAGTATGCAAAGTTGATTAATTTATCAATTTTTATGCCTATTAATAATAATAATAATAATATTGCAGTATTAGTAATGTTTAATATTTTAATTAATTTTCGACGGCACAGTTTCGCAAAGTCATACCTATAGCAAAACATACGTAGTGTATATTATTAATGTAATTTAGGAAACATATTAAAATATAAAAAGCCGTTATACTATTTTCGGTAATGTAAAGCTAGGTAGCTTGCTTCAGTTTGTAAATGGACGCCGTTATCATAAATGTCGAAAAAAAATTTTGTTGTAGTTATTACTTATTAAGTTTTAAATAATTCCACGTAATCATGGAGGTTAATGAAGACGAAAAGTAAGTAAAATAAATAATGGGTCTATGTATTATAAATCATAGGTAAGCCTAGCCTAGCCTGTTCCCTTTTTCAGTCCTGAGGTTCCTCATATCATTTAATAACAATTTACGATTACTGATTTGTCGCTTATGTAAGAAAAGGATTGTAACACACTTTCTATGCAATTTTTGTGGTGTTAATCTCTAACTTTTCATTTAAATATTTCAATTTAAAAAAATATGCCTAAATCAATACAACAAAAATTTATTATAAGTGCAAGGGGTATTATTGATTATAGTACTCACTACATTTTAGAACCTACTATAATCACTACATAGTCTGTAGCTTTTAACACTGGTTTTAAATTTTTGTGTAGCATTGAAAATTTACTGTTATAGATTTTTTTTTTTAAATTCAGAAAAACATCTCAAATAGACTAAAATGTGTAGGCTATTGAACATTCACTGTAGGGTTGGTGTGTTTATGGTAATTAAAGCAGCGATAATCTGTTGTATATCCAAATTTTTGCACCTCAATTTCGTAGGTCTTAGACTAGATTTACTACCATAAGCTTTTCCTATGTTATGTCAATCCCTCTGCCTTACTAGTCTGATATAAAGTAGGCGATAGCATTTAAGCAATAAAAAAAAAATAATCTAGCGTATTCATTAGGTTCTACAACCCGACTATGGACATATAATTAGTTTTTTCTAAGCTAATAACACTTTAGTAAGCAGATCATTTTTCTTTCTGAAATATCCTACTTATCTGCCTAACTTGTAATTGGGTTTCATAAATAAATGCACTATAGTATCCCTAAGTTATCAATCGTCTGCATTAGTCCAAGTGTGCACAATAGTCAGATGTTAAAAACAAAAAAAAAAAAACTAAGTTATCAAAGTAGTATATTTTTAGATTTTAGAAAATCAGCAAAAATTTCGTAGCTGTTAGAAATATCTGTACTATAAAACTGATTTAGCGTAATTAACAGTAACATTATTGTTAATTTCTCATTAAAGTTCTAGTTTTTTTCTGATAAAAATGATAAAAACATTTTTTTTAAATCTAAGGAGTAGCAATTTTTGAAAACTTTTAATCCTATGCTATTAAGTAGACACAGTAAAATTTGATTAATTTGTATGAAATAGTACCTAATAAGGATTAGGTAGCATAATTTATTTAGAATGCTAAATATTTATATTCGTTATTTAGAGTGCTAATTTATTTAAATTAAAAAAATTTTAATGTTTCTTTTAACATACTTATGTAAAAGTATTGTTTTTCTGAAATCATTATAGTGAAATTAACATCATAGCGAATAAATCAACAAATAAAACCACAAGGCTTTACATTGAAATGCATAAAAAGGAGAATATCAGTTATTATACGCTATGTTTCAGAAGTTTTGAATATTCCAATTTATTAATTCCAATAACTTTTTTTTTAATGTTCTTACATGCACATCCCATTTGTTAGAGTCATATGTTTTCCCAGGATGTTTGCTGGTTGTAACTCTTTAAATTTTTACCCTTTATTTAAATGTTTACATTTATATTGAACAGAGTCTTTATAATTTCCAAAAGTAATATAAACTGATTTGTTTATGTTTAGAAACAGATTATTTTGAAATAACCAGATAAAAATAATTATTACTAAATATTGCCCTTGCTAGTTCAGGCCATGTTTTTGCTTTCATACATATATCTGTCTCTGCAGCATAGGCTACTAAATCATCCTGCAACACCAACAGGTCATTGATATATAAAATAAACAGTAATGGTCCTAATATCGATTCTTGGGGCACTCCATCACTTGTTTTTACAGGTAAACTTTTAATCCAGTTCCTTGTGTCCTATCGTGTAAATAACTTCCTATCAAGGATAAGCATACATCTCTTATTCCCATATTCTGAAATTTGGTTATGATAATATCATGGCTGACTGTACCATATGTCTTGATTTTGGAGTAATTCAAAAAAGCTACAACAGTTGGGATACTGAGACTTAGATTTTCATAAATAGATTTGCTCAGTAGGGCTATAGCATCAAACTTCCTTTTTCCTTTAGGAAGTCAAATTGCACTCAGTATGTTATATTTCTTTGTAAACAACCTAGCAAAAATATTTTTTTAAAAAAGTCTAGGCCATATTAGAAATTTGTGTGATCGGTTGATTGTTCACTGTATTTTTTGAGCCATTCTTATAGTCTGGACAGATGTCAGCTTTCTTAAATTGATGCAGACATATACCTTGTATCATAGCATTATTAATAATGTGAGTCAAAGCAGGAGTTATGTACAGAGCAGCTAGCTTCAATGTATAGGCATGGATATCACACACTCTCCAGATTTGTTTTTGAGTTCATTGGTAGACTTCTGACTCATTAGTTTGCGTAAAAAATAAAGTATGCAGATTAACTGATACCTGGAATTTCAAGACACTTTTGTTCAGCCTGTATACAAAATGTACTAAAAAATTCGTTAAAATAACTAGCCTTTATCCAGTCATTGCTGTTTAATTCATTATTAATCAAGATATCATTTATTTTTCAACTTTTTGTATTATGATCCAAATTTACTATGGACATATTGCCACATTTTTTGTAGAATCTGTGTTTTGTAGTTGTCTATTTGTGTTGTTTTGTAGGTGTTCTTCATGCCTACTTTAGGAGTCCTAAGTAATGATTTAAGTCATTTTTTTGTGTAATTTAAATACTGCTATTTTTTTACTGTCACCTTAATTATTCTTTTTGGCTTCATAAGTTTCTTTTTGTTATTAACTGAATTTATAAGAGCAAGAGGCTCTTGGATAAAGAGAGATTTCAGAGATATCTCCAGATCTTTTGTGGTTTTTTAATTTTTGGCTTAGTTTTTAAGTAAATTTTTATTGATAGTCTAAATTTTATTTATTAATTCTAATGCTTTTTGATTATTTTGAGTGTTGGTCACTTGTTGCCATTGTTTAACAGTGTATAGCACAAAAAATCTTTCTTTTTTTTTTTTTCAAATGTTTTTAAGTTTACATTTAATATTGTTTCCATATATCGAAATTAAAACACGGTAGTGATCAGTGATTGAGTCGATTAATTTGCCAGCATCCGCAATGAATAATCCTTTCATTAAGATATGATCAATAAAAGTTCCATTATCACTTGTTAATAGTATATTTTGTACAAAGAAAATATATGTATACTACTTTTTTTTTTTGTTTAACGTCCGACTATTGTGCACACTTGGGCTAATGCAGACGATGGGATGATTTATAGCGTATGAAAATGCCAAGCCCTGGCCGGGAATCGAACCCGGTGTATACTACTTACCATTTAGTTTTAATTTATAACAATTAAAATTTTGATATAAATACTATCATGTAAAATAGTTTCATTCAAAAATAAACCTTGTATATTTTTCCTCGTATTTTATTGTCGCCCACATTTTTTCTCTATATCAGCTAATATCCTGCATGCAATATGTCCGTGGGGTTGATAGACCTGTTAATATCAATTTCTGTGAATGTATCCAAACAGCTTCTATAATGAATTTAAGGTTAAATGTAACTTAATTTTTCAAATATTTTGTATTGCATAAAAGTTAATCTTGTTTTAATAATTTTTTGCAGTCTAGCTGTAGAAGCTCTAGGCCAACTGGGAAACTGTTGCAGGACGTGGACGTGCGAGTTTTGTGATGTGCTGTTCTTTTCCGAATCTGAATACAATGATCATCTACAAAGTCATGGGGAAAAAGAAAACGTCGAATACCAATGCGGTAAATGCAGTGAAACGTTTAAAATAAAAATTGCGTTGGATGCCCACGAGCTATCCCATTTAACAGCAGAGAAGTTGGAATATCAATGTGATATTTGTTTTATGTGGTTTCAAAGATTGTCCAGCCTGAGAAATCACGAGAAAGTACATTTGCCGAACTCCTTTAAAGATTCAATCAATAAGAATAAACAGAAAAAAACGACTAAACGAGGTAGAAAAAATAAGAAGAACACAAACAAGGAACCTCCGTCACCTGCGTTTGAACTGATAGCAAGTTCAGCTTACTCTTCGAAAGATAATTCGGAAGAAGATACAAATGATAATGAAAATTATTTCGATTCAGAAGAAAATAGACCCAAAGACGAAAATGATTTAAGTACGACACACAACGGCACAACTGATACTCAGTTGGTCGTAGACGATTCTAAACCTCACACTTGTTTGTTTTGTGCTAAAAAATTTGCAAGAGAAAAGGCACTCCTTTCACACATGAGACTGCACGATGATAATTTCGAGGCGGTTTTTTTAACTTGTACAAAATGCGAAACATCTTTCGATGACCTTCCAGCTCTTCAGAATCATGTTGCTACGTGTGTGACAATTAAAACTGAACCGGCTCAAGTAGATAGTGATGGCAGTGAAGATTATTTCAATCCCTTTGTTGATAAGCCGGCCACGAAGAAGTATTTGAACATCCCTCTGGCTAAAAAACTTAAAAGGGATTTTGCCAATGATTATGATCGATCTACACTATTTAGAGTGTCACAGGGCAAGTACGCCTGTGACCAGTGCACCAAGAGTTTCAAAACTCGCCAAAAGCTATTCAGGTAAATTACATACAGCACGTAAGTTAAACTTGTATATGTTATATACTGCAAAATTAATAATTTTACAAAGAGCAAGTTTAAAAGTAAAGAAGCTTATTTTTGGAGTGTATCCGTCATAAAATTTCTAATGTTAATGCAACAGTTTTATACAATTTTTTTCTTTGAAAATTTAGTTTAACATGTTACTCTCTTTATTACTATTCAAAAAACACATGAAACATGTTCAGGACAGTGTAGTTTAAAAACATACAAATATCTCAGTTATTTAAAAAAAAAAACCAAATATAATTATATAATTTTTCTTTAATTTGTTGCAATCACCTTATCTGCACATAAAAACACACTATGATTTATAATATTAATACAAGAGTAATGGTTAAAAAAAATATTTAAATCAATTGATTAGGCTCCTATTTATGCCTACAATATGATATATATGTTTTCCAGGTTTTTACTATATTTCAATAATACATTATTATTATTATTATGTTTCAAAAAACACATGAAACATGTTTAGGACAGTGTAGTTTAAAAACATACAAACATCTCAGTTTCTTCAAAAAAAAATATATAATTACATAATTTTTCTTTAATTTGTTGGAATCACCTTATCTGCACATAAAAACACACTATGATTTATTAATACAAGAGTAATGGTTAAGTATTTAAATCAGTTGATCATGCTCCTTATAATATGACATATATCTTTTCCAGGTCCGTTAAGAATTCAAATTTGTGATGTATCAAACCTAATCTTCAACTTATTTCAAATATTTACCTGTAATCATTGTCCAAATATACTTTTACAATAACAAGAGTCCTGTTTTAGACTCCAAAAATAATTTTTGCATTTTTAACAAGCATGACAAATTTTTTGATGTTAACGAAAACAGATTTTATTTTATTTTGTTTAGTGCCTTCACAGAGTTTTAAAAGTAAGTCATAGGGGAAAATCACCGTGTCCAGTGCTCGTTGAAAAGTTTCGGTTTTTTTCAGGCTGACTTATTTACTTCCACTACACTGTGTGTTTGACTGAGTGAGTAATATATAATTCATTGTGACAGTCAGAGAGGAAGAAAGAAAACTGTGACAATATTTGTATAGTATATCTAACTCTTTAAAACAATTTAATTATCTTATATTATTTTATGGAAGTTTATTTACGAAATCAGTAAACACTGGAACTGATCCAAACTTTAAAGTATAACAATTATTTTTAAATGCACTTTATATTTAGGGATCTAATTTTCACAAATGTTGATGCATACGTCTACCTTGGGTATAAAAAGATCTTTGTATCTTTTACAAAGAAACAAGATACAAAGATACGGATCTGTACAGTAGTGTTGCAATATGAAGGTGTTACTGCATTGTAATTTTTATCAGAATATAAATATAATACCAAGTAGATTTTTTTTAAAAAAACCTTTTCTGCATAAATTATATGCCACAAATTCTTTTATTTCATTCCAGAAATTTATTTAATAACCTTATTCAATTTCCTATAATTGCATTGTTTGATTTTCGTGTGCTGAACATCATGCTTTTTGAGTAATGGAATTTTTGATTTCTGAACAGCCGCAGGTACAGATTTAATTTCCTACAATCGAGGGTCTACTAAAATTTGATACAAGTATAATTGTTCCAAACCAGATTTGTTATAATTGTATTTTAACACAGTGTTTTTATTTTTGTAGGCATGTTTGGATTCATCGCGCTAAAGCACACAAGTGTGAGAAATGTGGATCATCATTCTATACAGCGGGGAAGTTGGAGGACCACACGAATTTGTTCCATTCGGCAAACGCTCCGTTTGTGTGTGGTGAATGTGGGAAGGGCTACAGTTCTCAGAAAAGTTTAACGGATCATAAACACTACCATTTAATGAAAGCTAAAGAGATGAGTTGTCCTTACTGCATGAAAGTATTCAGCAGTCGCCAAGGATTTATAATTCATCAACGCATACACACTGGTGAACGACCATATATATGTGAGTATTGTACAAAACCTTTCAGAGATGGCGCTACTTTACGTAAACACGAGCTTATCCATACTGGTGAGCGTCCTTTCAAATGTCCTATTTGTAAGAGTGCTTTTAATCAAAAAGTGGTCCTTCGAGAGCATATTCGTGGTGTTCATGTAGGGAAAGCGAAACATAATATTTGTGAGGTATGTAAAGAGCTAAAAACAGATTCCGAGAGTCTTAGTGAGCACTTAGTAAAACACAGTGATGAAATTCGTGGTCCAGTTATTCCTCGTAAGAGAAATCCATTTATAATTAGATGGGCGGATCAAGACACAGTGGTGAAAAAGAAACCACCGGTCGTTGTCAGCAAAAAGGTTTTACTTAAAAAAGGAAGGCCTAAATTGTTGTCTACCAAATCCATATCTACATCGGAACGGCTGAATAAGAGGAAGTCACCTACGCTAAAGAAGAAGAAAAATGTTTCAATTAAACGGCAGAGAAATTCAAATGTAGTAAAACATCTGCCAGCTCCTGTTAGAAAATCCACGAGAGAAAAGAAAAGTGTTCAAGGGTTCTCCAACTACATACAAGAAGATTTGGACTTGCTTCTAGAACTCTCCAAGGAAGAAGAAGTGAAGACAACGAAAAGGAAGAGCGTTTCAAATAGTGAAGATGAGAATTTTACTCCCAAAACTGTTGCTGGTAGGAAGAAAAGATCCGGCGTAACAGTCACACCAAAAGTTTCCACAGACAAACCAGCCCCTGTTACAAAAAGAAAACGAAAGCCAGGTGACAAGACTAAAGATGTAGAATCTACTTTGTCAAACTATAATGGTGTCGTTGATTCGAATATAGAAGTTAAAAGCACAATAATAGTCGGAGCAAGAAATAATGAGGTTGAATATCCGCCCGTTTTAAATTTCACTGAAGTTTGTGCGATGTGTAATGAAAAGTTTACTTCAAGAGAAGATCTTCTGGTCCATGTCACTGTGCATATTTAATCTAACGACAAAACAGCATCGTTTTTGTCTTATAAAAGCATATGATTTTTTTTCATTCGATTTGTTTGAAACATAAATAGTTTTCTGAACATTTTAGTGGAGTGCCAAATGTAAATAAAAACTGATTGCTGATAATTAGTAAAAAAAAAACTTACTAATAGAAAAAGCAAATAGAAAAAGATTTAGATTATAATAATATTGTAAATTATCTACACCTTATGTTCTCATAACAAACACTCTTGTTTTTTTTTTTTAAATAATATTTGTCAGTTTAGTTGTGGACAGCCTTGGAGCGTAAATATTTATAAAGTTCTGTATATTATGTGCGAGTGTTAAAAAGTTATTATTGAAGCTAACGTTTAATTAATTGTTAGGATTTTCAGTGTTATTTAACGACTAAACATTAATTATTGTAATTAAATAATTCTTTTACAACATATTCGATTATGTTTTATATATACTATTTTTTAAACACGTTTTCTTTTAATGTGTCGTATCGATTACAGATTGTCAGATCATTAAAACACCAATTACATTGTGTAAATCTCTATAATTAAAAAGAATTTTAATTAGGTTAAAGTACTGCTATAACTTTTTGAATAGCAGTTGTAGTAACAAGTGGCCAGGTGAAATGAAAGAAATTAATTTTTTTTGAAAAACATTTGGTTTCGAATCATAATATTAAATAAATAGGGACTTATGAAATGAATGGATTTGTGTATTACTTATTGATGTACAAAGATAAAAGATACCTTTAGTCTGTCGTCTTACAAGTTTATATATACATATGCATAGATCTGCTGTTACGTTTCAACCTAAAGTCCTAATTTGTCAGTATATGCTTCACATTCATAAATAGAAACAATGGGGTAAGGCTAAATTTAAGTACTAAAAATACAATAGATTAATCTCGATATGATACAGAACTTGGGAACAGTCAGATTGTCTCAAATTTCAGAATATGGATGACAAAAAAATAGTTAACTTCTTCTTCTTCCAATGGCTCCTTTTGGTTCACACCATTTTGGATCTTGCCTCCCAATACAACTTGGGAGGTGTTTGCCAGCGCTGTTGATCATTTAGCACTACCCAGGAGACACGTACAGGTTAAAGTATGCTGCGGACGCGATCAACCTTGTCCCCAAAATTAGTTAACTGTAAATACAAAGTTTGTTTGGAAAGTAAAGAACGTTTTTTCTCTAGACACTTTATTAATGTAATGAAACAAAACTTATTTTACAGCACATTTGATACCTTAGCTATTTTTCTATTGTAGTTACTGTTCAAATTTAAAAATCTGTTAATCTGTGATTTAATTAAAATCTGTTTACCAGCTTTTCTATGCCTTCTGTATACTCAGTAGCTGCCAAGTTGTTAAAACAATCACTGATGCTTTCTTTCAGTTCGTTACCATTTCCATAGTGGTTTCCCCCCCCCCCAAAAAATTCTCCAATTTAAGAAAAAGAGGTACTTGGGGCCATTCACACTTGGGATGGTATTCTTGAGACAGTATTCTTCACACTTAAAGCCAAATCACACTTATAGAGCGGCTCCTCTAGGCATGCAGTTGATAAGATCCCTTTTCGATCCAAAAACTAGCTCCTGGGGCTAAGAATTTGTTTGAATTTTCTCGTTTTGATGGGTATTGGGAATACCATACCATAAACCTCATTTATCTGTCTGTAAATTTCGATAGGGTGGACTTTTTTCACATTCAAAAAGCATATCACACCACAGATCTCACACTTGGCAGGATCATTAATTTTGTCACATTCTTTAAAGCAGCACAAATAAACAGTAAATGAGTGTAGTGGCATGCTGTTGGTCAGACTGGTGCAAAAGAATAGGAATATCGACATGAAGGCGGCAGCGGTGGGGGAACTAAGTGGCTCATCAAACCAAAACGTTCTTTACTTTCTGAACGCCTTCGTATAATGAAAAAGACAACAATGAAAAAAGCAATATAATGTTTCTGAGTATTTTTAACCCTTAACTACTACAAGCGGTCTGACAGACCGCAAGGGAAATTCAAAATCCCATAATACCCATACTGCACAACCTGGTGCCTGCTCCTTCCAGTACCTTCCAGACACTGTTCTCACTTATCAGTAGTATATGTGTCGCCGTCTAGTTGAGTGACCTTTGTGAGTTATTAATAGATCGCGGTCTGTTAGACGTATTGTAGTACTAAGGCTATCTTAGCAGCGGTCTACCTGACGTGTTGTAGTAGTTATGTGATAGTTTTTTTTAATATAAATCATTATTTATTTCTTTATTTTTAATAATATAAATCATTACTTATTCTTTTATTATAATTATTTAATATTACTTAGTATATTTGAACTGTCACAATGGACTTTGACGCTAGCACATCAACTTCTCAGGAATTAAGGAGGAGCAATAAGCAAACTACTGAACGAATACAAGACCCATTTAGATATTCTAGTCAGTTTGAAGATCTAGTTTTTGATGCCTTGGAAGAAGAATTAGATGACAGTGACCAAGACCCCGATTATACAGAAGTGAGTATCATGCTACAGATTCAGAGCAAAGTGATACTAAAAATGAACCTGTTAGAGACAGTGAAACTCGCAGGAATGAACTGATTTCGATCAATATTGATATTCAAAATAATATGAGGAATATAGAGGAAAATGCTGCACTAAATAATATATCTGATACTGAAAAAGAGGAAGGCAACAGGAATGATATATTTACAAATAATGTGAACTGCCAACCGGGCAACAATATTTACTACTTGTATTGTACAAATCCTATAGGGATACTGCAGATATCACTAGACTAGACTTTATGAAAAATCTGGCGAAGTCATTAGTGATTCCATTATTACAACGGAGATTGGATAGATTTCACCATATCACGGAAGAAACAGAGCTTGCTATCAAGCGTCAGAATCCACCTGCAGTAATTCAATTGGATGTTTTCGAAGTCAGGAAGACGTGCTGCACCTGTCCACCCCGCCTCAAAAGAAAAACTCAGTATCCCTGTTGTGTTTGTGGAAAACCAATATGTTTACAGTGTGCCAAAAAAAAATCTGTATTCAGTGCAAAAGTGATCATGACAACTAACAGCTGCTGATGCTCAGGTTTGCACTCTTGTAATTTTTCATATCGAACTTTCAATTTGTTTACAATTTTAGTAGTTTTGTTTACTTTCATATTACATTTTTATTCAAATAATTTATCAATATTTCATGCTTTTTATTATTTACATATTTATCATTACAAATAAATATTAATAAAGTGTAAATAAAAATATTATGTCTTGGGAATCCTATTTTTTTCTATTTCACAAAAAAGTTTCAAATTTTGAAAAAGGAAAAATAAGGTTATGGTATGCATTAAATAAAGTAATGTTGTTTATTTACGTTCTGTATACTATCAACTATTAAAAAAATACAATTTCAAAGAAAAAATAACTTTTTATATGTTTAGAGACATTTTTAGAAACAGTGTGCAATTTTGAAACAATTTTTCAAAAATTATAAATAAATATAAGTAATGAAAAAAACCACATTTCTACATATTTTGTTAATTTATTAGATATATAAAAGGTTAAAAATTGGTTCGAAACATTTAAATTTAAATTGATTTTTTTTTCAAATTTTTAAAAAAAAGCGGTCTGTGAGACCTCATGTAGTAGTTGCGTGCATAATTCACTTTGTAGTAACAGAGGGTTAATCTCATATTGTGGTACTGCAATAATTTACAAAAAAATGTAGGTGTCTTTGTTTTGACAAAAAATAATTAAATTTTTTTTATACTGTTTATTTTTCTTTAGTCCGATTTGTTTAGTCAATTTGTAAACAGACAAAACCCGCTTATTGCTTCAACGTTCAGCTAATAATGATTTAGTTATTTTATACATTGTATCCTTTTTTTTAAAGCAATTTCATAACTAGCTCACTGGGCTTTCCTAATTTTTTTCTAAATGCTTTTTACAGAAATTTTTAGCTATTTTGTAAGTTGAGTCTGTCAATAAGCTGTTAATAATTTGGCAGTCATGTGGATCTTTGTATGTTATTAAATAAGGAATAATATTAAATAAAATTTTTATTACCAAAGGGAGGACGTAGAACTAGTATTTAAGTATTTTATTAGTTGTGAAATTTTTGTCTGTCATTGGGTTTCTTCTTTCATCTGTATTTGATTTTTCTATCCGAGACTGCCCCGCCCCTTTGTTAAAAACCTTTTAGTAACACTACAATTAGATATCGCAAGCTCAGTTTCCTGGACCTATTACATTTTCATTAAATGTAAAAACTAAGTCGTCTTTTCCTCATGCTATAACAGATACAGGTTTTTATTAGAAATATTTTGATTTCTAAAGTTTTGAGGATATTCATATTTTGTGACATTCATAACATATGATTTTTGTTATTATGTAATTAATTTTAAAGTGGTCCAGCTTTAGTTTTTTATTACTAAACAAAAATAGTGTAAGAGTTACGGAGGCCCTTGTAATAAAATTCCTAGTGTGAGACTAAACTGTACAGCGATTTCTCCCTGTACAGAACAACACCAAGAAGACATGAAATGTAAACGAAAGATGAATGTTTAGAGCACAGCTACTTGTATATTTTTACTGTCAAGCCTAAATTTTATAGTCCTTCAATATTTCAAGATTGCCAAATTTAATGTTAGAACTGCCAATTTGGAGTCTCTTGCCAGTGGATACGGTTAGAATGTTTTTAGATTTTTGTGTCCAATTAATTACTCCAACATGAGTTAAGCGATGATAATCTGGCCGCTTAGTATTTATCGAACACACAGTCGATAATTAATGAAACCGAGTAATATCAAGGAAAATTAGAGCGCTATTAGTGTCCCAAAATTCTTTTATTTAGTGACATAAATTTCGCATTGAAGTATCTTTAGACATGGTGTTCTTTTTCTTGATATTTGGTTGCTTGTTTCAAACTACAAAAAAATATAATCAAGTTGAAAATACAGCGAGCATAATAAATGCATCAAAAGAAATGAGATCACAATGATTGTATTTACATAAATTGTATAAAGAAAGTGTGTACTTGGCGTACAAATGTAATCACTAAATTAATTAGATTACAATTTATTGTAAATTTTAAACAATTCTAAATAAGATTGTCATTGCTATTTGTAAGGCAGTTAGTTTGTATAAGTTGTAACAAGTAAGTTCACGCTAACGTTAAGTTTAGTTTAAGTGTTAGGTCTTTTAATGAAAATTTTGATTATGTAATTAAACACAATTTTTGAATGATAACCATCAAATATCGTCTACATGTTCAGTCCTCTAAATTTAAAATACATTCAGTTGTATTTGTTTTAAATGGTAGTTTTTTGAAATTTTAATAAGTGACGCACGCATGCAGACACCAGAAAATTTGCTTGTTTATGCTCATCGCATTTTGGTCATAGCTGAATATTCATAATGAAGTCAGTGTACTGAATTTGAAATAGAAATTCATAGTTCCAAACTAAACTGGAAAAAAGAAATTCATGAGGCAAACATATCATTTAACCCCTCACATAAAGAAAGAAAACACCCATAGCCAATTTTCATTCGCAGTCTATATTAGATTAAAGATATTCAAAATAATATTATAACTATCATTTAGGCTTAAGTAATTTTATATTTACATTTTGTAAAAGCAATTAATAACAGCAATTAATATCCACTATGCCGCCTCGGTGGTCTAGTGGATAGAATACTAGGCTTTCACTCCGAGGACCCGGGTTCGATTCACGGTGAGGGCTTGGCATTTTCATTCGCTATAAATCATCCCAACGTCTGCATTAGCCCAAGTGTGCACAATAGTCAAACGTTAAACACCAATAAAAAAAAAAAAAAAAAAAAAATTAGGCTTAAGATACTACCACATAAAACATAGATAAAAGAATGAACTCAATGAATGATCAATCTATAAGAAAAAAATAAAGAAGAACCAGTAGTTTGAGGAATAAGAACAAAAAATAAAATAAAAGAAGGGAAAACAACAATAAGGAAGCCATTATTAGGAATGTTAATTATCCCAGTTTTTGAAGAGAAAAGTTTAATATTTAAAAAAAGAAATAAGTATCAATCAAGAAATAATTAATACATCAATAAAACAAATTGACACCAACTTGAACTATACTGCAGAATATATTATTCAACAAAATTCAATTTACACAAAACAAGAAAATAATATATCTGGTACACAATTGTAAGATCTAAGGCTTGGTGAGTGATATTCTTTTTATACTAACTTCAGAATTCCATCTGAGGCTTTAACCATCAAGCTTGAGAACATAATTAATGGAAAAACTTAAAATTTTTTAAAACATGTGCAGACTTTTAAAACCAGTCTGTTGAACCATAGCCTAAATTAAATTTTTTTATTTTGTTAAATCACCTACGTCTTTCACCAGCAAATCATCCATCCAGTTCATAAGTAAAATGAAATGTTATGTAGTTTTTGTAATTTTATTGTTAGGTTCCATATGGTGTTTGTTTTTTTCGTAACGTTAAGTGTTTATAAATTTGAAAACTAGCAGAGGTATAAACTGAACATTAAACCCGAGGTTTTGTAATATAAATTAAAATAAATAAACCAATAATTTTTGTAATCGTATACATATTGTACAATTGATTTTATTTATGATTGGCGCACCAACATGCCGCAGTTGATTTAATTATTTATAATAATAATGATCGCAAAAATAAGGGACGTATATGTGTTAGAGTTTACAATTTTCTTATAAATAATTAATTAGTTATCAAAAAATCGAGTCAGTGGTGGTTTAATAATACAGATTGTGAACATATTAGATATGTATAGCTTATAGATTTAATAGAATGTCATTTATTGTAGAATAACTTCACACAGTTTGTTGTGTGTATTATTTACAGTTTTCTAGAAGTCAAGGTACTTCTGTTGTAAAAAATGTTTTGTAATTGTAAGTTGTAAAAATTCATTCCTACAGTGCACTGTTTCTGTACAATTTAGATTTAACGGCACCACCATTCAATGGTTCACTTTGTTACCATTTACCTGGAATACAGTGGTTTCTTGTTTGTGTTGGGTGTTTTTTCTAAGGAGTATTGTACACAATTTTTTCAGAAGGTAAATAATGTTTGTTAACCTAAAACTTTGTAATTATAGAAATAAATGTTCTATTCACTGGAACAAAACTAAAATTTATCACCCTATTTCCTATCTCTGATTTCTTTCTGTTATTTGTTCTGTTTATTATGTTTTCTCTATCGTAAAAAAAGTGTTCAATGAAGTTTCTACCGATTGGTGGATTCGAAAGAAATTAAAATCTCAGAAACATTTTCCCCTAAGACAAACAGCTGATCATTTGATATCTAAATAAAAATTAGAGAAGCAACACAGCATCAGTGAATG
Organism: Callitettix versicolor; assembly: GCA_022606455.1. Lineage (NCBI taxonomy): Eukaryota > Metazoa > Arthropoda > Insecta > Hemiptera > Cercopidae > Callitettix > Callitettix versicolor. The sequence goes on along the minus strand of CM040186.1, from coordinate 117,033,981 downwards.
TGAGGGAAAGGATACTGACGTGAAAGTACCTTACTTCACTTTGTTCTAGAATTATTTCCCGTTTTAAAGTTGTCTTTTCCTGTCTACATCAAGTTTTCTCGTAAATTGAACTCCCGAATCAATGTTTTTAAAAAAAAATTATGTGATTATTCGTACGTTGAACTAATTACAAGTAATTTTAAATTTCAATCTTTTATTCATCTTTCATATTAGCTTAATAATAAATAAAAAAAACAATTTACAAATTTTGTTGTTGGGATCTGGATTTCTCATGCTCACTAATGTGGTAAAACTTAAAAAAAACTTAAAACCAAGGACCAAATATTAGATTAGATTCAAACTAGAGGGAGGAATTTTGCGATCAACAGACCTACTGTGAAACTAAACCTCTTGATTACTAGTTTAGCAGATTGATGGCCTTAGTAAGTTCCAACAATCTACTGACTAGGTCAGTCTGCTGAAGATCCCTAGGGTCCTGGAAAAGGACCAAACACTAAAACAGGCAGTCAAAAAAAGACACATATGATCAATAATACCACAAGGCCAAGCTACACATTCGTGTTATTTATACATGAATGTCTGAATTGAAACGTAAATATATAAATATGCCATAAATGAAAAACAGAACACATGCCAAATTTTCAAAATCGATTCCCTAGCAAGTATACTCAAAAATGGATATATTACATTATCCTGGTAAATTTTTTGCTTATGCAGTTCTGCATACACACACATACCAATTTAAAATAAATTTCTGCACAGTTCTGACTGAGAAAGTATTCATATTGTACTGGTAAAGTAAAATGTAAATAATAAAAGAACTGCTCCTTTTAGACTACAAAATATATTTTACAATCAAATAAATATTTACAATAACCTATAAATGAATCTATTTCCATACATTTTTCAAGTTTTTATGTATTATTGTTTAAAATACACTTCTTCGTCTTGGTGTCTAGCCAACTGTCGTTTGATCTCAAACAAAATAACACTCAGTGCCGCTCCTGTGTTTAAACTATCCAGTTCATTTGCCAGAGGGATGTGTAGTCTAACGCCGTTACGATACCTGGACAGCAGGATTGCTTGTTTACTTAAACCTTCGGTCTCTCCACCAATTACAATAGCTATGGAAGAGAATGCTGTGAAGTTGACGCTGTGGTAAGGTACAAGAGGCAGGTAACTCGACATAGTGTCATCGTCTTTTATTTTCTCTCTGTTGTCCGCAAGCAAAACACTTGTGTTCACGTCTAAACAGTGGTTTACATTGTCCCAATCTACATCTTGTTCTAGCGGAACTCTAAAGTGTCCTCCAGAACCAGCTCGCAAAACTTTACTGTCCCAAACGTCGGCACAACCTAAACAATTTTATTTATATGCATTAGATTATTTATATAGTAAGTAACCACCTTTGCCACAAGTTAAATTATTTTACATTTTGGTTATATAGCTGCCTCTTTCAGATTGATTATGAAACAGAAGTAATATTAAAATACAAATTATAGTTGAAAATATGGCATAATCCCAGAATGGTCTTGATCAAACAATAGGCCTGTACTAGCTGAGCAGCATTTGGAGGGTTGTTATCTCTGTATGAACCAAAGTTTACTTGCATAAGATGTTAAAACTGCATATAAAAAAATTGTTTTACAAGTTTTGAATTAAATATATTCAGTAGAGTCTTGCTAAACCAGGCACGGCCAGGTCAAATTAGCGGGGAACTCGAATTACACGGAAAACAATTACAAAACGTTAAAAGTATTGAATTGAATTTATTACATTAAAAAACTTTGATTTACATGTATTATTACAAAATGTATTGGACTAAAACATAAATCAGCACGCAGAATCTCACTATGTAATAACGTGACGGAAAAAGTTTTTAATGGTTTTTGTTTACCAACTATTAACGTTTTCTTGCCACTACATGAGAAGTAAAATATTTTACCTTTTAGAAAACAGCGAATAAAAAAAAATACATTAAACGTTATGAAACATACACAAGCAGAATGCAGTCTAAAAGTCAATTCTTCTATGAATCTGAATTGATACTGAAAGATGTATAAGGGTGGTCGACCCCCTTGTTTTGTTTGAAGAGAATGTAGGTCATCGGCTGGGCATGTAAGTGACACGTAGGTGTAAAGGCCTAACACAAAAGTGGCGTGCAGGCATTGTATATTCGGTTTCGCTACAAATCTTAAATTGAAATATTGTTCTTTGAAGCTAGGTCGGTTAAGCGGGACTTATTGTAGTGCGTACAGTTCTTCATCTTTAAAAGATTAGTTGTTAAGGGGTTTTAATCCAAAACTAAATTTTTAGAAATTAAAAATTGGAACTAATATTTGTTATAGGCAATTGCCAAATTTCATTGAAATCAATCATTTAGCTCCAGCAAAGTCTACACATATCCAATAAAAAAATTGTTTTTGTCAATATGAAAAAATCGTGGCTTTGACAATTTTTGACATTAATTTCTTTATAGATCCAAAAATATCCTGAAGTATACATTTGCCTCCTTACTACAAATTGGGCTATTAACAGTCAATTTAAATCAAACATATAACACGTTAAAAATTACAATTTAATAGTTTAACAAACCTTTTACAAAAAGAACTTTGTTGATTCCGACACCAGCGGCTGTACGCAAAATCGCCCCTACATTGCCTGGATCTCGGATGTTGTCACAGATGATGGTCAAAGGAAGGCTGTTGGGGTCCTCCTTAACTGGTCCTTTTCCGGAATCTTATAGAATCCTGAAAGAAATATGATAAGCACAGTTAACACGGATAACATAATTGTGCAAAATATTGAATCAAAACTCTCATATTCAACCTATTTGAAAGAGGTTTAATTGAAGCCTTTATTCACATAAACGAAATATTGTTCAATAGCTACAATTGGGAAAACATAAAGGCCTATAACCCTCCTGGTTAATTAAAATTAGGTTTTACATGTTTATAATGTTTAATTGTGTCATATGATATTTGTTTGTATATGACATATGATACATGACAAATTTGTAAAGTCCCCAAAATTGATTTTTTTTTTTTTTTTTTTTTACTGTCAGAAACAATTTAGACATTTTGTATTGTGAGAAATTAAAGTTACGCATGACCACTGAATTAACAGATTAATCAATAAAGAAACTAATCTATGAAAACTGTTACTTTTTTTTTCGTGTTTTAACGTCCAACTATTGTGCACACTTGGGCTAATGCAGACGATGGGATGATTTATAGCGTATGAAAATGCCAAGCCCTTGCCGGGAATCGAACCCAGGTCCTCGGGGTGAAAGCCTAGTACGCTATCCACAAGGCCACCGAGGCGGCTAACTAAAACAGTGTTACAATGGTCTCAAAAACTATATGTTAATTTTTTTTCTTTTTTTTATAATAGTCACAAAATTAATTTTTACAAAGATAGTAGGCTTATATTGTTATAAACAAAGTGATAAAGACTATGTTCTCACCAAAGAGTCCTGGTGCAGTTTGCAAAGTCGACCACAGCTGCATCACTTTGTACGTTACTTTATAGAGCTTTACAACTCCGGAAGGCATTGACAAGGATTCAACGTCTTCTTTGCGACTGAAGAACATTTCTTGTGGAATGAGTCCAGCTAATATTGCATCTTGATTTAATCTTTTCCCTTCAAGCAACATTAAACCAAACTTTTCCCTCGTCTTACGAGACTTTACTTTTATCATTAGTTGACTGTTAACAGAGTGAATAAAGAAACATTAAGGTAACTGAAATTATATTCAGCATTTTGACGCTGTGCCAAAAAAGCACAAAAATTAAAAAATAAAACCAAACTTATAAACCACCTGACCTACCACGTTTACTTCAGTAGAATTTAGTTATAAATAACACTTTTTTTAAATCTCTACTGTTACTGCATATAGTGAAATTTATTCCTCTAAAGATAGTAGTTTATTTTATGCATTCCACAGTGCTCCTTGTAGCCCATATTAAATTAAAAGTATACAATTTTTTTTTAATTTTATTTTATACTAGTTTGCAGTTCAAGGATTATCTAAAAAGTATCTGACCTTTAGTTGAGAAAAGTATATTACGTACATGATGAGATCACGACCCTAATCTGCTTCAAACACTTAGCCAGGATCTCCACACACTTAGCCCACCGATCCTTCCACTTCCGAAAATATATCTAGGATTCTTTTGGAATGGCATTCATCTCCACCACCACGTTCCATTACGACAACTGTGCTTTTGTTTCCAGGTCATATCCATACACCCATAACTCCATCTCCAGTAATTACAGTGTTCAGAAACTCAGGATCGGTGTTGCTAGTCTCCAGCAGGTCCTGTGCAACATCAAGACCGAGTTCTTTCTGTTCTGCCAACAACAGCTTATGCACAAATTTTGCAGCCACTCTGCACGTATTAAAATCATCACATTAAACTGCATGTGCAGAATCTTTATTAATCCAAACCTTCTCAGCAATATCCCGTATGGTCAAACAACAATCTCTCAGTATCAGATTTTCCACCCTCTCAACAGCTGCATTCTGAGTGGTTTGTGGCCTAAAACGCTGTTCACTCTCCACTGATATGTGGCCATTTTTGAATCAGCTGAACTATTCCTTAATTTGTGTACCCCCTAGTATTCTCCAAGCACCTGCAGAATCTTACAAATTTCTTTGCTCTGAAAATCACCAATTTCTGGACAAAATTAGACAGTTTGTGCTGAAAAAGCTCGCCGAGTATTTATCAGAAGACATACAGTATCATTATAAACATACATGCAATAAACATATTGCAATTTCTTTGCTCAACTCGTTCAGTCACCTTGAAAAAAATCAAAAATCTAACGGACACTTACAACAACACATACTTGGTAGCCAGCAAGCAGCCACAATGTACACTCAAACACAGTTAACAAATTCAAGCACATGAACATTAAGCTGTCTTCTTCCTTATAATAATTAATTTATAATTTTGATAGATTTATTAATTTTGTGCTAATATTAAATCTTCTACATTGAATTTTTGAGAGGGTATTAAAATGTTTTTTCACACTTCAAATGCTATTCATTCTCTGTTAGATTTTCTTAAATATTGAGAATTTACTTATGTATTTCAGATGCAAGAAAGTTTTTTTAACTCACAGTAAAAGTTCGCAATATGAACTCCACTAATTCAAAAAAACCCGCTTATTCTACAATGAAAAGAAAACTAAAAGCTAGACAAAGAATCAATTAAATGTACAGGAAAGTGCATTTCATAAAAATTTTAACACACGAGAATTACAAATAATTATAGCACGTAGATGTTATCTAGTGACATCATGAAAACAAATTTTACCAAATTTACAAAATAGTTTAAATCATCAGAGTAACTAAATTCAACCAGTTTGATGTTAATTCTTTTCATATGAAATTTTGTGATGAAGGTATTTCCTTATTGTACGAGGGTTGATCAAATATAAACGAGACTGACTTTCTAAAAACTTTTCCGTTGGACATTGAACTCTAAAGGGTGGGGTTTCAGGTAGCCTGGGAGGTTTGGGACGGGCAACATTTCCGTTCGGACCCTTCAGTATAAAACTATACAATGAGTGAGAGTGAAGTGCACGTTTCCGTGGAGCAGAGAATTATTATTAAGTTTTTGGCCAAGGAGGGGGTCAATCCGACTAAAATCTTTCGTAGATTGACGGCTCAATACGGGGACAGGACCCTGTTAAGAGCTCGCGTTTTTCTTGGCACATGGAATTCGCCGAAGGACGGGAAGCAGTAGAAAACCTGAATGCCAAATCACGATCGTCGGCCGGGAAGGTAATGGCCACTGTATTTTTTGACAATCAAAGCGCCATTCACGTCGATTTCCTCCATCAACGACGCACAATAAATGCACAATATTATTGCGATGTTTTAGAGGTCGCAAAACAGTCTTTTCGTAGGAAAAGGAAATCTAAACCGCGAGAAACGTCATTCTTCTTCACGATAATGCCCGACCACATTCGGCGAAACGCTTCGAGGCTTAAACTCGATCAAATTGGCTGGGAACCAATGGAACATCCCCATACAGTCCAGACTTATCACCCTGCGACTATCACCTGTTTGGGCCAGTCAAAGAGGCGCTTGGAGGCCAGCGTTTGAAGAGCGATTCTGCGGTGGAGACCTTCGTGCTCCAATGGCTCAATGAACGCCGAGAACTTTTTACGAAGATGGAATTAAAAACTTCCAATCTGGTGGGAAAAATGTGTTACTCGTGCGGGAGACTATGTAGAAAAATAAGTTGTATCAAGAATAATTTGTAAGTAAGCAATACATTTTTTAAAAAATCAGTCTCGTTTATATTTGATCAACCCTCGTATATGTATACCACACAGCAACATTTGTAAGTTTTAAATTGGTTGTATTTTTTTTAAACATTAACAACAGCTATAATTTATGAAATACGATTTCTAATAAAATCTGAAGCTTCTAATAAACTCACCTTAAAGTCGGATCTGAATTGAATAAAGTGGTATATGTGGTCCCTCCAATTTCACTACTTTCGTTACTCTTTTTTGATTTGGGTTCATCATCACATGAAGCCTGCTCGTCGTCAGTCAAGGTTCCTTCTTGGCTAAAATAGTTTTGGTCTTCTTTAATTCTTTTTACATCTTTTAAAAACGATTTTACACGAGGTCTTTTGGTATCTGCTTTAGCTTTTTTAGTTTGCTTTTTCGACTTTATTTCTCTAATCGTTTCTTCAATTTCATTATCACTGTTTTCAGGATACATAACTTTAGACGGAATTCGGTGTACCCACTTGCTGTACGTCATGACTTTATTTTTTTGAATATCAGGCTTCAAACACATTAAACCGTCATAAGTAAACACACCAAGTGGAAATCGCTTGATGATTCTTGATATATTCATTTTGTAGTACCTAAAAAAGACATTCAACAGTAAAAAATAAGTATCTTAAAAATAATGAAATACAACTATGATTAAACTAATTTTTGGATTCATTTTTATTTATTAATAAACCTATCGCCAGCTATATAGTTGTCCTGCAATACAGATAGAGTATTAATGGTATTGGAGATTAAGTTTAGAAGTAAAAGAAATGTCATAAATTGATTAAGTTATTTAGCCCCAGGGCAACAATTTTCCTTTAATTATTGAATTACATTAATCTATGAGTGATTGGGTTGTGTAATGAAAAAAACCAATAATTGTTTTTTACTAATTACAGTACTGGTAGTATAAAAGCCATAACATAACTCTGGAAGTAAATCTGACTACTTTAGCAAATTAATATTGTAATACTTAGGATTATGACCTATTTGCATCCAACTAGTGGTCTTGTTTGCTTCCCTCATAAAGATGACCATGGTTTCGAAACCTTACTCTCATCTTCAAACTGTAATACAAAATATCAAAGCCCTCTGTCGAGGTTGTCACAAAGTTAAACAAAACATTGAACACACATGTCATAAACACTAAACACATTTACATAATTTTTATAATAGTAAAACAGTTAAAAATTTTTTTACCATAAAACTATGAACATTTTTATATAGATGAAACAGTAAGGTGTCGAAACTTTACGAGGTGAATAAAAAAGACCACCAAAAGGTAGAAAATAGGACATAATCCTACTTATTTAAATTTGTGATCTAAGGTTATGTTGCAATAATAATAATATAGTAAATGGAATAATTAAGAATACACTGATACCACAACTAACGGTCAACAAGGACAACATCAAATTGGACAATGGTCTAATTCACGGAATGAAAAATGACCTGCATAACAGTTTAGGTTTTGGATAAAGGGCTAAACATATTATCAGAGTGTTTTCATTTTGTTATTATATTTCTAGGCAGATGTAACATAGAGAGATAACATTGAACTGTGCTACAGAAAGTACAAGCTGCTGAATTAACAATGATGGGTGTTTGGTTTTGTGGGGCAATATCTTACACGATATTTCTTAGTTATCGCTTCTCAGAATGCCTCCTCCTATTTCCTTTTCTGTCATATCTAATTTTACTTAGTGTGTCAACTCTTTTACTGTATGTTTAATTTGTTAACCCATTAAAAAATTTATACAGTTATGATATTATTAAGTTACATACTTTTGACTTTTAAATTTAACAAAATATTGTGTCTTTTTGTGCGAGTTTCAAATTGTTGTATAAATCCTGCTGAAATTTTTGAACAAATTAAAATGTTTTCCACAAGTCTGTTTTGTAAATGCTGACTCACACAGCAGTCTGTTCAGAGAACAGTCTTAATTCTGAAACAAATTAAAACCGTTAACTGGGGTTTTTAATGGCAATCACTGTAGCCTATGCTCCAATTAAAAAAATACAAATTAAAAGAAGCACATTTTCCTCAAACACTATATATTTGTCATGATATGGTACAAGTGTAAAATATCATGACCAATGACATTGAGTTTTCATTATTTTTTCAGAAAGTAAATTTTTTTAGTAACATGGTAAAATATTTCTTTACACTATCAAAAACTGTAAGAGTAGGCCTCACAAATTTTTGAAAATTGCCAATTTTTTGGTACAAGATCTTAGGTACCACAAAAACTACTTCCTGTTAAATAAAAGTTTTATTTTGTAAATAAACGCTTTATTCATAAAGTTTATAAAAACTTTATATACAAGTTTTATATGAATGTAGTTTTTATCACCTAACTGCACAAAAACCATATCAGGTTTGGTTAGCCAGTTTTTTTTTTTATAAATCGAAAATTGTTATAACCTTGTTATTTGTTTATATGTATAATTATACTTAGTAGTTTTAAGACAGGTTATATAAGAATTAATGATGAATCCTGGAAAAAATGGCCATTACAAGGGAATTAAAGTAGCCCTAATAATAAATGTGCAATTTGGTTGAAATAAACTTTATTAAATGAAAATCATGCAATACAATTTTATTTGTCCCTTTCTATACACATAGAAAGGTAAATAGTCAAAAAAAACTGCTACAGCATCAATTTTTGAGAAAAAAATTTTTTCACTATTAAATTTTCAAAACAAAAAAAAAGAATACAATTGTTGGATATGGGCATTTTCTCTGTTCGGTACACTACAGCCACATTGAAATGAATGAATAAATAAATAATATATATAAATATACCTTAAGCAATAACTATGTGTATACTGTACCACTCTGCTAGTGAGTTTTAAAATTTGCAACACACTTTCAAGACTTTGAAATCTGCTTTTGTAGGATTAAATAAATATTTTTATCAGGAATTACAAGAAGGAGCTGTAAAAAATAATTAATATTACATTGTTTTAATAATACTAATTTTTAATTATTTGTTAAAGATATAACTACTATAAAACTGCTGTTACTCTGTTTAACATAACCTAACAATCCTAACATCTAACATGAAGAAAATAACACAAAAAGCACAGATTGAAAAATCAAAAATATTACTTTAATACGCATTGTTGACCGATCTATGATCTTTAGATTATTTACGTATTAAAACTATTGTTATACTATATATACTATATCTGGTATTAATTCTGTAAGTACTGTGCTTTTGACAGTCTCACGCACAGATGTAATCTTCAACCTTGTAACCTTTATTTCATAAATGACATTTTGATAACTGCGTTGCGTTCCCTACAAATTGTTGGAGTTGGTCGTCAATTTCACAGTTTCAGTTGGTGTTCAATCCAAGTTAAGTAACAGGAAACTTAACGTTGTGCAACTATAGTTAACTATACGCCTTTTCAATTCTTGAAGTTATTTAAAAGTATTTTAAAGTTTGTTTTTGCATAAAAGTTTCTCATTAATTCTCTCTTAATTCATATTAATATTCATATTCATATTAATATTTTAAATATTAATTAAAAATGGTTATTCAAAATGGTAGAGCTTTACATTTTGTTTTTAAAATCGCTGATAGAACAGCAACAGCAAAATTTTATCTCACAATTCTTGGCATGAAGGTAAGATTATTTTTATTCATAAAATTCTTTGTATGTGATTATAGACCTGTTAAAAAAATATAGCCTATCAAGGCCCGATACTACAGTATCCCAGTAACTGCCTGTCAAATTCTAGATAGAGCTTTCCATCTAATAAATTAAAGAATGGTGTGCAAACTTCTGAGCCATTTGTCAGGAGAATAAACTGACAAGTGGCTATCCTACCGGTAAAATTATCGGCTACTAGAAGCAGCTGGTATTGAGTTATACCACAGCTAAAAGTAACGAGATCATTTAGTTACAACTGTAGTAGGCTATACAGTAAATTGTTAGCTATGCTTATTTATGAAGATTGTGTGCAAAACTAGGTTCTTGGAACTTTTGTCAATTTTTGGTAATTTTTGCACTAAAACACTATTATATGCACATTATTAATAATCTAAAATATAAAAGTGTGGAAACAATGGGAAGTTACAAAAAAGTGAAAATAAAAGTGCCTCATAACCTCAAAATGACTAAAGCATGATAATGGAAAACATGTTTTAATGGTGAAAATGATAAATTAAATGTGTGTTATTAATAATTAAGGTAAATATGCAAGTCGGTAACGTGTTTTTTATATCGGTAAAACGATAAAAATATGTCTAAAACGGGTTTTGCATGATAAAAAACTATTTAAAAAAAACCCATAACCTAACTGACATGGTTGTTAGGTCTAACACGGTGATGCGTGAAGACTTATTTTTACCTTTTATTTCTTTAAAAAAGAATACTTCATAACTTAACTGACACGGTTGTTAGTCCTAACACGGTGATGCTTGAAGAAAACCTTTTTTTTAAGAAAAAGAATACTTAATAACCTAACTGTCACGGTACTTGCGTGGTGAACCTAACTGATACAGATGATGGGTAAAAACTCTGTTAAAGTAGTTATTAACCACCATGAGATGGACAAAGCCGTTGTCAGAGAGGCAATTGTAAGCCTTCCAACAATCACTTATATTCACGCATCACCATGTTAGGCCTAACAACCATGTCAGTTAGTTATGGTTTTTTTTTAAATAAAGTTTTTTATCACGCAAAACCCGTTTTAGACATATTTTTATTGTTTTACTGATCTACAACACATTAGCGACTTTCACGCGGTAGCAATTTTGAGGTTATGTTGGTCACTTTATTTTCAATTTTTATTGTACTTCTCATGCTTTCCGCGCTTTTATATTTTGGATTATTGCTTTCAGGCATGTAATAAAGCATTTTAGTAAAAAACATATCGAAAAATCCATGACAGGCTATACTGAATAATTACCAAAAGAATATTCCAACCTAACTGACTCAGTTGTTGCGTGGTAAACTTAACTGAAACAGTGTTGGGTGGGAAAAACCTTTATTTTTTTAGAAGAGTACTCCATAACCTAACTGATATGGTTGTTGCATGGTGAACCTAACTGACACGGTTCTTGGTTGATAAAAAACGGTTGCAATAAAATGTTAATTTTTCATTGTTAATTATGCAAATATTGCCGCACTTTGAACATAATACTGTTCTTTAAAGATGCACATGTGAAGTATGTACATGTAGTTAATAATAATACACATGACTGGTAAATCCGTGTATGAAATTTAATGTGTTTAATGCAGTGTAAACAGCAATGCCGCCACAATATAGTTCCATAAAAACGGCCTAGAATCAAGTAATCTTTAAAGAAAATTATTTTCTGCAGGTGAATATGTATTAATTAGATAATAAGGTATAAAATAAAACAAAACAAAATTCAAAAATCATTTTGAAAAAAACAACCTACACTGCATAAATACTAAATTACAAATAAAGTCAACCTAACTTATGAATTAGAGGCTACAGACCTGATTGACAAACTAACTGATCAGTTACATTAAATAAGATTATTAAATGAAATAAGATTACTAAACAATAATAAAAGATGTGATGTCCAAATCATATAAACAGTAAATAAACAACAGAATGTCTGCTTTTCAGAATAATGTTGTTAGGCCTAGGCTATTATGATTTTTCAATAATTTTCAAAACAAGTTAGTTTCCAGTTCACTAATGAATTTTTTATCCAATTATCAAACATTCATATTTTACTAAGTATGTGAACTGTGTTAAAAATTGTAAATCTACCAGATAATTTGCTGGCAGTTATCAGAAAGATTTAAACTCATTGTAGAACATAATATTCTTGTCTGTAGATTAAATTTATCTGCCAGGTAACTATTGTGAATTAGTCAATACACATATTATACATATTATTAAATTTTTAAGCAAATTAGGCATGGTTTTTATTTTAGATTTTTTGGAAATTGTAAGACATTATTTGAATCTCATTTGTTTACCAATCTAATATTTTTGTATAGGTTTCTACATGAGGGTCTGGTGGTATTTATGAGGATTTTTTTTAAATTAATATGTATACACTTTTGATGAAGAAGAAAATCCATAATTTTATTTGCTTAGGTTGGCTGTACACTTCAGAATAAATGAAGTGAACATTGTTTTACCAATAGCCTATTAATAATATCAGTGTATTTATTTTTTTAGGCCTTAAGGCATGAAGAATTTCAAGAAGGCTGTGATGCTGCTTGCAATGGGTAAAGTCTATAGTTAAAATAATAACTTGTATATTTTATTTATTTTGTTTGTAATGTATTTACTTTATGGGCGTGTATCACTTAGCAGCTATTGAGGATGTGAAACAGATGTAATGCATTAGAAAAGGTAATAGGCTACTAGTAACTTGAATGTGTATATAAGTTAGAGTTATTGACAGCTACTTGCTGTCTTACAAACTGAGCTATGAAGTTCTCCATTATTGATGATAGCCTTAGGTTTTCATATATTGTTACTTATTTGTAAAAATAATAACACCTGTCTGGAATCATTAAAAAAGTAATATAGTAATTTCCTATAATATACAGTGTATATATGTATAATCACTATGTCAAAGTTGGAAAAAAAACAAATATATGGTTTTGATACACATAAAAAATTAATCCTGACTTGTCATATGTTTTTAGTTTTTTGTTTTTAGTTGCTAAGGTTTTCATCTAGGCCTTTTTTGAAATAATTTTATTAAGAATTTGTGCAGTCGCAGTCCATGACATTATCCATAAGGGAGGAACAGTTACCTATCTTTAACAGGACATTAGCTGTTGGAAAAGGCCTGTAGACTGTCATTAAAATCATATGTTGTCATGATCAAAAAGTAAACAATAAAAACATAATAAGTTCTGTTCTTCTAGTCTAACAGTAAGCTTGACTGTTTTTCTAAGGATTTTTTAGTATATAAATCCTTAAAATTTCCCTTTTTTTTCTTACTATCCATTAGAAAAAAAGAAAAATCCTTTGCCATAAACTTCTCACTTTCCTGTAATATAAGCACATTTGTCCTTGTAACGTAAACATATTTGAAAGAAACAACAAACTGTGACTTGATTCATTTTATAAACAACATAATATTAATATTAAAATTAAACTAGACTCTAACTTTTAGATTAAATAGTGATTCATTTATGAAATTACAGTAAGACACAACACTTAAAAAAAGGTGACATACATTGTAATTGTGGGCCAGCCTGGATTGTGGCCTATAACTTGCCTAGTTAATTGCGTTGAAGTACAATATACACTTCCTTCCGTGCTACTCTACATTATATAGCCTTCATTGTGACTCGGTCAGGCTTGGCCACTCGCAGACGGCCTGTTTCAGTTTATACAGGGAGCCGCTGAGTTATCACAATATTTTGCTTGTCATTCAGCGTTATGAGCTAATAATACTGTGCAAATATTATATAATATTAATATAATAATAATAAATAAATAATAACGTTATTATTTATTTATTTATGTTACATTTATTTTTGATAAAGATTCATTTATAGTATAAAAATTTTAAGATATATTTGATAAAGAAAAAATATTTGTGGGGAGTTAGCTCCACTATCCTTAATGATGCCATGCCACTGAATTTGTGCAATGTTTTCTTGAACCATTTTTAATGAGTGACATAATTCTCTTAATTTATTTATCTATATTACCAAATCTTAGAAAAGCTTAAATGAAACGGTTAAGTGGCAGTAGAAAATATAATATTACTATTGCTGTTTAACATGTATTGAATAAGCAATGTTGCTATTGTTGGTAAGATTCATATCTTATAGTTTTGGTTTAACAATATTTGATGCTTTAATTAGTTATAACTTATCAATCTAATATAATTATGATATCCTTATAATAATAATATACATTTCATTTGAAGTGAATTTTAATATAAAATTATAATCACATCTAATCTGATTCCTGACCCTCAGTACAGTATAGAAACTGGACAAATTCAAAAAACCATTGACATGTTCATCTTTTGCCTGATATTATTTAGTACAAGACAGTTTGTGCAATGTTTTTGTGTGCCTTTTACTAGGACAGTCATATGTTTAAACAAATGGAACAGATCATAAAAGTTTTGTTTTTTTTGCAAAGAACATGTAGGCTATCGCCTGAAATTTTCTTAGGCTAATGGCAAAGGATGGTTTCCTTCGTCAATCAGCCGAAGATCACTTAAATCACTAAGCAAAATTCTATCATAAATGAATTCTGTAGATTTTATGAACGACAGAAGCATTTATATTCCATTTCAATGTGTCCATTAACTTACTTAAATACAAATATATATTTATATTTTATATAAATATATATTTATATTTATATATTATAAATAATATAATATAAATATTATTTATGATCATTACTGAAAATTTTCTGTATTATTAATGCATATTGTTAAAAACAAAAATTTACATGAGTTGTCTATATTTATTCGTATATTTGCACAGACCATACGACAATCGTTGGAGTAAAACCATGGTCGGCTACGGACCGGAAGACAACCACTTTGTTGTAGAGTTAACTTACAATTACAACGTAGATAAGTATGAACGAGGTAATGATTATCAAGGAATTACGATTCGCTCCAGCGAAGCAATTCAAAGGGCAAAGAAAGAAGGCTGGCCTCTGCGGCAAGAGAATGGTATAAACGTTGCTGAAGCCCCAGGAGGCTACAAGTTCTATTTGTTAGACGAGCCTCAACCAACCAACAAAGGTAAGTATTTAGTTACTAGAATTACTGTTGTAACTGCATGATACCTGCATGATCTCAGTAATTTCATTTGGTACTTCTAAATCTTACCTTTCAATTTATTCTTTATAAACATTAAAATACTTTTACCTAAGTTTATAAACACCAAATCAAAGTTTATACTCTTATAAACGAGTTTGTAGCTATAAAAATAATTTGACTATAAGCGCTACGTAAAGAGTGAATTAGAAGTTGAAAGAATTTTCCTTTTAATAGTTTAATTTTATACGTATGCGTTATTATATTAATGTTAACTGGCAAATGTTTATCTTTTGGAAAATTCAATACAATTCAGATGTGTTTATGTTTACATAAGTGCTCAAACTTTTTTTTAAGGCAAATAGTACATGTAGGTTAAGTTATCATGTGAAAGTACTTAAAGCTTGGTGAGAGAGTCTCTGAGTGCCATTCAGAGACTTAAGTTCATACAAATTGTAATTACATTGCTTAACATTAATCATTTAATTTTTAATAAATTACTTAACACTATGTGCATATACTACTTACTGTAAGAAACCATGTATGTTTTATATAAAAATCCATAATGCATTTGATGTTAAAAAAAAATAATGACATTAACAAAACCCCATAATAGATTGAATTTTTTTTGTCTAGTTTAAATGTAATATTGTTACATTTTGTGGGGTTAAAAGGATAAAAGGTGCACCCTGTCAGTACCTAATTTAAATTTGTAAGATTTAAAAGTAAATATTAACAAAAATAACTTAATTAAACTAATGGTATTTACATGTAAAACATTGGTAGGGGAAGAATTGCTTTAGGAAAAACATTTAAAATTATTGAAGCCGTTGCAATTTTTTTAACAAATTCAAACAAGCCTGTTATTTAGTCTATAAAAATGCCTTGATAGGTGGTGTATACATTCATGGAAGATGTATTCAACTTAATAATGTATTTGTTATTTATAATATTTCAGCGCCGACATGAAAACAGCAGAGTTTTAACCAACAAAACCTTTCTGTCTTGTTAAGTCCACTTTTTTCAGGGAATGCTAATTACCATGTGTGCATGCATTACTAAACACTGGTGATTTAGTCGGCGTAGAACGGTAAGTTGGATCTTTGTGCGAGTATTTTGGGATCAAACAACAGTGTTCGATACCGTCGATTCCAAAGTACTTAATTTATTTACGCTTTTAGGTTTGGAGAGGTAAATTATTTTATTCTTGCCATAATATGTTTGGGACCAAACAACAGTGTTCGATACCGTTGGTTCCAAAACAGTCCTGTGTTGAAGAGAAGTGTTTAGTTTTAATTGATTTATTAATGGGTTCTGAGATCAAACAAAACTGTTCGATACCGTTGGTCTCAAACTTGTCTTGTATTATTTGTTAATTGTTTACCAGTTGGATTGTTCCAGGTCAAATCAACACAATTGATTTATAAAAGGAAATTTATCTAACCATCTCATATATTATTTTAAAAATTGTTACTAAGTGACAGAATATTTGTATTATTATTATTGTTGTAATTTATTCGGACATTTGCCCAAGTAAATTGTAATAACGTCTCATATACATTCATTAAATTTCATATAGGCTTAGGGGAGGTATCAGTTTATTGAACTTTCTTGCCATATTCTAAGATAGATCCACTGGGATGATTAAGCCTTAGTTCGACGTCATAATCTGTAAACCCATGTTTCATCACCTGTTATAATACGTTTCAGTAATTCGGCATCGTCGTTGACTTCATTTAGTGACTCCTGAGCAACTTCCATTCACTGCTGTTTTTGTTCAAAATTCAACAATTTTGGAACGAATTTTGCGTCTTCACGGCCTTCTTGGAAACGCTTATGCCGCTCGTAAACTCTTGCTTTACTCATAGCAGACTCATCATAGGCCTTTGTTAACATTTCACACACTTTGATACACTTTATTCAATTTTTTACGCAAAATTTGATACAAATTCTTTGATCCATTTCTTTTAACAAATGAAAATCGCCGAGCTCATAAAAACACGTCTAACCTTAGTGGCTGTCACAGACAAAGTCAACAATGAAAACAGCTGAAAGTTTTATCATACTTCAAGGGCATGTATACCAACGTAATAAAAAAAAAAGTTTGACAATCTGACTCTCCAAGCCCGCGAAATGTAAGAATTCTCGGTACTTTCTGAACACACCTCATATACAACGCATTTAAAAGATATTTTATAGGTTTTGAATACTTTTTTTTGTCAAACCATTAATAAAAATTTTAATTAAAACTTTCATAAAGTACATAACCTAAAATTTACAAGTTAATTACACGAGTACTTAGTAATGTTGTAATTCACCAGGCAAAGTATAAATTTGGATGAGAATGGGTTTATTGTTAAAATAACTTAACACTGAACTTGATATTTTCATCCAAATGCCCTGTAACTTAACAGTGTTGTATATCTCAAGAAATGGTATAAAAAATGCTGTACAACACTTCTCCCATCTCTCTGGTTCGGTTAGAAGAGCTCCTAGAGTAATTAAAAATGTTTCCGATTACAATTTTGGGGCAGATTTACAAAAAATTTAAATAGCTGTAAAATGAAAAAGTGTAAACACTTTTTTTAGATGAAAATTTGTATTTTTCTTACTATATGACTAGTAGGCCTACGGTGGATGTTTATGTACAGTGTGGTGAGTTGACCTGGAATGACACAATAATTGATATTAAATTTGGTGTTACTAAGTAAAGAAATATTTGGTCAGAAAAGTATGTTATACTTTTACGTTACATTAGTTGTTAATTGCTGTTCATTAATTTTTCATAATTTTGTAGTTATATTACCGAAGATCTGATGTATTTATAAAGAACATTATGTTGCCACTTTTTTCGAACTTTGTTAATGTTAACAAATTGAGTAATGTAATTTTAAAACTAGCGTCTGTACATTATTTTTTTACGATTGTTGTATAACCTGTATTATAGGACGTGGCAATTTTTGTTCCAATACAAGCTTTCATTTTTTGTTAAAATCAATACTTATTGTTATCTTTACATACGAACACCAGTTCAAATGTGTATCATATGATTTCCCAATATGATATGATTTAGTAATCTATGTTACAGTTTAAAAAAATTTAATCTTGTAATTCTGTAAAAAAATGTCTGTATTAGATTTGGCAAAAAAAACCAAAAATTGTAAATTTGGTGATAAAATAATAACTAATGTAAAGTTATAAAAGTAAAAATATTTTAATTACGCTGTTTAAGGATTAAGTATCTCGGATATGACATGCCCATTCTTATGCATTTTTCATTTTGTATTCAATATACTGGATGCGTCTGTTTCTGAAGCATTAACATCAATTTTTTTACTTTCTCATGTAGGCCAAAAAGTGTGGTGATATTTTATAAACAAAACTTAAAAAAAAACTTAAACATTTTCTAGACCATTACAGAATGTAAATGAAAATTTAGGTTGCTCTATCTTCCAAAAATATTTGATTGGTAGGTACTGGAAAATATTGGAAACTTGGCTTACGAAGGTACAAAACTGATCAATTGTAGCAAATTTTAAAAAATAGGAATCAGCGTTTTGAAAAAAAATTAAACCCTATAAATTCTTTTCTTCTTCTTCTTCTTTTCGTTTCACCCTCTTTGGGGTACGTTGAATTAATCATTTCTTGCGCGCACTGTACTTTTCTTTGTTCCCAGTAGCTCTTCATTCTTTCCGATCTTCTTTTCCTCTCCTCTTCTGAAATGATAGCTTTAGGTTTTATTTTGGAATCTTATTCTTTCGTCTTTGGTAATCATCTTAGCAGTTTGGTCAAGCAATGAATCTTCTGTAATTTTTAATTCTATTAGGTCTTTTTCAATTACTTTAAACCAGTTCGGTTTTGTTTTACGATTATGGAAAAAATTAAACACTTGTTTCGTTAATCGATTAGAGTCCATTCTAAGAAGATGGCCGTAAAAATTTATTCTCCTTTTTCTCATAGTATCTGACAATTTTTCAATTTTCTTGTAGAGAGCTTCATTTCTTATATATACTACCTTATTATCCTGAAATTTTGTTCCTATAATTTTTCTTAAGATTTTCCTTTCCGTTATTTTAAGCTTTTCTGTCTGGCCTATGCGATTCATGGTTAATGTTTCTGCTGCGTACAGTGCTTCCGGCTTGATCACTGTTTTATAATGTTTAATTTTGGACCCCCATGAAAGGGATTTCTTATTGTATGTTTCTTTCATCAATTGGAAGGACAATTCAAGTTTGTTTTTCCTGGATTCCATTGCCTTGCCTTCATCTGCATTCCAACTAAAAATTCTTTTCTATTTTACTGACTTTGAATTTTAATTTCGTTTTTTAAAAGCAAATATGTAACATTTGGTGAACTGATTATGGGATATTAGTCTGATTTCCGATTTTCGTTAGTAGCTTTCAAAACAGTTTTTTTAATAAATACGGTTGTCGAGTAGCTTTCAAAACAGTTTTTTTAATAAATACGGTTGTCGAATATGAGGAAGTTTGTGTAACGTTTTTCCCCATTTACAAAGTAATTACACAAAATTGAAAGTAATAATCTTAATTGTCTTAAAATTCAATTAAGATAGGCGTTTAAAAACAAGGGAATATTTTATCAGTTTAATTGTAATCTGTAACTTTTACAGACGTATAAACGCAAATATACATTCAAGTGCACTGGTTATAGGCTACTTCAGTTGTATCATGCACGGTTGTGTAACACAGCCACGCCTCGTGCTAATGTTTGCAGTTAATTAGCCGTGGAAAGCCTCTTCCAAGAAGTGTAGGCCTGCTTATCTAGAACTGTTTTTAACTCTAGGCACTCATAATAATAGTTGGTTTGGTATTTAACTGCCACAAACAAAAATTTAACACCGCCTTATCTATATTTAAACAATAAAGTTGTTTTTTATGAAAGTACAATATGGTCTGGTCTAGGTTTTATCTTGGATTTAGATTAAACAATAAAGATATGAAAGTGTGATTCAATAATTGAAGGTGTATAACACATAATGATAGTTCCAGTTATTATTTTTAACTGACTATTCCAAATGAGTGGAAAAATTTCGATACGCCAATTATAAACGTTGTTCATGTTATTTTATTGTTTACTTGGACATTTGCTATCATTTATATGGAAACACATTTCCATAGTACAGATAAACTCTTGTCTCAAGTGAAATTTAAAACAAGCCTAGCAGCTAGAATGTAAGACAATGAGACTGTACCTAGGCTTGTTTTTTTTTTATTAGGCGCTTCAGAACAAAAGTTGATCCATACTCTGGGAATGTTGCATATTGTTTACACAAATGATGGAAAATATCCGAATAATAACACAAATATTCCATCGTTTGATGTGCTCCTAGCTTATTTCCTTACTGCTCGTCTCGCAGTTGTGCAACGAATTCCGCATGCAGACTGAGTCCCACTAATCGATCACTAGTTCAATTTCTTAGATTTTCACCATGGGTGATTCTATTTTAATTTCTAGTGGTGGTTTTTAAAATGGAATATTTAGGGAAATAGTGGTCAGTACGCAATATCTGGGACCCCTAAACAAATTTCAGTATAAAAGTTAGAGTTTTTGATAAAATTTCGGTTTTTTATATTAGTAATCTCATATTTTGATGTTACGTAGCCAATTATGAAAACTCTTAGAGAAAAAAATTTGAACCAACATTCAAGTAGTTAAGACATTTAGTTTGAAACACTCATGAAAAAATTAATCATTTTGCTTCTAGGAGTCTTGAAACACGAACATACTTTCATGTCAGATTTTTTAGACATTTATAACACTTTCTGAATATAAATTAATTAGAATGTAATAGCTAATCTTTGTGGAAATTATGCAAAGTCATATCGTGTTAACTTTATTTTATCAGCGAACAAAAGGTATTATGTGTAATTAACCATTGTTTGTTAGATTAGGCAAAGTAATCTGTAATTAAAGTGGACAATCTTCCAAACACTTGAGCTCGAATGTTAAAAAAAAAACACTTACCACAAACTGTTGAACTTTGCTGTCTTGCTTACAAACTTTTAGGTTAGAAACTGGGTTTTTTTATCTTTTATTAACTATCTAATTAAATTTTACACTGAAAATTATTTCTAGACACTGATAGCACATTCCTTCAAATTTCATTAAACATTATCTAACCTTGGTTAATTTAACCAACGTTGAAGTCTTTTCTATTTCATTAATAATAATTTGCAAAAATTTAACTGTGTTAAAAAATAACTAGTTATTTTCAAATGCTTAGTTTAGATGGCACTGCATAAAATAAAATGATAGCTGCGATCGGCTAAGACTATTTCCTTTATAACTTCTACGTATGTTTACAATCACTTTGCATAGTTAAAAATGTAACCACAGCTCTTAGATGTTTTTTTTTTTAATTTAACCATGGTTAATCTATATTTAACTATGATTATCTACCTTTTAACGACTAAAAGGTAACATGACTGAAAGTAGTTTAAATTCACTAACGTTGTCGTGGTGTTGGTTAACAATCCCTTATTGGAAAATAATACTAAATTTTAAAGATTGTATTTTTTGACATTTTAAAAATTCCTCGTCAGATTAGGTCTGATTAAACGAATTTTACAATTTTTTTTTGGAAATGAAACACACTTTAAAACATAAATAAATGGAGTTCTTGATGTCTTTCACTTCAAGAGTGTCTTCCTGAACTATTGTCACATTATTAGTAACTTGGCTTGCATGCAAATATTAGCAGGGTCTGTTTTTTAATGTATAATACTATTAATTTTATACTCTCTATTTTTTAAAGCAAATAATAATTTTACAAAAAAGTATGGATTTATTTAATTAGAATGATAGAAGAAGTTAGTACAGAGACAGCAAAGCGATATTTAAATGTAAATGTACGATTGTGTTTTTACATTAGAAAATTGTCCGATAAAACTAATTCGACGTGTTGGTTGCCCAAATTAATACCTTATTTGGCACGTTGAAATTAACTTATAATTTTGGCACATTGTAATTAACTTATAATAATTATTTGAACGTACAAATTAGAAAAGATATTTAATCTTCTTGTCAACAACATTGTGTCTAAAATGCATGAAAAATTTTGTTTTACTGAATGGAAACAAATAAAACTAATTATTCATTAACATTATATAAAGAAAAAAACTGTATATTTAAGCAGATCTTATATTGATTTAATTGTAGTAACGTTACATTGAATAGAAGAGATTTTATAAAAAGTAATTTCTAATCACTTCAACTAATTCCCTAATTGGTTAAAAAATCGACTATCATTACTGTGCCCAGTACTCGGTCCTTAGACTAGGCAAAAACTTAACTTCATTTGGAACTTAGAGTAATTAAAAACTCAACTCTATGCTCAACACGGAGCAGTAATTCTGTAATTGTAACTCTTATATGCTTGTGTTTTACAATCTGTACACCATGTATTGGAGGGTTTGACATTATTGCTATATGTAATATATGAAGTTAGATACAAAGTTATCAAAATAATTCACTATACGAGGTGGTCTGAAAAGTTTCTGACCTAACAAAGATACAAGACATTTTTTCAGACATTTTTTTTTATTTTTCAACATAGTCTCCTTGTACCTCTACGAACTTCTCCCAGCGATGCTCCCATCTCTGTAACCCGTCCAAATAATATTCGGCATTTTTCTCTGCAAAATAATTGTTCACGGAGGTGATTGCCTCTTCATTTCACGAAAATCTCTGTCCTCCGAGCACAATTTTTAGATGAGGAAACAAAAAGAAGTCGCTTGGGGCTAGATCTGATGAGTAAGGCGGATGGTCAAGCAGTTCAAACTGTAATTCGTGGATTTTCGCATGGCAACCGCTGAGGTGTGAGACGGTGCATTGTCTTGGTGAAACAGGATTTTCTTTTTCTGCAAATGTTCTGACTGACTTCAGCTTGTCAAGTAATGATGCGTAGTATGCTCCTGTAATGGTTTTTCCTTTTTGAAGATAGTTGATTAAAATAACTCCATGACTATCCCAAAAAAGAGACGCCATCACTTTCCCAACCAAAAGAACAATTTTAGATTTTTTGGAGCCGGCTCCCCCTTAGCAGTCCACTGTTTGGACTGTATTTTTGTTTTGGGCGTATAATGGTGTATCCAAGTTTCATCTACAGTAATTAATCCCCGCTAAAACTGGGATTTATTGCGCCTAAACTGTGCCAACAGAGCACTGGAAATGTTCATTCAAACACGTTTTTAGTCTAACATGAGCAAACGCACCACCCAATGCGCGGACAGCTTTCTCATGTCTAAATGTTGATTCAATATGTGACAAACACGTTCTTTTGACATGTTCGTAACGTCTGCTATCTCTCTCACTTTAATTCGGCGGTCATCTAGCACTATTTGGTGAACTTTGGCGATGTTTTCGTCGGTAGTTGCAGTTTTTGGACGTCCTGAACGTTCATCATCTCCCAAGTTCTTATGGCCACGTTTAAATTCAGCTGCCCAAAATTTCACTGTGGTAAATGATGGTGCAGAGTTCCCATACATAGAATCCAACTCATCTTTGATTTGCGTAGGCGTATTGCCTTTAAAAAACAAATATTTAATGACAGCTCGATTTTGTTCATTTTCATAAAAATACTTCAATTCACTCAAACGACTGTTACATAACAACTGTGCGTCCAAAATGGCTGAAACTTTGGTGAGTAACTGTCAACAGATGAACAACAAAATTCGTGTGCTGCCACCGACGAGTGCTGCTATCTTCATGTTGAGGTCGGAAACTTATCAGACCACCCTCGTATGTAATATATGGAGTTAGATACAAAGTTAACAAAATAATTCGCTTTTTGCTGACCGTGACATTAAAAATATTACTATTGTGCTTCAGTAAAAGTTTTATTATTACTCAAAAACAAAAAAACTTTGTCATCCACTGAAAGTGTAAATGCACAATATACAGTACTAAAGCAATCGGCTGGTTTGTGTCACGAAGACTATATTGAATGGGTTGTCAAATTGTGTTGGTACATGAACTGATTGGATGTGACTCATAGATAAGTAATATCTGTACTTCGCTAATACAGCTCTCAGAACTTTGTTTAATAATCAGCTGTTGTTTACGTATACAGAATAAATTTTGCAATAATTGGATAATTATTACAAAAGATTTCTGTATGTACAGAGTAATTTTATGAGGCAGACAGAAAGATCGTAAATGTTTTAGAAGTTGCAGGATTTATTCTGTCATGAAATTTTGATATTATAGATTAAAAAATATTTACTTTAGAAATAACTACCATTAGTATCCATGGGCGAATTTAAGGGAAGATGTGGGAGGGGCGGATTTTTATTTAAATATTTGTTTTGCTTCAATTCAGTTTACACTTAATGAAAACTATAATGAAAATGGATGGCTGTTGTTTTCAAATAATAATACAGCATTGCTTTAATCGGACATGTTTCTAAACATGATTTTGATTAATAGAGAATGGTAACAGCAACAGTGTTACAAGTACTTTATGATTGTGGTTTTTTATAAAAATAAGTAATAAAACTTCTTAATTGCGTTTTACAATTTTAAAATATTTATAAAGTATGATATTAATATTAATCAAAATTATTTTATTTATTATAATTTATGAATAATTAAAAATGTTTAATAAACATAATAAGAACATTTTATTATTAATTTCATTATTGTAACACAGCCACCGGACCACATATTCAAATGATTAGGATTATGACCTATTCTTCCCATTAGTGGTCTATAAATTCACCTCATAAAGGCTACCACGGTTTCGAAACTATAGTTTCATCTTCAGGCCGTTATACAAAATGTTAATTCCCTCTGTCGAGGTTGTTACAAAGTCAAACAAAATATTAAAACATACATCACAAACACTGAGCACAATTACACGTTTAAAATATTTTAAACGTATAATTGTGCTCTGTGTTTGTGATGTTTTAATGTTTTGTTTGACTTTGTAACGACCTCGACAGAGGGAATTAACATTTTGTATAACGGCCTGAGGATGAAACTATAGAGTTTCGAAACCGTGGTAGCCTTTATGAGGTGAGTTGATAGACCACTGACGGAAAGAATAGGTCATAATCCTAATCATTATTATTAATTGTTTTAAAGACAGCTATTAAGGTATTCATAAGCCATTAATGTTCCTAGCACTTAGAAGTCACATTCTGATATTTTTCAAATACAAAAATTTTAATCTAAATGTATTTTTTTTAATCTAAAAACCCTACTTTAGAGTGTCTAGTTTTCAAAAATTTACAGAGGATGACCTACCTTTTTACTGAAGAGTATTATGTACTTCCAGAACGTCTTCAACCCTTGAAGTCATTGACCTCAGAGTCACTTCCCTAAATTTGCCCATGTTAAAAATAAGTAACAAAACTTTTGTTTTAGAATAGTATTATTAGAAAGCGTTGTAAATAGCAGTTTTATTATTATTATTGTTGTTGTTAATATTATTATTATTTCTAACACAAGATATATGTGTTTGCTTCTAGACCCTGTGGAAAAAGTAACTTTATCTAGTTCAAACCTGAGCAAATCTTTGGCGTATTGGAACGGAATCTTAGGCCTTAAAATATTCTCGCAGGAAAAAGACAGCGCGCTACTCGGGTTCAGTGAATCTCAGGCCAAATTGGAACTTAAAGATATTGGTAATGATTCAGTATTGAACCATATAACAATTTTATATCCATTATAGAGATATGTGTATTACAAGTAAAGAAAGTTTTGTTCTGCTTCGCGGCTTTGTTGTTTTATAATTTGAAGTAATTTTTATGAACTGCAGGCCAAATTGAGTACACTTCGTGTGCGTTTCTGTCAGTAACACATCTTTCACTTGTAAACAATATGACAAATCACTGTAAAATTTGGCAAAAATATTGTCAGGTAACAATCAAAACCTAGGAAAAATATAGGAGTTGACTACAAAAAATATTTAGGTGTAAAATCTTAAGGCAAAAATATTTGTTTTTATTTATCTAGTCTTGGCATCATTCGAAACTAGAAGCAAAACAAATTCCGAAAACAGTATATTTAGTTTTTATACGTAATAAAACGAAAAACCTTTCCAAACGTTTTGTTTTCATGACCCCTATTTTTAATTTCAACGTATTATGTCAGGAAGATTTATAAAAAAAATGTTTTCTGGATTTTTTGACATCTTACATATTTCTTTAGTTAAAGCTCACCAAAAGCGTTTTGAAAATGTTGCAAACAACCTTAGGAGAGTTTATGTTGCTTGTTTTTTTTTTTTGCTGTATGATTTGGTTTGTTTTATTTATTTTTTAAAGAAAATATTAAAAATGTACAGTATGATTTGTATCATCTAAGATTATATAAAAAGAATAATTTATTTTATCCTTTAAGTTAGTTGCATTTTGTGTACTGTGGACAAAGTATTTAACAGATATTACATAATACAAATTTCTATAAATATGAATAAACTAATTTTGTAATATAGGAAAACCTGTTGAACACGCGACAGCTTATGGCAGGATAGCTTTCTCTGTGCCTGCTGCGGAGCAGCCCGTCATTGACAAGAAGATCAAAGAGACTAACAACAAGATCCTGACACCTCTGATAACTCTGGACACCCCTGGTAAAGCATCTGTTACTGTTATCATCCTTGCGGATCCTGTAAGTAAACTCAATTGCTTTTCTAATATGCAAAATAATATTATATATATATATATATATATAATATATTATATATATATTATAATAAATAATAATAATATAAGTATAATTACACTATACAAAGTATAAGGTGATTGCAGAAAATCAATTTAGATGGCTATTTCAAAAAAAAAAAATATTTACTTGTGGAAAAATCTTTTATAGTTGACCTAGGGTAGAGTACCGTCACTCCCCCAGAGTGTTAAGTTCAAACTCAAGTTAAGTTAAACCCACTAAAAAACCACCAAAAGCATTCCTCTTCTATAAACCTCCCTCACGGAATCGCCATCAGGCATTACTTCGTGGGGAGGTAGACTGGCTGTCCACCTACTCGTCTACAGCATTGGCTCTCCTTTCTCGGTCCTCAGATCTCAACCTCTTCATGACCACTGCAGCGAATCCCACAATGGTCCTCCAGTTGGCCTCTGAAGCCATCATTGTTGCACCAGACTTTCCAGTGTAATGCTGCCTTGCAGATATGTTTGCAGCCTAATCCTTTCCTTGTCGAATCTCTGCCACCGGAAACACATGCTCCACATCTTCCTACATTGCTGGAAGACAGAGGATAAGCCAGTCTGTTTCTAGCCTGAAACGGAACAGGTAAGCTCGGAAGGATCTGTACCCAGTTTGAATCTGTTTGAGATAGAAGTCCACCTCCCCATGCTCCCTGTTACACCAATTCTGGATGTTACCTGTGAGTTTGTGTGTCCATCGTCCATTTCTTGACTTGTCTCACCGTTGCTGCCAGGTACCCAGGGCCCGATTTCGCTTCTCTTTAATTGCCATTATATGACTATACCGATGATCAGCACTTCACTTGTGCCAGTAGAGCCTCACTACACGTAAGCGGTAACCACTAACTACATGCAGCAACGCACGGTGGTGCATCGCACTAACCTTGCACACATAGCTCGCGACCGCCATAGCCTGGCTCCAAATCAGCACTCTGTAAAAGAGTACAGAGCTTACTGTTCCAGCCAGGAGTTGGCAGTGTGCCTGTCTTGGGTCTCCTAGATTCGACATGAGTCTGCAAAGAGCTTGTGCCACGTTCGCTGCCTTTTCACTAGCTGCCTGGAGATGTTCTTTCAAGCAGAGTCTTGCGTCAACCCACACACCAAGTGTGTGTGTGCATGCACGCACGCACACTAAAATTTTAAGTGTAGATATATAATTTGCATATGTCTTTGACTATTTTTCCAAAAATTCTAATATTCAAGCATGTTTTGGTTTAAAATCCTTTAATTATCAATAAAAACTAATGAAAAAGATTTTGGTCAAATTTTACCATCAAGTATGCAAAAAAAAGCTTAGATCACCATCTTCAAAAAAACAGCATTCTCAAAACAAATTATTAGATTTGTCTGATTTTTAATTATTTATAACCCAAAAAATTACCAAATATAAAAAAACAGTTGCAAGATTTTGAGTCATTTGGTAAAAGAATGTGATTTCTAACATTTTGTTACAAATTATAAATTTTAAAAAATGATAAAAACAGAATCAAGTCAGTCCAGATGTTTTAACTGATCAATTTGCTTATTTTTTTTGCCTAGATATTTCATCAGGCATTTAGACCATTTCCTCTTAGCATTTTGCTCCATTGGCTCTCAAAGGTCTGATGTTAATGTTATTTTTATCAGGCACTAAATGCACAGGTGGCCTATTTCTGTTATCCATCTATTCTGTCAACCGTTACCTCAAAGAGTCGTAGAATGACGGTTAATCAAGACTGCTGTATATTGTTAAGTTCATATTACTTTGTACCTTCATATTGGGGATGTGTAATAGCTTAGAGATTTATTAACTTAGAGAATCATTTTTCCTTCGACAGTACCGTGTTATAAGTTAGAGATCGACCTGTGTAATAAGATGGAGGTTCCGTAATGTGTATTAACTTAGAGACTACAGTTCCGTCAAGTGTGTTGCACCGTGTGTATATATTGCCGACACCGCTGCTTGCAGGCGCTTCAGTATCTTTACAGTTTACAGTTGAATATATTGTCAATATTATGGTCAACAACATATCTAAATGTTTATTATTGACAATTATCTGTATAGAAAAATAGAAATATTGGTGTTTTATCGAAAAAACATCGTGAGTTATATGAATTCATTAATTCATAATTCATTCATTAATTTAGGGCTGTTTTCTTAATTCAATTCGGATATGGTTTGAATAAAGCAGCCTTCAAACAATATTTTTATATTATTATTACTATTACTACTACATATGTAAATTAGTATACATTTACAGCATTGCACATAAGCCTTTCAGAACAGAACCTATCCAAATGAACTTTGTATTTTAATAATATATCTTTCTTTAACTAAGCGAATTCTACTTGTTAGATAAAAGATACTGAAGCGCCTGCAAGAAGCGGTGTCAGCAAAATATACACACGGTGCAGTACACTTGACAGAACTGTAGTCTCTAAGTTAATACACAGTACGGAACCTCTATCTTATTACACAGGTCGATCTCTAACTTATAACACGGTACTGTCGAAGGAAAAACGATTCTCTAAGTTAATATATCTCTAAGCTATTACACCTTCCCTTCATGTTTACTTCTAAACTGAGTTACTGTTTGTATAGGACGGTCATGAAATTTGTTTTGTCGACGACGAAAGTTTCCGCAAACTGTCAGAAGTGGACCCGAAGTCGGAGAGTTCATTGTACAAGTATATAGAGAAGGATGAAGCTAGAAAAAAGAAAATATCTGCGTAAATTTATGAAGACAACTGCAAACTTAGGTGATGGAACTCACTTCTGCTTATAGTATTACCTGTTATTTTTGTAAAGTATATTTTTATAAACATTCCTGGTTAAAAAGTGAATCTTATAAGTATAGTTAAAATTATGTATATTTTTGTTAATTTTAAAAGAATAACACAGTTAATATTGATTATTTTATTACTTTTGTGATATAACTTAGGATTTAACATAATAATTCTTAGATTAGATAGGGTAAGGCAAAATGTGCAATTGTTAATATATTCAGATGCTAATTTTTATCACTAATATGTAATTGTTTTTATTTTTTCTGGTATCCTTTTTAGTCCTCATATCCTGGGCCGTTATAAGTTTATTCCACAGAATCTAACTTCTCTCCTCTTTTCATCACCTAAACAACGTAGGACTTGAGTTATACACCTATTTCACTTACTAATACTGAACAATATCCACACTAAATTCCTGAACTTGTGGCCCAGCATTTTAGCTTCTTCCCAGCTTTTAAATAGCTGACGCCTACTTGGGTAAACTTAGAACTTTACAATTCTTCCTTACAATACTCGCTTAGGGATGGTTTACATCATCATGATTAGTAGGGTCTTTTGCTGTTTTTAACAATAAATTTCTGAGAAATTATGGTTCCCCCCCCATAATTTCTAGTATAAATACAGGTTGAAAATCGTTCTGCAGAACAACTGTTACAATATTGAATATAACTATGTCTTTTAACAAAAGTTCATATTGACAAGAAATAGTAGGCCTAAATGGTTTTGCAATTTACTTAGGAAGATATGTACTGTAATTTTAAAAAAGCATTAATGTATTATACCACAATAAAATGATTAGGATTATGACCTATTCTTCCCGTCAGTGGTCTATCCACTCACCTCATAAAGGCTACCACGGTTTCGAAACTATAGTTTCATCCTCAGGCCGTTAAAAAAAATGTTAAATCTCTGTTGAGGTCGTCACAAAGTCAAACAAAACATTAAAACACACATCACAAACACTGAGCACAATTACACGTTTAAAATATTCATCATGAAATTCGGCTTGGCCAAGCTGCACACGTGACTCGTACATCGTTACATTCTGGACATAATGACGTACAAGTCGCGTGTGCAGCTTGGCCAAGCCGAATGTCATGATGAATATTTTAAACGTGTAATTGTGCTCAGTGTTTGTGATGTGTGTTTTAATGTTTTGTTTGACTTTGTGACGACCTCAACAGAGGGATTTAACATTTTGTATAACGGCCTGAAGATGAAACGATAAGAGTATTGAAACCGCGGTAGCCTTTATGAGGTGAGTGGATAATAGGAAGACGGGAAGAATAGGTCATAAACCTAATCATTTGAATGTGTGGACCGGTAGCTATGTTATAATAACAATAAAATAGTAAACAAAAATATTTATAAACAAAAAGCAAAGAAATTGCTTTAGTTTATTAACAAATCTATGAAATTCAATTCCATGGCAAACAAGTGGAAATTATGATTTACATACATTTCACATAATTAAGTTCATATGTAATTAGAATGAGATAAATATCAAATGAATTGTTTAATTATTGAAAATCTTTCGATTATTTTATAAAGGTCCAATATTCAGTGATGCTTTTCACTGTACTCACTTATTTCTAGTTTGCATCACTTACTGTCTATTGAAAATTGTCCATTCTACAGCTACTAAAACTTGGATTTTTTGTACGATATTGGAAATGTCTATAGCACAAGTAATTACACAATAATTAAATAGTCTATTTTGCCAGAGTTCATTACAGCACATATTTTCAAGAATCAGTCACTGGTTTACACACACACACAGTAGTCTTAAAAAGTCAGGAAGCTATATCTTGGGGAGGGGTTACGAGCTGGTCCTTATTTGTAGCCATATTCATAACATACATTTATTTATTTATTGCCAAGTTTTCCTTCATACAAACATCTTAGTTATATACGAAAGACCTACAGGCGGCATAGAATGCCTGTAGGTTGGGTACATACATGTTAATGTTTTATTTACTAGTGTGAAAACTACATCTTTACAGGCTACTAACAGTTCCAAAAATTTAACAATATTTTTGCTAATTTTTGTAAAAGTCTCTGATCCAAATAAGACTTTATTAAAATTTGTCATTTCTTCTTCTTTTCGTTTCACCCTCTTTGGGGTACGCTGAATTAATCATTTCTTGCGCTCTGTACTTTTCTTTGTTCCCAGTAGCTCTTCATTCTTTCTGATCTTCTTTTCCTCTCCTCTTCTGAAATGATAGGTTTAGGTTTTATCTTGGAATCTTATTCTTTCGTCTTTGGTAATTATCTTAGCAGTTTGGTCAAGCAGTGAATTTTCTGTAATTTTTAATTCTATTAGGTCTTTTTCAATTTCTTTAAACCAGTTCGGTTTTGTTTTACGATTATGGAAAAAATCAAACACTTGTTTCGTTAATCTATTAGAGTTCATTCTAAGAAGATGGCCGTAAAAATTTATTCTCCTTTTTCTCATAGTATCTGACAGTTTTTCAATTTTCTTGTAGAGAGCTTCATTTCTTATATATACTACCTTATTATCCTGAAATTTTGTTCCTATAATTTTTCTTAAGATTTTCCTTTCCGTTATTTCAAGCTTTTCTATCTGGCCTATGCGATTCATGGTTAATGTTTCTGCTGCGTACAGTGCTTCCGGCTTGATCACTGTTTTATAATGTTTAATTTTGGACCCCCATGAAAGGGATTTCTTATTGTGTTTCTTTCGTCAATTGGAAGGCCAATTCAAGTTTGTTTTTCCTGGATTCCATTGCCTTTGTCATTTATTAATGGAAATTATTATTTATCTGTTTTAATGGAAAATAAATTATTGTCTGAAAATTTTGAAAAATAAAAGTTCACTGCTGTTAAGACGATTCAGCAGACTTTATAAAAAATGATCCTACTTCTTTTTCTTTTCAATGTTCCTAGAAGGAATGTTATGGTTGCCACATGTTTCATGGGTCACTTTGAACATTGTTTATGAAGAAGTGCTAAAACAATGTTTAACTTCTTCCTGTATATTTTTGTATATTACTCGCTTCTTTTTTCCACTAACTGCAAAAGGTCGAACGGGCCCACTAGTGTTAAATAATTCGTTATCGCTCATATAAGTACAAGAAATCTCTTTTACTAGCCATGACCGATATTGTCCATAATATAAATTCTTACACAAGATAAAAAAACAGAAAAAAATCTCGTAAATATAAATAAAATACAAATAACAGTGCGCCAAATACTCTTTCACGGGTAAAATGTCACTGAAGAACCACATACTGTATCAGATAAAAAATCAATAGACTGTAAAATTCAGGCAGGTCTTTTATCAGAACCCTGCCTGCCAAGCCAAACAAACAAAAGTAAACCGTTTGACACACACGTGTAAGTCATGAATATACTGAAGAAGTTTTAGCATAGTGGTCAGTAAGAAAAAAGTTTTGAAGTCTTTATGGCAAAATATGTTCTAAGGATTATTGAAATGTGATGTACAGAATGGTATGAAAACTCAACTGGAAGTGAATTTATAATTTAATATTCTACAAAATTACATAACTTATTACACATATTTCATAAAATGCAACAGATCAATCCGTCTGATTATACTGTGACAATTGCCCATGTTGTTTTTGATGACGTACTCGGCTGTGTACGGGTTAAGGTTACGTTTCTTGTCTATTTCTTCTTTCTCCGCCTGTTGGTCCAGCAATTCCTGACTCACGGCCATTGCTTTGAAAGGTAGTTGATTTGCCACTTGCGTGAGAAAACCTTTAACCTACAAATTTCAAAAATATGCCACTATTAAAGTTAAGTCTAACATACTCATAACACAATCTTGGATATAACGGTATTGGATATAATGTAAGTTCACCACAATTCCCAACTGGTTATGCTGCAACCCAAAAAACAATTTGTTGAGACGCAGTAAGCGATTATTATATTCGATCTTGAACTCTTTACAAAAGTTTAATTTGGATTACTGAACACAAATTTTTGGAATAAGACTGAGTCACAAAATTTCCCAGAATGTTTTATCTTAATTGAAATGTCATTGTTACACAAATCCAATACATCAGTCAGCATTTCCCCTACTGTACTGCGGGAGAGATAAAATCCAATAAAAAATCATCACATTGTTCTACCAAGTATGTGAAAACGGTAATCTTATTTTCCATGACTAATTGGATATGAATTTTTAATTTCAAAACTGTAATTATTAAAATACAACTATAATAATACAAAATATAAGAAGTTATACAAAATGTATGTATAATTATACAAAATACAAGTACAGTAGTCTCGTTAATCCGACCTAAACTGGGTGCAACTTGGTTGAATTAGGGAGAAAGTTGGATTACACGGAGAACCATTTAAAAACTTTGAATTACATGTATTATTACTAAATGTATTGTACTACAACATAAAACAGTACACAGAATCTCACTACAGTAATAAAGTGCAGTAAGCCAAATTATTAAACTTGATGGAAAAAGTTTGAAATTGTTTTTTGTTTGCCAACTGTTTGACGTTTTCTTGCTGCTACATCTCGCAATCTCATGAAAAGTAAAATATCTTTTACCTTTAAAAAACAGCAAATAAAAAAAAATATGTGAAATGTTACGAAACGCACAAGCAGAATGCACTCTGAACGTCAACTCTTTAACACTAAAAGACAAAACGAACGAACAGAGCAGGTATAAGGGTGAACGAACCCCTTCTTTCTTTTGAAGAGAATGTAGGTTATCGGCTGGACGCATAAGTGACATGTAGTCTTAAAGACCTGACACATACACATCTTTTAAATTGCTTGAAATATTGTTATTTAAGGCTAGGTTGGATAAGCGGGACTCTACTTATATTAATATAAAATATAAGTGTATTTAAACAAAAAATAGAGTTTAATTATACAAAATATATAGAACTATAATCCTACCAACCTCTTCAAAGCTGCATTTCCCACCCAATTCAACAATTACACGATGCGCTTTAATAGGTGTCACATAGTGGTCAATTGCTCCTTTCCCGCCTCCCATCCTGTGACCTTGGCCCTGTAAAGATAAAAGATAAGCCATACTTTAGTAATTGTCAAAACTATTACATTACTAAATATGACGTTGTTTTTCATAACTCGAGTATTATTGTGCCAAATTTACACAGAGAATTTCTATAAAAACCAATGGAACCAGTTAAGCACCGCACATTCGTGGTAGAAGTTTTTTTCAAACAATGAATTTGCAACAACTGATTCACGACACTCATATTTCAACACATAAAAGTTCTAAGGATTTATAACAAATTATCAATCATTGATTCCTCAGAATGATACAATAAACTAGTATACAAATTAAAGGTCTTTATGGCTATACCTTAACAAGTGGCCGTAAGAGTTAAACATTAATAAACAACATGCTTTTATACAAAATTTTTGTTAGAGTTATTTTGTTTATTTCCAAGTGTGGCACGGAACTTTCAAATAGTCTTCTTCTTCTTCTTCTTCCAATGGCTCCTTTTGGTTCACACCATTTTGGATCTTGCCTCCCAATACAATCCAGGAAAGTCCTCTTCGTCCCTGCTTCTCTCTATCCAGGCCCTCGCAGATCAGTAAGTGATCCTTGTCCATAACATACAATGGAAGGAGAAACAGGAGCTGGAATATATTGTGACCACTTCTCTCACTACATTGCTTTAAGCAGCAATTCTACAGTGTCTGAGGCAGGAATTGATAGCTGTAAATGAGGCTCTTGAACAGCTGATTGTGAGACCATGGCTGAACACAAACATAGTGGTCTTAGTTGACTCCAAATCATCTCTGCAGGCAATAGCCAATAATGATAATCCAAAAAGCAAAGTAATACAAAATATCAGACAGAATTACAAGATTGTAAGAAATAATGTTGGCAATATCGCAATGCAGTGGGTCCCTGCACATGTGGGATTGATGGGAAATGAAGCTGCAGATAATTTGGTGAAGAGAGGAACAAAAATTATTCAAAAGTCAGCAGGCTCCCTGTCATTAAAAGCAGTTATAAGAAAACTAAAAACAGACTCACAACAAAACTTTCAAATAGTTCATTATTGTATTACGGTTAGTCAAAATTTTACTATACACAACTTCTGCAGTAGTAAGAAGATATAAACCATCATACTCTTACTGCAATCATGAGATTAAAATACCTGTGTGCGCGCACACACACACACACACACTGAACAAAGAAATACTATTTCAGTGGATACCAGAGCATGTCAGTATAAAAGAAAATGAAATAGTGGGAACAACCTTACAAATGCCAAATGCATCCTAAGCCGTTAACAGCAAAAAAAGCAACTACAGTCATATCTCGGCTAACAGTTGACCTTGACAATGGTTATAACAGACAACAGTCTAATTCACAGAATGAAAAATTACCCGCATAACAGTTTAGATTTCAGATAAAGGGCTGAACATAACAAGCCTTTGATTAACGGGTTTTGATTTTTGTAGGGCAATAACTTCCACAATACTTCATATTTGTAGGGCAATAACTTCCACAATACTTCATATTTGTCTGTAAGGCAATAACTTCCACAATACTTCATATTTGTCTTTAGGGCAATAACATCCACAATACTTCATATTTGTCTGTAGGGCAATAACTTCCACAATACTTCATATTTGTCTGTACGGCAATAACTTCCACAATACTTCATATTTGTCTGTAGGGCAATAACTTCCACAATACTTCATATTTGTCTGTAGGGCAATAACTTCCACAATACTTACTTCATATTTGTCTGTAGGGCAATAACTAATATTTGTCTGTAGGGCAATAACTTCCACAATACTTCATATTTGTCTGTAGGGCAATAACTTCCACAATACTTCATATTTGTCTGTAGGGCAATAACTTCCACAATACTTCATATTTGTCTGTAGGGCAATAACTTCCACAATACTTCATATTTGTCTGTAGGGCAATAACTTCCACAATACTTCATATTTGTCTGTAGGGCAATAACTTCCACAATACTAACTTCCACAATACTTCATATTTGTCTGTAGGGCAATAACTTCCACAATACTTCATATTTGTCTGTAGGGCAATAACTTCCACAATACTTCATATTTGTCTGTAGGGCAATAACTTCCACAATACTTCATATTTGTCTTTAGGGCAATAACTTCCACAATACTTCATATTTGTCTGTAGGGCAATAACTTCCACAATACTTCATATTTGTCTGTACGGCAATAACTTCCACAATACTTCATATTTGTCTTTAGGGCAATAACTTCCACAATACTTCATATTTGTCTTTAGGGCAATAACTTCCACAATACTTCATATTTGTCTGTAGGGCAATAACTTCCACAATACTTCATATTTGTCTGTACGGCAATAACTTCCACAATACTTCATATTTGTTTGTAGGGCAATAACTTCCACAATACTTCATATTTACTGTTCTCAGAATGCCCCCTATTCCCGTACCTAATTTTACTTAATGTATTATCAACTATTTTATTATGTGTTTAATTTGTTTGCCAATTAAAATTTAAACAGTTATAATTTTATCGTGTTACATACTTTTGATTTTTAAATTTAACAAAACGTTAAATGTCTGTATGAGTTTCAAATTGTGTAAATGCTGTTTTCAATTTTTTTGTGAATATAGTGCTTGTGGTACTAGAATTAAAAGACAAACTTTGACTACTGAACTAAAAAACGCTACAGTATGAACTAAAAAAATATAGAGTATTGACTTGTCTTTGCATATATATGTGACATAATTGCAGCTGCTGTAAATAATGATTTTGTTTCTTATAATCGAGTGTCCATTAACTGAGGCTACTATACTGTAAACAGGCTAAAATTAAATATAAAAAGGAATGGACGAAGTTATGGGCAAGTTCTACATCTGTAGGGCATTATTGCAGCTTCAGCCAATGCCAAGTGACCTCAGTACGCGCAAAGGACTTGGCAGACAAATACAGGTATTTGCAGCACGAGTTACGTTGGAGTTATTTTGGCATCATGGATTTACCATTATGTACTCCCAGATCAGGATCTACCACATATCAAGCTGTAAATGGAATGACAATCACAAGAGACACACTGAAGAAGAGTTTCAAAACAACGAAACTATGCCAACCCTGTACAAATTATACTTTGCAACCAGTCTTTGGTTTTAGTTTAGTGCTGGATTTTCTTTGGGTTTCTGTATGCTTGTCAAATTTTCAAAAAAATATTTTTATGAACAGCACTTCTAAAACAAATATTATTTGAATTACTGAAATTTGTTTCGATGCACATATTTCTAAAACATTTGTTTCTTCTTAAAGTAATGTACTGAAAATCCTTTTCTTTATGATTTCAAGAAACATTTCAATGTAACTTTAGAATTATGGTACAATAAAATCTATAAAAAATATACATTTTTATAAAGTTTTACCTTTTTCGTAACAGGCTGCCAAGGAGCGTCAACTCTCCATACAAGAAACATTCTAGCAGTGTCTATTTTCCGTCCAAGAGTTAGACGAATCATTTCAAAATGGCCATACTTAAGTCGCCCTCCACCAAGAGCCTAAAGCACAAGTATAAAAATACACTAAACAGAATATTTCTTACTAAATAATACAATTTAAGTCATACTTATAATATCAAGAATTAATTAATACCAGAAAATAATAATATTTCAAACATAAAAAAAAATATTGGAAAAAACAAATCTAAAATCAAGTGAAAAATCAAAGTCCGGGAGGGTCACAGAGTGAATACCAATCTTACCTGTATCACAGCAGTGAATGAAAATCCCAGACAGTTAACAGCAGTGCTACAAGCAAACAATAATATCTCGATGTAGCAAGAAAATGTCTGACTGACACTGAGAAAAATCAAGAATTTTTTTTTTAATGTCCATATTTTAGGCCAGTTAGACTAATGAGGACGAGGGATTAGTTAACAAAAATGGCAGTTTAGACATGCAGACTGACCGATATCTTAGCCACATCAACCACCGAGCCTTTAGTACAAGAAAATAAACACACGAGTTGTTAAAAGGACTAGTAATGATACTACTATTACCACCACGAACATTTTATATTATTATTTTTTTATTTTTTATTATTTTTTTTTTTTTATATGTCCGACTATTGTGCACACTTGGGCACGATGGGATGATTTATAACGTACGAAAATGCCAAGCCCTAGCCGGGAATCGAACCCGGGTCCTCAGGGTGAAAGCCCAGTACGCTATCAACTAGGCCACCGAGGCGGCTTATATTATTATTTTAAATTTCATTTTCATGTATTACATTTTTTTAAAGCTAAATTGGCTAGCTACATCCACGCTAACCAACACTGGTTAGCGCTGAAAAACAACATCACAAAGTAAAAATTTGAACAAAAACATTCACAAGCTTAATCCTAAACAAAAAAGCACATAAAACTTAAATATTTTACTTACAACAATACCATACTGTCCATGGATTAAGTTATTATGTATCTGTTCTGGACCTCGCATGAACCTCAGGTTTTTAATCATCTTTGGAGGTCTGATACCTGGTGGAATAACTGGTACTTTTTGTATTATGGGCAGTTTTGGTTTTTCTGGAAATTCAATATCTGAAAACAGAATAATTAATTTTGTTGTTAAAATATTTAGAATTCATTGCAATACAGTACAATTATTTAATTATAATTAAATGATATTAATATAACTTTACAACAGAAATTACATTCGTTTTTTTTTATGATGATTACTTTTTTAAGTAAGGTACAATTTGGCTTTTAATGTTCAAATTTATCCTTTTCTTTCTTGATGTTTTCCTTCCACTTTCATATCGAAATTTACCCTAAACACTTTGCTGTGTTTATATAAGAAAACGCTCAGCAGTTCATTTTAACTAGTACAGAAGCTTTTATTAGTAAGGTTAATTTGGAAGATTTATTTGCTTTGATTTTGAATTGCCATCTAGCTAAGTTACTGATATTATCTCCTGCAATATACATTTTTCCCACTGCATTTTCAATGTTGCCAAAAAAATCATCCACATTACAAGCCAAAACATATTTATAGGTTCAAAAAAATCTCTCTTCTTCATATTTATAATTCCAGAAAATCAAATTTGAAAACAATATTTTGAGACTGTTAAATCACAGAAAGATAGTGGAAGGCCTACTTTAAAAGTCTTGATCTCAAATTTGAATGAAAACTATACATTTCCTTAGGTCCTTAAAAAGGGCGAAAAGTTTTCATAAGAAATAAAAGGTAATACATTCCAATATTTAATATCAGTATTATCAATAATGGTAATTTAAATAACAGCTGTTTTTAATTTTGTTTATAGCCTATTTATTTATTTTCTATGGGTTGATATTTTTTTTGAACTTTTTTCTTGAGAGTTCAAGAAATTTTAAAGGAACGGATAACTATGATCCAGAACTATGAGTTCATAATTTTTTTTTTTTTTTTACGTCTGACTATTGTGCACACTTGGGCTAATGCAGACGATAGGATGATTTATAGAGTATGAAAATGCCAAGCCCTCGCCGGGAATCGAACCCGGGTCCTCGGGGTGAAAGCTTAGTAAGCTATCCACTAGGCCACCGAGGCGGCTATATATGAGTTCATAAATAATATCATTAATTATAAAAATAATTTCTAATATAATTAGCAAATTTATACCGTTATTACTTTACAAGCTACTCGTAATTACTACTAATAGTTCAAAGAACAGTATATGAATTCTATACATAATTCTTCATTAATTACCTGGTCACCATTCTACAACAGCGCTCTCACGTGATTATAACCTTTTCCGCCAATTTAATCAGTAACCGTCGTAATATTTAGAAAAATGTTACTGGATCAACTTTATTGAAAATTTTAAGCTATTTTTCCATAAAGCAGTCAAAATTATGATGGTCTGATATCCAGTTGGAATTAGTCAACTAGTACACACACCATTGTTAAATTAGAAGCCACCATCTTGAAACGGAAATGAATGGGAAAAAATCTTACATCATTCAGGTTTTATACAATGTGCCTTCATACCAAATTTCAAAACAATCAGTCACATGCATTTGGCCAAAACTGTGTAACAAACAAATGCCAAACAGTCAAGTTGAAACAAAGACCTTGCTTTGCTCAGTCCATTATCATTATCATTAACCTACCTGAATAATCTGCAGGTGGTGGAAAATATTTGATGTTTGCAACTTGCATAAATGTAGGAACAAATGTTTTACCTGAAAAAAATTAAAAGTGATCTATCTTTAAAACATCAAAGAAAATATTTCAAATGTAGGTTCTAAGTTAATCAGAAAAAGTGGAAAAATTATCCTGAACATAATTTATTTAAATTCTTAAAAAATATTCGCTGGTATGTATTTTAGTTTGAACATATAAAACTAATGTATTTGAAGAATAGAATGTATTTATGAAAACACATTATGTACTTGTGTTGGCATTATTTACCTATTTTTAGTAAAAACAAAATCTATTAAAGTCAAATCATAAACTGAAAATGAATAAACATATTAAAGTATATTATGTACAGTAAGAATTATGATTATATGTAACAAGCTCCTTCGTTAAATGAATAATTTAAAACAAAATGATTACTATGTAATAATAGTATAGTCTAATGATTAATATGTTGTTCATTAGCCTATATAACTTTAAAGGTGATTAGATGAGCAAAGTTTCATGACATGCAAGGAAGTGAGATAAACCGCTTAGGCACTACTGGCAATAACTATTAGATACTACTGGCCATTGATTCTCACGTCTAATAATTTTCTGGTCTGGATTTCAGTTCTGATAGTTTAATGATAACTGTGAGAATTCCAGTAGGACTGTCATCTGTAATATCCTATGATTTTTTTTTGGCGAAAAACCGTTAAGGTTATCATTGCCGTTAATAGCCTATGAGCATAAGAAGCATAGAATAATGGTTTGAGTTCTTATAATCATAAAATAAATTTTAATTTAAAGAATTATGAATACCACATACAGAACTAAATGTAATATTATAGTTTTTTAAAATTAGAATCAGTGCGGTACATATGATGAAGTAAAAAAATCAAGGACATAACTGGACTAATCTAAGAAATGTTGTGATTTATCTATGCTGGAAGGATATAGTGTCTCTTGTACTGCTTGAGTCTTATCAGGTGACACTGCCTACTAATTTTACACATTATCATTTGTAAATGATTCATCCCATCCATAAAATTTATTGCCATAATAGTTTAAGCATCCTTCACATTATGTGTACTGTACATTATGGTAGAATTACCACATTATTTTGTCCATATATTTTAATAAACGTGTTAGAATAACAATAGAAATAATAAAGTAGATAAGATTATTATGCCTTCCTGTAGTGTTATTGAAAAAAATAATTTTGTGCAGTCCTTTCTACCAGTACAAAAAAATGTTTTACTATATTCTACTTTAAAATCAGTTATTAGCAAGCTTCACGGAATAAATAATATGTCATTGAGAATTATGTAAATATTATAT
Organism: Callitettix versicolor; assembly: GCA_022606455.1. NCBI lineage: Eukaryota > Metazoa > Arthropoda > Insecta > Hemiptera > Cercopidae > Callitettix > Callitettix versicolor. Next base: position 116,992,000 of record CM040186.1, on the reverse strand, counting down.
ATATTTATTTATTGAATTTAAGTAAATCTGAAAATGTAGGGCTACATTTTTCAGTATGTAACTCATGATCAAAACCTAAAATATACAAATATATATCTAAAACTGGTTATGAAAATACTCACTCTTTGCAATTGGCGACATTTTCTTGATTAAAGAAATTGGTGAAATCATATTTTCAAAGCTTTTTGATTTACTTGTTTTATTTGTAACCTTAATCTAATTTTTTTTAAATACCTAACCTTACAAAATATGTAAAACAATATAAATAACTACATACAATTTACAGTACAGAGATTATTCTATATAATCTGTGGTACAGAGTGAAGCATATCAGCCAAATTATTTTATACTTTTATCTATGACTGACCTTCATTCTTTGATCTATGGGTGGATACTACTAAGTAAATTATTATATGTTTTGTTTATTAATGTTAATATTGTTTTTCATTCAATGTAGATTGAAAAGCATTACTATAATGTTATACGTAAAAAGTAGGTGATAACAATAAAAGTTTGATGGGACATTCACTTAACTTCTCTAAGAAAATAGAATAACTTGCTTGAAAATACTCTATGTTACAATTAATCTGGCCACCATTATTTATTGATTTATCTATGTTATAGAATTTTCTCTGTTCATTCTGTGTTATACTTCTATAATCTGCGGTCATGTTTATTTTTCTATACATTTTTTATTTTGTTTAATTATTAATTATTGTTGGACTTGGATTAAAGCATTGGTGTTAAACTCATGAATAATTTCACTTGACACCATTTGTTAGTCTTTGTGACAATCCTCTAATTTTCTTTTAAATAATGTTTACTTTACTTTATGGTCTTTATAAGTATCTGGTTCAAAAAGATGAATATTGTGTCTTAATTCTAGGCCTGGACAATGCAGGGAAAACGGTATGATTATAGGTTAAGTTAGTAGTTTGTACTTTATATACTTTAGAAGTTGTAAAGTCCCTGTCAGTATTAGGGTTTAAGACCTCTATTTCTGCATTTTACAAAAGGTATTCTGCAACTGAATTTATTTTTTTAACAGTGTAGCTTGTTTTGAGATATTTTTGGAAATCACCTTATATCCTGGAAAACCAAATTTCCATTCACCTGATCTCTCATCACCTGATGTCTTTATTTGGGAAATGCTGATGGAAAACATTTCCGACCAAAATACTAAAAAAGAACATGTATTAGAGAAATGCAGCAATTTTTTTTTAGAGAAGAATAGTGTGACCACCATTAGACAATTTAATATACATTATGAATATTATGGTGGAAAAATGTGTGGCATCTCTAAAATTGTCACTGAAGTGATTTTTTGAAAATTGCTAGTTGTAAGGAATAAGATAGCAATTTCAAAAATTACTTTCTTTTGCATGAAATATTAGATTTGTATCAGATAAAACATAAGATTTATTGGTATAACTGAGTTTTTGTGACTTTTGTCAATTTTATCAATAAAATTTTTTGTCAATAAAATCAATCTAAAATATAAAATTGTTGAAACAACTGGAAGTTACAAAGAAGTAAAAATAAAAGTGACAATCATATCCTTGAAATGACTACCACATAAAACAATGAAACATGTTTTTAATGGTGAAATTGATAAATGTTTGAAATGACTACCACATAATTTTTTTTTTTTTTTTTGTGTTTAACGTCTGACTATTGTGCACACTTGGGCTAATGCAGATGATGATATGATTTATAGTGTATGAAAATGCCAAGCCCTGGCTGGGAATCGAACCCGGGTCCTCAGGGTGAAAGCCTAGTACGCTATCAACTAGGCCACCGAGGCGGCCCACTACCACATAAAACTATGAAACATGTTTTTAATGGTGAAATTGATAAATGCGTGTTATTAATAATTACATGTGTGTTATTAATAATGAAAATAATATAAAAGAACTTGATAACTTGACGTGGCTATTGTGTGTTTAACCTAACTCAACTAGGTTATTGGGTGTTTAATGAAATGTGTCTTATTAATAATGAAAATATATGTATGTTTTTTTTTAAAAAAAACAATAATGCAACGACATGGGTATTGGGTGTTTAATCTAAATCGACTCGGCTGTTGGGTGTTTAATTATTTATATAACTATATTTCTTAAAAAGTACTAACCTTTGTAAGTAGTATCCTATTGGCAAGTATAAGCTGCCGTTGCTTTGTAAAAATTGTGAATTCTTGCTTATAATTTTCATATTTGTATTTAAATTGAAATTTGGCTAAATATCCCATTAAGTGGTTTTTTTTAAACACCAACATAGTCTGATTGTGTGTTGTAGTTTTTTTTTTAATGCCATATCGTAGTATCGTAACAGCTAAACTAAAAACCTAAACTGACAAAAAGGAGCAAATCGCAAATTTCACAAATAATTACAGCCATTTTTTGAACGATGTTTTCACTAGGAAAACTGTCAAGATAATAAATGATTTATTATAAACTGATAACGTGCATGAGCAGTATCTGAATTAGTGACTTGTGCTTGTTAATCTGGTGTAATAAATTTATCATTCAAGTAAATGCATGTGAATGAAACATCAGTGACATCAAAATGTAGGTTAATAATAAGTGGTTAAAAATCATAATTTATCATAAGTTTTTTATAACAAATTTAATCTTCACAGATTAATGATCTTTTAAAAAAAATGATATAGCACATAATAAAAGTAAAAGTCATTAAAATCATGACTTCTGCAAAAGTCAGAAATACTGATTTATTACTGAATAGTATAAATATTATATAAACTGTCCTTTAGCATTTATATAGTCACTTGTTATAACACCATAATAGCAATTTTATTACATTTTTTTAAATAGTTTACAAAAATATTTTTAACCAATTGTTTACATGTAATGGACTATTCCACTACTTATTCCTGTTACATCACTAAACTAAATAAATATTTAATGCTGTATAGTTAACGAGTTTGCTACTACAAGTAGCCAACAAGCGTAAATTGAAATTGACATACCCATATAAACTGCGATAGGTTTGTCATTCAGAACTGTCTTTTTTTTATAAAAAAGTTTTGTGTTTATATATGTTATATGTGTTTGATACAAAACTGTTTTAGGTTTTCATGCAATGCACAACGTTATTAGTTAAGTTTTTCAAACGCAACTGTGATAGATAGGTTCTTAAGTCTTATTTAATCATTTTCAACGATTACAAACACAGTACCGAGTTTCATGGAGTATTGATTTTGAGGTTATGCGGGTCCCTTTTTATTTTAAATTTTTCCCTTAGTTTCCACACTTTTGTATTTTGTATTATTGCTAATGAGCATATAAAAAACACCTTAGTTCTTAAGTAATTAAAAAAAAGTTTCAATTGTTTTTGTTCGGAAATTTGTTAAATTATGAAACAAAGGACCAGTTAGCCGTCACAAGGAAATGAATCATGAAACAAAATGGCCTCTGATATAAATTGTAAAAAACCTTTTTTGTAAAAAAGGTTTTAAAAATTTTAGTGAAATAAAAGTAAAGTTTAACAAAATTACAAAATGTTAAATAAAAGTAAAAAAAAGTATAGTTTATATAGAATATAGTATTTATACTATTCAATGATAAATCCTATGTTTTATTTTATATAAATACAATATATTTAATCCAAAAAAGCAATTTTCAAAATCGTTGTCTCATTGCACACAATTACAAATTTTCAAAAAAATCATTACGACAACTATTTTAAGTCCCCACAAAAATTGTTCACTATAATATTCAAAACAATGTATATTTAAAAAAAAATAATAATAAATAAATTCTTGAGTAGCGGTGGTAACCCTATTCTCTACAATTACTTTTTAGTTGAGTGTTTGCAATATCCAATTAAAGGAATCATGATTCGTAGAAGCAATTTTTTTTAGCTTAAAAAGCCTCCATTGTTCATCCTGCTTTTAAAACAAGACTAAACCATACTTCTTATTTTTCCTTGGGTATCTTATTGTGTCTCTGAACTGAACAACTCAGGGTTGTGGGTTCAAATCACAGTTAGTCTAACTGGCATAAAAACTGGATGTTAAGCAAAATAAAAAATAATATTAAAAACTTACTTAGCCTACTGAGATAACAACTTTTCAATTCCAGCCTCAGAAATCTATTCTTCTTAAAAAATAATAATCATTGAAACACACCCATTAGACTGAAATTTCTTGCACATCTTTTTTTTAATGCTTGCCAAAAATCATTAATCATTATCAAAGCTCATTTTTATAATGGACTCTAAAAATTATTATTTTATTATAAAAAGTACTTAAGCTTAGTATAAAAAATAACTATTAAAGTATACATTTTTAAAAACAAAAGTACACAGAAATACAGCATTAGTTTATAGGCCACACAAACAGTTATACTGTCGTTGGCTTGACAGGTTTACAGACTATATTGAAACTGCATACAGATGGCTACCTCTAGCACTCCACCAATCAGACTGATTTAACAAAACAAAGAAGCATTTACTTGTGTACTACCTGGTTTTAAAAATGGGCTTTGTGATTTATGCAGTATTCCAAATTGCAGGTTCATAAATATGATTGAGAAAATGTGTAACCTAACAAATCACCTTCGTTATGCAAGTTCTGCTTGGGTAAAAATATATCATAATTTTTATGTTTATAATCTCATTTATTAAACTATATATTTTATTATACAGATCTAATTAATTGAAAGAAAATGTATTTTTTTTTAGACCTACTTAGAATCTGCAAAAACTAAGTTTACGAAAAACTACAAGGGTATGAATCCAAATAAAATTACCACAACGGTTGGACTGAATATTGGTAAAATTGATATCTCTGGAATTCGTCTTAACTTTTGGGACCTTGGAGGGCAAGAAGAGTTGCAATCTTTGTGGGATAAGGTAAGTTGTCAGTTATAACGTAATTGTTTATCTATATTTAAGCATCAGAAAAATCAATTAGCCTAAGTTTATTTTAATGTTAATGCTTTACACTTCGGTATTTATGCATTGTAGGTTGTTGTTTTTCAAATAGTGATTTTTAATAGTTTTTTTTATTACATACCTTATTATCCGTTCAACACATGTTCACTGTTTACATTGCATGGAACATACTAGATTTCTTACACCGAGTTACAGCTCACATGCATTATCATTTACAACACCTACCTATGTGTTGTTACTTATGTGTTATTCTAATAGGCATTATTTAATACATATTATTTTGTTCCTTCTTCTAGTGAATATTGTTAAAATGTCATCTGTTTAATTAAATATGTTCTTCACCCAATAACCGTTTCAGTTAGGTTCGTCACTCAACAACTATATCAGTTAGGTCTTCAGTACTAAAAAAGGTTTTTTATCGTTTTAGCCGTCAACAACATGTGAAACGTACTTTTGCATGGTAAAAATTTTTGAGGTAATTAGATCACTTTTATTTTCAATTTTTATCATATTTCTCGTAATTTATATTTGAATTACTGGTTTTGAGCAAGTAATAAAGTTAGCCAAAGAATTACCAAAAATCAAAAACAACATACACTGCATATTTACCTAAATAAACTTCATGGTAATTATTTTTAACCAACGTGTTTAGGATATCACTCTTTCACTATTGGTTTTAAAATCATCTAATCTGGGCTATTTGATGTTTATGTATATAATCGTGTAAGCTGAAATTTTGTAAAAAAAATTGTGACTAAAAATGGCATCTGAAAATAGTTAATTTAAAACTTAGGTGCTAACTGAAAGGCTTAAAATAGATGATCAGCCTTGAACACATCAGTTTTGAACACATACATTTTTTTAATGTAAATTTGTTAAAATCTTTTTTAAAAAAACATCAATTTAAATCTGTCCTTTACATGAACATTGTTTTTTGCTAATCTTTTCAATTTCAATTTATTTAGGCTATAAATACATCACTCTTAGGAGATACAATATATCCCGAGAGAGAGAGTGGTATAGCTCTCAGTGATGGGGAGCTAAAACTTATAAACTAACACTTAAAAACTAGAAAACAAAAGAGATAATTATGCTATGCAGTGCAAATAAAAGAATTATTAAATTACAATTAAAATTATGTAGAGACATTGGAAATATTGGAAAATAAATGCACTTATATAAAAAGTTAACATTATCGTTTATCAAAAGTTATAAATATTTTTTTTTTTTTTTTAACGTCCAACTATTGTGCACACTTGGGCTAATGCAGATGATGGGATGATTTATAGCGTATGAAAATGCCAAGCCCTGGCCGGGAATCGAACCCAGGTCCTCGGGGTGAAAGCCCAGTTTGCTATCAACTAGGCCAGGGGTCTCCAAACTACGGCCCGAGGGCCACATCCGGCCCGCGGAGAGCTAGCATACTTGAAAACTCCTTTTAGAGAACATATTTTTTATAGCAAATTAAATTTAGTTTACTGAAGTATTCTAATTTTATGTTGAATAATTATTAATATGACATCTACATTGATATGGTCATGGGCTAACTACTCGTAACATTGTTGTAGGCTTATTGTTATTGTTTTTGTGATAAGTTGGATAAAGAAACACAGAATTGTAATGAGTAAAGACATGTATAATATGCAGAAAATTTAACTTCAGTATATAATAACTAAACAAATTATTGAAATCAATCCAACTAACATTTTATACATTTTAAATAAAAAATTGAGATTTTCATAACTATAAACAAGCATAATGACATATGAAATACTAATGAGATTTATGTAATTGAGATTTTCCACTGACAATAGTTTATAGTTGTGGACTAATTTTACTTGTACCAATTATTAAAAGATTTCATAATGACGTTTAATGTTATATTCTTTGAGAACAGCTATGCTTTCATTTCAAATCAAACATAGCGCCTTGTTACTGGACTCAATTACGAAATACTGAATGTTCCACTGATCTTTGAATTTTCTGCATTCACTATCAATTTTTCGCTTCTTTTCCATACTACTAAATCACACACAAAAGCAACAATTCAAATCAAAATACTGTTACAAAGATGTCTTAAACTTAAACACGCACAAACACGTTTTAACGTTTTTAAGGAACAAACAAAAACGTTTAAGGAGGTACGCACTATTTTATTTCACAACAGTGTCATAGGAACTGACTTGTGGTTGCGCCACTAGCCTTCTTATATATTCCAATTACTGCCATCTAGAAGTGAGTGGAAGACACCAGAACTTTCTCGAACAAACGAAATTATTCTGTATGTGCTATTGGCGCCATCTGTTAGCGATAGAAGGTACTACCTATTTCCGCTTGTGTCCACCAGATGTCGTGTCACGTTACACCTCATGGCTCGTACTCTACGACTAATCTAGAAATTACAGATAATGACAGGAAAATTAATAATATGCAGTGTTGCCGTTTTGCGGACTTTAGTCCGATTTGCAGCCTTTTTTAAACGTTGCGTACTTTTTCGGACTTTTTTTTTTCATCAGTGGACTATTTCACTTTTTACCACCGGCAACAATGATAATATGGTTTTGGCCCTCGGAACTTACTGGAGTAATCAGTATGGCCCTAAGGCTGGAAAGTTTGGAGACCCCTGAACTAGGCCACCGAGGCAGCTCACAAAAGTTATAAATATCTCATAAAGTTAACTATAAGTTTCTTTTATATAATTCAACAACATTTTTCCCTTGTTTTAGAAGAAACAGACAAATTCTTTAGATGAGCAAGCAGTTGATTAAAATATTTTGTGCAGTATAAATACTGTTCTTTTTATATATTGCTTTAGTATAAAGTGGTATTCTGATATCCTTACCACGTGTCATAGTAATAGGGTTTGTATATAAATAGCTTAGATAAGAATAATGATAATTTAAACAATTTGTTATATAAAGTTGTTCAAAGATGGGAATGGAGTTGGAGCCCATTAAGTTAATAAATTCTGTATCGATATCAGCAGTTTCAAGTCAGTATTAAATGCACCACCCCATGTAATTAAAGCATAATTGATTAAACTGTAAACATATGCAAAGTATATAGTTACACGTACTACCATTTAAGATTATAGTCCATTCGAACACCCAAGCATTTGATGTTACATGTTCTTTCGATATTAATATTATGATTAGGATTATATACCTATTCTTCCCATCAATGGTCTATCAACTAAGCACTAAGCAGTCCGGAATGTAACGACGTACGAGTCGCGTGTGTAGCTTGGCCAAGCCGAATTTTAATGATGAATATTTTAAATGTGTAATTGTGCTTAGTGTTTGTGATGTATGTTTTAATGTTTTGTTTGACTTTGTGACGACCTTGACAGAGGGATTTAACATTTTGTATGGCCTGAAGATGAAACTATAAAGTTTTGAAACCGCGGTAGCCTTTATGAGGTGAGTGGATAGACCACTGACGGGAAGAATAGGTATATAATCCTAATCATTTGAATATGTGATCCGGTGGCTATGTTACAATAATGAAATTAATATTATTTATAGATAAGTTGGTATAGTCAGGTATACTATCAGCATAACAACCAAAGGTAATATGAACAGTCTTAACAACATTAAGATTTAATCTGTTACCCAAGAAGTATCTATCTATCAGGCAATAATTTTTTTAATCTGTAAAACTTTTGACTTCCCAATAATATTAAATATTTGGTTAATTGTTTTGCTTTATATTCATTATTACATAAAATAACAGAAATCAGAATAGCATTGAAGATGGCCTATCATATGGAGAGCTAGAAAGTTGATAATTAGTTTAAGTTATTAAATAAAATAAAATCAAACGTCTCTTTAACTTGTGTTTCAGTACTATGCAGAATCTCATGCTGTGATATATATAGTGGATTCTTCTGACAGAGATCGCATTCCCAATTCCAAAGAAACCTTTGGTAAATATTCTCTTTTTTACTTTATCTAGAGCTAGGCCTTTCTTTATCCCTGTGTCAACCTTACCGTATCCAAAAAGCCGCACCAGATGCTGCCAGAGTTATTTGCATGAGACATTGTCTTGGGTGCGTAACCATTGTTGCATGATACTGCCCAATACCACCACAACATACTGTTGCGACACAAGCAAAACAGTCGTAATTTTGCTAATATCAAAGATAGAATAATGATTTTATTTAGTTTTTTTTTCAAATTAAATGTACTGCAATTTATGTTTACAAAATATTGGTTAATTTTGTTTCTAACACAGGGTGGGGCAGGGAAGTATCCCTACTTTTGAGATGGCGTTGTGTGTAGTGAGGATGTGTTGGAGGAGGGGGTTAAGCTCGAATGACGCTGTGGCCATGGAATTTTCCGTTAGCACCGCCGTCAGTTGTAGACATGGCTTGGTCGAATGAGCAATGCGCTTTTGCAGTCGAAACGTATTTCTCTCAAAATAAGTCTATTGTTGTGGTACATCATGCGCTGCGAACTCGTTATCGAATTCCTACCCGCAATGCTGTTCCTGACCGCAAATCCATTTTGTTGTGGGTGGAGAACTTCTGTGCATGTGGTAGTGTAGTGCGAAAGAGAGTTGGGGCTCAGAGGACCGTCCGAACTCCAGAAAATATTGACCGTGTCAGAAGATCGATCTTGCAGTCTCCTAAGCGTCGATCTGCTCGCAAGCACGCATCCAGCCTGGTGTTGTCTAATCGTACTGTGCGTCGTATTCTCCACGAGGAACTACACTTCCATCCATACAAGATGGTAATCGTTCAAGAACTCACACAACGGGACTGGCAACAACGAATACAGGCATGTGAAACTTTCATTGCTGACTTGCCAAATGATGCACGTGTTTTGTTCAGTGACGAGGCGCACTTCCACATTTCTGGAGTTGTAAATAAGAAGAATATGCATTATTGGAGTGGTGCAAACCCTAGGGTAGTTCACGAGACACAGTGACAAAGTGACGGTTTGGTGTGCAATCAGCAGTGAAGGCATAATTGGGCCTTATTTCTTGAGGAGGACAATCGTTGTGTTACCATCAATTCTGAACGGTATGTAAACATGCTCCAACAATTTCTTGAACCACAATTGCAACAAAATAATTTGGGACTAGTGTGGTTTCAGCAGGATGGTGCCACAGCCCATACTGCTAGAAATTCGATGGCTGTTTTGAGGAAATGTTCCCGGGCGATTGATCTCCGGTATGGTGACATTCCATGGTCTGCGCGCTCGCGGATTTAACTCCGTGTGATTACTTTTTATGGGGCTACCTCAAGAGTGAAGTGTTTAAACATCGACCCAGGAACCTAGAAGCCTTGAAGCATGCAATTCGCCTTGAAGTTGGCCGCGTTCCACAAGAAATGCTTCGCAGAGTTATGCGGAACTTTAGGACCAGGTTACAGCAGTGCATTGACAATGAGGGACATCACTTGCGTGATGTGTTATTTAAAACAAAGTAAAATTATTATTACAATTAACTTCCATCTGTACCCTTTTGATGCCACAATAAAGTTTTGTTCAAACATTTTTGGTTATTTTTTAATTTATTTTTAAAATTAGGGATACTTCCCTGCCCCACCCTGTAGTGTTTTAACTGAAGTGTATTATAAAAAAGTATATTTCCAAAAATGTGTAAAACTTAAAAGTGTATTTTTTTTATATTGTGGCCAAAAAAATAGGCTAGGTTAATCATATTTTTGAAACAATTACAATACTGTCTGAAAAAATATTTTATCATTTTGTGTTTATTTTGAAAAACATTTGATTAATATTGTGTTTTCAGATAAAATGATCTCCAGTGAAAGCTTGATAGGAGTGCCTCTTCTAGTGCTAGCCAATAAGCAGGACATTCCAGACTGCATGGGTGTTAGAGAAGTGAAGCCTATCTTCAATAAGAATGCTCACCTGATTGGTCGAAGAGACTGTATGGTTATGCCAGTCTCGGCTTTGACTGGGTAAGTAGTCTATAATTGTATACTGTTGTTAATATTGTTTTTGAGAGGTGAACACAAGATATTAAAGATCTGTTGTCATATTTATACATTTCTTCTCTTTATTTGTTTCACTCAACTTTGGGGTACACCAAATCAATCACTTTTTAATGTTCTGAGCCTTCCTCGTAGCCCAGTATTTCTTAATTCGTTGTGATTGTGCTTTTCTTTCTTCGTCAGAGATTTGGATCGTTTACTTGGATTTGACTTTGCCTTGGAACCGTTGTTTCTTGTCCTTGGTTATTGTTTTGGCTGTTTTGTCCATGAGCATAGTGCCAGTAATTTTTAGTTCTGTTATGTCTTTCTCCGTTTCTCTAAACCAAAGTGGTTTGGCTCTTTTATTGTTAAAGTAGTCAAGTATTTTTTTTTTTGGTTAGTCTATTTTTGTCCATTCGGAAGATGTGCCCATACAAATCAATTTTCATTTTTCTTATTCTGTCTGATAGATTTATACATTTATTATTATTATTATTATTATTTTAATATTACTGTAATATAAAATTTGAGTCTATAGGTTAAATCATGCAAAAATACTTTTTATGTACTATTTACGCAATAAATTTGGTTCGTAAGATATAAATAAAAATTGATCAGAAAATTGGGTAGTAAGATTTTGCTAAAATTTTTGTCATATTTGAAGATTCAGTGTACCAAATTCAAATAAAAAATTAAATCAAAAAATTTAAAAAAATCATCACAGCATATCTTTTTTTCTAATTGTTAAGCCATAAGTTTCTTTTATTTTAAATTTGTTACACAAGTTTGAGTTAAGAATCTTCATTTATGAGCAAAATCTGATAAACTAATTTTGAAAATGTAAACCACACTCAGCTGTTGGAACTAAATTAGTCAAGGAGAATAATTCATACATCTTGTTTGAAAATTTGAGGACCACAAGGTAAGTTCTGTTTGTATTTCTTGCTAAGGCAATCTCATCTTGATGCGTGCTCTGAGTCGAGGGGAAGGAGGTTATGCTATTTTGACATAGTGTTTACATTTTGTAGTTATTTGGCAAAGTTTATCGAAAATCCCACTGTTTGTGGGTTTAGATTTGCGATTTTTTCTGAATGTGAAAAGACTAATCCAGTCAATATTCACTGGCAGATGCGCATGTTGAGATATGATCAGTGGTAAGAAGATGAGTCCAAGAGTTTAACCCATTGGAAACTGGATTTTACTAACATGCTATTGGCCTTCAGTACTGAATTTTTTCAGTAGTTTACACTAAGATTATGTGCAATAATAAAAGCAAGTAACCTACCAATTTTATCCTACATAATGTTGTTGTAATTGTTAACACATATTTAGCCAACACTTTTAACACTATATTAACATTTTTTTATGTTTGTATATTTACACTATGTACATTTTGTTTCCTTTTTTTAAAATATGTCCGACTATGATAAATTTCAAAACAATTTTCCAAATGCAAAGGAACACTACATTTTTTGCACTGGTAAATTGTTTCAGACCTTTTTCCTTTTGCAGTACATACTCTACACTTTCTAGATGGCCTTGCTTTGCTTGTTGGGGGGATTTTCCCTATAAAATGTCACCAGAATTTTAGTTATATTTGGATTAGAAGTCCACTGCCAATCATTTACTTGTAGGTTATGTGTAGTATTGTCTGCAATTAGGCCTATTTTCACAGATCTCATCATCACTTTTATCACTATCACTACTGTCATTTTCAACAATACCTTCTTGCTCTTCATTATCACTAATCTCACAACTACTTTCATTTAAAATATCCCCAACAAACTCACTAAATGCACTTGAAGAAATAAACAATTCCTCACGAGAAGCCATGTTTCTACAAATGTCAAATTCGTACACAACTTCACAAAGAAACTGGCGAAAATTAACGAGTAACAACGGAAATAAACGAAGGAAAAATATCTCATAGATTGAAAATAGATTTATATTTCTATATTCCACTTTTAGGCTAGAAACATACGGCAAAGAGATCAGGGAAGTAGAGGACGGACATTCCCCATCTTTAGTACTTAAGCCATTGAGAGAGAAGGACGGGCAATATACGTCTTTCGTTACCAATGGGTTAATAAAGGATGTGATCAAACATCATCATTTGCACGTTGACGAAGTGTTTATCCATTTTGATTGGTTTATGCAGTAGGTAAAAAGGTTAAGCAGAATCCTAAGTTTGCCATTTGTGCTCTTCATATGGAATTTCCTCAAATTTTAAGATCACTTTTTCATGAAATTGTTTCTGTAAAACTGCATTTTAGAAAAATTTATGCTCGTTGCGTGCTAAAAACTTTTAGAGAGCAACGAAAAAAACAGCTTCAGGACAGTGCACTTGACTTTTTCACATGTTATGACAACATTGATGACGTGCTGTGCCAGACTGGGGATGAGACTTGGCAGGAATACCAAGAACCAGACACATTGTTACCTTTCACCTCGAGGACCCGGGTTAAATTCCCGGCCAGGGCTTTTCATTTTCATACGCTATAAATCATCCCATCGTCTACATTAGCCCAAGTGTGCACAGTAGTCAGACGTTAAAGAAAAAAATTATTCAGGCCTATCTGTACAGGTTTAACTTGGCGGATTCACATCTTTGTAAGGCATGTGGAGAAGAAGAAGGACACTGGAACATATCCTTTTGGGTGCCCAAATATTGCTCGCAATAGACTGAATGTAACAGACAACTGACATCAGAGATGTTTTGTGCAAAAAGATGTTTTGGTCACTGGCATCTCTGGCATATAAGAGATACTGAACCATATGCTTTGGGTTGTTTGATCCTAGAAGCTCGACCTAATAGTAATAATAAAATACTTCAGATTAATGACTAAGAATATTATTGATTTTCTGAAAATAGGAAAATATATTAATAGAACAAATATAGTTTTACTGAAACAAACAGTTCCTTCCAGTAGCACTTTGTAAGCACTAAACTGTAAAAATTCAGACCTAAGCTACCATATTTTGTTCTTTCTTCTTTTCGTTTCACCCTCTTTGGGGTATGCTGAATCAATCATTTCTTGCGCGCTGTACTCTTCTTTGTTCCCAGTAGCTCTTCATTCTTTCCGATCTTCTTTTCCTCTCCTCTTCCGAAATGACAGGTTTAGGTCTTATTTTGGTTTTATCTTGGAATCTTATTCTTTCGTCCTTGGTACTTATCTTAGCAGTTTGGTCAAGCAGTGAATTTTCTGTAATTTTTAATTCTATTAGGTCTTTTTCAATTTCTTTAAACCAGTTCGTCAATCTATTGGAGTCCATTCTAAGAAGATGGCCGTAAAAATTTATTCTCCTTTTTCTCATAGTATCTGACAGTTTTTCAATTTTCTTATAGAGAGCTTCATTTCTTATATATACCACCTTATTATCCTGAAATTTTGTTCCTATAATTTTTCTTTCAGTTATTTCAAGCTTTTCTATCTGGCCTATGCGATTCATGGTTAATGTTTCTGCTGCGTACAGTGCTTCCGGCTTGATCACTGTTTTATAATGTTTAATTTTGGACCCCCATGAAAGGATTTCTTATTGTATGTTTCTTTTACACAATTGGAAGGCCAATTCAAGTTTGTTTTTCCTGGATTCCATTGCCTTGCCCTCATCTGTATTCCAACTAATCCATTCACCAAGATATTTGAACTCTTTTACAATTTCTATTTTCTGTTCTTGGATTTTAAGGTATTTATTTGGGTATTTGTTGTTTGTCATGATTTTGGTCTTTTCAAACGATATGTTTAGACCTATTTTAGCTATATTTTGTTCTGTTATTGTTCAAAACCAAAAGATGCTTTTATTTAATTGCAATGTCTATCTGTATACAAAATTTGCACAAAGAATCCATGGTTCATGGAGCAAGGCAAACATAATTTCCTATACAAACTTGATTGTCTTCAGATTGGTCATGCATGCTCAACAGTGATACATTTGCTCTGTCACAAATCTTTATCTACGTATCTGTAGCCTCACCAAGCTCTCACCATGTTAGCGTATAAAGTTGTAGGCGTTTGAAATTAATTGTGTTTGATTGTTTACTATTAAATTAAAAATTATTTGCTTAGTGCATATATTATCAATGACAAATAAGATAAGAAATGGGAATTAAAAGATTACAATAAGTCTTGTAAATTAATGTGTTTGAGTAGGTTGCATGCTTTAGTGGTCTGTACAAAATTAAATTAAAGGCTGCTTACAATGCTTATAAATTACATTTAGGATTAATTTTCGGTCATTTGAACTGTGTGTGTGTGTGTGTGTGTGTGTGTGTGTGTGTGTGTGTGTGTGTGTGTGTGTGTGTGTGTGTGTGTGTGTGTGTGTGTGTGTGTGTGTGTGTGTGTGTGTGTGTGTGTGTGTGTGTGTGTGTGTGTGTGTGTGTGTGTGTGTGTGTGTGTGTGTGTGTGTGTGTGTGTGTGTGTGTGTGTGTGTGTGTGTGTGTGTGTGTGTGTGTGTGTGTGTGTGTGTGTGTGTGTGTGTGTGTGTGTGTGTGTGTGTGTGTGTGTGTGTGTGTGTGTGTGTGTGTGTGTGTGTGTGTGTGTGTGTGTGTGTGTGTGTGTGTGTGTGTGTGTGTGTGTGTGTGTGTGTGTGTGTGTGTGTGTGTGTGTGTGTGTGTGTGTGTGTGTGTGTGTGTGTGTGTGTGTGTGTGTGTGTGTGTGTGTGTGTGTGTGTGTGTGTGTGTGTGTGTGTGTGTGTGTGTGTGTGTGTGTGTGTGTGTGTGTGTGTGTGTGTGTGTGTGTGTGTGTGTGTGTGTGTGTGTGTTTTAATGTAGTGGTCTGAAGACCAAAATAATTATAGGTACCAGCTCTACTATATAGTTGTTTTTTTTAATTCTTTGACTTCCTATTTTTGCTACATTTTATACTAAATGTTTCTTTTTACAATGCTATTAATCTGGCATATAGAAACATTAATTTCTATAATATACAAAAAGTTTAGCAGTCACTGAGGTCCAAGATGCTGGAGGCAACTTAAAAACTCAAAATGAGGACAACTTATCGTTTAATATTTTCTTTTTTTTTGAAAACAGTGGTGAAATCAAATTCAAGAGTATTGTTCTGTTTTCACAAATCAGTAAGTGCAAGAATATGGAGTCACCCACATGTCCCGAAACATATTGATTTCTTGAAAATTATACTACCTTTTCTGAGTTTTGATTGTACCACTCATTTCATAAAAAAAGGCATTTTTAAACATTATCTTGAATGACAATATCACAACTTTCTAGTCAACTCCTGATTCCTAAACCATCTGATTTCTTGAAGACAGATAATATTAAGTGATGTGTTATATGAGTCATTAAAAAATGTTAATGTTATTTGTGGACGTTCAGAAGACAAAAATCGTAAATTCTACAAAGTTTGTGTTTCTGCTTGAATAATTAGTTGGGAAGGTACTAAAATACTACCCTGTTTAAGTATAAAAATCCATATATAACGTTGCCGCCTTGGTGGCCTAGTTGATCATCCCATCGTCTGCATTAGCCTAAGTGTGCACAATAGTCGGACGTTAAACACCAAAAAAATCATGTATATGTTCTCACTTAAAGCAGATACATTGGTCTAGTAAATAACTTAAGAAATGTTTTAATCCATTTGTTTTCAACTGCAGCTGTTTATTTATTGTTTTCCAGAGATGGCATAGACGAAGGGATTCGTTGGCTAGTTGACTGCATCAAGAGGAACAGTGAACTACGGCCACCGCGTGATCCTGACGACACATAACAGGCAGTTAAGACTCTGGGCTTGAGCATTCCTCGTACTGTGATAAACTGGAATAAGTCTTCCGAGTATTTGTGCGGAAATCAAAACCAGTTCGTTGACTGTAAATAGACACTGTGTACAGCAAAATTTATATTACAGTAAACATATTTTATTTTGTAAGTTATAATTTATAAAATGTTCTTTTTCTGGATTTATTTACTGTGTGTATTATTAACTTTTTAAAACTTTACATTGTTTTGATTATTTATCCTACTTTACTGTCAGCGTCGACCTTGAAATGCTAAGCTATACAGCCATGCGGCTATATAGCTATACAGCATATGCTAAGCCATACAGTTTGGTGCAGTTCATTTAGATAAAAAAAATACATTTTAAATCTTCCTAATATTTTAAATTTTGGATTAATTGAGGCAAATCACAAAATAAAAAATAAAACACATTTTTGAAACATTATTATGTTCTGTTTTAATATTTTTTTTAAAAAAAGTAGAATGAAGACTTATGTTTTGTGAAGTAAAACAAAAATGCTTCTGCCTCTTTATGAAAGTCAGTTCCACTTGAAACTGAAATACACATTCACAAGCTTATCATAATAGTCTCTTTTTTCTCTCTCTATTTGTTTCATCCAACTTTGGGGTACACTAAATCAATCACTTCTTAATGTTCTGTGCCTTCCTCGTAGCCCAGTATTGCTTCATTCGTTGTGATCTTGCTTTTCTTTCTTCATCAGAGATTTGGATCGTTCGCTTGGATTTGACTTTGCCTTGGAACCGTTGTTTCTTGTCCTTGGTTATTGTTTTGGCTGTTCTGTCCATGAGCATAGTGTCAGTGATCTGCAGTTCTGTCATGTCTTTCTCCGTTTCTCTAAACCAAAGTGGTTTGGCTCTTCTACTGCGAAAGTAGTCAAATATCTTTTTGGTTAGTCTATTTTTGTCCATTCGGAGGATGTGCCCATAAAAATCAATTCTCCTTTTTCTCATTGTGTCTGATAGTGTTTCAATTTTTTGGTAAAGAGTTTCATTACTGATGTGGAGTAATTGGTTGTTACGGAATTTGGGGCCTAAGATTTTTCGTAATATCTTTCTTTCTTTTTTTCGATAAAAGTCTCTTTTTTAATTATGTAAAAACTCAAAATTTTCCAAGTTTTTACCCCTGAATGTCAGGGGACTTATGGAACTTTGACTCCCCTCCCCACTGATTAGTTTGTACTTGCACCGAGTTTCTAATGTTATGTAATCGTATGACGGTTAACAGCAACCAGTTGTTCATTAGGACTAAAGCAAACAAGGTCGTTGTTTACAATGATGTACTGTTGAAAAGTTTGAATTGAGTCTTAGTACAGAACACCATTCCTTTAGTTTCATAATATTATGTAAAATTATTATAAATCTTACTTCAATCCTATTAACCATTTTACTGAGTACCTTAATAATATAACCTATTTTACTAATTAACAAGCCTACAAGAAAATTACAAACAATTATTGGAGATTGTTATGCACAAACTGGCAACTTATCTGTAAAACATGATAGAATAATGTGAAGTGAATACATAATCAAGGTGGCCTTGAATTTGTAACCATTTAAAATGAATATTTTAGCAGTATGCGTACTTACAATGTTGAAGCTTCTTATAACAACAATATCAGTTCTGAAGACAGTGATTAACAACTTTAATTAGCTGTGTTGAGTTTTTTTGAAAATGCATGTTCCGTAGGTGATAGTGAAGAGAGTATAATATACACAAAAACATCTATGAAACTACAGGACATCAATTTTTTTACCAATTGCAAATTACAGAAGTGTGAAGTTTTAATGAATAGCTTGTGTAAAAAGCAGTTTGATAGACATGCTCTGTATTGATAATTATTTAAATTGTCTTAAATATATTTTTTGTAATTTAAATCCATCAATGTCTCAATTCATCAATCAGTATCTCAGATTTTTTAAATAATATTTAATCAAAAGCTTTTATTTTATGTAGTGCTGTATTATTCAATTTTAATTGTTTGACTATTTAGATTGTCAATATTAACATTAATTTATACCTTCACATTACAGGATTGAACAGAAAGAAATGTTATATATGAACCCAACAACATCCTTTGTAGAAAATTGAGACGTTTGTGACAATTTGGTGATAAAAAATCTGACTTTAAATGACCCAGGTATTCAACACCTTTCATTAGTCATTATAATTACTGATTATTTATCATAACTTCATTATATCATATTGTACTTTTTGGCCTAAAGCACAATAGTGTTTTGAAATTTGTAGAAATGTATTACTTCTGTAACTGTTTAATATTTTTTAAATAAAACTAATTACAGTAACTATTTTTTTCTACCAGAAAACTTATAATAGTTACGTTTATAAAATAAAATTTTTAGAATAATATTTGGTTAAATTTTGTTTGAAATTTTCTACATAATTTATTTTTATAATAATAGATACTTACAAAATCTATTAGCCTATGTTATTATTTATATTTTAAAACCATTTTCAAATTATATCCTGTGGTCAAGAAATATAATAGTTCTTCAACATTAAAAGAAGTATAAACTAATACGTCAGTTTCCAGTAAAAATGTCATTTTAACTGACTAAACATAAACAATAACCTTTAAGATAAACATATTTGTTACGCCATTAGTATCAGTTGAATTCAATGCTTACTCGTTGCGGGCGTGCCTTATTGATAACACGTCCGAGATAATACTTTGAACTGATATTGTTTTTATCTATTATTCTGTTATCAAAGCAGTCAATTGATCTCAGGTAAGACTGTGATTATGCATGTGACTGTTATAGACTACAGTTTGTAAATGTCAGGGGAAAAGTTGTAATTTAAAGAGGTGATTTCATTAACAATGTGGCCGTATCTCGAAGCAGAAGATTTCAGCGTGCTTCCACCAGACCAAAATAGAAGGTAGGAACAGTAATTGCTTAGTATGAATCATTGGTCTTCTGTAATGGTGGTTGGGTCACTTACTTATCATGTAGTGTGGAGGAAAGATAAGAGCTATCATCGTTTTGTTGGTTAATTTTATTTTATTTGTTACCTTACTTCTATAACTTAACAGACAAAAGTTATTTTTAAATAGAACAAAACAAAGAGAAAAATATTGATATGTTCAAAATATAAAATCTGACCAAAATTTAAAAAAAATATTAATTCTTTTTCCATACTGTTAACATTTTTGTAAATAAATTTGTAAATCTTTTCTGATTTTTTGGCAGGTATATTTAATTCTCAGATATAAGGTCATCTGTTTTATTATAAAGCTCTTCTTCTTCCAATGGTTTTTTTGGTTCCCACCATCTTGGATCGTGCCTCTCAATAAAGTCCAGGAAAATCCTTTCTTTCTTGCTTCTGTCCGTTCATACCCCTGCAGATCAATTAGTAATCCTTGTCCATGACACACCCATCCTGTGAACAAATTGTGCACTTGTCAGAGGTTAATATCTTTATTTTGAAAAGATGCTTGGCAAGACACTTGTAACTGGTAGCTAGTCAAAAATTTGCTAAAGATACGGAGTGCCCAAAAATAACCGGAATAGCACTGCCGTGTGCGGAGCTTGTGTAATATGCATTTCTGCTGCTAGATGTGTATAGCGCAACTCATTGCCAGGTCAGTGCCGCTTGTATTGTTGATGACTTGTTCTGTTCATCTGCAGTGATTGTTTTTGCTAGTGCTGTTTTGTTTTTTATGATGGCAAGTTTAATTGAACAACGTGAAGCTGTGAAATTTTGTTTCCTGTTCGGTAAAAATGCCGCTGAAACTTTCTTGTTCTGGATGTTAATGAAATGCCCGAATCGATGAAAATGTTGACAAAATTCGAGAGCTTGTGCTCACAGACCGTCAACAGACAATTGATCACCTGTCAGAGATTAGTGGGTTATCTTAGGAGCTCAATTTGGCAAATTTTAACCAAAGATTTGATAATTAAAAGGGTTGCTGCCAAGTTTATTTCTTGGGCTCTGACTTAAAAAAAAGAAAGTCGAGTTAAAACAACAGCTTGAAACTGATTCAGATTTTCTGTCAAAAACTATTACTGGTGATGAGACATGGCGCTGTGATTACGACCCAAAATCAAAGCAACAGTTAAGCCAGTGGAAGACGTCATTGTCACTATGTCAAAAAAAGTATCATCAAGTTGAATCAAACATCAAAACAATGCTGATTTGCTTTTTTGATGCCAAGGATTCATTCAGAGTTTGTTCCTCCAGGTCAGGCTATCAATCTAACCTTTTATTTGGAAGTTTAAAAAAATTGTGCAACAGTGTTCATAAAAAAAAAAATACCCAATTTCTGGCAGACAGAGGAGACTAGTTCTTCCACCATGATAATACACCTGCACACACAAACACACACACAGCCATTTCTGTTAATCAGTTTTTAGGTAAAAATGGCATGGTTCCACTGCCACACAGACCTTGGTACTCACCTGACCTGGCTCCATGCGATTTTTTCTTATTCCCACCTATGAAAAGGGATATGAAAGGACACTGTCAGACATTTCTAAAGATGAGTAAAAAAAATATTTCAAACCGTGGAAGCACTGGTGGGACAAATGTATTATTGTAATGGAGAGTTCTTTGAAGGGGATAAGGTTATGTAAAAAAATTAAGAATCTATAGCTCTTAAAAAATAATTTCGGTTTATTTTGGGTAACACCTTGTATATTACATGGAATCATCCTATTTTCTTTAAAAGGTTCAAATGAATCCTAGCTTTTTGGGAGGCATTTGCTAGCGCTATTGATCATTTAGCACTGCCCAGGCGACATGTAAAGCTTAAAATATACTGAGAATGCGATCAACTTATTTTAAAACATTGTATCAACTTTTATCCTCTTTATTATAAAACATTACAAATGTAATTTTAATATTTTGAAAAATGAGGTATTTTTGACCCAAGAATCTATAGATATTCTCTGTGGATCAGAATATCTACGTTCATGTGTTCAGATTTTCTGTAACATTATTTATGCAACATACATGATTTAATGTAACACTGATCGAAAGACAAAGCAAATTACTTTTTTGTACTTAACATGTACAGTTTAGTAAAAAGGGATCAGCATTAACGGAAATGTTAAAGCAACCACAGCAGTAACTGTGTCTTGAATCCATAACCTGGAGGTGCAGTTCAAAAACGCAGCAGACTGACTGGTGTCTTAGCCAAATGGACAACCAAGCCCTCGAAGAAAATGAATACAACTTTTTGTGTAGGATATTTAGAATTAATGTAAAAATAGAATGTGGTGTCCACCACAAACAGTATTAGAAAATGTGAATAATATATTTACATATAATACATAATAACCTTATATCTGGGTTGTGGATTACATATTACAGATAATCAGTAAGTATTGCTAGGGAAATAATTGTGAAGGTAATTCTAAAGATAATTAATACAACGATTTCAATTTTTTTATTCAAATAATATTACTTAACAAGTAATCTAGTTTCAAAACAACAACAATAAAAATGTTAGAAAGCAATAAATCTAAACCAGATAATCGATGTCACTATTGGAATTAGAATCCTCTGTGTTTTTGGTTTAGGTTCCGGTCGTTGTTTTGCATTGTTTACTTGACCGATTCCTTTAAGAAATTGTGTATTCATTTATAAGAACTATAAAGTCTTTCAAATATAAATGTGAAAAGTTCCTTCACATTTCCTTGTACTTCCATCTAAAGCCATTATATTGTTCTGCGCATGTGCTCTGGTGTCAGTGTTAACAAAATTGTAACTATGATTTATGTTCTAATGTTTATAACCTTCAAATTGAAGGCAATTATATGTTCTCCAACAATAGAGATGTGATTGTAGTTCCTAGTGATATGTATTTCTTAACTATTGACAACAATGATACTTAACAACATGCTGCAACCGGTACAAAGATTTATTGGATTTCCACTCATTTCTTCTGAAAACTCAAGTACCTTCAATGTTTCTATCCCTATTATATCTTCATTTTAAAATTTTTGCTTTGACAATTTTACCTGGCTTTACAATAATTTGGAAATTCTTAAAAATAACTATCGAATAAACTTGTAATTGCTTCAATCAACAATGGTTTTATTGCAAATATCAAGTTTATTTATGAGTGTTTTACGTCTCCAAGGCCGTAACAATTAATCAAGATTTTCAAACCAAGTGTATTTATTTTGAAAAATAAAGTTAAGGCATTGAAATTTAATTTTTTACCTATGTTTATCTATCTGTTCTACCCTACCAAAACCTGTACCCACTTTAAATATGTCATAGCATTGACTAAAAATATATCAGTATCAAGACACATTTGTTTTATGGCAAATTACTGTGATCGCGCAACAAAATTAATAAACTTGTTTCATCACTCGATAAACATACTGTTCGCCCTTGGGGGTCGTCTCTAAGAACAAGTCGAAGGGAGGAGGTTGTCGTTACACGCCTCCGCATTGGTCATTCGTTGTTGACACATGGTTTTTTAATGGTACGCAGGGAGCCACCTACATGCCAACTTTGTGGAGAAACCATCACAATCAAACACTTGATGTTAGACTGCGATTGCTTGAGAACCATGCGTTTAATATGTGGATTAGGAAACTGTATGCGGGCGATCTTAGGGGACGATTCGGCGATCATTGATCGCGTTTTGGCCTTCCTGAGACGCTTGCATATATATCAGTATATTTAATTTTTTCCTTAGTATTTATATATTCTTTATAGTTTATATTTTTGTTAAGTAGTTTTAGGAAATTTTATTGTTTCAAAATATTTATTATCTTCCTGTTTAATTAGGACCCCTTTACAGTCCACCTTTATATTGTTTTGTTTTTAAGTTATTTATTCTTGTTATCTAGTTTGTAAGTAATGTTACGTTTTATCGCTCTGTTGTTTCTTTTCTTTAATAGTTGTATTTAGGCGATGATAACAATATTTATTTAGGTGCTTTTCGCCTTAAAAAAAAAAAAAAAATCTTTTTTCGTTAAGTACTATCTATAGGATATGAATGTTCAGAAATGGAAGAACAGTTCCATCCATCCAGTAATATCTATTGGATATCAGTGTTCATAAGACATAACAATTCAATTAATAAAGTATAAAAGAATGACCTATTTGCATTATGACAAAAATAAAATTTGAAAATATATTGGTAGGTTGTATTTAGGGAAATAATAATACATTGATTTCAATTTATTATAAATTTATCTTAATTCATTAAAGTGCACAAAAATCAATTAGGTACATATTTGCTGCAATTTTAGACTAACATAACAGTTAATGGTACAGAAACTTTTTTCTCCAATTACTAGAAATTAAAAAAAAATTAACAAAAGCCATTTATAAAGCAGCTTTCCATTATTTTCTACGAAATATATTACTCTAAAAATTTTATGAATTAATATTTCACTACAGAAGCATTTTGAATATGGTTAACCAATTTCTAAATTCGCGGGCATAGTAATGACAAGTAAATTTAAAAACTACCTCCACCTGCACATCCACCTGTCGGACAACTGTACTCAAATACTGATATTAAATTTTATGGATATAATAAATTCTAGAAACGATTCAATATTTAAAATTTACAAAAGTGTATCGCTATTTTAATTTCGTAAAAAAATTATACACATTGTTTGCATACCAATGGTATGATTTTTTTTTTTAATAATTTATGTTCAGCGTATTACTTCAGCCATCTTTGATTATTGTCGGTGTGGTCGGTCAGCTGGAGTTTTAGGAATGTATTTGTAGTACATATTTTTTGTGTCAAGTGCTGTACATTAATTTTTTAGTGAATTAAAAAGGTAAGAAATATATTGCTTAAATGGGTTTTCTTTACTAAAAAAATAATAGTCTGGACAGTTCAATATTTACATCGTTTCGTGACACTGCTCCTACTGTGGAGTCTCACTGCTGGCAAAGGTGACATGGCTGGCATTATTGTAGATAAAATAATTAATTGTTGTGATATGAAGTAGAAGATTGTAACAGAAATGTATACAAACTGTTGTTAATGTAACAGAACTAATGCTAATTTTCTAAAAGTTTTCAATATTAATACAAATAGGCCTGCTTATTATTTATGTTTGAATTGTTAGGCTATATCAATGTTCAATTTTAGGATTAGGTTGAGCTCTGAGTTGGTTAATATGATAAATTTTTATGACTTCTTATATTTTTAAAATATTTAGATTAAATTTGATTGTAAATTTTAAGAAACATTTTGGAACTAAAGTTCTACCAGATGCTTAACTGAAAACTACTAGTTTGTTTAGGTTAGGGTTAGCAATAAAACTGGCTTCTGGTAGCCTAGCATAAGTATAAAGTAAATAGCTGTCTAATACTATTTCACCAAACAGTTTTATTAAGAAATCATTATATATAAGTAGTGGTTATGAACAGTAATAGTGTTATTTTTGGTTATCATTAAAATTTACAAACAGCAAACAGGCTAATTGGTTACAGACCTAGCCTATAGTAATAATATTACTGCAGTGATAATAAACAGTGATTGCTTCCAAAAGTTGTTTGACAAAGGCTAATTTGAACATTGAAAAATTGAACAAAAAAAATCTAATAAGGAATCTAACCAATAACTTGTTTTATACTTAGATAAAACTTTGATATTACTTAACAGTGTGATCACATACACTTACCTTGCCTACTAGATTAGGCAACATACCCAAAATTGGTGAAAATCAGCCTCATTTTTTAAGTTTGATTTGGCAGATAGAATTTTATTATAGCTAAGTAGGCCTAATATACTCTCAAGGTCATCTTAGACCCTGTTTATGACAAATATTTATAACAGCTGAATAATGCTGTAATGCATTAACAATATAAATTATTTTTAAAATCATTTAAAATATATATATGCAGTGTGCACACAGTTTAAAAAATCAAGTAGGGTTTCCACAGTTACTCCATTTTTAAATAGCATATTTTAATACTGGGCTAAGTATATGCAAATTATAACTTGCTTAGCCTATTGGTTTTGTAAGCTTTTTACAATTTAATTTAGTTATCATAGTCTACTGGAATAACAGTAATATTCCACCTATCGAAGAGCTGTATGCAGTCAAGTATGTTATGTTCCACTATAAATACTTAAGTGCTACTTTTTGTGACTACCAGCAGATCAAGAAATAAGGACATTGCATATCATAAACATAAAAAAAACCATATATGAAAAAAAATATACATACGCTGCAATAAAATATTTTAATTTATTACCGAATGATCTAAAAAAAAAAATGACAAGACGAAAAAGAAAATTTTGAAATACTTTAATCTGTAAGCAAACCATGAATACATTTAAATTGTGAACCAGGCATTTACTATAGTGTACATATATACAAATCTTTTTTTTCTTTTTTTTCTTAAGTTTTAGTGTTTAATTCTTAGTTTTTAAGCTATGGCTCCTGAACACAGAGAGGCACTTCCTATCTCTTCAGGATGTATGTAACTCCTTATGGAGAAATATGTATGTATATATATATATATATATATATATATATAAAGCCAGCAAATAAATATAAATAATCCAAAAGTCAGTTGAGCCATAAGCATCCGACTTGTCCCAAAATCAGGCTGTAACGTTATAAAGCAAAATGAAATGGAAAAAAGTGTCATGTTTCATGTTTTTTAACTTGGTTAGATTATTGCAAAATTATATTTAAATGCACCCAAATTGCATAAAGTAAAGAATACATGTATATATTTAGTATACCTTTTCTTATTAATCACTTTTTCTGATTTATAGACTTTTACAAAAATAATAATTTTAATTTTTTTTTTTTTTTTGTTTTGTGTCATATATTATTTTGTTGAGAGATACTAACTTGCAGAAGATTAAATTTATTATAATAAATGTATGATAAATTATGATTTTTAGGATTTATTATGAAACTATATTATGATGCTAACTTTGCATTGAGCATGCTAAATTTATTATTGTCAGTTACCCATTGAACTATTGCTCACACATATTATCGCTTTATACTAAATCATTTATTATCTTGACAGTTGTGAAAACATCATTAAAAATATCGCTGCCATTATTTTTGAACTTTGTGATTTGCCTCTTTTGAGTTAAAAAAAAAAGACAACCAAGTCAGGTTAGGTTCTGAAGATCCTTTTTTTTAAAAAAAAGTGAATATTATTTTCCTTATTAATAACACGCATTTCATTAATCATTTTCATGATGTACATGTGTCGTACAACTAAGTTTTTACCCAACAATGAAGTCGAGTTAGGTCTGAAGTTCACACATTTAATTAATCGTTTTCATGATGAAAATCATGTTTCCGACTTTTATGAAGACCATGTGTCCTACTTTTCACACGGTAGTTATTTTGGTCACTTATAATTGTTTTGTAACTTTATTGTTTCTGCACTTTTATATTTCGGATTATTAATATTGGGCTTGCAGTAAAGTGTTTTGTTGCAAAAATTATCAAAATTTATAAAAGTCCCAAAATCCCAGTTTTGTCTATTAATATTATTAAACAAAAACTATTCCTAAGTGAATTATAAAATAGATTATATAATACACAACAGTAAAAGGTAAAATGTAACGACTTCAGTTAAATACAGTATTTAAGGATTTTTTTAAGGTCTGAATAAATAACCTTTGACTACATGTGTGCATACAAGAGCATAATTGATATTTTTATTATACATTGTTTGGCTTGTGACTACTTGCAGTTGAGCTGTTGTAGGTTCCCTCAGATTAATGAGACAATTAATATTACTGCCCCCTTATACTTAGTCCTTGAATTCAAATCTTATAAGCTAAAAGCTGGCTTTGTAGCAATCTGGCTGCATGAAAAATGTCATGCATTGAGCTAATAACCGGCCAAATGCTACTTTTCCATTTAATTTCAGTGGTTTATAAACTTATGACCTGATTTTGTGCCACACTGTCTGATTGTCTTTTGGCGTACAGTTTAGACATAGCCTGTTGTAATGTATATTAGTAAAATAAGGGTCTTTGAAGAAGAACTCCCTAGTTTTAATGTGCCATAGAATCTGTACAAAGTGACATACACTATTCTAGTTTGTGGTATTTAATTCATCAACTGTCAAGTTTTGCTCACATAAATGTGGGAATTCAGTTCCTGCAGCTGCATGACCTTGAGAATAACGGCAACAGCCCTCGGTTCAGGTATTCAGTGCAGTGCAATGGCTATTACACAACAAAATGTGCAGTGTGTTTGGCTTGAATAACAGTGCAACGTAATTTTAGACGCGAATATGGTGGTGAACTTACAGTAAAAACTCCGTTATTGGCTAAAGTCAAGGAAACCAGTATTATTTTAAAAGCGACGTTGCCAGGTAGACTGAGAACTTGTAAAGCTACAAATACCACGAAAGATCAGTGTTTCTTGTGTTCAGAGCCCAAAGAAGTTATTGGCCAGATGTAGTCTACAATTAGGAGTGCCTAAAAGTACTTTGTACTTTATAGGCATGCAGACTTCATTTGTATGCCTATAAATTACAACTGTTATATGAAATTAAACCTGCTGATAAAACAAAAGATTGCAGTTTGCTGTTAACTTTTTACATAGAATTGATGAAAATAAAAATTTTTTTGAAAAAAATTCTGTTTTCTTATGAGGCAACATTTCATGTGAGTGGGCTGGTTAATTGCCATAAGTGCAGAATTTGGGGGGCCGAATCACCACATGTCTTTATTCAGCATCAATGTAACTCTGTAAAACTTAATGTTTGGTGCGGTTTGGTGGAAGATCAAATGATTGGTCATTTCATTTTTGTAAAAAGAATAATAAACGGGGACATAACTGTGACATGTTGACAGAGTGTGTTTTATCGCCAGGTGGAAGATATTGAGGTGAAACAAGGCCTTGTATTTTTCCAACAAGAACCATCTCCACCCCACCTCATTACAGTAACCGTGTGCGCGCGGCTCTTGATACTCGCTTCCTGGGAAGGTCAATAGGCAAGGCTGGCCCAATCTCTTGGCCACCATAAAGCCCAGACTTAACCCTCTCAATTTTGTCTTTTGGGGATACATAAAAAATATGTACGCTGAAAAGATCCATGACACAACTATTTACAGGAAAGAATCTTTACGGCGTTTGAGATAGTTACAACTGCGATGTTGGTGAATACCTGGCAAGAAGTGGAATAACGTCTCAACATGTGTAGGGCAACAAATGGATCCCACATTGAAGTTTACTAACATAAAAAAAAACTTGAAGGTATTCTCTTTCGTTGTATGTACTTGATATAGTTTTTCGTTAATTTCACCATTAAATTTACATATAAAGCTAAGGAGTTCTTTTTCAAACACCCTGCATATAGGCCTACAGTAATAATGATGACTTAAATTGATTAAAACAATGAAAAAATAATAGGCTATAGTATATCCTATATTCTACTAAGAATATGAACAGGCTTACAAGAATATAAGCTTCATTTTAAATCAGAGTACAATTACTGGTTTTTTTTTATTATTATTATTATTATTAGCTATTATGCCAGTGTGTAAAACTAACATAAGCTATGGTATATCCTACTTAGCCATACTGCGTGTGTAACACTTATGTTTATGAAAATCCTTTTGGTCAAAGCTTAGTTAATAGCTTATTATCACCAAAAACTTGAAATAAAAATACATTTCTTAAGTGTGCACTAAATTTTGTAGGCCATACTGAGAACATTTTTTCAAGTTATAAGTTACATTAAAAACAGCCAAAATTACTTTTCAAATAACTAGCCTATATTGAGTTACATCACTGGATATCATATCATAATCCCCTTCTCTAATTTGGTAAGTAAAATTTGGGTGTTACTATGTTAACGATTTAGTGTTTTATTTGTTTTAACCGTTTATCCTTAATTAAATAAGTTTTTGTTTGCAATCATGCTAGATTTTTCAGTTTGTCTCCCTTTATATGTTTCCCTATGTGTTTCCATGTTGCAGTCCTCGCATTGAACTAGTTGTCCCTGCTTTCACGTCTGTCGAGGGCGAGCCATGAATTCCTCTGACCATGGGTATGCCTTTAAGTGTAATGCACTATCAGAGCATTCTAGCACTAAAATGCACTATTCCCTTTTAAGTAGCCTATTGTAATTTACAATCGGCTTATTTATTGAACAAATTAATGCAGGTATTTTTTGACTTTACTAACCTACTTCAAATATCGTCTATTATTATTAAAATAATGTCCTTAGATTTGTTTTAATATTAATTATTTAAGGACTGATATTTTAATGCATATCATACTCATTTTAATTATGCATAAAGAACATTTTCTTTAGACACTAACTCCTACAATCTTGTATGCTAACAATTTTGGTCTTTATAAAAATATACGAACGTCACATTTAATTCATTGATGAGTTGTAATCATTAATAAATATTTAAAGATAATTACTAACAAAATGCACCTATGAAATCACTTTATAATGAAGCTTTCTTAAAAAAAACTTTATGTTTTAAAACAAGTTAGGTTTGATAAAGTTTTTGTCTTAAGTACTATAAAGTTATATTAAAGAGTAATTAATCCGTATTAAGCTGACTTTCATGATTAAATAAAATCTAGGATTATTAAAAACATAAAATCTTTCATTTAATCTTAGATCACACGAATCTTCCGAGATTGTTGGAGTAGATAAATATTAAAAAACAAAAAAAGGTTACAACAAAAATATTGAAGTAGGTTAGTAAGTAGGTTTCACCTTTACCAATAAGCATACACATTATTTTCTAGCCTATTGTCAGTCAATCCTTAGTTTTAATCTACGTAGATGAAAAGTAAAGGTTAATTCAGTAAAATAAGCTATTTCGAATCAAACATTTATCATAGTATTTATCACTATATATTGTATTGTGTATCGATTTCGTAGCATGTGGTTTTGCTGGACACAAGTAGACCCAAGATTTAATTGTTTTATATTTTGACACTTTGATAGTCATGGAGTTTATTCTTTTTTAGGTTTTAAAATTGAGAACAAGAGTTGGTTTACAATCTTGAAACATCTTGTATTGTTTTATATCGTACATTTTTTTTTTTTTGATGTTTAACGTTTGACTATTGTGCACACTTGGGCTATGGGCTAATGGATGCAGACGATGGGATGATTTATAGCATATGAAAATGCCAAGCCCTGTTATATCATACAAATAATGCAAAATGTTCAATTAAAAAAAAATAATTTTATCAGTAAATTGATACCAGATATAAGTTCATAAGAATATTTTTACAAAAAATACTTCATATGAAGTCTTATTTTCTTGTAAATGCATGGCACTTACAAAAGTGCCTGTTTGATATACAAATTATTTAGTTTTGAAAATTAAACAAAATTAAAATAGTGATGTGCTTGCAATGTTCCTCACATCTAAAGCAGACAAAACGGGAGACCTACTGAAATATTGCCAAAAATCAAATCGATAAGTCAGATTGAAAAACTTATTTATTTCACTTTTGTACTTTTATCATTTTAAAGAAAATATCAAAAAAAATTGAACGGTAGGGCCTACATAGTTCAGTAATTCAGTTTAAGACAAAGATAGGTTAATCGATAATAATGAAAAACAATTGGCTAACATTTGTAATTGGTACAATAGTATGCAGTTTACTAGAACTCAGACCTATATAGAGATTCAAATCTCCTTACTACTGTTGGCTTTTTCTTGTGTACTGTCCATTTCCCATCTTCATTAGTGTAACTGGCAAAGATGTTTAACAAAAAAATATTATAGAAATTGAATAAACAATGTCTGATATTAAATTTGTAGCGAACACTTCGTTGAAAGTAGAGCTAGTAAGGACAAAGGTTTGTGTAGGTCGAGAGGAAGAAAAAAACCTTAAATTAATGCAGAAAAGAAAAATTAATGCAATGTTGTATTAACTTCATTTCCAAATATAAAAACAGCCGCCTCGGTGGCCTAGTTGATAGCGTACTGGGCTTTCACCCCGAGGACCCGGGTTCGATTCCCAGCCAGGGCTTGGCATTTTCATACGCTATAAATCATCCCATCGTCTGCATTAGCCCAAGTGTGCACAATAGTCTGACATTAAAAAAAAATTGTCCTCAATAAACATTTTAAAAGAATCCTGACTTTTTTAAGTCTTAAAAGGATGAATATTTGTGATAACTCAATATCTTTTTAAAATTTTAATTTTTTTAATATTATTATTGCATATTTTAATGTAAAAAACAATATATACAAAATTAATATGTAAAAGTCTCAAGTAAACTTGTATATGTGACCTATTTAAATAGTATTTCAATGTGAAAAGTTTGATTTCAAAAAATATTGCACACATGACTATAATTTTTGTTGTAGCTTTTGAAGGAGAAGCATTTAGGCTTATGGAGAAAGTTGTAGGGAAATAACTACATGTGCACTGCTTAGCATATACATAAGGTTAACAGAACAATAGTCTAAATACAACTTGGTTCCCCCCCCACTAATAAGCAGTTAGCAGATAAGTTTACTCCTCAAGATGAAGCACAGCA
>CM040186.1:116707433-116954933 GCA_022606455.1 Callitettix versicolor | reverse complement strand
AGTTTAAAAATGTCTTTCATTAAAAATGTAAAAAATTGCAACTTTTTTACGTTACACATTGCTGAAAATTGATTTTCAGCGTCGTAATCGGCGTGTTAAAATCTGCATAAATTAGCGTTTTAAAATTTTATACCCAATCCATTGAAATTAAGATGTTTGAATTCAGTGGCAGTGAGGATTCTGATTAAGATTTCAAATTGAATGAATGAGTTTGACTGATCTTTCCTGGATCTTGGCCGTACTATAATGGCAGCTCAGTTTTCTATAACTCATTTTCCAATGAATTGACATTCACTAAAAAAAATTCTATCAACAAAACAGGATGTTTTTGGACGAATTTGTTCCGAGGTAATAGTAAGAATGTATAAAGTTTAAAGCAAATTCGTTAAAAATTGTGAACACCAGTTGTTGTTGAATACAGCATTTATTGTACAATAAATAAAATTTGAACAACCGTACAAAACATTAGAAAACAAAAGTAGAAAACATTTCACAGTCCCAGGTTTTTTTCATGGCGCAATTCGCAGAGTGCAGATAAATCGTTGATGTGGTGAACATGAATTTGTAAAAAGTAATATCGGATAAACAAACATTTTTTAATATGCAAATATATTTAGATTTTACATTTAAGGAATCAGCTCAAACTGCTGGAAATGATTCATTTTTTTGTAAGTATGATTATTACATCATAATTGACATTAATATCTGCATATTCAATATATATTGTATTTTACATTTTATTTAAAGTCGGAAAAAGTCATAGTGCTAATTTATGCAGATTTTAATTATATACGTGGTGTTTGATATATATATATATATATATATATTGGTGTTATTCCCTACTTTTATGTGTAAATTTTATGGTGAAATTAATGAAAATCTACATCAACAAATACATACAGTGAAAGAATTTATCATCAAGTTTTTTTAATGTTGGTAAACTTAACTTGGGATCCATTTGTTGCCCTACACGATATTCTATTTTAAATTGTATTCTAAATTTATAAAATATTTGCTTTCTGTAACTAGCCACAGTCAGTTTTGTAACCAATCGACAAAATTTAATCAATTTTAATAATAGGAAATAACCAAATATTACAGGGGGGGGGGTTGAAATAGTATTAAATGTTTAATCGAATTGGGCCTAGTAAAACTGTTTGCAATGAAGCAACAACTGAGACATCTCAGATCCTCAATTGGATAACTAAGATAAATATAAGTTAAATTGTGCAATATCAATAAGATGATGCCCTAAATAAACAGCTGTTCGGAAGGAACGATTGAGACGACCAAGTCTGGTCTGGACTGCGGCTAAGGCCAGTTCGCGCGAGGCTACATCGCATGCAAAGTGAAATTGTGCACATTCATGTTTGGATTTAGAACGCTCATGTAAATACGCGAATTTCTTATAAATTTCATTCGGAAAAGACCTACTTTGTTTGGTGGAGTGACATTAATGTGAGAATTTTAAAAATTGACAGTGCGAACTTTGGTGTATTCATCGATCAAGTAACGTAGTTTTTGAGGAAAAAATATCGGCTAACCTGGGGGGAACCATAAAATACTAATTAGCGCTAAAATCAACCTGATTAATACGTTGAAGTCTATGTAAATTAACTGTATATCCAATAATCCATTCTTGTAAAGGACCCTCGTTTATTACTTTAATTATAGGGACGTCACTCATTTGTTACTTTTAGTGGTTCTATTATCAAACAGAAGAATATATTTCAGTTAAGTAGTGAGTTTTGTTTTTTTTTTGTTATAATTTGTTTTATGGTTAAATAACACTCACAAGGTATTGTTGTATTACAAATTGATATACTGGATAAGGTTGGTCCAGATTTAAGTTTAGTTTTGATTTTGTTTGCTTTACTTAAAGTTGATGTAAAATTGATTTATCATTATAAATGTTCTTGCCTTTTTTTTTTTTCCTCTACGGTATGAAAACAGAATTAATTAATTATTTTTCTGTCACTATTTGTTTTTTTCTTTAAAATATTAATGTGGAAAGACAAAAACAAAAAAAAAATATAAATTTTGAAAAGCGACCACTTTTGTTTCTTTGGTCACCCTGAACCATGTAACCACGTAAAGGCATTCTCGGTGTCTTGGCCTAAACAGTGGTGTATAAATTATATTAAAATTAAAGACAATGTGGCGCTCAACAAATGGTACATTAAAAATTAGATACAAAATTAGTTATGGCCCACACCCCTTCTCCTCTGTAGCTAACAACTAATTAAAGATTTATTATGGGAACATAATACAACATTGCGGCTGTTTTGAACATGTTCATTAAACAACTACAGGATGTTAACAGTTAACTGTTCAAAATAACTACAGGATCTATAAATTCATTTTCGTCTCAGAAAATGAATTTATAGATCCTGTAGTTATTTTGAAATTTGAGGGTTTTACTATGTGGTAGTTTGAGATTTATAAAATGAAAGTATAGTTTTAATCCATTGTAAAGCTTTATAGGTCAGTGACAAGTGATTTACTTGTCAGGCTATATCACTTGTCAATGACATGTAAGGTCAAAACCAGAAGTAATAGAGTTCTGGTGGATTAAAACTGTTTCCGTTTTGTAAATATGAAAATACAATTACTATATAGTACTTACTAAACAGTACATAATATATAATTACTTTTATTGAGTGAGAGTAAGTAATTAAAAGAGCTAGTACGTACAAATGAATGTCTAAAATGTAGTAGTCTACCTGTAACGACTAAATGTTGAATGTTTACTTCACCTTCATTATTGTCCCTCCCTCCAGTTTAATAAAGTCAGGTTCACATATATTCAAAGAAGTAATACCAGTTCTATCAATAGAACTTTAATAGTACAAGTGCTAGACAGTATGAAAATAATATAAAATTCTTTTGAAAGAAATTTGTGGTATCTAAAGGAATTTGTATTTTTAAAACGATTTGAAGGTAATTCAAGAATATTTAATAACCCAGCGATCTGTTATTCTAAAGGTTTTATTAAACTGAGAAAAACAATACAGTGAAAACTCAAAGGGATGGGTATTTACGTGCTCGGCTCTTGTAGGCTGTTTTGTCATCAACACCTCTGCCCCTTCTTTTCCAAGAATATTAAAATCTTGTCGTTATTTTATCGGTACTCAAAACAAATATAACTTTTTAAGAGACAGATTGACAACGCCGTGTGAAACAAGTAATCATAGTGAAAGTATGTCAAACTGAAGTAATAGTTAAAATTTCAAATAAATGCTAAAATTTATACACTTCTGTTTGATGTGAAGCAATAATTCTTTTCATCTCTGCTTGCTTCGTATTACTGTCTCTGTTGTATTAAAAAAGTATTGTTACTACTCTATAGTAACTTTTTTTTGTTGATTCATTTATGATTTTTTTTTTTTGGTTCGCGCCTCAAAATTTTGCACTCTATGAGCCTTCTTGGCCTAGTGCGCAGTATGAAGTAGGTATTATTTTCTAAAGTGACATCAGAGTTGTTCTTTATAGGGTAAGGAAAAATAAGAGGTTTGAAATCAAAAAAGTTATGTTTCAAAACTAAATTGAAAAAAAATTACTGCTACCTGACTAATTACGTGACCTGTAAATCCGATTAGTAGTCACTATGTTGAGTATAATGGTCTGCCTTCTCTAGCTTTGTCAATTCTACTTTTGTTGACGCATTTCGGAGAACGTCCATCTTCAAAAACTATATCTACTGGTCACCAATATTATGGCCCGTCCTATTTATAATTGTCTATCTCCATCTCGTACCCCTCCTCTATTCAACACATGTACATTCATTGTGCTCGCTTCTGATTGACTCTTCAAAATCATACGTTTTCGCTTGCTTCTGATTGGCTCCTTTCAAACTTTCTCTTCAATGGTCGTCCCTCCTGTTAATTTTTGAAAATTTTTAGATTTTTAAACGTAATATCTGCTTGCGACGATATCTGTTCATTTATTATGTTTTCTCCCTCAGCAGATATTACATTTGAAGAGAAAGTTTGAAAGGAGCCAATCAGAAGCGAGCGAAAATGTATGATTTTGAAGAGCCAATCAGAGCGAGCACGTAAGGTTTAATGTATACATGTTGAATAGAGGAGGGGTACGAGGTGGAGATAGAAAATTATAAATAGGACGGGCCATAATATTGGTGACCAGTATAGATATAGTTTTTGAAGATGGAGGTTCTCCGAAACACGTCAACAAAAGTAGAATTGACGAAGCTTGGGAAAGCTGATCATCATACTGAACACAGTGATAATAATCCTAGCAGAAAAGAAGAAGAATATAAAAAGAATTCCAATTAGTAGTGTTCCAGTTATTTGAGGAAGTTCAGTTACTGTTCTGAATACTGGTTATTCTGTTGACATAAAAACCTCAAAATCGATGCACACAATCAATATTTTTCACTTTCTTTTGTACAGTGAAAGTACAACTGTTAAAACTTGATTATTGGGTTAGACATCAATCTGTATCTCAGTGTTGGTCGACCTGTCAAACTTGGATCTGTGTGAACTGGACATACTTGTTATGAAATCATTTACTGTCTTGTACTATTTAAATATTGATGTTTACAATTCTAAATGATATTTTTCTGAGTATAAATATTAATGTGTGTACTGTACTCGCTTAGAATAACACATTAACGTGTTTGTTTGCATTGTGTTCCCGCATGTAACCACCGCATGTGTTTTACAGGTTCAACCCAGCCTTCAACATGGCTGCTATTAAACAGGTCATCAACGATGCTGTTGAAAGAGGTTAGTTTGTTTTATTTTTACTAATCGATATATTTATCTTGTTTTTCTTTTAGGTTAATACAATTTTTCGTATTTTTTCTCCAGGTAAGGTTTTTAAAGTGTATATTTTGGTTCACAGCGTTATTCTTTGTCTTCTGATGCCTAACTTATTTGTTGTGTTAATAATAATGACTAATCCATTGACAAAATATTAAAACTATCCAAACAGTAAGTTAAATACCTCAAGATCATAGATTTAAAACTGTAAAATTTTTCTTATCATTAGTCTAATGATTAAGGTATGACGTTGAGATAAAACAACTTTCTGATCCTATCTATCCGGATATCAGATGGCCAGTAATACCATAGGCCAGTGAGTAGTGAAATAAATAAGGCGTCTCTAAGGTGAAGGTAATATGTTTTCAAAATAATTCAACTTAATTTGATTAAACCAAAATAGTTAACGTTAGAGTGGTAAAACACAAATACTATTTGAATTAAATTTTTAATCACCTCAGGATGTTTTTTAGAGGCCAGAGTCCTGGGTTTGGATCTCTTACTTTAATAGCCATTTTTGTAGGTCATTTTTCAGGGGAATTATGCTAATAAAACATCTGCTTTCTACAAATTACAAGTAAAAATTGTTTTTATAATTTTTTTTCTTTATTAAATGTCTTTATACCAGTTAGACTAATGAAAACAGGGGATTGGCACACAAAAATGGTCAGTATTAGAAACTGGATTGAACCTGCTTAAGGTCTGAGTTCTAGCTAACTGACCACTATCCTGTCGATTGAGTTACTAGCACTCCTTTGTAACTCAATGCTAAGATATATGAAAGTAAAGTCCTCTCAGAGAGGTTAAATAACCCTTTAAATGAGAAAGTTAAAACTATTCGTGTATTTTTTATACAAAACATCTTTTTGCTTACAAAATACATTTATCCCTTCCCAAAAATAAATTTGGATCGTCTTTTAACCCTTAAATCCCAATGTCTATTTTATATAAATATAATCAAGTTGTAATTGTAAGTGTGAGTGTAATATAATATATTGCAGTCTGTAAGTGTAAGTGTTCAAACACGTCCTGCAATTCTGCCTGGATCTCCTCAAATATGTCAAAACGATGACCTTTCAATGTCAACTTCATTTTCGATAACAGAAAAATTGCATGGGGCGAGGTCAGGCGAATAGGATAGGTGGGTAATCAATACTGTGATTTTGGGAGTTAAAAAATTCTGTAATAAAGAACCCAGCTCTTGTTCTTCCTCTATTTTGAACGTTTCCATGCTCTCGTGTAGCCATTTCATAATAAAACTTTCCATCGACAGTTTGACAAAGGTGGACAAATTCCTTGTAGATAATGCCTTTGATATAGAAAAAAACTGTCAACATAGACTTAATGTCGCTGCAAACTTGACATGCTTTCTTGGCTGTTGTGAAGGTAATGGACTTCCACAACGACGACTGCTGCTTCTGGGTCATAACCATAAACCGATGTCTCAACACCGGTTACGTCATTGAAAATGAAATTGGAGTTCTCTTGCTACAGCTTTCAATACATTGCAGACAGCTGTGTGATGGTCTTTTTTGATTGCTGCTCAGCAGTCTCGGTACAGATTTTGCATTATTGCATCTCGAACTAAAATTGTCGACAAGATGCATTGCAGTAGTACAAATATAATGGATTGTTCTATAATCTGCAACAATAGTCTTTTGCATTTTCACAATATTTTCCAGTGTTGTGTGCTTGTCAGTGGTCATCATGAACACTCACTGTCATTGTCAAGACTTCTGGCCACTCTGCAAAAAAGTTTTACTTTGACTCGTAGCATTGTAAACATCTCAAGTGCTTCTACAAGTATACGATGGGATTATATATGACTTTCTAGGGTTACTGTTACACTGTGACATCATTATAGATCTATTA
This sequence comes from Callitettix versicolor, assembly GCA_022606455.1. NCBI lineage: Eukaryota > Metazoa > Arthropoda > Insecta > Hemiptera > Cercopidae > Callitettix > Callitettix versicolor. The sequence goes on along the minus strand of CM040186.1, from coordinate 116,948,277 downwards.
TGCAACTTTTTTAATGTTGTGAGATACTCTTTTACATCACCTTCTCCAGTCTTAGTCTCTTCAAACAATCTTAAGATTTTGAGAGGATTTAAGGTGGTTAACTCTCCCATTTCTAATTTATGACTTCCCAGTTCATTATTGAGGTATTTACAAATGCTTCTTCTACTAATTGCATTTCAATGTCTCCTTATTCTTGACTGTTATCACGGAGGTTGTGCCCAATTTGGCCAGCTTTTTGTTGTGCTTGCATTTCAGTGTCTCCTTATTCTTGACTGTTATCACGGAGGTTGTGCCCAATTTGGCCAGCTTTTTGTTGTGCTTGCATTTCAGTGTCTCCTTATTCTTGACTGTTATCACGGAGGTTGTGCCCAATTTGGCCAGCTTTTGTTGTGCTTGCATTTCAGTGTCTCCTTATTCTTGACTGTTATCACAGAGGTTGTGCCCAATTTGGCCAGCTTTTTGTTGTGCTTGCATTTCAGTGTCTCCTTATTCTTGACTGTTATCACGGAGGTTGTGCCCAATTTGGCCAGCTTTTTGTTGTGCTTGCATTTCAGTGTCTCCTTATTCTTGACTGTTATCACGGAGGTTGTGCCCAATTTGGCCAGCTTTTGTTGTGCTTGCATTTCAGTGTCCTTATTCTTGACTGTTATCACAGAGGTTGTGCCCAATTTGGCCAGCTTTTTGTTGTGCTTGCATTTCAGTGTCTCCTTATTCTTGACTGTTATCACGGAGGTTGTGCCCAATTTGGCCAGCTTTTTGTTGTGCTTGCATTTCAGTGTCTCCTTATTCTTGACTGTTATCACGGAGGTTGTGCCCAATTTGGCCAGCTTTTTGTTGTGCTTGCATTTCAGTGTCTCCTTATTCTTGACTGTTATCACAGAGGTTGTGCCCAATTTGGCCAGCTTTTTGTTGTGCTTGCATTTCAGTGTCTCCTTATTCTTGACTGTTATCACGGAGGTTGTGCCCAATTTGGCCAGCTTTTGTTGTGCTTGCATTTCAGTGTCTCCTTATTCTTGACTGTTATCACGGAGGTTGTGCCCAATTTGGCCAGCTTTTTGTTGTGCTTGCATTTCAGTGTCTCCTTATTCTTGACTGTTATCACAGAGGTTGTGCCCAATTTGGCCAGCTTTTTGTTGTGCTTGCATTTCAGTGTCTCCTTATTCTTGACTGTTATCACGGAGGTTGTGTCCAATTTGGCCAGCTTTTTGTTGTGCTGTGAGTTGCAGCTCATTCTGTTTACATTCTTACTCATGTTCCATGAGTAGCTAGGGAAATCATGTCAGCCCACACAGAGCAACAAATGCATCGGGTTAAGGTATACTGGGAGGTTATCCCAGTGCTCTATATAATACACCGTTAGGCCAGTATTGTACACTCCATCAGCATGGGTCGCTTTACACTTTAGAGTTCGGTTATGTAGAGTAGTGAATATGTGTGTCTTGAGTAGGATGAGCTAGAGGTACATTGGGATCGCTAAACCCTTCAGGTGCTCATTTCAGCTGCCTCCACCAGAACACAATGGGGTTTTTGCAATAGTTTTTTTTTAAGCTAGAAGCAAAATTTGATGCAGATTCTTCCTTCTTAAAAATCTGGTATTTACACAAGCTTAAAAATTGCCACAACACTAGAACAGTGTTACACGTAGGCATGAAATTCAAAACCATGACCTCTCACCGTCATAGCTGTTAGCACACTAATTCACACTTCACCCATTCTAACGGCAGTAAACCATAAATATTACAGTTTTCACGCGGAATTCAAATACTTCGAACTTTTGAGTAGCACCTTGTACAATAACCAGCAGATTATGAAACTTATTAAAGTGTCAAGATATCAGATTGGTCAAATGTTCAAGCAATATTAAGGCCTATACCTGTCCAATGTAGTGTGTGAATGTGAGAGTTGATTTTCCTCCCTGCATTAGCCATTGATTTTTCTTTGCAACTCACTTAGGGTTTGATGAGGAAGAGTCAAGGTCTTCCAAGAGGACTTATAGTTTTCACTGTGTTCAGTATAATGATCTGCCTTCATTTTGAATCATTTTTGCCATATTTGATTAAATTATGCGTCGCATTTAATAAAAGAGGGACACATACCTTGAGAAGTAGAAAACTGAATGAAGGTACTACAAATGGCAGAAAAAGAACATTTTAGGTACTGAAAATGGATGAACATTTTAGAGAACTTGGAAATTTTTAAATCTAAATTAAAGGGAGAAAACATAATAAATGAACAGATATCGTCGCAAGCAAATATTATGTTTAAAAATCTAAAAATTTTCAAAAATTAACAGGAGGGATGACCGTTGAAGATTAGGTTAGAAAGAGCCAATCAGAAGCGAGCGAAAACGTATGATTTTGAAGAGCCAATCAGAAGCGAGCACGTCAGGTTTAATGTACACTTGTTGAACAGAGGAGGGGTACGAGGTGGTGGTAGAAAATTATAAATAGGACGGGCCATAATATTGGTGACCAGTATAGATATAGTTTTTGAAGATGAAGGTTCTCCCAAACGCGTCAACGAAAGTAGAATTGCTGAAACTAGGGAAGGCAGATCATTATACTGAACATAGTGACAATAATCCTAACAGAAAAGAAGAAGAATATAAAAAGAACTTATAGTTTTGTTAAATACAGGATTCATTTCTTAATAAGTAGCATGTTTGTTCAGGTATAAATATTATTATCATATATATATTCATTAGGCTCTAAATGTGCCCAATATATATATATATAAAGAAAATCCATGATTCTCAAAGATTTAAATAAATGAAATTTCCACCGACTATAATATAATCACAAAATTGTATGGAATGTGACTGCACATGGTTACATAGTGATTTTTATTTACCATATTTAGGTTAAAAAATGTTTGGTGTTGTTCATAAGTTAATATTAAAATTATTCGTAAGCTATATTTTATTTTTTCTGTTCAAAATAAAACACACAATAAAGATTAATAATAACTTTAGTACTTAATTTTAATATACTTACAATAATACGAGATATAAACAAAAGGAATTAAGAGCCCATTCTTAATTTAGGTGTTTTCCTGCCTTACAAAAGCCATTTTAAACGCAAATAATAACTTACGCTATTGATAAATTATTTTGTCTTATCAGTTCTATTATCTTACATCATTTATTTATTTAGATTCTAGTTGAATGCTCCACACTGACTGGCTTTGTATCATGCAGGCTTTGGCACTAGAGTTAGTTTTTATCAGTAACCTTTTATTTGCTCTTATGGTAAAACAGAAAAAAATTATTTGAACAAACACTCTGTCAGCGGATTCAAGAAAATCAGATGTTCATTTTATTATTAAAACGGTTGTCCAGTGATTTCGTGGTGTAAATGTTTTTGTACTCACAAAAGTAAAGTTTTTTTACTCACTGTGAAAACAGAATGTTTCCGACCTCTATGTTTGAGGCTGGTCCAGGTAAATGTTTCAGTTATTCTGTATTATTACTTTTCTTGGTTTGTGTCAGTTAAAATGTCAGATCATACTGGCGTTGAATAACACATTAAATGTCTATTTACAATTATTTTACAAGCTCTGTTACATTAATTTTTGTATGTTTTCAACATTGATCAAGACAATAAGTTTTTATTTTATGAATAATACGTGTTGAAGCATTGTTATAAGTAATATAATTCAATCAACAGATATTTATTTGTATCCCTTTGAAGTTGCACCAATTAACAAAATTAGGTCGTCAAACAATGAAAAGCATTCAGTCAGGCTTGTTGGTCCCTGTGTGCAAGTTGTAATGTGTTAAACGGATTATTCAGGTTACATAAAAAGTTTTGCTTTTAACATTCAATACACCAATTTAAAATGATCCTCAATTAAAACATATTATTGTTTCTACATTAATAGCTCAACTTGTTAGCAAATTTTAATTTTTTGTGTGCATATAAATTTTTGATTAGAAATAAAGATTTTATTACGTTTTTATTGAAACTGTACACTGTTTGTGAAAAAAATAGGTTGGCTTTTTCACACTGACATAAATAAAATAGCTGGTCTTTTTAGCACACTCAAAAAAACAGCTGACCTTTTATACCCCCCACACACACAGATTTTCAAAAAGGACAAAATAAGGACATATTTTTTACAAAATTTGCTTTTATCATGTCAGTGAAACCGCTGCATGCCATAATTTAAAAATAAACTATGATTTTAGTACTTGAGATGGAATGAATTTTACTGCTCTATAATGTTTTTTTATAAAAAAACAGTTTTTGACTATTAATTATAGTGACAACAATGATTCTTTCTTCATGGTTACAATTTATGGCTGTTAGGGCATTGAGGATCGGTGGGTTTAAGTGACGAAGACAGGTTGTAGGTTCAAGATTGCAGTTACTGCTGTAAGCTTTACGTCAGTCCCTCATCATCACTAGTCTAACTAGCATAAATTATGGGCATTAAGGAAAAAAATATTATTTGAATATTTTCTGACAGTGAATGTCCGTGTGTGTTTTTCACTTTAATGTATCTGTATAATAAATAAACATTTAATAGATTAATAAAACATATTGGGTTGAAACAACCACCATTTATTAGGGCTTATTAAAATGGGTAAAATAACACATGCATACTGCCACTTTAAAGTACTGAAAATTTCATACGTCATTACGTGATAAATTGATTTCTAGGTTAACTAGCATGCTCAAAAGGCTGTAGAATGGAGTAGCATAGATGCTTTTTAATTGACTTCATTTTGCAATTTGTTTCAAAACTTTCATGATAAGGAGAATACACAAGATAATGAATATCTTTGGTGTCATTGAATTACTCGTGTTATATTAAATTTATTTTTACTTTAAAATCTAACGTAATGCTTTCCAAAGAATAAAATTAAATAAGTTTGTTTCCTGAAAAGCAATATTTTTGAATGTCTCATCTGTGATTGTGCTCATTGGGCTTTAGGTAGTTTATTTGTATAAAGTACAATATTTAAAAAATTAAAACTTACGAGGTTCAGTAGTTTATAAATCAATTTAGTAATGTACTAATGTAGTGAAAACTGGCCACTCAGTAATATACAGTAATTTTAGGGTCTACCAGAACCAAGGACTCATATCAGCATGTACAAGCATGTCTGTTGATAATACAGCTTTTCTGATGAACTGTGTCTGCCCAGTATAAAATTTGGCAGGAATGGTCTTTGTAACGGCCCAAACACTACACGGAAAATATAAGGGATGATGGCAAAAAATATTAAAGTGGTAAAAGCCTAATGGTAAAAATATTTTTATTTATTTTGTTAGGGGTTTCATATGAGACTAAAAGTGATTTCGATTACAAATATATATATATATATATATATATATATATATTATTATTATTATTATTTGCGTATAGACCCTGTTGGATCACACAAAGCACTCCGACTCATGTCTTGTTCCCTCTAATCCTCCACACCTCCCTCATCTTGTCCCCATGGATCCTCTTCCACTCCTCCGTCCATTTTACCCCTACTCTCTTTGGAATTTGATTCTCTGGGACCTTCCAACCGAGCATCTTTCTCCTGTATGCGTGCCTGTCTTCAATGTCTGTTGAGTCTATTTCAGCGTCATGCAGGTCTATTCTGACTTGTGTGATCCATGACATTGTTGATTTGACTCCTTGTATATACTTAAGTATTCTGTTGGCAAGTCTTGTTGTTGGGAGTCTACTGATGTGTCCATAGAACCGAAGCCTCCTTCTTCTGATATCTGCTGCCAAGTTCGATATCTTCTCTGTAGTCTTCCGGGAGTGCAACCTGTATCCATCTTCTGTTAATCTCGGGCCAAGGATCTTCCTCAAGATTTTGTGTTCTTCCTTCAAAATATCCTCCATGGTAGCTTTTGTGTGGAGTGCTAGCGTCTCGCTTGCATATAATACCTCCGGTTTTATGACTGTGTTGTAGTGTCTGATTTGTGTGTGTGTTGACATACATCTCTTATTGTAGATATCACGCGTTATACCAAGAGCCCTCTTCATTATCAGTAGCCGAACCGTTTGCGGAGCCTTCTCGCCACCTATATATATATAGAGAGCCGCCTCGGTGGTCTAGTGGATAGCGTACTAGGCTTCCGGGTTCGATTCCCGGCGAGGGCTTGGCATTTTCATACGCTATAAATCATCCCACCGTCTGCATTAGCCCAAGTGTGCACAATAGTCGGACGTTAAACACAAATATATATATATATATATAGTTTTTGCACATAAAAGGTTTATATATAGCTGCCAGATTCCTTGAAAAGTGTAAGTTTTCATGTCCCCCACCCTCTAATTTAGACACATATAGGTCAGGAAAATCTCGATATATTATCTAGTTTGGATCAAAGTAAATAATTTTTTTCAAACATTTTGTTATATGTTTTTGTTTTTCTGTCTTAGAACAAAACAGAAGCATGTCTTTAGAATAGATCTTTTATGCCATTCAACCTTTTGCGGTGTGTTTCAGTAGTAAGTGGGAAATGGTTAAAAAGTGTACGAAACGGCAGCAGATGACGCAAAATTCAGCTGATAAATTCTTTTTAATGGTCTAGTTTACATTTAAATTACAATTCAACAATCAGTACAAATGTATAAAGAAAAGAAGCGAGGAACTTTTACTTGCTTTAAAAGCATATGGATGACCATTTTATTTACCATATTTTACAAACTATAAGGCACACCTTAATTTTTAAGCATTTTTTTAACCAAACTGACCTTTAAAATTCCATGTTCTGTATATGCCATTGCTTTTAGTTTATAGCCCGCATTATATGAATACCTTTTATGTTTTTTCCATATCGAAACTAGCTGCTTACAAAAATATTGTTCTATTACCGATAACACAAAACACTTTCAATTCAAGTTCACTGGCACCGTAAACTGCAATGATGCATCATAGGTTAGACAGTGTTCTTGGTTTGTGACGACCGGGAGGGAAGGAGACAGTGATAGCAAGCTTATATTTATAAGCCTACTAACACTGTCTTCCTCCTGCCTGGGAGGATTTCCCGCAACTCATGTTCGTCGCATCGGTGCACTGCTGCTGTCATTTGAATCCAATGTTACCAGATAGAGGTACGTTTCCCGCAGCATTGATATATGGCCATTTTTAAGACTGCGGAATTTTAAATCAAACAGTGGAATTTTTATATTAATTTCAAAAGTAAGATACACCTGAATTTTGGAGGCAATTTTTCGAAGAAAAAAGTGAAACTTATAGTCCGTAAAAAAAAAAAGTATATCGTAAACGGTTCGGATGTTTTAAAAATAATACCAATGATAGCAGGCAGTATTGTTTTGTCTTTCCTAATTTATTGCAAATGGGTGAGGTTCAAAAATAGGTGTGGAAAATTTGAGGTAAAATAAAATTACCCTTTATGGGAACAAATCAACGATATTAACTATTTTTAACAAGTCTATTGGTTATTCAAATAATCTTTGTTGAATTTCTTCTTTAATTGGTAGGCTGTATATAGTGCCCGTTATTTAACTAAATTGAATGTGAAATAATGTATGTTGTGTTTTGAAATGTCTAGCAGATTGTTATAATGATTTGTGCATGTATAGTCCGGATGCCTACCCCAATGCGACTGCGGGATTTGATCAGACAGATCAGAGCTGCGAGGACGGCAGCAGAAGAACGAGCTGTGATCAACAAAGAATGTGCGTACATACGATCAACGTTCCGGGAAGAGGACAGTGTGTGGAGGTGTAGGAATATAGCCAAGCTACTCTATATACATATGTTGGGGTAAGTATAATAATTTACTGCATTTTCCTTAATGCATAGTTCTATATTTCAACATTTCATTTCTTTTTTTTTTTAAACAGAACTATTAGGATTATATACATATTCTTCCCGTCAGTGGTTTATCATCTCACCTCATAAAGGCTACCGCGGTTTCAAAACTCTATAGTTTCATCTTCAGGCCATACAAAATGTTGAGCAGTCCAGAATGTAACGACGTACGAGTCGCGTGTGTAGCTTGGCTAGCCGAATTTCATGATGAATATTTTAAATGTGTAATTGTGCTTAGTGTTTGTGATGTATGTTTTATGTTTTGTTTGACTTTGTGACAACCTCAACAGAGGGATTCAACATTTTGTAAAACCTGAAGGTGAACGATAGAGTTTCGAAACTGCGGTAGCCTTTATGAGGTGAGTGAATAGACCACTGACGGGAAGAATAGGTATATAATCCTAATCATTTGAATATGTGGTCCGGTGGCTGTGTTACAGTAATGAGAATTATTAGTATAATAATTTAATTACATCTCATCTCATCTCATGTTACCAAATATAAAGTAGCAGTCCACACAAAATAGCAAGTAAACTGTCTGTTCTGTTTTTAAAATGGCTACTTAATTGTGGCATACACATGATATTATTGTTGTCGAATAATACAATATTATTAACAAGTAATGGATAATGCCCAAATAAAGAACAATAAGAAAAGAGTTTAAAAAATTGTTTATCTTTCTTTCGTTATCACATTTCTTTAAGTAATTATATTTTATAATTAGTTTTGCAGATTAAAGGCTTTTGATAAAAGGTCATTTTGGTATATTGAATTCTGATACAATCGAAAAAAGTTCATATGCAGTGTTTGTATTTTTAGTGTCCATCGAAGGACATTGTACTTTTGCTTGCATCTTTGTTCTTTAGTAAGGCTCATCGATTTCATAAATGATTAGTTAAAGAAATTTAAAATTTAACAGGTTCGATAAATGCTTTTCTGGTTTAAGAAGAAGATATGTAAACGTGGTAGTCGTATAATTATAAATGGTATTATAAATTGTAAAGAATCGAGTTAATGTTAGATTATCACTAGCGTATCTACCTCAAATTCATTTTACTAGTGTGCTGCCAATGTATGGAATGGCTGATAATAATAGAATAGGTTAGTAATAATTGTGGCTGCTCGAAAGAAATCTGACCTCATGATAAGACGTATCCTAGGAATGCTGTTGCTATTCAATAGGTACTTGATAACACTAAGCTGATCTTAAGAAATTGAGAAGTAAAACAAAGTTAGTTTCAAACTTAACTGAAACTTAAGAAGTTTTATCATGAAAACCTTACTAATTTTCAAAATGAGTATGTTTTATAAAGAAAAGTCAATAATAAGTTTCTCCAAATTATATTTTTTTATCGTACCAAAGCGGGTCAGGAAACCAAAATAGTGGAACTTAGTTGTGACGTCACTGTAAGGACATAAACAACTTATATAATAATCAGTATTATGATTAGTAAGGAGTAAGAAGTAAAAGTATTATCATTGCATTTATGCATTTTTTTAACTAAACTTCTTGTTTAAATACTTGTTAAAGCAGTATTTGTGCATAAAAACAATGAAAGGAATACAGTACAGTAAAAACTTTGATTAACTGTGATTCTTTTAACCACCAGTTCCAGTTTACCGTCATTCCGTTAATAACAGTAATTAAATATAATTGCACTGTATTTTTTTTTTTATAGCCGCCTCGGTGGCCTAGGGATAGCGTACTAGGCTTTCACCCCGAGGACCCAGGTTCGATTCCCGGTGAGGGCTTGACATTTTCATATGCTATAAATCATCCCATCTGTTGCATTAGCCCAAGTGTGCACAATAGTCGGACGTTAAAAAAAAAATATATATATATTTTTATAAATAGTTTTTAGAGAATAAATAAAAGTGTAACAGTAATTATTAGTACAATAGTACTACTCCCAATACTTGCAGTAGCCAGATTGCAGGAAAAATTACTGCCTCAGTGGCCTAGTTGATAGCATATTGGGCTTTCACCCCTAGGACCCGGGTTCGATTCCCGGCCAGGGCTTGGCATTTTCGTACACTATAAATCATCCCATTGTCTGCATTAGCCCAAGTGTGCACAATAGTCGGACGTTAAACACCAAAAAAAAAAACAAAAAAATTAATTTTTCCCTTTTCATGAATTGTGTGTGCAAGTACTGAAATGAGCCACAGTTATTATTTATGAGTCACATTTTGGTCACTTACTATAAACTATCGCTTGTGTTGTCACTTGCAGTTACGGCTGATAAGCTATAGTGATTGGTGTTCTCTTCGTAATTTGTTGCTTAGTTATAGTGGCTTTGCTGTCTTAGCATATAATTTAAAAATTTGCTTTGTAGTTTTTGAATAACTGAAAATAGGTGTTTTTCGATTTTTTGCAAAGGACAGTAGAGTTTCACTTATCCAATGTAAATGGGCTGCCATGACAACAGTTAATAGGGAAAAATTAAGAAAAAAGCAAGGCAAAGTTATAACTTTACAAATTAATCATGTAAACATAATTATTAATAAAAAAATCTACCAGTTAACTCCTAATACAAGTTTCAAATACAAAATACAAGAAATTTGATTAAGATCTGAACTGAAATGTCAGTAGAAGAACATAAACAGTGATATTAGCATTTATAAATTATTAAAAATACATTTAATTTTTTTTACGTCTGACTATTGTGCACACTTGGGCTAATGCAGATAATGGGATGATTTATAGCGCATGAAAATTCCAAGCCCTGACCGGGAATCAAACCCGGGTCCTCGGGGTGAAAGCCCAGTACGCTATCAACTAGGCCACCGTGGCGGCTAAATACAGTTAAATTACGAATAATGTTATTTAGAGTCCTAGAGTGGAGAAGTAAAGTCCTATGATGTAAAGAACTTTTGTAATTTTTTGCCGAAAATTGCCATTTTTTGCCGTGAAGTCTCGCCGTCTTTGGAGCATCGTGATGTTGATCCCTGTGGGTTCATACTGTTCCCTACATATGCCATTGCCACTTCTAAGGCCTTTACTGCATGCAATATTTTGAGAGGCTTGACAGTTGGTGCTTGTTCGTTAATTTAAATTGTCATACTATTGACGAGAACGTCTTTATTTGTCTTTTATTTCAAACTGGTCGTCTTCCTTCATCCAACCTTCAATGAGCTATGTATACCTCACGTCCAGGTATATGTTGGGCAAGGGTAAGAAGCTTTCTTCATTTCCACTTGTGTTTTCTTCTGCAATTACACCTTTGCCTGACAGTTTATTCTGTCATATAGCTTTTGTCTTAATTCACAATGATAATGACAATTCAACAAAACGGAATGACACAGTTACTAGATCGATTAGCACTACGTTAAACTACAGTAAGGCAAATAAGAACAGATGATTGACATGGGAGGTAAAGGCTAGAACTAGAAGATGAATGCAGTTGTGTCTGTAAAGTCTGTCAATGAAAACTGTGAGGATGTAGTACAGTCGATGACAACAAAAACTAGACACTGTGACTCATTTTTTCCTTGATGTTTTTTTAAAATATATCAGGTAACACGGAATATCAGATGAGCGAAGGTCGGATAGTTGAGACTGTATGTACTCTTCTTGCTAGTTTTTTAAACCATAAGTTTTAACGATACAAATACTGAGTTAAGGATAGTACGGATTCTTAACTAAGCACAATGGCTGCAACATATTCTTTCCTGAGTCAGCAGATTAACCTTTCACTACATAAGTCGACTACCAGTTTGGCAGTTTTATTGTTCATGGCGTAAATCCACTTTAGTCTGCAACGCTAGAAAAACTTGTGTTTGCTGTTTAAGGCAACTGTACATGATTAGTAGGCCTAAATGATTAGAAATGTTATTTCTGCCTGACTGCTGACATCTGTTGAAAGCCATTAGAACTTCGGTTTGTCACATGTTTGTTGACAATCCAGCATGTGTTTATTCAAGGTTGCAGTGTGGTTTTAATGGTTTCATTGATTCTGATACTTTATTTGATTGTGTTTATGCTGATATTTATTTCAGGTAATATTTTTGTAACATAGTTTTAGTTTGAAAGTGATATACTTTATAGGCTTAGGGTCCTGTCTGTATTTTTGTAACAAGTACTGTACCGTTGATAATTCTAACCTCAGTACAGACCTCACAGTACAGACTTCATAATATTTTGATATATAAAAAAAATTGAAAATTTGTTGTTCAAATTTTCAATTTGAAAAATTGAAAAAATTGTTGTAGAAATATTATTAATTATTCTCAATAACAGTATTTCAACTACAACGTATTATTACAGATACAATGTTTTACTGAATATTATATCATGTTCACCATTGTTTCATTCATCAATAACAAGATTGTTTCTGCATCTTATGACCGAGTTATAATGCAATATGTTCATACAATATTAACAACACAATGTGTTAATATACATTATGTTTGTGTTTAAAATTAATTTAAATATTATGATAATATAGTTCTTTAGTTTTTATGGGAACAATTAATTGAAGTGCATATGTGAATATATATATATATATATATATATATATTTACCTAGATCCACCTATTGTAGTCCATCTATCAAAATACCATCAATTGTAGTCCATTTTTAAGCACTATATATTTCTGAAGCCTGATGATAAATGATAATAACGGTTTGGGTCCAAGTACAAAATATACCTTTCAGTCTTAAATTTCTTTTCCCGAAAAAATATCCAAACAGTTTTTGTAATTGCATCTGTCACTTCCCAATCAAATGTGGTCCACAACCATTGTCTGACACCAGGTATCAAAACACCCTTGAATGTGGTCCCACTCGCGTATCATTTTACATTTGATTGTGGGCCAGAGCGACAAGTAGTTATATACCCTAATTGTGGTCCGCCTGCAGTGTTGCCAGATTTATTTTGTATATTGATGAAGGCCTGCTTAGCTTCCAATGCAACATTCGACTCTTTGCGTATGGGTCTGTAAAAATATTATTATTTATTATTCTGAAATATACGATCTCTTGTTTCTTCACCATTTTTAGTAGTTTATTGGCAACAGTAACCCTAATAAAATTGTCCGAATGTATTTTTGTCTATCAGCAACACAATTACTTCTCAAAATGAATAATTTCAAGTACGCTGGAAATGGGCATATTGTTAACAACTGATTTTGGCCAGTGAGCACCGAAATAGAAATGATGAAGATGCTTGGCTCAAGCTAATCGAGGCCGGAAAACGATGTCAACCCTAGTGGCGTGTGATGTCGCTCCAGGAACAATAACCCGAAACTAATTATATGCCAAAAACAAACATACGTAATGTAATGATATTTACAAGAAGTCTTTTGGAAATTGATTTAAAATAACCTAGGCTATTGATATTACTCGGTTACAGGCTAGTTGTTGAAGAAAATAGATAAATTAATAACATTTGATAATATTTGAAGGTAAATTGAAATAGATTATTTGGATAAAATAACTATAGGCCCTAATATAAATCAAAATTGGAAAGTAATAAATGAAGCCGAACTTGTTACCAAAAATAGGTTAATAACCTGCATGTATTGATTAGTATTTAATTATTTATTTAATTAAAATTATTATTTAAATTATTTAAATAAATTAAATTATTTATTTAGTATTTAATTAGTAAACCTAATTTGCAATATTTGCAGGTATTTTCTAGGTATTGAAGTAACCTATAACTAGAAATATTTATAATAAATGAAAATAAAAGATTAATTAAAACACAAAAACATATTCAACATATAACAATATACTTGTGTTTTGTGACATAATATTCAGTTCATTAGTAGTTCTGTGAACTGTAGGCCTCAATCAGTATGGGTCAAAACACAAACATTAGTTGTATTGTTATGTAAACACCATCGACCTTTATTGTTTTCAAGACATTAAAAAATTACCTAAAGTTATTAAAATTGTCAGATTTAGAATACCTTCATGAAAACCTTTCGCTTGATACCCTATTTAAAAGGTTTCAAATAAAAAAATATATCCTGGCCCATATACTGGACCGCCAAGCAGCCATCGTGCATTTTTGAGCCTTAAATTTTTTTTAATGCGCATTGACTCATATTTTACTCAAGTAATGAATTTCAAAGCCTAACAACTTTTTTTTTTTTTTTTTTTTAATAATAACAAAATTACGAAAATGCAAAAATGTTGTCACGATGTCCCTGACACGTTAAGGAGTCCAAAATATTACTGACCGTCATCATGCGGCTAATGGCACTGAAGTTTTTAAATTTGTAATGTACTAATCAAGATCTTTGGTTTGAGACCTAATTGACTGATTTCAATTTTAAAATTTCAACCTATATTTTGGGCCGCTAAAATGAAATCTTACATTTATGAGCCTTGAATTTTTTTAAAATGTGTAGTACATATTTTACTGAAGTAAAAAAAATTCAAAGCTCAACAAAGCTTTGTAAAAAGATTTAAAAAATATAACAACAAAAACTGTCCTAATGGGTCTCCTGCACTCTAGAGGCACCAAATCTCTAATTTATTTGAATTTCAATGCTAACTTTATTGAAAAGATGAAAAAGTTAAAGAAAATACAAAAATATTAGTCATGGACCATCTAGCGCTTCAAGGAGCTAACATTTGTTAAATTTGGATTGTACTAATCAAGACCTTTCGTTTTATACCCCACTTGATAAGTTTCAAAGAAAAAAAAAATATTTTCCGGCCCATAATTTGGGTTATAAAGCAGCCGTTGTGCAATTTTGAAACTTAAAATTTTTTATGTGTGTAGTGGCTCATATTTTACTCAAGTACTTAATTTCAAAGCTCAACGACTATTTGTTAAGAAGATAAAAATAATTTACGAAAATCGCAAAAATGACCCCCATGCTACCCCTGATGTACCAAAGAGTCAAAACTAATCAGCAAATGCCCTTCATGTCATATACGTTTTTACCAAATTTCGTAAAAATCGGACGAAGTGTTCAGGAGTAATCACTTAACAAACAAACAAATCAAAAGCAAGATCATCGAGTTAAAATATAGACCTCATTTCCTTCCGTCAACAAATATATTAAACTAAAATTAAACTAAAAATGGAACTATTAAAAAAATTAAACTAGAAATTAAACTAAAATGGATCTATCCTATAAAGAAGTATTGAACAGCTGTGTTCTAGTACATCGAAAATCTAGCGTAAGTAGTAGTTTATCTATGAACTGGTATATTTTTAGTAAACTGATTTAAACAGGAAAAGTAATTTATCTATGTGATAGTTATAAAAGCTCTTGAAACGTCCTTACAGCATATAACAAACATATAAGAATTAGATCATATAAAAATTATGATGTTAATTATTACATTCAATCTACAAGCCTAAACTATAAAATCAGTGCTGGAAAGTAAAGTTAATAATCACACGTGTGTTAATACATTGTATATCTTAATTGAAGAGTGTCTTAATTTTTTAACAGAAATGTGACAGCTGGAAAAAATAACTTTGGTAAATTAAATATAGATGCAAATGCTCGCTGTTGGCCTAATAATAATTTGTCTATGGTCATATATTTTTCCTATTATTTATTTATATACTGGTACAAATTTCCCATAGAAGGTAATAAATTACCTGTATACGGCACGGCACAGTTTAATATAAAACAATCATACATAGTTTATCTTAAAACTGAAACCAAAAAACTAAATCAAACCAAATTCCAAGACGTACATTACCTTAGAAACCACAACCAATAACTTATTTCAATATATCTATATAATTCTTTCCAATTAATGACTATGGTAACGATGCATTTAGAAGCAGCCATTTTTTCAATTTATTTTTAGTGTGTCCTTACTTACATTGAAATAGCTTTTAGGTCATTTGTTAGTCTATTAAAATACATAATAGACCTTATTTAGTTTTATATTCTTTTTATAAGTGTTTATATTCTTTTTCCAGCTTCTTTATATACAGTAGGTATTTGTATAGACTTATGCCTTGTAATACTGTTACTATTTATAAATTCCTTGCTTAAATTATAATAATTTCTTAACAACGCTGTCAAAATATAACTCTGATTTACGTATAGTATATGTTTTTGAAATTCGCCATCATTACTTATTATTTTTAACATCCTTTTTGTAAATTATATAATGGCAAGGAGAATTATAATATGCTCCCAGCCTATTATACCGTATGTGGCAATACTGTTGAAAAGCCCATAATATATTTTTAATATAGTTTTACTTGACATAATCTTTTTAATTTAACAAACACATATGCCAAATACTTAGTTCTATTACGTAAATTAATTATATGATCCGTCCATTTCTATATATCTATTAAAGAAAACACCTAAATATTTAGTACTATGAACATTTAAAAAAATTATTATTTAAAAATATTCTTAGTGCTAGTGGTAATGTTCGTACACTATTTGCAAAAGTTACATATACAGTTGTTTGAATTATATAGGCTTGAATTATCTCTTTTAACCAATAGCCTTGAATTATCACTGTTAGTCAGTATTAATAATAGCTTAACCATATATCCTGATTTAGCTCTTGGTTACCTTCCGACCGCATATGCTGTTTTAGCTGTTGGTAAATAAAATCGAATCTGACACAAATTAATTTCTCCAATCGTACATGCTTATTTAGCTATTTATCACTGATATATTGTCAATCACTGATATAATCAATAGCTATTGATTACTGAATATATTACTTAATATAGATTTTTACTCAAATTAATTTTCCGATCGTACATGCTGATTCAGCTGTTGGTCAGTAATAATAGAAAGTTTATTACTATTATTAACCTCTGGCTTAAAAGTTTTTTTAATCCTATGACCGTACATGCGAGTTTTGCTGTTGGCCATATGAACCCATCACAATAGTAAACCTAAATTTAAAAACGCCAACGAACCAGTAACCCGAGATTAAGAAGAAATATTTCAAATAAAAATAATTCAAGAAATACAAATTTAATCTTAAACAACTTTATTAGTACAAATAACTTGAAACAAATATTAAATAAAACAAAATATATTATAAATTGACGTACAAAATGAGACAATAAAATAAAATAATAGTTCAGTACATCAATACATGAAATGTACCAAGGAGCTTTTCAAAATCAATAATTTTTCCACTTTTTAAGAAAAGGAATTTAAATGGTGTAAGTAACTGCAGAGGAATATCCTTTGCTGACTGCGTTTCTAAATTGTTCACGGGGATGCTGCTTAAGAGACTGGAGGAATGGGTTTTGAATAATGAAGTACTAACCGAATTTCAGGCTGATTTTATGAAGGGTTATAGTACTTGTGATAACATTTTCAGTCTTACAAATATTATTAGGTTGAAGGCAAAAGAAAAAGGTGAAAACTTTACTGATGTTTGTGGACTTCAGGGTGGCGTTTAACTCTCCAGTCAGACAATATGTGTTCTATAGACTTTATTCTACGGGTGTTTGTAACAAATTTCTAGAAGTCTTGAAGCCGGTAGTCTATATATGGATACCGAGACCAGAATGTGGACCTGACAAACAGTTTCAGAACAGGGATGTGTATTAACTCCTCTGATTTTTCCCTTATATTTGAATGGCATACATTTTTGAAGCTTTTGGAAGGTGGTGTTCTTGTAGCAGGTGTTAAAATAAGATGTTTATGCAGATGAGATACGATTGTGATAGCGGATCATCCGGGAGTATTGCAGGCTATGATTGATAATTTAGCGAAATACTGCAGGCTTTGGAGTTTGACATTGAACCTGTTTGAAACAAAAAAGAATTTCATTAGAAATTACCAAAATTCTTAAATATACTTTATTAAAAATATTTTTAAAATTAATAAAAAAAAATAATATATTTCAAATAATTTTTTTAAAACATTATTATTAAGTAATATTAAGAAACAATTTTATTGTTTTTCTAGGATAGACTAGGATAGAGTATGAGGGTAGGTTAATTGAACTTTTGAATTGAATAGTAAAACATTTCGGCATCAACTTTAAAACAACATTCTTTGCTGTTCAGTAATATTAGTGCTAAACCTTTCAAATTAGTTTTTTTAAATAAGCAAACAAACAAATTTCACTTACTTCACTTAGTAATTCAGATGGGCCTCCAGAATGGGTTTTTTGCACTACAGAAATAGTTGAAATAGAAAATCCACTTTTATTTCTCCGACGGCAATCTGCAAGAAGTTCTGCACCTTTAAGAAAGAAAATTACAGTTGTCTCATTAGTCTCATAAATCTTACTGTCTACCATCTTAATGAAAAAAAATCTTCATGCTGATATGTTTTTATAAGATGTCAAAAATATTATCTCTCCTAAAACTTGTTGCTTAACAAGAGTATTTATTGATATCAAGAGTCCGAGCTGTGCTTATTTAGAGCATTTCCGAATGCCCTTATCGGCACAAACGCAACCTAAGCCATTACACTTTAAGAAATGCTGATGATGCCAGCTACTGTCGCGTTGTGCGGCTTCGCAGAATCGCAGTAAGTAGGAAAGGTTCTGCATCAATCACATACTGGCATTCATACGTACACAAACACATACGACATGTGTGCCGAAACATGTCAGTGACATCCATGTAACGGCCTACATTGACTAATCACTCATTAGTAATAGATTATTATTATAACAAATGGATAATATCATTATTGTTATTATGACCAATCATTTTCTTAAAATTATAATTTTGTCCTTAGGTATATTTATGTCATAGTAGGCCTAATGTGTAACCACTCGCAAACACACAAGCATCGCGAAATTAAAGCGAGGCCAATAAATGCAATATGTGCGTCTTGGTTGTTTTTTTAAATAATAATTTGATATGTTACAACCAATATTATATTTTTAAAACAAGAAATAAAACTCCTATATACACAAAGAATGAAACAATGTGATTCGGTAACAATGGTCTTAACGAGTTAATTGCTGGCATACAAAAAAAAATCAGACTTTTCTTACTTTTTAATAGTCAAACAAAATATTGCTACAGAAACGTATAAAAAAACTCTGATTTTTTCTTAAATAGTTAACCTTAAAACATATTCATATCTGTAAAATCCTACGTTGCTATCCATTTAAAGTTACTTTTTAGGCAGTAGTAGCCTAGGCAACATTTTCTAAAAAAAACTAGATAAGGAAATGTAATTTCTCTCGTGAATTGATTAAAAAATAAAGGTATAAATTTAACAGAAATGATAAAATTTAAAACTACTTAGAAAAGATTTTTTACAGATATATGAATATCAGGCCATATCAATTTTACTTTTATCATTTTGGGTATTGTTTAGGCTATATTTTCATTTAATCTATTGAATGTTAAGAACATTCAGATTCTATACCAATTTTGAATGAACTGGGCTAGTTAAAAACTTGTTTGAATTAATGAAATAAAAATAAATGTAATAAATAAATGTATTTGTACTGAATGCGGGCTATACAATTGGGTAAAACTGAATTTTCAATTAGCTTCAAACTGCACATTTTTGTGTAACAATTTAAATAATAATTTGTTAATAACTTTTTAAATAACTTATGTAGCGACATTTTTAAAACTATAAAAGTGTATAGAAATTTATGCTACAAATTCTTTACAAGATATTTTATAAGCTGCGTATAACGAAAAATGTTGGCGTACATCGTATTTATTTAGTATGACTCGGCGTGATGTGTCTACAAACGACGACATACGACTTTTTCAATCCAACTGTCATTTCTAATATTACAAGTCTTTGGTAATAAGTTTTATGAAAAATAAGGAAGTGAGTTTTATTGTTAGCTAAGTTGATCACTGTATTACTACTAAGAATGAAACCGTAGAAACCATTGACTTGTAAAATACTGAAGGTTTGGTTTACTATAATACACAAATACCTTTAAACGATTAAATAAAACATTAATTAATACAAGTTTAATTAATTACCATCCCTGCAATCATTTTGAGCCAGTTTCATCTTTTTAAAGTATTTTCAAATACTTGTAGAACCATGTTTTACCGAATTGTATGAACTACATTCAGTTCTACCAGTTGTTAGGAAATTTGTAGGTTAAGTTAGCCATTTTTAACTTTTTTTAAGGCTAGCTTAATAATTTTAGTTGTCTTGTTACCAACTGAACTTTGTAATTTTACGTTTAGGCCTAAGTGACATATACTTGAAACTTATTCGAAATACTTGGGGGCTAAGCAAACGCCTGTGGTTTCAAAAAGCGCTAAAATGCTAAAACATGATGGTATTCATTTTAAATCACACTAATTCACTACAATAAAATAAAATTAAATTGCATTAAATTTAAATTTGAAATTGAATTAAATTAATTCATTACTATAAAATTTATTTTTATAATTTATTTATAAAAATATATTTTGGCAACAAAGTATCCAATAAAATAAACTTGTTTGAAAGAAAAAATATAGGCCTACATTTTTGTGCTTTTTATGAACAATCTTAAAAAAGGAGGACATTGAGGTCAGAAAATAGGAATTTTTATTCAAAAATAGATTATTTGGAATTGGAGGATCCAAAAATATTAAAAAAATATTGTATATATTATTTAGACTTACTCTAAACATAAACGTAGTTCTAGCGGAAATGACCGATTACTGTACGTGTGTACATTAGTTTTAATTTTGTCCATGTCCATACAAGTACACCACATAATATACCTAAAATATTTTAAAACTGTCAATAATGTGAGTGAAAAACCCAGATAACCATTAAAAACGTGAATTACATTTAGGATAAATAATTAGTAACTACGTGCATGACAATAATATCATAGTTAATAGTAAATATTTAAGCGAATCAAAATTATTTTGTATTTGATTAAAACATAAGAATAGTTAAATTTCAAACTTACCTGGTATCAACTGGAAAATTGAATTCACTCTCCTGTACATGGTAACTTCAAAAACACAGTCTGATCAGCGCTGCTTGTCTTCATAGGCTACTATACAGAGAAGTAGTGTTCTAATGAAAGATAACACAGGCAAACTGGCAACGCCGGAAATAAGGAGCTAAATACCGCGAAAACTCCTGCAACGTCATGGGACCACAAATGACAGTGTTTTGATACCCCTAATGTGGTCCAGATTTGTAGTCCTCGTGGACCACAATGACAGGTAAAATGATACTCGCTAGGACCACAATCGCGGGAGGTAGAAAACTATATATATATATATATATATATATATATATATATATATATATATAAGCACATTAAGAATTTAT
The DNA here is from genome assembly GCA_022606455.1 of Callitettix versicolor. Classification (NCBI taxonomy): domain Eukaryota; kingdom Metazoa; phylum Arthropoda; class Insecta; order Hemiptera; family Cercopidae; genus Callitettix; species Callitettix versicolor. The sequence goes on along the minus strand of CM040186.1, from coordinate 116,927,300 downwards.
TGCCTCCTAAATATACATGTCAGTGTAAAGTGTTAAAATCGTAAGTGTAGGCTTTCACCACAAGGGATGAGGACCAACCCCCCGGCTTGATTCCCCGGGCTTGCCTGGCCAGGGCTTGGCATTTTCATACGCTATAAATCATCCCATCGTCTGCATTAGCCAAGTGTGCACAATAGTCAGACGTTAAAAAAAAAATATATATATATATATAATTTCCATGTGTACAGCACTTAAAATCATGATTCAAATATAAAAAAGTAAATATTTACAAAAATATCTTTTTCTGTTGAAAAATATCGTTAGGAATTCGGGATCTCTCCTCATATGGGTTCTCTGAAGAATCAACTATCGGTGGGTTCAGTAAAGCCCTTTTATACTTTTAATTGTATTAGATTATTCTTATGCTCACGACAACAAGTACAGTTGATAACAACCCCAAGAATGAACACTATCGTATTACTCTTATCAAAATGTTCTGCCTGTAATATATCCCAAGATCCTTTGTGGAAACACGTGTCCTAATTTGTTTAAAACAAAAAGAGAAAAGGGGAAGAAGTGTAAATAAAAACTGTCCACTTACATAGACTGCTGATACGTTGTTCTCCAGCACTGCATGACTGGAATGATCTTGGAGAACTTTCTGACGTACAGTTTTCTTAAGCCCTTCTGTCTCCCCAGAATCAACTGACCCTTCTGTCCCCCTGTGAATTGATTTACCACAACCTACTTCTACCCCTACTGCTGTTACTTCTACCCTACTTTTACATATACTGCTGTTACATACAGCACTGCTGTGTTTATGCTGTTGCCGTGTTTATTGCAACAGGCTGTTTGCCAGCAGTTTTGTAATTTTTCTACATCTTTGTCAATAGTTTTCATTCTTTGGCTGTGACCTCTTTACAATATTTAAAAGTATAATAAAACAAACCAAAAATATAAATTAAAAAGAAAATGTTTTGAATAATTAATTGCGAAACTACTTTGGATATTAACACGTAGTGAAAAAGTTAAACTCTTATTTTAATTGTATATTTGTATTTGTTTTAGGTACAAGGCACATTTTGGCCAGTTGGAATGTTTAAAGCTGATAGCATCGCCACGTTACACGGACAAAAGGATCGGTTACTTAGGGGCAATGTTGTTGTTGGATGAGCGACAAGACGTACATTTACTAATAACAAATAGTTTAAAAAAGTAAGTTTGAACCAGCATCTGTCCTACCCTGCGTTAAATTCCATAGTTAATTAGCCTTGCATATAAGTCTTCTCACATCACCTGAACTGGTATTCGCATTCAATCTGTTTAAATCGCTTATCGTTTGGTTGTAACACCGTAATTTTAGAGTCACTTTATTTCTTCCACTTACTTTTTTCTGTAGGTTTTTGGAAATTCTTGTGCGTGTCTGTCTGTATCACACCTTTTAATTGTAAACAATGTGATATATCACTATAAAATTTGGTGGAAATGGGGTTTTTAGTGGTCTGAACCTTGGAAAAATATAGGACTTGATGACAGATAATATTTAGTGATAGTACAGTAAAGGCTCGCTGATCCGGCACCTTTGGGATTTTGACACTGTCAGACTACCGGAAATTGAGGGAAGTCAAAAAAATACAATGAATGTAGAGCAAGGTAGAAATTAAAGAACGTTTTACTCGGAGAATAAAAAAAAACTTTATTGCTAACATTCTATAATAGAATTCTAAGATTTTATTTTAATTTGGAATAACTTAATTTTACTGTGTTGGCTTAAAATAAGACCTAATTTCTTTTAATCATTTTTTTTTCTTTAAAAATTCTTTCAGGTAACACGGCATCACTAATAATGAGTATGATTTTCTTGTACTCTGCTGATCACGTCACAAGTGTACAGTACAGTAAAAGCCTATTATTAAATGCCGGATTATTGAAAGTTGCGGACTAATAGGGCTTTTACTGTAAAGGGGTAAAACCTTATGGATAAAAATATTTATAGTGTATCTTATGTTGGGTATCATTTCAAACCGGAAGTGATACTGGTACTGAAATATACATGGTTTTTGCCAGATCTATACAAAAGTTTAAGTTTTGCTTAAACATAGATATTTAAAACAAATATCACATAGCGAAATTGCACTACCAAATTCTTGCATTTTGATTAATTTTTATTATTATTATTTTATAACTACGATCAGTCAATTAGATTAGTACAATGAATAAAAAATGTACTATGATTAATACTTGACCAGGGGGGGCCGTGCGAAATTTCGCACTATGAAAATTTTAAGTAAACACAGCCTTTTGATTAATCAAAACTCTTATGAGTAGTCGTTGGGGTGAGGGCGGTAGTTGGAAGGGAAAACATTTTAAAAAATAAATCGAAAAGCGATCGATTAAAAATAGATAAATGCATGATGGGAGGAGAAATTACAAACATATTTGTGTAAAAATAGTGTCCAAAACATGTGTTTGGTGTGCGAAATGCTTGTACAATGGGCAGGGATAGGGGACTGTCAGTAGGGCATCATAACCTATATGTTTAATGACTTTTAAATAATTATTGAAATTTTTCTAAGCACGTTGCAAAAAAGTGGTATTTTGTAATGGGATTGTCTATTCGTAATTAATAAGTGAGCTTCGTAAAATATACAAAATATTGTCTGATTTTTTATGCCATGCATGCGCATCCATGATGCCGTTTTGGCTGACAGTTAAAAGTGTCTTTTATGTTAAAATTTTCCACAAACAGTAAGTTTTAGCGCAAAATCTTTTTGCAATGTCAGAAGCCGGTTAAAAAAATCTTTTTAAAGATATCTTATTTATGCCTGTACGAATAGTGTGTGCTGAGAAAAACGGATGTTGACTCGAGAAATAATATATATGATAAGAGTCAAAAGACCACTTTCCTATGCTCGCCAACTGAACACTCCCATCAGTCTGCTTCAGTCTTCAGGCAGCACGTCCACCTGCTTCAATCTCCTGACAGCACACGATGTCAGCAACATGTTGACAAGAGGAGGGATTAGGTGCTCCCTAGATGGTTCTTATGATTTTTTTAAAACTTATAATTTCTTCCTATATAGTTGATATTTATAAATACTCCTGATTCTCAGAGTTATTGTGGAGTTTTACAAATAGCAGCAAACATTGAAAACTTTTCCACTTTGTATATTTTGAAAGTCGACATGGTAAACATAACCTCACTTTTGGACATGAATTTAAATTTGAATTTTAAGTAATTTTAAATATTTTTTTTATTTCTTCCAGTGATCTGAATAGCTCCACACAGTTTGTAGTGGGCTTAGCGCTTTGTACATTAGGAGCCATCGCATCGCCAGAAATGTCTCGAGATCTCGCTTCCGAAGTGGAACGTCTGATGAAGTCGCCCAATGCATACGTACGGAAGAAAGCGGCTCTCTGCGCTTATAGGATCATTCTAAAGGTTCCAGAGCTTATGGAGATATTCCTTCCTGCCACAAGGTCATTGCTTTCAGAGAAAAACCATGGTAAGGAACGTCATACCGTCATTGGTGTAATGTACTTAAAGAAACAAAATTGAATTGTCATAGATAGGTTTAATTACATTTGCTTTCAGATGTATGGATATAATACTAATGTGTGCCTTTTACCATCTGTGAAGTAATAATCTGTGACTATTAAAGTGAAACATTTTTTTTTTTTTTTTTGAATTTTGATATTAAGCCAAGCTTGAACATTTGAGAAAGATTAGTTGTTCTCTAAATAAATGAGTTGTAGCCAATCACATAGAAAAAGAAAATTAATTGCAGATATTGAAAAAAAAACCAACGAGAAGTTCTTACCATACATACGTTGGATGTTCCAAAGAATGCAAGGAAAACTTCATCATCAAAGTATTAATTTTGTTTAATTTTATATAATTGAATATTTAAGCGTCATTTCTTTCTTCTTTTCGTTTCACCCTCTTTGGGGTACGCTGAATCAATCATTTCTTGCGCGCTGTACTTTTCTTTGTTCCCAGTAGCTCTTCATTCTTTCCGATCTTCTTTTCCTCTCCTCTTCCGAAATGACAGGTTTAGGTCTTATTTTGATTTTATCTTGGAATCTTATTCTTTCATCCTTGGTACTTATCTTAGCAGTTTGGTCAAGCAGTGAATTTTCTGTAATTTTTAATTCTATTAGGTCTTTTTCAATTTCTTTAAACCAGTTCGATTATTATTAAAAAAAAAATTATCAAAAGTTACTTTGAGAAGTCATAACAAGTTAATAAAAATCGTGCGATATGAGGAACTTTTGAGCGATTGTACTTCAAGAAAACATTCTAACAAATATAAGTGTTAAAATTACTAATACTGTTTCTTAATTTTTGATTGTTCAGTATTGATAAATTTTCTTTATTTGTTATGATTCAAGATAATGACATATAATTGCCTTTGATTGTTCAATAATAATAAATAACAGCAATAATAAGTTTTGTGAAAAGACAAAACCAGGTATTTTTGACAATATCTGTCAACTACTTATACCATATAGAACTGCTTGCGAAAATATTTGAAAACGTTACCTCAATATTTATTTATTCACCCAGTAAATTACATTGTGTTACAGTGTAACCGCAGAGAGAAACAAATCTCTATTAGCAGACTGGTACTTAAAAAATAAACTTATAAAACTAAAATTACAAAATTAAATTTAAACATATATATTTTCCAACACACACACACACACACACACAAAAAAAAAAAAAAAAAGTTTATACAAAATTACAGCAATCAGTGCTATATTAAATTATGTCAAAAAAACTATGATAAGAAGCAAGAAAAACATTAATATTTGTACAATTTTACAACAGAATTTTTGTATTTTACTGGACATAAATAAATTACAAATACTTGTACCAAGCTGATACTACTTTCACTAGTCCAGAGGATTCTCCTACCCTTTCTTTTCCCAAATAAATGGAATATGGACCAGGATGAGGAGATATCATGAAATCCTTTTTTACAAGGTGCGTCAATTAAATAACCAGACTATGTCGCTCAGTCTAGTTGTAGCAATCGCCTGTTCAATCCATACACTAGTGTCTCGTCTATAAAATGCAAGTGTTCAGATGGAGCAACGAGTTAACCTCAAATTTCTTGTGAAATGGAAAAACTGCTACAGAAGCTCATATGTCATGACAAGTTAAAGGAAGTATACGGAAGTGATAGTTTATTGTGCACAAGTTTTAAGGAGGGATGTGAAACGACCAAAGACACTCTGTGCCGGGACTATCCTCAGCATTAAAAATGGACATCATCCAGAAAATTGGTAAATTGATCTGCAAAAATCGCTGTCCAAGTTCTTGCCGAAATCTCAGGAAAATGTTGCTTAACAAAGAAAGTGTTTGTCAGAATTAAACGTGCAGAAATTTTTCGCAAAAATGGTGCCAAAACTTCTTACTACAGAGCAAAAGGAATTGAGAATGAACATTTCTGCTGACCTTTTAAACAACACTGATAATGATGCAGAATTGTTAGAGTGATTGTATATGGTGAATAGTAGTTCCAATTGATGCATATTGGATGAGTCTCACCTCGTTACGGCAAAGAAAATGAAAATGAGTAAATGAAAATTCAAAGCCATGATTTTTTTTTTTTTTTTTTTTTTTTTTTTTTTTTTTTTTTTTGACACGAATGTAGTTGTGTACATTTACTGGCTCTCCAAGGTCAGACAGTCAATTATATTATTAATCTATCTAGGTACAAACAGCCCTTTGTGAACAAGAGAAGATGACTGATTTGTGGAAGACACAAGGCAATGCGCCTGTTCATTCTGTCTTATTTGTTCACTTTCAGGTGGTCTTGGCGAAACACAGCAACACCGTATTAGACCACTGTAGTAGCCCCTGTGACTTTTTTTATTTTCTAAGGTTAAATCGGAGCTTAAAATAAGATTTCACAGTGTGGTAATGATGAGTGGTCTTGGCGAAATACAGCAACACCGTATTAGACCACTGTAGTAGCCCCTGTGACTTTTTTTATTTTCTAAGGTTAAATCGGAGCTTAAAATAAGATTTCACAGTGTGATAATGATGAGTGGTCTTGGCGAAATACAGCAACACCGTATTAGACCACTGTAGTAGCCCCTGTGACTTTTTTTATTTTTTAAGGTTAAATCTGAGCTTAAAATAAGATTTCACAGTGTGGTAATGATGAGTGGTCTTGGCGAAATACAGCAACACCGTATTAGACCACTGTAGTAGCCCCTGTGACTTTTTTTATTTTATAAGGTTAAATCGGAGCTTAAAATAAGATTTCACAGTGTGGTAATGATGAGTGGTCTCGGCGAAATACAGCAACACCGTATTAGACCACTGTAGTAGCCCCTGTGACTTTTTTTATTTTCTAAGGTTAAATCGTAGCTTAAAATAAGATTTCACAGTGTGGTAATGATGAGTGGTCTTGGCAAAATACAGTAACACCGTATTAGACCACTGTAGTAGCCCCTGTGACTTTTTTTATTTTCTAAGGTTAAATCGGAGCTTAAAATAAGATTTCACAGTGTGGTAATGATGAGTGGTCTTAGCGAAATACAGTAACACCGTATTAGACCACTGTAGTAGCCCCTGTGACTTTTTTTATTTTCTAAGGTTAAATCTGAGCTTAAAATAAGATTTCACAGTGTGGTAATGATGAGTGGTCTCGGCGAAATACAGCAACACCGTATTAGACCACTGTAGTAGCCCCTGTGAGTTTTTTTATTTTATAAGGTTAAATCGGAGCTTAAAATAATATTTCACAGTGTGGTAATGATGAGTGGTCTTGGCGAAATACAGTAACACCGTATTAGACCACTGTAGTAGCCCCTGTGACTTTTTTTATTTTCTAAGGTTAAATCGGAGCTTAAAATAATATTTCACAGTGTGGTAATGATGAGTGGTCTTGGCAAAATACAGCAACACCGTATTAGACCACTGTAGTAGCCCCTGTGACTTTTTTTATTTTATAAGGTTAAATCTGAGCTTAAAATAAGATTTCACAGTGTGGTAATGATAAGTGGTCTTGGCGAAATACAGCAACACCGTATTAGACCACTGTAGTAGCCCCTGTGACTTTTTTTATTTTCTAAGGTTAAATCGGAGCTTAAAATAAGATTTCACAGTGTGGTAATGATGAGTGGTCTTGGCGAAATACAGTAACACCGTATTAGACCACTGTAGTAGCCCCTGTGACTTTTTTTATTTTCTAAGGTTAAATCTGAGCTTAAAATAAGATTTCACAGTGTGGTAATGATGAGTGGTCTCGGCGAAATACAGCAACACCGTATTAGACCACTGTAGTAGCCCCTGTGAGTTTTTTTATTTTATAAGGTTAAATTGGAGCTTAAAATAATATTTCACAGTGTGGTAATGATGAGTGGTCTTGGCGAAATACAGTAACACCGTATTAGACCACTGTAGTAGCCCCTGTGACTTTTTTTATTTTATAAGGTTAAATCGGAGCTTAAAATAATATTTCACAGTGTGGTAATGATGAGTGGTCTTGGCAAAATACAGCAACACCGTATTAGACCACTGTAGTAGCCCCTGTGACTTTTTTTATTTTATAAGGTTAAATCTGAGCTTAAAATAAGATTTCACAGTGTGGTAATGATAAGTGGTCTTGGCGAAATACAGCAACACCGTATTAGACCACTGTAGTAGCCCCTGTGACTTTTTTTATTTTCTAAGGTTAAATCGGAGCTTAAAATAAGATTTCACAGTGTGGTAATGATGAGTGGTCTTGGCGAAATACAGTAACACCGTATTAGACCACTGTAGTAGCCCCTGTGACTTTTTTTATATTCTAAGGTTAAATCGGAGCTTAAAATAAGATTTCACAGTGTGGTAATGATGAGTGGTCTCGGCGAAATACAGCAACACCGTATTAGACCACTGTAGTAGCCCCTGTGACTTTTTTTATTTTCTAAGGTTAAATCTGAGCTTAAAATAAGATTTCACAGTGTGGTAATGATGAGTGGTCTCGGTGAAATACAGCAACACCGTATTAGACCACTGTAGTAGCCCCTGTGAGTTTTTTTATTTTATAAGGTTAAATCGGAGCTTAAAATAAGATTTCACAGTGTGGTAATGATGAGTGGTCTTGGCGAAATACAGTAACACTGTATTAGACCACTGTAGTGGCCCCTGTGACTTTTTTTATTTTCTAAGGTTAAATCGGAGCTTAAAATAAGATTTCACAGTGTGGTAATGATGAGTGGTCTCGGCGAAATACAGCAACACCGTATTAGACCACTGTAGTAGCCCCTGTGACTTTTTTTATTTTCTAAGGTTAAATCGTAGCTTAAAATAATATTTCACAGTGTGGTAATGATGAGTGGTCTTGGCGAAATACAGTAACACCGTATTAGACCACTGTAGTAGCCCCTGTGACTTTTTTTATTTTATAAGGTTAAATCGGAGCTTAAAATAATATTTCACAGTGTGGTAATGATGAGTGGTCTTGGCAAAATACAGCAACACCGTATTAGACCACTGTAGTAGCCCCTGTGACTTTTTTTATTTTATAAGGTTAAATCGGAGCTTAAAATAATATTTCACAGTGTGGTAATGATGAGTGGTCTTGGCAAAATACAGTAACACCGTATTAGACCACTGTAGTAGCCCCTGTGACTTTTTTTATTTTATAAGGTTAAATCGGAGCTTAAAATAAGATTTCACAGTGTGGTAATGATGAAAGCAGAAGCAATGGAGGTTCTTAATAAGCTCACAGAAGCAGACTTTCAGCATTGCTTTGAACAATGGACAAATCGTTGTAGGTATCGGCAAGAAGAGTACATTGAAGGGGGTAAACTTTATAATGTAACTGGTGATCAATAAAATGTTTAGTAGCACTAGTCCGGTTATTTAATTGCAATACCATTTGCCATGGCTAATACCACTTTTGCTAGTCCAGGACATTCGTACCATTTCTTTTCGTAGCATAAATATTGATCCAGGATGGATATTGCATGACATATACTCTTGAAACACATTGCTTTATGTTACTTAAACCATTGGTAACGAAAGATGTATATTGCCCGTCCTTCTCTCTCAATGGCTTAAGTACTAAAGACAGGCAATGTCCGTCTACTTCCCTGATCTCTTTTCCGTATGTTTCTAGCCTAAAAGTCGAATATAAAAATATAAATCTATTTTCAATCTATGAGATATTTTTCCTTCCTTTATTTCCGTTGTTACTCGTTAATTTCCGCCAGTTTCTTTGTGAAGTTGTGTACGAATTTGACAGTTGTAGAAACATGGCTTCTCATGAGGAATTGTTTATTTCTTCAAGTGCATTTAGTGAGTTTGTTGGGGATATTTTAAATGAAAGTGGTTGTGAGATTAGTGATAATGAAGAGCAAGAAGTTATTGTTGAAAATGACAGTAGTGATAGTGATAACAGTGATGATGAGATCTGTGAAAATAGGCCTAATTGCAGACAATACTACACATAACCTACAAGTAAATGATTGGCAGTGGACTTCTAATCCAAATATAACTAAAATTCTGGTGACATTTTATAGGGAAAATCCCCCCAACAAGCAAAGCAAGGCCATCTAGAAAGTGTAGAGTATGTACTGCAAAAGGAAAAAGTTCTGAAACAATTTACCAGTGCAAAAAATGTAGTGTTCCTTTGCATTTGGAAAATTGTTTTGAAATTTATCATAGTCGGACAAATTTTTGAAAAGGAAACAAAATGTACATAGTGTAAATATATAAACATAAAAAAATGTTAATATAGTGTTAAAAGTGTTGGCTAAATATGTGTTAACAATAACAACAACATTATGTAGGATAAAATTGGTTGGTTACTTGCTTTTATTATTGCACATAATCTTAGTGTAAACTACTGAAAAAATTCAGTACTGAAGGCCAATAGCGTGTTAGTAAAATCAAGTTTCCAATGGGTTAATTTTTCCATGTGCACGTTTCATAATGTTTTTGGTTTTGTCCGTAGGAGTTTTGATAACCGGCGTAACGTTAATCACGGAGATGTGTGAGCAGAGTGTGGACACGCTGCAGCACTTCAAAAAGGTACTTAAAAAGTTCTACTTTTATTTTTAAGTGCACGTATATACTGTATTGTATAGTATACATTGGAGTACTGTAATTATTTTGTATAGCAATTACTGTGTTATTTGGCAAGTAGTGATGTGATTTGAAGTAACTTTAAAAGTGTTTTTTTTTTCTTTCACTGAAACGCTGAAAGGGTTTGGTCCAGTTAAAATATGTTAGGTCAATACCAGTGGTTAATTTTGTTACTTTAAAATGTAAGAGTTTAATGGCCACTTTATTCCCTTATTTTTGTATTTCTTGTATTGTTGAAATATTTTGGAAAGTTATAGAAAATTTTAATACATACTGAATTATAAGTGTGGGTCAACTTTGTCATTAACTTCTTTTTGTATTATGACAGTGAAAATTGTCCTTCTTTGTTTTTCCAGTATTGAAATGTTTTCTTATAAGCGTTGTAAAGTGAAATAATACAATTTTGACTTTGAAATCAAGATAAAGAAATTATTAATGTTGACAGTATTTGCAAAGTGTTTGATTGAAAATATGTTTAGTATATAATATTTTAACATAAGCTGATTTGAATTTTAGGATAGAATGTGATTTTTTTTAACCACTGCAGTCACAAAATTTTGTATGGAAAAATTAATATAAAAGTTTTTGAAAAACAAATTTTCTCTAAACGAATCCAGAAACAATGATACTGCATCAGTTTTTTTACTTTAGCTAAATGAAAAAAATGACCAAATTGTGTTGTTAAAAGTCAAAAATGTGCTGAAATGACATAACTGTTTCATGGGCATAACTTTTATAGACTGTACAGTGTTGCGTAACTTTGTCGTCATGTTTAACAATCTGCGGGCGATTGCATTTACTATTAGCTGACAAACTAGGGTCAGGCGTTATTCCATAAGGTACTAATTGTTTTAGCTTGGCTGTAATAAATTATTATTATTGAGAATATTATAAATCATTAAAACAAAATTAGGGGAATTGTCTTATTTTTTAATACAAAATTGTTTTTACGCTCTTTTTTGGTCAGAAATTTCTTGAAAATTGTGTTCTCAAAAGTTGGCTGTTTTGATCAAATCTGCACACATATAGTCCTTAAGTACACAAACTTGTTTAGGTCACTATCATTCCAAATAATTTGCTACCAGACCTACAAAAATAACTGTATAAACTGCCAGTTCACCATAATTCTAAATTCTGTTTAATGAGAATTTGCTCATATTTGGTCATATCAGGTTAATTCAGTTTACTCATTTGTTTTATTTTGAAAGTTATCGTACTGCTTTGAAGTATGGATCTTCATATGCGGACAAAATCTGATGAGCCATTATTGAGAAATTAGGCAATTTTTCTTTGTTTTGCCGATAGTTTCAAAATTATGTTTTCTGGCGCTATAGCTAGATGTGAGAAATTTTGGGAAATTTCAACAAAGTTGTTGAACTTTTATATTTTTTAGAGGTAATTGGTTGTTTAGTAGTCTGTCAAATCAGCTGAACAGGCATTTTCATTTCATTTTCCCGTGTCAATATAGTAATCTGTCAAATCAGCTGAACAGGCATTTTCATTTCATTTTCCCGTGTCAATATAGTAATCTGTCAAATCAGCTGAACAGGCATTTTCATTTCATTTTCCCATGTCAATATAGTAATCTGTCAAATCAGCTGATCAGGCATTTTCATTTCATTTTCCTGTGTCAATATAGTAATCTGTCAAATCAGCTGAACAGGCATTTTCATTTCATTTTCCCGTGTCAATATAGTAATCTGTCAAATCATCTGAACAGGCATTTTCATTTCATTTTCCCGTGTCAATACATTAACTATCATTATTTCATAAGAGCATATTTTGACTTCCTGGACTGCAGTGTATTTCTGTGCCAGATGAAAATAATAATGTATTTATCTCTATTGATCTAACTGCGATCATAGGTCTTTCATTCAAGATAATGGAGTGGAAATTGTTTAAAAAATTTTTTTTTATGTAATTATAACGTATATTATTATTAACAAATACAATATAATTACTTATTCAGATAATTATTTCCTTTTTTTAAAAAAGGAATGCACAATGCTTTAGAATGTACGGATCAACTAGATCATTTATAATTTTAAATGAGGGTGGCCATTTAGAACAGTGCAGCATATTCATGTTTAGTTGATTATTTAACTCATAATGTTTTTCGTCGTCCAATCCCAGACTAAGGCAGTTTCTTTTTTCGTTATTTCTATGCTTTTCTAATTCTTCTATACTTCTGTGAAACCTGTATTTGACAAACTCGTTGATCACTTGTACTACTTCATAACGTATCAACTTATCTATTTCAAAAATGGCATCCATAAAACACTTTAAAAATCATACTTTTTTAAAACCTGACTTCATCATTTCATAAACATTAAATTTTGCGTAACTTAGGCATTTTACTTTTTCAAGACCCGACAGCAGTCAGGATTTATTTTTGTATTTTTGTATGGATGTTTTCTTCTTTAATCGAAACTCGATCAATAGTATTTCTAGATTAACCAAATAATTAAAATATAGCGAAACTTTAACTGTCATTCTTGCAATGGCGACTTTCTGTTACTGCCAGTTACAGGTAAACTGAACTATTAAAACAGATTACAGTAAAGCATGTACTATCTGAACTAATTGTTGCCTTGTTTTGATTTTAAAATCTGGAACACTAATGCCTGTATATAGTTAAAGTATATTTTTTAACGTCATATATATATATATATATATATATATATATATATATATTTTATTTATTTTATTTATTGTAAGGAGATTTATAGTGATGGAACAACACTAAGCTAAATGAAAACTAGAAGTTAACACACAACATTATGTATTATCATTTACAAATTTAGGCCTAGGTTTACTGACCAAAAACGGTTGCTTACCAACCAAACAGCCTGCATATAATCGCATGGGAAAATTAAAACATATTACTGTATTTTTTAAATTTTAATTTACAAAAGTTTTAATAAAATTGGTTTGGATAATCAATGCTCTATTGTATTTATATATACCCTGTATATTTAGAAAGTAAAAAAAAAAACATGACAAAAGTTAATGGAAATATAATTAGCGCAACATAAAGAAATAGTTGTTCTGTATTCTCAGAACATCTGTTTTTGTAAACGATAATGAATGTGCTAATAAGCAATACATAGTAAGATGGTTATTTATTTTGCAGCAATTATTTGCCTCATGGTGTATAGACGTAAGTAACGACAGATTATACAAAATTTAAACACATGTTTGTCGCAGAGTAGTACAGTTTGGGGCGTAGAGGTGGATCACTGAGCTTTCATAGTGTGCGACGTCACTGGAATGTTACTGTTAGGTTAGGTCTGTGTGTCTTGTGGGACTGCTTTCTTCCACTTTATTTATATAAAGGATGCTCGTTTTTAACTTTTGCCGCCATAGGCGTCAAATTGTTTATCTGCTGAAGTACTTTAAATGATAGACTGGAAAAAATTAGAAAGCTAATTGTTTGACAATATTTCTGTTATGACATTTTATCGAGTGATATCATCATACTTACAGAATGTTCTTTTTAATATTGAGAAAATTTTAATAATTGTGATTGAAGCAAATTTCCAGCAGTAATACTTTGAATGTGATTTCACCATCGAAACATTGAAATTTGCATAAAGTAGCATCTTAAAATTTTCAGAGTATGTTGAAAATATACTTTTGTCATATTTATCTTCGTTTCAGAGGATTTTGAAAATTTAAAATGCTAACTTTGCAGGTTTTAACACTGATTAGGATGATGAAATTAGATTTTAAAAAGCTTTAATGTAAAAAAAAGGCGAAAGATTTATACGAAATGAAGGGAAAAAAAGCTGCCACAGTGGCCTAGTTGATAACGTACTGGGCTTTCACCCCGAGGACCCGGGTTTGATTCTCAGCCACCAGGGCTTGGCATTTTCATACGCTATAAATCATCCCATCGTCTGCATTAGCCCAAGTGTGCACAATAGTCGGACGTTAAACACAAAAAAATAATGTAAAAAAATACATGAATAACTGTTTGGTATTTTGAAATTGGACGGATTTTTTTAGGTAACAAACTTGTTCAGGCTATTAACCAAAACCAGTGTTTCTACCAAGTTTGAATGAAATTGCATCAACTAATTGTGAATAAAAGAGTGTTAACAAACACATCTGTTTGTACGTATATAATAATTTAATGACACCTATAAAGTGATTGTTGGTAATTATAAAGTGATTGTTGGTAACCTTTATTGGTAATTATTTAAAGGTCCCATGTCTGGGTCACATTGTGGCAGCCACTGCAGTAGTTTTTTTTTTTTTTTTTTTTTTTGTAGAAATATGCATAAATGTACAAATATTTTGAGTAATGGGCACTGTTGTAGTATAATCAGGTTTATTTCCCAGCTCCTAAACAAAGTTTCTGTTAATCCTTATAGTGCCATAGATTAATTATATTTTTTTCATAAACAAATTTAAACTTTTTTACCTTTTGATATAATATAAGCTAAATTAACATATTTTATGGAAATTAAATTTTTAAATGGACACGGTATATAGTGAGGAAAAAATAGTTTAACGATTAGCTATGCAACTCCCTGTCAGTTTTCATCTGAATAGTCCACTGGTTTTCTGAGGTGGGCCTTGCCTCTCCCTCTACCACAAACAGGCAAACTTTAAGTGAGATGCACAGAAAAATCAATGACCAATGTGGGGTTCAAACAAATGTTTTACCTTTATACTGGCTAGGTATAACACCACCTTAGTCGGCTGTTTGACCAATCCGAAGTTATTTTATTCAACAAGTCTCATAAGTCGTTGGTAATTGTATGTTAAACAACTTATTTACTGCTTGATATTCTTTTATTTATTTTTGAAAAAACGTCAGAAATAAAGAATGCTAGGATTAGATTTATGTAAAACAGACTTTTGGTAAAACGAAATGTTGGCACTGAAAGGGTTTTTTTGTAATGGTAATACAGTACATTCTTAATTACATATTTGGATATCAACATCTTCATTGTCAGACATCTGTTACTATAGGTGTCTTCCTTATTCTTGCTTCAACAGTGGGGCAAGTCTCCATTGCACATCTTCATGTTCAGTTCATTTCCATCTGATTATTCCGCCATGCTTTTGGCCTATCAAAATTATTGGTTCTCTTTCGTTTAGTTTTATAATGCTATTTAACTTCTTTCCTCCCCATTATAAGCTCAAACCAGTGTTAGCTTACATAAATGGCCTTACAATAGGCATTTATTTGAAGCTATTATGACCAGCTTTTGGTAAATAACATCCATTTATGTAAATTGCCACCCTGTTATGTATAGTGCATTATGCAATATACTATATGATATTATATATAGTATAATATATTATACTCATCTTCTTAGTGCCTTGAAAGGCCATAATCTTAAAATTCTTTTTATATTCTTCTTCTTTTCTGCTAGGATTATTGTCACTATGTTGAATATAATGATCTGCCTTCCCTAGCTTCGTCAATTATACTTTTGTTGACGCGTTTCGGAGAACCTTCATCTTCAAAAACTATATCTATACTCAATATAGTTTTTGAAGATGGATGTTCTCCGAAACGCATCAACAAAAGTAGAATTGACGAAGCTAGGAAGGGCAGATCATTATACTCAACATAGTAGCCATAATCTCAATTTTTTAAAAATATCCTATCTGTGAAGAAATCCATCTAGAAAATTCATTTCTGCTGTCTAGTATTAAGGCACTCTTCATTTATGCCAAATTTTTGTGAAATTCAATTTGTCACTTGATTCAATTTATTTATTTAGCTATAAATACATCATTCCTAGGAGATATATAATGTATCCCAAAAGAGAGAGTCATACTTTGCTATCATCGGGAGCTAAAACTTATAAACTAACACTTAAAAACTAGAAAACAAAAGGGATAACTATGCTATGCAGTGCAAACAAAAGAATTATTTCATTACAATAAAAATTATGTACAGACATTGGAAATAAATGCACTTCTATAAAAAGTTAACATTATCGTTTATCAAAAGTTATAAATATCTCATAAAGTTAACTATAAGTTTCTTTTATATAATTCAATAACGTTTTTCCTTGTTTTAGGAGAAACAAACAAATTCTTTACAAATTGCCAAATTGTATCTGAATTGGTTTTTATCAGCTGGAAATGTTTCACAGCATTCTTTAAAAAGAGATTTTTAGGTTTATTGAAAAAAATAAAATGGTCCTTATACAGTTTTTTTATTAGATAAATAATTTATAATAATATGGCAGATATCACTATACAAAATATGGTTCTTCCAAACATTTTGATTAATTTGAATAAAATACAAATGTGGTTTATTAGTTGCTGGTTGAATAATCGCTGGTGGGGAATTGTTTTCTCATTGTGCTTTTGGTTGAACTGCCTGGTTGTCAGTCCGTAGAGCAATCTTTTATCTAACATGTTTTATATTAGTCGTGTGTATCAGTAGCTCAGGCAATTTCAAGGTCACACATGGCGTTAAATGGTCCTAACAGTGGATACCCTATCACTTCTAACAGTAATGAAGATATCAAGTGCATTGGTAGTGTTGTCCTCACAGGAAATGACCAATTATTTGCCAGATTATATTGGAATTGGTTTTTATCACCTGGAAGTGTTTTGTAGCATTCATGTTTGCATGTCGTTCCAAAACGCTGTTTTATGGGAAAAAGCTTAGGCGTTGATTGCTAGCAATCGCATTGAAATGTATGCCACTTGGGGGGAATTTTCACGTTTGTTAAATATTTGAAGAATCTTAGAAGGTAACTTGTGTAGTAAAATACAAAATTAAATGTTAGTTTGTTTACTAAATGGCATTTTAAAATCATATGCTGTGAATAAAACTGCCCCACAGATAAAAACTAATACGCCTACTGATGGTGACAACAACTAATATAGCGTACTACTTTCATCCGGTTCGATTCAGCAGTTATTTTAATTAAAAATCATCCACACCGCCTGAAGCAATCCCAAGTGTGCACAATAGTGGACGTTAAACACCAATAAAAAAAAAAAAAAAAAAAAAAAAGTTATTTTAATTAAAAAACATTTCCTGAAGCAATCGCACTGCTGGCTGCTGTTTAATAATTGTTAGATCAGAATTGTATACGGCTTGTTGTTTTAAACACTGAATATAATAGTTTCAAATTTTTTGCCAAAAAACTTGAACACTGCGAATTTTTTTGAAAAATGATTGATTCGTAGTAGTTAATGTTTAAATAATAACTATTGTTTTTGTAGAAAAACTGAAATAAAAAATTACTTTAGCAGGAGCTGAACGATTATAAGAACATGTGTCTGTAATGGTTGTGTAAGGTTTATTATTTACTTCTTTACTTTGTTAGACTATTCAACGATTCTACTTTATTCCTGACAAATATAAACCTGCCAGGTACTCCCAGCAAAACTCAATAAATCTTATTCTGTACAAAATATTTGATCTTTGGTAAAGGATTTAAATACAGTGGTACCTCGATATACGAGTGTTTTGATATATGAGCCACCGAGCGAGTGATATTTTGCTTTGAGATGAGAGCAAAATTTGAGATACGAGGAATCGCACACCACCGCTGCACACGACCCCACATGTGGTGCGCATGTTGGTGTTGTGTGCAGCATCTTAACAGTTTCTCCCACCTCAGACTAGACCTCAGTCTGTGTGCTTGTTTCCCTCATTTTCAAAGCATTTTTGATAAGTTGGGTTCGCGTTTTTTTGGTTTTTTTACATTTACAAAACATTATCACATTTATTTTTATAACCATGGATCCGAAGAAGAAGATGATATCTATTGAATTAAAGCTTGAAATCATAGAAAAACATGAGCAAGGTGTGCGAGTAATTGACTTGGCGAGAATGTGCAGGCGTAGCACATCAATGATATGTACTGTGCTTAAACAGAAGGAGTTGATAAAGGGTATAATGCCAGCTAAAAGCGCTACAATAATTTCTAAGCTCCGGACCTCTCTCCATGAAAAGATGGAGAAACTACTGATGTTGTGGGTGACAGAGAAGCAGCTTCAAGGAGGAACCTTAACACAAAGCATCATATGTGAGAAGGCACGAGCGATTTACGGTGATTTGCTGAAGCAGATCCCACACACTTCCACAAACGAGGAATCGGAAGACTCATTTAAAGCCAGTCGGGGCTGGTTTGACAACTTTAGGAAAAGGACCGGCATTCACTCCATCGTCAGGCATGGTGAGGCAGCAAGTTCGGATGTGAAGGCAGCTGAGGTTTTCTTATTCAAAAACACTTAACAAAAACAACTGAGGTGGTGTTTTGGGAGCTGGAACGGATTAATGGCATTTCAATTAATTTCAATGGGGAAAATTGCTTTGAGATACGAGCAATTTGACATACGAGCAAGGTTACGGAACGAATTAACCTCGTATGTCGAGGTACCACTGTATTAATTAACTTGGTAATACTTCAAGGTTTTAGTCTGTTCTTGGTTTTCTGACTAAAATGCATGACTATCAATGGCTTTTTAATTAACCATTGCAGCTGGAGTGATTTTTAAGTTATTTTATTGAGGTTAGCATGACAAGGTATAAACATTTTTTTCAATTTATCACCTGAATTTTATAAAATGCAGTTTTTTTTAAGCGAATATGGTATTAGGTTTTGTTGTGATACTTTTCTCATCAATTTGCTGCAGAAATTCCAAACAGTTGACCTGATAAGACTGTTGAATATAATAAGCATCTTGTTTTTAACAGAATCAAAATAATGCGTATAATCAAATTTCTCTTGGCAGAAATAAAATTAAACTCCAATAACAGTTAACTATAAATAGTATTTGTAAAAAAATAAACTACTAGCTCTGTGAAAAACACACAAAACATAGGATTTTTAAAATGCCCTTATACATGTTTACATGAATTTAATAATATTTTTAAAAAAATATTCCAAAAATTACACGCGTTGTATCAGAAGATATTTACAAAAATATTCTTACTGTACACTCTTTATCATAAAAAAGTACAATTAGTCATGGAAATATTTTTAAGAAATATGTTTAATAGCGTACTTTTTTAAACTAACTTGTCGATCGTAATTATTCCACAGAGTTGAGTAGGGTAAATATTAAAACTATTCTTTTATTTTTTCAACTGCCTTCGTGCCTGTCCACCCACAACACCTTCTCTTATTAAAACCATTATATAAATAATTGGGGATGTGTAATAGCTAAGAGATTTATTAACTTAGAGAATTGTTTTTCCTTCGACAGTACCGTGTTATAAGTTAGAGATCGACCTGTGTAATATGATAGAGGTTCCGTACTGTGTATTAACTTAGAGACTACAGTTCCGTCAAGTGTGTTGCACCGTGTGTATATGTTGCCGACGCCACTGCTTGCAGGCGCTTCAGTATCTTTTATCTAACAAGTATACCAGCCTAATCATCACTATTTTGTTTTAGAGTTTACAGTTGAATATATTGTCAATACTATGGTCAACAACATATCTAAATGTTTATTTTTGACAATTACCTGTATATAAAAATAGAAATATTGGTGTTTTATCAAAAAAAAAACAACGTAAGTTTATATGCATTCATTTATTTAGGGCTGTTTTTTTAATTCAATTCGGATATGGTTTGAATAAAGCAGCCTTCAAACAATATTTTTATATAATTATTACTATTACTACTACATATATAAATTAGTATACATTTACAGCAGTTCACATAAGCCTTTCAGAACAAAACCTATTTAAATGAACTTTATATTTTAATAATATATCTTTCTTTAACTAAGCGAATTCTACTTCTTAGATAAAAGATACTGAAGCGCCTGCAAGCAGCGGCGTCGGCAACATATACACACGGTGCAACACACTTGACGGAACTGTAGTCTCTAAGTTAATACACAGTACGGAACCTCTATCTTATTACACAGGTCGATCTCTAACTTATAACACGATACTGTCGAAGGAAAAATGAATCTCCAAGTTAATATATCTAAGCTATTACACCTTCCCAAATAACTAAGCGAATTCTACTTCTTAGATAAAAGATACTGAAGCGCATGCAAGCAGCGGCGTCGGCAACATATACACACGGTGCAACACACTTGACGGAACTGTAGTCTCTAAGTTAATACACAGTACGGAACCTCTATCTTATTACACAGGTCGATCTCTAACTTATAACACGATACTGTCGAAGGAAAAATGAATCTCTAAGTTAATATATCTAAGCTATTACACCTTCCCAAATAATTTAATTAATTTTGGCAATTTAAAAACTTAATGATGAGCTAGTCCAGACTTTATTTAAATTTGTGTGGTCAGTAACGATTAACTTGCCCCTGAATAATTTTTAATTGACTTAAATACAAAACAAATGCTGTTACTAACTTTTAAAATATTGCAGTTTTTTTTTCTTCAAATAGTATACTGGTTATATTCTATAATATTTATGTTAAATGTTTAAAGATGCACAAATTTTAAAAATTGTGCGTAGTAATTGCATCTTAATGAAGAAACAGTATATTGCTGCAATGATATACAGGAGCAAAGTTGTTCCCACATTTTAGGTTCTTTCCTATGAAATTTTCACCCCAGTTAGATATACGCTGCAATACCCCTCCCGTACTATCATCTTCTTCTATCTGTCTTACTTTTACAACAGGCATGACACAACTCAAATTAATATATTATTATCTATATTTCTTAGAATCTAAAACGTAAAACTGTAAACCCATCATTCCCCCTTCCTAAAATTAAATCGTCAGGTACAAAACATTTCAGCTGAAATAGTCTTAGAAAAATAAATAATTCTATGTATAGTATAGTCTACAAAAATATGCCTATGGACCATGTTCCGTTTCAGCACTTATATTAAAATAAAATTTATAATTACTTGCTTGTCAGTTCTAAGTATATTAAATTTTTAGAAGCGTATTAGTCTAACTTGGGTTTGTTTTGCTTTCCTTTGTTCTGGTAGGATTCCAGTCATCGGGAGGTAAACACAGACAAATTATTTTAATTCATGTTCGCTTTTGTTTTTGCATGTAACTTTCGCCCGTTTTATTTCAGCTTCTAACTAAACTAGCATGCTCTTCTGCATGGCGCAGTGTTTCTTAAGAAAACTTCTTTATTTTTAAGCCTGTAATAATAAACCTTCTTGTCTAAACAAAGGGTTGTCTATTGCTATATTTTTCTTGGTATTTTATAGTGTGATCTCTGGATGAAATCCAATTTTTTCATTAGTTAGTTTTGTGAGCTAATTAACTGAATAACACTTGCGTTGATTTGATTTAGACTGTCTCATAGGTTTAAGGCAGCTTGAACGTTAAAGTCCAATATGAAGCAGTTGTGAAAATTTCCTTTTTGAGGACCTTTGGCTGCATTGCAAGGGTTTTGGAATGACTGGTTGTATATTCATTAACAGACTGTAGCTGATATTTGTTTTGTTATGTGGGCATATTTTTTGTATTTTATTTAGTATTATTATTTTTCTAACCTAAAATTTAGGTGTTTGAGGAAAACAGCAAAGTATAAATTAAAACGTGGTGACCCAAACAAAACTAATTAGTTGCTATGTAAAAAGAAAATCACAGCACACAGCTGTCTCGTCGATGTTACTGAACGAATTTCCTAAAAGTAAAAATATCAAAATGTTTTTTTACACTTTTTTGAAAACATTATTTCATAGTCATTGTCAGCATTAAAGCATGCATAAATTAGCATTTAAAAAAATTATTTTTTAAAATTCAAAATGCATTAATTGTGGAGATTAGCATGACCATTGTGTAACTTCCTTTTACTTTACAAATTACAAAAAAAAAAAGTTATATTGGTTCAAAATATTATTTAGGATATTTTCAAGTACTTCGACAAGAAGGTATGACAGGTGCAATTTATCAACACACACACACACACTATTGGATATTCTCTTCACAGTTACATGCTAGTCTCCACTAGTACCCAAAATGCCAATTTTTGTAGGCATTTACACTGATTACAATGGTAAAATAAGATTTGAAAAGTAAAACATATTCAAGCTATTACTTATCAAAATCAGTTTATTTCCATAGTTCGAACCAAATTGTGAGGTAGTGAAAACATCAGGTTATAAAATTATGATGCTAGAGTGCTAACACACACACACACACACACACACACACACACACACACACACACACACACACACACACACACACACACACACACACACACACACACACACACACACACACACACACACACACACACACACACACACACACACACACACACACACACACACACACACACACACACACACACACACACACACACATACACACACACACACACACACACACACACACACACACACACACACACACACACACACACACACACACACACACACACACACACACACACACACACACACACACTTCAACTACTTTTCAGATAGCAATCGAGAGGTCAGGATTGTCTCTTATTTTCAAGGCAAATGTATTGGCTCTCATCCCCTCTCGTGTAAATAATTCGTTTTTTGAAAGGTAATTTGATGAATGCGTTAAATACAGTATTAATTTGCTTTCTTAATCTTGCAGACATCTTGTCTAACCGGTAACCATGGTTGCAGGTACACTGACTAGTATGGTGGAGGATTTGCTGCTATTTGTGTGCAAGTGTGTCTAACGGTTTTCTTTTAGTTTTAATAGTATGTGTTTTTTTAAGCAACCTAACCTAACTTTAACCCTGGAATCGAGTATTTCTGCTTTCTTTTTCTTTGAACTGAGTGCATAAAATAGGCTTCTAACAGTATAAGTTAAACTAGAACTCGTTAACCATTAGGGTTAAATATTAATACACGACGCTTTTCTACAAAACTTTTTGGTGGAGTTAAATCTGTTTATTCCCAAGTGACGTAGAGGGCTTGTGTTATGACTGTATAAGTGTAACAGACTGTAATGTGCGTATTTTTTCGGTAAGTATTTTAGTGTGCCGTATGTAAAAATAAGTTGAGATACGTGCGTTTTCAGAAACAAAGTACAAATTATTTTCGGATAGTTTTATAGTTAAAAATTCAAAAATAATTTTTTTTTTTTTTTTTTTGTGTATTTCAATGCAAGTTTGTGTTAAAATTTGTTGGTCACTCTTTTCTGCCATTAATTAAGATTTAATGTTTTAACAGTTTTATGAATCACCGAAACAAGTACCAAAGAACAAAAAAATGTTGTGCGCTCATTTATTTCAAACTAAAATAACAACTGAACATCGATAAAGCTTAAAATTACTTATACCAAGAATATTTTTCTTTATATGTACATTAGTCTATATCAGTTCAACCATAAACTAAACTGTCATTTTTAAACTTTTATAGATTGTGCCAAATTTGGTAAGAATACTAAAGAACTTGATACTAGCAGGGTATTCTCCTGAACACGATGTGTCCGGTGTCAGCGATCCTTTCTTACAGGTAAGTGTAATTGTTGTATAAAATGTTATTGAAGTAGATTTTTGACTTTCATATAAGGTCAACAGGAGTAAGAAAATTAAAGACAAAAATTGATTTTACCATTCAGCTAAATAAAATTTGTTTTTTTTACGATGCCAAAAAAAGGTGGAAAAAATCTTTTATAGTCTACCTGGGGTAGGGTACGCTCTACCCCAGAGTGTGGGACTCAAATTGAGTTCAAACTCAAGTGGAGATATATTGTTACCCACTAAAAAAACCACCAAAAGCATTCTTCTGTAAACCTCCCCACAGAACCACCGCTAGGCATTACTTCATGGGAAGGTGGACTGGTTGAACGCCTACTCTTCTACAGCGTTGGCTCTCCTTTCTCGATCCTCAGCCATCAACTTCTTCATGACCACCGCAGCGAATCCTGCAATGGCTCTCCAGTTGGCCTCTGAAGCCATCACAGTTGCAACCAGACTTTCCAGTGCAATGCTGCCTTGCAAATATGTATGCAGCCTCATCCTTTCCTCGTCGAATCTCCGACACCGGAAAAACACATGCTCCGCATCTTCCTCCACTGCTGGAAGACCGAGGGGACAAGCCGAGTCTGTTTCCAGCCTGAAACAGAACAAGTAAGCTTGGAAGCAACCGTGCCCAGTGAGAATCTGTGTGAGATAGAAATCCACCTCCCCATGATTCCTGTTGCACCAATCCTGGATGTTACCTATGAGTTTTTATGTCCATCGTCCATTTGTTGATTCATCCCACTGTCGCTGTCATGTCTCCAGGGTCCGATTTCGCTCCTCTGTAATTTCCATTACAGAGGCAATTACATTTTTACAGTGTGTGTGTGTGTGTGTGTGTGTGTGTGTGTGTGTGTGTGTGTGTGTGTGTGTGTGTGTGTGTTTACAGATTTGCATGTAACCTAGTCAGAAAACAAACACTGGTTGCACTGATCTTGCAAGAAGTACGTCATGGGAAAAGTTACTATGCAACAGTAGGTTGGTTGTCAATCACCACTGATTTTTTTTCTGTCAAAAGCTGCCAGTTTCGTTCTGGTCATGAGACAGTTAAAACACAATACAACGTATGGTTGGGTTGAAAAAAAAATTAAAATTTTAAACACAAAAATCAGAGCAAGTGAAAAAAACTATGTGATCGGCCCGAGGCATAAACAGCATCTAACAGATTCAATCTAACATTATTGGTCTCTGCGTAAAATGTGTCTTAACAGTCAGACTAACACGATCGCTCCATAGCATAAATTGTGTCTAACAATCAAATAGGGCTGGTCCCACGCGTATAAGGCGTCTAACAATCAGACAGACAATGGTTAACACAATTGGTCCGTTGTATTGAGTTACTGTCTAACACAGGTCAATCAACATAACTTATCCATCTCTCCTCATTAAGACCAACAAGCGATTTGTTGTGCGACTTTGCACAAAAAGTCATTTAGTGCACATTGAAACATTTACTGAACACTAAGAGATAAAAGTAAAAACAGTAAACCAACTTAACTAATATTTCCTAAAAAATGTAGAAAGAAAGAAAAGATATGTATAAAACTGATCATTATTTTTATATTTTTCAACAAAATTCACAATATGTGTGTTTAAATATGTATACATCTATATGTATATCATATCTACATCATATGTACATCTATATGCCCTATGGCATACCTCTGAATAAATACACAAAGTAAATTTTTCTTTTACAAATGTTATTGTATACTTAAAATATGTTGTTGTTGTTTTCCAATGGCTTCCGCTGGCTCACACCATCTTTGATCTTGCTTTCCAGTAGAGGCCAGGGAGGTCTCTTCTTCTCTGCTTCTCTTCATTTAATTTTCTGCAGACCAGGAGATGGTCATTGTTCATGATGGTGCCTGGGCATTCACACAATGTGCAGTTGTCATAGTTTAATATCTTAATTTTCTTCAGGTGTTCATTCAGAAGTCGTGTCCAGTTGTCAGCTGAAAAACCGTGACAGATGTCCTCCTCTGGAGGTCCTTGACCTTCCTATACAAGTCAAATACATTCTCAAAAGGCTTGTTCTTTATGTCTTCTTGACTTTGTAAATTCAAGATAAGATGTTCGCTTCAGTGCACTAATCCTAGCCTCCAGTATGAGCATTCTTTTTGGTTTCTGCACTTTTCCTTGTTTGGCCAGCTTGTCTGCCTGCTCATTCCTTTGTATGCCTACATGTGACGGGATCCACTGCAGAACCAATTCCTTTGTAATATGTTAAACTATTTTGTATATCTTCTGGATCGATTCTATCATAGAACCTGCAGATGTGTTGTCAGCAATTGCTTGTAATGCCGATTTAGAGTCAACTAATATCACTATGTTATTATTCAACCAAACAACTCCGCCTCAAAAACGGTGGCATCCGAGCTTAATGGAAAGTAGTGAGAAAAATGCTCACAGAATATTCCCACTCCTGTTTCACCTTTGATTTTAGATCCGTCAGTGTATATTCGCAACCAGTCGTCTGATGGGTATAGGTTGTTTATAGTCTCCAAAGTTATTTGTGCAACTGTGACTGGGTAGCCCTTGGCTTTATTTATTGGTTCCACAAGTTGAGTGCTTATGTTGTACCTGTCGTAGTCCAGAAGACTACTTAAAATATGTATGCAATGGAAATTTCATTGTAATATAATATTATCATTAAAATTTATGAAGAAAATTTTGTCCAGGTTAAAATATTACGGCTGCTGCGAATCCTAGGAAAGAACGATTCGGAAGCATCAGAAGCAATGAATGACATTTTAGCGCAAGTAGCGACCAACACAGAAACAACAAAAAATGTAGGAAACACTATCTTATACGAGACTGTGTTGTCCATTATGGACATCAAATCTGAGAGTGGCCTTAGAGTAAGTATTGTTCTTTCATAAAAATATGAGAAAGTATTATTATATAATGATTAAGCATGTGTAATGTTTATTGAATGTGTAATTTTGTTTATAAATTTTTATGCGACAGACGACAGAATTTTATTGCCGAGTAGATTGTAGAAAATAAGTACTAATGCAGTTTAATGGGAGGGAGTATACTAATTTGTATTTTGTTTTACTCGGGCATTAATTTGGTTAATTATGATCTTAACTGTTCACAGGTTTTGGCAATAAACATACTGGGTCGATTTTTACTAAACAATGACAAAAACATCCGGTATGTTGCGTTGAATACTTTGCTCAAGACTGTACATGTGGATACTAGTGCGGTGCAGAGGCATCGGACCACCATCTTGGAATGCCTCAAGGTGAGTATAACGGAAAGTTAGAATTTTATGTAAATTTTTTTTTTTTTTGGTCTTTAACGTCCGACTATTGTGCACACTTGGGCTAATGCAGACGATGGGATGATTTATAGTGTATGAAAATGCCAAGCCCGAGCAGGGAATCGAACCCGGGTCCTCGGGGTAAAAGCCTAGTACGCTATCAACTAGACCACCGAGGCGGCGAATTTTATGTAAATATAATTTCAACGAGAACTAAGTTGAACCGAAGGAATGTTGCCTGTTTTTTTACAGTCCATGCACAGACCTAAGAAAAAAACTTTTTAAGTGAGAATTAGGCTCTTTCACTTTAGAAAATTCCTTCCGTTAAGTTTTATTGTCTGTGTGATCATGTGATTACATGTTTGTTGTTCAGTTTTCATCAATTATTATTTATTTTTTTTTATATTTATTTATTTTTTTGAAAAAGTTATTTGCAGAACGTTTGAAGAATATTCAGGTTAACACAGACGACATTGCACTTGAGAATATTGGCGTCACTGGTTAAGAGTGAGATGGAAGAAGACAATGTATTTTCCTTATATAAATAATAACTCTCATTTAATGTGATCATGCAGTGAATAGTTATGCCAAAAGGATAACACCCACTTCTTTTATGATATATTTTTTATTATACATATATTATTATTATTTGCGCATAGACCCTGTTGGATCACGCAAAGCACTCCGACTCATGTCTTGTTCCTTCTAATACTTCACACCTCCCTCATCCTGTCCCCATGGATCTTCTTCTACTCCTCCGTCCATTTTATCCCTGCTCTCTTTGGGATTTCATTCTCTGGGACCTTCCAACCGAGCATCTTTCTCCTGTATGCGCGCCTGTCTTCAACATCTGTTGAGTCTATTCCTGCGTCATGTATATTATATATATATATGTAAACAAAATTAAGTAGTTCTACTGTATATTATTTTTAAACATAACCCAAATTTGCTTGTGCTAATGAAAAAAAGAGTTGAATGATTCCACATTGCACTTGAAATCCAAATTTGCTTGTGCTAATGAAAAAAAGAGTTGAATGATTCCACATTGCACTTGAAATCCAAATTTGCTTGTGCTAATGAAAAAAAGAGTTGAATGATTCCACATTGCCCTTGAAATCCAAATTTGTTTGTGCTAATGAAAAAAAGAGTTGAATGATTCCACATTGCACTTGAAATCCAAATTTGCTTGTGCTAATGAAAAAAAGAGTTGAATGATTCCACATTGCACTTGAAATCCAAATTTGCTTGTGCTAATGAAAAAAAGAGTTGAATGATTCCACATTGCAATTGAAATCCAAATTTGCTTGTGCTAATGAAAAATAGAGTTGAATGATTCCACATTGCACTTGAATTTGCTTGTGCTAATGAAAAAAAGAGTTGAATGATTCCACATTGCACTTGAAATCCAAATTTGCTTGTGCTAATGAAAAAAAGAGTTGAATGATTCCACATTGCCCTTGAAATCCAAATTTGTTTGTGCTAATGAAAAAAAGAGTTGAATGATTCCACATTGCACTTGAAATCCAAATTTGCTTGTGCTAATGAAAAAAAGAGTTGAATGATTCCACATTGCACTTGAAATCCAAATTTGCTTGTGCTAATGAAAAAAAGTTGAATGATTCCACATTGCACTTGAATATTGCCAAGTACCACGTATCAGTTATGCCTTCATTAATTTAACTGGCGTAAAGAAGATATTAAACTACAAAAAAAAAATGTATAAATTGACTGTACGTTATACCCTAACTACAAAATTTAATAACGTATTCCTTGGATTGCTTTAATGTTCACAAATATTGTTAAAACAGGTTGTGATCTGTGTAGTTGAGTGAAAGGTGAAGAAAAACT
Organism: Callitettix versicolor; assembly: GCA_022606455.1. NCBI lineage: Eukaryota > Metazoa > Arthropoda > Insecta > Hemiptera > Cercopidae > Callitettix > Callitettix versicolor. The sequence goes on along the minus strand of CM040186.1, from coordinate 116,898,719 downwards.
TCCTTAACAGTACAAAAAGTTATTATTGATTAACAAAATTTGTTGGCCATTATGTTAAAAAATTTTGCAATTAAAAAAATGTGAAGAACGTGTTCTTTAAATTGATTGTAGCGTATTTATTTTGAAGAAATTATAATTTAAAAACACATGTAGTCTAAGTATAAAATTATGTGTATATTTTTAGGATCCAGACGTGTCAATTCGACGGCGGGCATTAGAGTTAAGTTTAGCATTAATCAATGGAAACAACATTAGGACCATGATGAAAGAGTTGCTGTTATTTTTGGAAAAAGCGGATCCAGAATTCAAATCACAATGTTCCTCAAATATAGTAATGGCAGCGGAGAGGTACGCTCCTAACAAGAGATGGCACTTGGACACTTTGCTCAGAGTGCTTGTTGCGGTGAGTATTAACTGTACAATGGACATGTATTCTAATAATAAGAATGTCTTTATACCTAAAGAACTACATCAAATGTTACGAACGCTTCATAAATTAAGCAGAAATATAGTGTTCCAATGGATCCCTTCTCATGTAGGTGTGTCAGGAAATGAGGCTGCAGATGAGCTGGCAAAGAAAGGTTCACTTCTACCCCAACACAAACATTTGGCCAATCCAAATAAGGCAAAAGCCATGCTCAAAAGTACAATGAAGAAACAGCAGATGGAAAAAATGAAGAGTGTAGCAAAAGGCAAACGCTGAGAAAATATAGACGAGGAATGGGACAGAATGAAGGAAAAACCAAGGAGACAGTCAGTGTCACAGTTCCGTCTTGACATGGGTCATGACTGCCTCGCTGCCCACTTGAAGCACATTGGAGTCTACTCCTCTAAAATGTGCTCTCTGTGCCAAGAGACGAACTCAAATATGGACACCTGCTGATATGCCCTGGATTGAATGCCGGTTCGAGACGACAGAAGAGCTTTGCCCGGCTGTATTGGGAGGCAAGGAGGCTGATGGACTGGAGTCCGGGCTAGCCATAGGAAACAACAACAACAACGTCTTCATATCTTAATGCAATTTTATGGGTGCCATGGATTTATTAATTTTTTTAGTTCTGAAGAAGGTATATTTAACCTCAATTTGTGTCTGTGAATTTTGAAATCCTTTCTTACCGAGTACTTACCAAAATGACCAGAATCTGCAAAATTTCAGTTCTCTAGCTATTGCCGTTTTAGAGATATTGTGATGAAGTCTCGCGATCACTGTTTTGGTAGTTGGGCTACAGCGATTAGTCAGATATATATTTATTGCCATTTTTTTGTTTATTTTATCGAAAAGAGGTTAGGTGTTTGGTTTTTCTTAGTGATACATATAAAATTATAAACATTCAATTTATGTAATTTATTTTTACCTACAGGCTGGAAATTATGTGCGTGACGATGTTGTATCGAGTACAATCCAGTTGATCTCCGAGACAACGTCACAGCAAGGGTACATGGCGCAACAGCTGTGGTCAGCTCTGGAGAAAGATACAGCTGATAAACAACCTTTGACTCAGATAGCTACGTGGTGTATAGGCGAGTACGGAGATCTCTTGTTGTACGCACCAGATTCACCAATCAAGGTTAGGTTATTTCTGTAATTTGAATAAGAAACGTTATCTTAACCAGTAACATGTTCTTTCTTTGTTCTCCAACTTTTTAAATATGTTATAAGCAAAAATTAATGATAAATACAGCCAAGTGACCAACAAGCTGATGTTTTCAGTTGCTTAATGAAGGCATCATAGCAATACAGCATGCCATGTCTCCAATGTTTTCAATACTCTCCTTATATACAGTGGTACCTCGCGATACGATCTTAATCCGTTTCTGGACCGGGATCGTATCATAAAAAAATCGTATCTTGAAGATTGCTGATTTGCATCGCCTCCAATGCCTTCAAGTCGTCAGTGTTGAGCTCCTCCTTGTGCTCGTCAAGTAGGTTGTCAATGTCAGCCTCATCGACAACAAGCCCCAAAGACTTTGACAGAGAAATAATCTCCTGCAATGGAGCAGGATCACCCACAGCTTCTTCTTCAGTAGGGATTTCGAAACCCTCAAAGTCTCGTTCTGCAACCACAGCTGCCCAGAATTTCCTCCATGCTGAGTTCAAGGTGCGCCTTGAGACCTCACCCCATGCCTTTTCTATGATTTTTAAGCAATGGACAATGTCGTAGTGACTCTTCCAAAACTCACGGAGTGTGAGTTGCGTGCTCTCTGTCATTTCGAAGCATCGTTTGAAAAGGTGTTTCGTGTAAAGCTTCTTAAAATTAGCAATGACTTGCTGGTCCATAGGCTGGAGGATGGAAGTGGTGTTCGGTGGCAGATAGAGCACTTTGATGAAGTCGAAGTCGGGATGTATCTGTTCTTCAAGGCCAGGAGGATGAGCAGGGGCATTGTCGAGCACAAGGAGGCATTTTAGAGGAAGACCATTCTCCTCTAAATATTTTTTTACTGCAGGTCCGAAGCAGCAATTAACCCACTCAACAAATAAAAGCCTCGTGACGTATTGAGGCTTGCTTAGTGACGTGTGAGGTTTGCCAGTAGCGCGCCAACTTCAAAACAATTTCAAGCGGCAAGAGATATTGAGATCGTATCACGAAAAACGTATCGTTTCGCGAGCATGAATATTTGCAATATTCCACTTCATATCTTGAACACATCGTATCGCGAGGTTCTACTGTATTTGTTTTCATTATATTGTTGATCAGACTCTTGAAACATGCCAATCTGTTAGCAAATAAAAATAGTAAAATATAGCTCAATATGGAAAAAGTAGCTCCTCATTGGTAAGTAGTAAACAATTACCATTTGTTTTGTGCCCATCTTGGGTTTTGATTTTCATAGTCAACCGATTTTTGTGCAATTCTTTTTTTTTAGAAATTGTTGGTATTACCTGTAGCTGATTTATGAATAACAATTTTATAGAGGTAGCGACTACAGAGTATTAACACAGCCAGTATTATTTCAGGTGACAGAATCAGAAGTAATACAAGTATACCAGAAACTGCTGTGGTCTCCGCAGAACAGTGTTATCACCAAACAGTATGCATTTATGTCCTTGACTAAACTGAGCACACGCTTCCAAGTGGAAACTGAGTGAGTTATACTGAATTAAATATTTTTGTTTGTAATAATATTTATTACCAAAATAAACCTTTGAAGTATTCACAAAATGGAATACTTATAAATGAAGGACCTATATCCGTACAGAGGTTGGTTCTAATCTATAGTTTAGTGTTTTCCTTAAACACAATAGATATTATTATAATATTACACATAATTGGGAGGAATACCTCATCCAAGCATTTTAAAGTATGAATTAAAGCATTTTAACAATATGTTAAAATGCGACAAGATTCCAAAGTTGCGAAATAGTAAAAGTTCATGTTAAATAGTAAAAGTTCAAAGTAAATAGTAAAGTTCATGTTAAATAGTAAAAGTTCAAAGTAAATAGTAAAGTTCATGTTAAATAGTAAAAGTTCAATGTAAATAGTAAAGTTCATGTTAAATAGTAAAAGTTCAATGTAAATAGTAAAGTTCATGTTAAATGGTAAAGTTCATGTTAAATAGTAAAAGTTCAAAGTAAATAGTAAAGTTCATGTTAAATGGTAAAGTTCATGTTAAATAGTAAAAGTTCAAAGTAAATAGTAAAGTTCATGTTAAATGGTAAAGTTCATGTTAAATAGTAAAAGTTCAAAGTAAATAGTAAAGTTCATGTTAAATGGTAAAGTTCATGTTAAATAGTAAAAGTTCAAAGTAAATAGTAAAGTTCATGAAAGAACGTAACAAAAATTAAAGAAAGATTAATTCCATTATTGCAACATAGCTACCATACCACATATTTAAATGCTTAAGATTATGACCTATTTTCTTCATCTGGTGGTAACCTTTTTTTTTTTTTTTTGTGGTGTTTTATCCGATTATTGTGTGTGCACACTTGGGCTAATGCAGACGATGGGATGATTTATAGCATATGAAAATGCCAAGCCTTAACCCGGGTCCTCGGGGTGAAAGCCCAGTACGCTATCAACTAGGCCAACGATGCGGCTTTGAAACCTTATTGTTCCATCTTCATGCCGTAATACAAATGTCAGATCTCTCTGTCGAGGTCGTCACAAAGTTAAACAAAACATTGAAAACACATGTCACAAACACTAAACACAATTAAAGATTAAGACACTAAAAGATTAATTCATCTTGTTAGTTTATATCAGTATATCTAATTTGTTCTGTCGTATTTTGTTTTATCACTTTTTTACTGAATTCTGTCTTTAAATTTATTATCTAGTTCATTAAAATATTTGTTGGCTTGGTATGCATGACTTCTCTCACCTGTTTTTTAAACAAATGTCCTGGACGCTCATAACTCTTAAAATGAGTATTATTTGGAGTCTGTAAAAATTTAATTTTTTTATTTCACTGTATTGGTGCACAATAGATTTCGCTATAAAAACTTGTCCGATATTTAACGGTTCGTCTGGATCTTTTCATTGATTCCTGTTAATTTTAAAATGCGTTTTTAAAGCCTGTTTGAAGATTCCAGAGATGCATCATAGAATTCAACTCTCCTGATAATACTGAATGCTACTACACTATGAAAAATACCATAGTATATTTGTAACAGCTGTTTCTTTGTTAAAATTTTCTTAAGTCTGTAGTACACCAAGTATTTTGTTTTCCACCAAATTGTCTACATGCACATCCTATTTCATGTTGTAAACATAAGTTATTCTTACAGCTTTGAACTCTTTTTAGGTGCTGATCATTAACCTGATTTCAGTGTTATCCGGTGCAGAATCTCAGTAGTTTCCATATGTTACAAGTACTAACTTATTTACATTGAGTATTAGTTTATTCTGATGTAACTATGTTTGTCCATTACCTGCCTCCATGTTTGTTGATAAACAAGTATCTCTAGTGTCCATGTTGTGTAGGTTGGATAATGGGATTTCATGATTGACTGTGTCAGTCGCTTTAGTTCAGGAAAGTAACTACCGTTGGCATGCTGCTGTTTAGATTTTCGTAAATAAATTCACTTAACAATGCAATAGCATCATCAGTACTTCTATTCTTTAGGAATCCATCCGCCTCGGTGGTCTAGTGGATAGCGTACTAGGCTTTCACCCCGAGTACCCGGGTTCGATTCCCGGCGAGGGCTTGGCATTTTCATACGCTATACATCATCCCATCGTCTGCATTAGCCCAAGTGTGCACAATTGTCGGATGTTAAAAAAAAAAATCTTTAGGAATCCAAACTGTATAGTACTAATTAAATTATGTTTCAATGCATTATCGCAGAATCTTGAGAAAATGATTTTTTTGAAAACTTTAGCTAGGTTAGGTATTAACGCTTTAGCTAGGTTAGGTCGATAGTTGTTAACCAAGTTTTTTGGTCAATCTTTATGAAAAAGACAAATATGTTTATTTATTTCTCATATTTAAAAATAAGTGCAATACGAAAAGTAAAAATACTTATTTTGTCGCTTAATAACAAAACGAAAATAAATATATGAACATTAAGTAAGATAAATTACAACTGGTTTTGTTTCCTACAACCAGTAGCGATTGTTCTGAACATGTTTGTCTGAAATTCCGGCTTATCTGAAACATTTTTTAAAAATTTATATAAGAAAAAAGTATATGTATTCTCTTTTTCTTATCTTACTTATAATTTGTTGCAGTTATGACTTAGGTACACTTTAAAATATTAAAGTAATTATTTTTAACAGGTATCATTTAGATTATATTGCTGCCATTATATCATTCAACTAAGTATGTACATCAGGCAAAAGTAAAGAGTTTAATGACGGTAAAAATGTCCAGGCACCAAGGTAGCCAGATTTTTCTTTATCATCAGGCTTGTTCATAAATCAGAACTTTTTCTTCATTTTTTTTTTTAATAGAGACAGTTAAAAACAGTAAATTCAAGATTACTTTAAAGTACATGTACTATACTGTAGAACTTTTATTTTCGTATTGTTTTTAGTCTTGTTAATAAATATTACCTTTGTACTTGTCTACTGTAGGTTTTATTAATGATCTGTAGCTTTTTTTTCTTACTTTTTTATTACTGTAGCTGCTACTCAATGATCTATTGGCATTGTAATTTAGTAGCGAGAAATGTGGCACGATCTATCATTAGTTGGTAATAGTTCAAAATAAATCCAGTAGATAGCATCTAAATCTATATTTTTCAATTAACTGATCTTTTTACTTCTTTTTTGTCATTTGCAAATTTTTTTGAGTTACAGAAATGAAATTATAAAGCTGTAACACAACCTTGTCCTTCGATTTTTGTTTATTGGCAGTCGAAAAATTATGTGTCTGTGTTTGCATAATTCACTTAAATGTTATGACATAATGAAATGTTCAGGATTCATCAGAGAATAATTATACCAGTCAAATTAGGATATTCAGTAAAATTAAACAGTTTATTGAAGTTCAAACTTAATTCTTCTTATATTATTCTTTTTTTCTACTAGGATTATTGTCACTATATCTATCTATAATTCGGTCTACAACGTTCTACGCCGTCTTCCGATCTCCAACCTCCACCGATCGCAGTCCCACCACAGGTCTTCTGTTAGATCCCTTTTTTTTAATTTTTTTTTCGACTCCCTCTCTCCAGCTCAGTCTCGGCCTTCCTCGTTTTCTTCTTCCAGGTGTTCGCCATTGCATGATTTTTTTGGGAATTCGCTCATCCGGCATTCTTTGTATATGCCCGTACCAAACCAGTTGTTTTGTTCTTATGTCCTCTACAATTGCATGCCTTACATCCATTATCCTCCATATACTTTCATTTCTCACTCTCTTTTCTTGATCTTCCTGCCGCTCTTCTCCAAAAGTCCGTCTCAGTAGCCAACAGCATTCTTTCTGTTCTGCTCTTAATTGGCCATACCTCACTTCCATATGTTATAATGCTTTTTACAATTGTGTCATAAATTCTTTTTTTATTCTTTGTCACTATATTAAGTATAATAATCTGCCTTCCCTAGCTTCGTCAATTCTTCTTTCGTTGACGCATTTCGGAGAACCTCCATCTTCAAAAACTATTTCTATACTCTAGACGAAGCTAGGGAAGGCAGGTTATTATACCGAATATAGTTCAAACTTAATGTTTTAAAATTTGTGTTTTAATCAGAAATTTAAAACAATCTTTTTGAGTTAAAATTGATTTTTTTAAAAATACTGTACCAATATATGCTACACAATATCTGTAATAAGAATGATTTTTCAGTGATAAATAGTAAATATGTAAGTATATAGTTACGTACATGGTTTTCCGCTAAAACAGCCCAGCAGTTGTAGGTAGGGCATGCTACAAGTTGCAGTACTACAGTTGCAGTACTACTGCAGTTGTTGGTGGGCCAGCAGCTAAAGGGTTAAGCATCCAAAACCATGTTACTGATATAAATGTTGACTGTAACAAAACCAAAACACTGGTGATCAGCGGAAACTGTCTGGCTCATAAATCGTGCTCAGCTATGGCAGCTCAATATAATAATGAGTATTTGAAGTCTCAGGGGCTCCTGAATTGAGGTTTTTGTGGTGTTTTTGCTTATCTGAAAAAGCCTCTGTGCCATTAAGTTTGGTTAATCGAGTCCCTAATGTTAATTACATTAAAACATTACATTCATTATCATCATGCTTAACCCATCGGAAACTGGATTTTACTAACATGCTATTGGCCTTCAGTACTGAATTTTTTCAGTAGTTTACACTAAGATTATGTGCAATAATAAAAGCAAGTAACATACCAATTTTATCCTACATAATGTTGTTGTAATTGTTACCACATATTTAGCCAACACTTTTAACGCTATATTAACATTTTTTATGTTTATATATTTACGCTATGTACATTTTGTTTCCCTTTCAAAAATTTGTCTGACTATGATAAATTTCAAAACAATTTTCCAAATGCAAAGGAACACTACATTTTTTGCACTGGTAAATTGTTTCAGACCTTTTTCCTTTTGCAGTACATACTCTACACTTTCTAGATGGTCTTGCTTGTTGGGAAGATTTTCCTAATAAAATGTCCCCAGAATTTACTTTGAAGACGCAATTGTGTATCTCCAGAAGCTGATGGCCTGCCTGCTGATAATCTGGCTGGTAGATGAACACTTTGTAGAATTTGTTCAGCTATATTTACGAAATATTTAGAATTTGTTCATTCAGAAATATGCTGTTTTTTGTTAGTGACAATTCCATGTATCAAACTAGCATTATATAAAACAATATCAAAAAGTTTTTTTTATTGCTGTTGTTATCACCACATGCTAAAATGTTTTGATGGGCATAAAGATTTGTTTCATTAGCAACCTGGTTCCAAAATATGTAATTGATTTAAAACATCTGACTCACCACTATTATTATTCAAATAACCGGATTGATGCCAGAATTTCCAGTGAAACTGAAATGTTTAGTTATATTTGGATTACAAGTCCACTGTCAATCATTTACTTGTAGGTTGTGTAGTTTTTGTCTGTAAGTTAGGCCTATTTTCACAGATATCATCACTATCACAACTGTCATTTTCAACAATATCTTCTTGCTCTTCATTATCACTAATCTCACAAACACTTTCATTTAAAATATCCTCAGCAAACTCACTAAATGCACTTGAAGAAATAAACAATTTCTCACGAGAAGCCATGTTTCTACAACTGTCAAAATTCGTACACAACTTTACAAAGAAACTGGCGGAAATTAACGAGTAACAACGGAAATAAACGAAGGAAAAATATCTCATAGATTGAAAATAGATTTATGTTTCTGTATTCGACTTTTAGGCTAGAAACATACGGCAAAGAGATCAGGGAAGTAGAGGACGGACATTACCCGTCTTTAGTACTTAAGCCATTGAGAGTGAAGGACGAGCATTGGTCTTTCATTACCAATGGGTTAAAGGTTTGAGATAGTAGCGTGGTGATCATGGAATGTGATGCTACATTTGATCTGCAGTTTGATAAGTAATGAATGGTCCGCCGTAGTTACATGTGTTACATGATATTGATGTTAAAATATACCAGAAACATTGCTATCAAGTTTTCCTTTATGAATATTAATGTATTGTTCCTTAGGAAAATCAGAGAGATCATAGAGTCTTTTGGCAGTCATGTAAACATGGAGCTCCAGCAGCGAGGTGTCGAGTTCACACAGCTGTTCGGTAAATACTCGCACCTTCGTGGAGCACTTCTAGAGAGGATGCCACCGATGGAAGTTACCCGCACATCCGTGCTGGAAACAAACGGTGATGCAGAGCCTGATTCATCTCCAAACGATAATTTCGATTCTATGATTTTGGGCGGACTAAATACTGGAACAGAAAATCAAGACTCGGTAATTTTTTTTTTTAAGTTTGAATCTTAAGGTACAATACTTGAATGTACGTTTGAATCTTAAGGTACAATACTTGAATGTACTGAATGATGAATATTCAAATTTGTTTCATGGCTCTAAAACTATTAATTTTAGTCCCAGAGTGTGTAAATTTAGAATTATAAATTTAAACTGTTTTACAGTAGAAAACTATAAAGGTAAATAGGTCTTGTAACTTCTTCTGGTTTGTTAGTACAAATAAATTTATCTGGTTTGAAATATTATTTAGGACAACATTTTCGAGTACTTCGACAAGAAGGTAAAGTAGGTGCAAATTATCGATACACACGAGTTGTTGGTTATTACTGATTTATTTATTAACATTAGTAGAAGTGGTGGACTAGCGGTGTTTTAATAAGGGATGCTGTGTAGGATTTTGTGTGTAAAAATCTATTTTTTCCCGCCATATACCCGATGTATTATACAGTTTATTTTTGATGTATTTTTACTGTTACAGTTTGTTGTTGTTGTTTTTGCTGTTGTTTTCTTCTTAAGTAAAATTTTGTTTAATTTTTTTTATATACTTTCATTTTTCGTGACGGCTATGATAACCTGAACGATTTTTCGCCAGAAAAAAAATACAGTTTACATTGTTAAGCAGATAAAAAATTCATCAGAATAATGTAAAACATGTTATTTAAAAATAAAGTCCATTCTTCTGTTTTTGCATTGACAAAATTTACCAATTAGTTTTCCATTAAAGTTTGTTATTTGTGAAATTATTCTGTTTTTGTCGTCATTAGAATTGTTACTTATATTTTAATGTTTTAAAACGCGTGTAAGGGTTTCTCTTCATCGAATCCAATTATTAATGAAGTTAAACTGTTGAAATTGTAAAATAAGTTTCTCGAGTAAATTAACAAGTTTAGTTGCACTACTCCACTAATTACGCAAGTATTTTAAGGAACTGCGGAACTCGCAGTGCTGTTTTGTGCACTGCGGAAGACCCAAGGCAATTTAATGCCAGCGAGTTCTGAATGCAATGATTAATGCACTGCATTGAGTGCATTGCCTGCCTTCAGGTTAACGGTCTCATTTAAAAAGCTGTCTACCATTTTAAAAATTTGCCATCTTGCCTCGTATTGTACACAAAAGTATAAAATATTAAATTTATTTTTATTTAGGGGTGGTACTAGCCACCACTGAGTAGGAGTAAAAAATGAAACTAATGTATTTTTCTCCTTGGCGTACACAGTATGATAGTTTTGAAGAGGCAGTGAATGCTTTGACTAATACGATTACATATTTTAGAACGCGCTGCTAGTGTTACTGGGAGGAGATGGAGGGGACGACGTTGTCAGACCTGTTGAAGTTAGTAAACCCATCGCTACAGACAATCAAGATCTGTTAGACTTACTCGGTAAGTATACCATTTGTACGACAAAGAAGTTAGGTTAGGCTAAGTTTTCCAGATTTCATTCCATTTTGATTTCTTTCTTTGTTTTTAATGGCTCTATTCCAAAATGGTGGACTCAATTTCGTTCGTTTTAAACAATAATACTGAACGTTTGGTGTTTTGTTTATTATTAATTGCTTAATTTGCTTTGGTTTGTTATTAAAAAAACAAAAATACATGATTTGTATCCTATATTAATTTAACAAAACTAGTAAAGAAAAATTACGGCTAGTTCCTTTTCATTCTCTTTATATGTTTTGTATTAGGGATGGAAGGGGTGTTTTTATGCTGGTTTGACTGTTTTATGGTGAACTGCTTTGATTATATCATAACAGCTGTTTGCTTCATTGGGAAATGAAAGTGTGTAACTAGTGAGCATACGATTCCACAAGTTAAGATTTTTGTATGCGTACAGAGTATTTAACAATATTCTACAAAAACTTAAGAAAATTGTTCTGTTGATCAAAATAAGAAGAGAACTCCATTAACACATGTTAACATAAGTATGTTTGTACTGTTAGGAGTACGGGGTCCTTCGAATAATTTTCTATCGGTGGTTCATTATAAAAATTACCTTTAATTATTTGATATGTGTCACCTTACATTTACCTTACAACTATTGTTGGTGGCAACTCCAAGAATGAACACTACTGTCTTAGGGTTGAAATAAAACGTTCCCCAAAATATATATTAATCCCTTCAAACCAAAATAAAAAAAGGGGGAAGAAGTGTACGCTAATAATCGTCTACTTACTTTTAGCGCCGATTTGTCACTTCTCGGCACTACCCGGTTGGAACAGAAAAGTAACACAGTCTTCACAGAAAAGTCACCCGGAGTAAACTGACTTTCCGGTCCCGCCAGAATCTTCTGTTCTCGCCCTACGTCTTCCCCGTGCTTTTATTTCAACTGCTGTTCTACATACCTTGTTGCTTATTGCAACAGGCAGTATGTCAGCAGTTTCGTAATTTGCCTATGTTTTTTTGTCAATAGTGTTCATTCTTTGGCTGTGACCTAATTATCATATTTAAAACTAGTAACTAAAAATTAATATTTTTTTCTAAATCCAAACAGTACTGTTAGTGTATATTTTTTTACATAAATTTAATTTCTATTCCGCTCTTATTGAAGTTAGATGCTTGCATTTTGGCACAAAATTTAAAGTAAACATTGTTATTTTTAAGATAAACACTGGTTTCCTAAATAAATTGTGATCAAACACAAGGGCTTGGTGGTCGATGTAGCTAAAACACCTGTCAGTGTGCTGCCTCTCTGAATCTCCAAACTATGCACTTCATAGTTGTGGGTTCGAGATGCGGTTACTCCTGTTTCTTTACCCTTATTGTTACCGCTAATCCCTCGTCCTAACTGGCTGTTTTGAGCCGCCTCGGTGGCCTAGTTGATAGCGTATTAGGCTTTCACCCTGAGGACCTAGGTTCGATTCCCGGCCAGGGCTTGTCATTTTCATACGCTATAAATCATCCCATCGTCTGCATTAGCCCAAGTGTGCACAATAGTCGGACGTTAAACACAAAAAAAAAAAAAAAAAACTAGCTGTTTTTTTTAATCCGCTCACAAAAAAACTAAGGCAATATTGTTATAAATAAAAAAGAAATCTTACGCAATAACTGTGTTACGCCTTTTGTTAAACTGAAAGTTATTTGTGACGCTTATACATAATGAAAGTGTTTTTTTTAAGGTGGTCTAGATCTGGGCACAACTATTCCTACGTCTACAGTTCTAAACAACCCTGCGCCCACGGTGAATGTTCAGAACAATAACAACATACTTCTCAATACGCTAAACTCGCCCAACTATCTAATGGATGGCTTGGGTGATTCAATATCTCCAGCACCAACAGGTAAGAGTGTACCTAACCTAGAATTTTAATAATAAATTATCTGTCAAACAGGATCAGGCGTCATGCATCTATGGTTTTACTGAACTTATAATGCTATTTCATTGATCATGAAGCATTGGAATTTTGTGTATGTAACACATTGCATTGAAATATTTTAAAAAGTGGTGATTTTGTAATGCAAATTCAAAATCGTTTAAATTGAATTTCCGTAACTGTAAAAATCAAAACTCCTCTAAAAACATGTTCAGCCTTACATGTTATACTATGTAAGGTTTTTGTTAAGTAACTAAGCGTGTATTTATTTACCCAATACTGTTGTTTTCCAATGGCTTCCGCTGGCTCACGCCATCTTTGATATTGCTTCCCAGTAGAGGCCAGGGAGGTCTCTTCTTCTCTGCTTCTCTTCATCTAATTTTCTGCAGACCAGGAGGTGGTCCTTGTTCATGATGGTGTCTGGGCATTCACACAATGTGAAGTTGTCATAGTTTAATGTCTTAATTTTCTTCAGGTGTTCATTCAGACAGTCGTGTCCAGTTGTCAGCAAAAAGACCGCGACAGATGTCCTCCTCTGGAGATCCTTGACCTTGCCATAAAAGTCTAATACATTCTCATAATATTTACCCAATATTAGTTTATATTTGCAATAATCATCTTAAATATTAGTTGCAAAGCAGTTTACAATTCCATTAGCAATATTTTTCTTCTAAGTGTATTATCGTGTTGTCCAGTAGTCAGTTTCAAAACAATGTTTTTTACCAGATAGAACGTTGAGTTACTGTTAATTTGTAATGTTACGTTATCATGTGGTTATTCATAAATACTGTTACAATACGGAAATTTCAATTGTACATAAATGTATCTAACCACCACAGGGTAGAATATCATAAATCACCGAACCCTGAACTCACCTTAAAGAAAATACCCATAGTACATTTTGATTCACAGTTCATATTAAAGTAAAATATTGTATTCATAATAATATTGTAACCATCATTTAGAAAGATACTAACATAAGTAAAAGAATTATCTCATAAAATAATCAATCTATAAGAAAATTGTAGAAACCAAAAGTTTGTAGAGGAATAAGAACTACAAGAAGCAAGGTAGGGAGCTGTTGTGAATTTTATTGATTCTGCTCTAAATATTGTAAGAGTTTAACAATTTGAAGAAGCGATCACTTTGGTGAAACAAATAACTTTAGGCTGCACTTTAACCTCCGTTTTTATTAGAAACTTAATTCGCTTTAAATGAAATATTAAAAGAAAATATCTGATACCATAATTACAATTTCAAAAAACTTAATGAGTGTTACTTTTTAAACTCAAAATTCCACCATAGCTTTAAACTTCACGCCTAAACGTAATTCATTTAAATTTTATTTTATAAGCAACGAAAATGTTCAGACATTTTTAAGCCCAACCTAATGTACAATAGCCTAAATTTAAATTTATCATTTTATTTTTTTAACTCATGCATAAATCACCGCAGTTCTTTCACCTGTACATCGCCCATCTAAGTAGTTGAAGTATTGATAGACTATCTCTTTTTTAAGATTTACATACTTTAGGATTGTTTTTAAGATTCCTTAAACAGTTTAACAACAAATTGAACAATGGACCCGACTTTTGTTACATTGTAAAAGAAAAATTATATATAGCAGTAATTTTAGAAATCACACATTCTTACAATTTATTTATAACAATAAAACGCTTGCGAACAATTAGAGAAACACATTTTGTAAAGGAGTCAAGTGAGAAACAATAACAGACATGGAAAAATAGCATGTTTTGATGTAAATAAAATATCATTGCAACTGAAAACTGGTTAGATTTTCACTATTAAATAGTTAATAATTACATTTTCAACTGTGAATTTAATCTTTAGCTTTAGCTGACCTCTTTCCTCAAGCAGTAGTTTCTTAATAAAGTCCCACTAAATGTTAACATGATTTATGACCAGAAAGTCTTTATTGGAGGAGTCTTCAATTTGTTTTGGTGTTGACTTCACTTTAAGCGGCCCATTCATATATGGTAATGCCCCCACCACCATTTTGGTTCGACTGAATCGTGTTGTGGCCTACACTTTCAAACGGGCTTGTTCGAACCTTTCGGTTTCAACTTTAACATGATGTAGATGGTCGTACTTCATTCGATCCAAGGTGAAAAGTAGTAATTTGTAATGTAGTAAGTAGTAATTTGTAAATGTAGTTCTTTGTATTTATCAGTGAGCTCTTTGTAAGCAATATTTCGTAAATTTCAGTTGGAATATTCTTTACGTTTTACTTCCCACAAATAAATTTGTTTTCCCTGTATATATTAAACTTTCCCAAAAATCTTTGTTTTCTTCAAACATTATCAAATAAAAGCAGTAAGAAGTTAAAAAGAAACAAATTTATGCTGAACTCTTTAACAACTGAGTAACAACAGTAAGCCGGTTGTTCATTCACCACACACGTAATAACTTATGGCGAGCCTGTCAGCGAAGTGGTCGGGCTCACTTGTTCAGCCGCAAGCCTGCCGCAAGCCAACCAACCTCAAGCCCACCTCCATTCACAATCGAGCCGGTTGGAGTAGTCAAGTACTGGCTCACTGACTTGCTCATATGTGAATGGGCTGCTTTACTGTACTTGGGTATATTGACTTTCTCAGTTGTGTGTGGTAAGTTGTTGCTAGTTTTACAGCATTGCTCTTGCAAAAATAAATAAATTTAAAGGCTGCTTCATGAAGGAATTATATACAAGGTGTGTTCAGAAAGTAACGAGAATTTTAATTTTTTGAATAAAATATTTATTTATTCTTCTACATTGATGTTGTCGCCTTCAAAATAGTCCCCATTGGAGATTATGCACTTGTGCCAGCACTTCTTCCAATCCTCGAAACACTTATCAAACTCGATCTTTGAGATAGCCTTTAGTTCTTTCAGCGATGCGCTTTTAATGTCATCCACGGCTGTAAAACGATGGCCCTTTAAGGTTCTCTTTATTTTTTGACATACGAAAAAGTCACACGGAGCCATGTCTGGCGAATATGGAGGCTGGGGCATCGTTACAGTACTGTTTTAGGCCAAAAATTCACGAACAAGCAATGAAGTGTGAGCTGGTGCATTATCGTGGTGCAAACGCCATGAATTATTTTTCCACAGATCCGGGCGTTTTTTTCGGATTACGTCACACAAACGGCGTTTTTATTGACCGTTTTACCTAGTGGCACGAATTCATGATACACTATGCCATTAATATCGAAGAACACAGTGAGCATAACCTTCACGTTCGACCTCACTTGTCGAGCCTTTTTCAGTCTTGGCGAGCCAGAATGCCTCCACTGGGATGATTGAGCCTTAGTTTCGACGTCATATCCGTAAACCCATGTTTCGTCACCTGTTATAATACGTTACAGTAATTCTGCATAGTCGTTGACTTCATTTAGTGACTCCTGAGCAACTTCCATTCGCCGCTGTTTTTGTTCAAAATTCAACAATTTTAGAACGAATTTTGCTGCCATGCGTTTTATACACAAAACATTGGAAACAATGTCATGACATGATCCAATCGATATGCCAACATCATCAGCGACCTCTCTAATTGTGATTCGGCGATTGTTCATAACCATTTCACTTTTTCCACGTTTTCATCGGTTGTTGATGTGCTGGGGCGTCCAGGGCGTTCGTCATATTTAATGCCTTCACGGCCTTCTTGGAAACTCTTATACCACTCGTAAACTCTTGCTTCACTCATAGCAGACTCACCACAGGCCTTTGTTAACATTTCACACACTTTGTTACACTTTATTCTATTTTTTACGCAAAATTTGATACAAATTCTTTGATCCATTTCTTTTAACAAATGAAAATCGCCGAGCTCATAAAAATACATCTAACCTTAGTGGCTGTCACAGAGAAAGTAAACAATGAAAACAGCTGAAAGTTTTATCATACTTCAAGGGCATATATTCCAACATAATAAAAAAAAATATTTGACAATCGGACTCTCGAAGCCCGCGAAATTTAAAAATTCTCGTTATTTTCTGAACACACCTCGTAATTAGGACTGCTTATCTATTTTTTTCTGTCAGTGAATATTGAAAGTATTAATGTAAAAAATAATAAATATGTATTTCAAAATGTTTCAGAATTAGTAGCGTATGAAAAGAGTGGTCTGCGGATAAACTTTTCTGTGGAGAGACTGGTGGACTCTCCGAGTATGATTGTGATTAATGTAGTGATGTGCAATGATACGTCCAGCCCGTTTACTGAGTTTCTCTTCCAAGCTGCTGTGCCTAAAGTGAGTGCCTTAATTGATACATTTTACTTACAGTAAGCTGTTGCTAAGCACATGCTCAGGGAGGATGAAGACAGGGTAAGGTCATGGAGAAAATCCATGTACTTTCAAAAAAACGTTTGACGTATTTGTTTAACAGTAGTAACAAACAATAATTAAAGTAGGCTACCGACTGGTAATAAGAGTTATTTTACTACTCCACGGTCTATTTATTGGCCTGCAATTTTGCCTTTTGAAAGTCGCATATGTAATTATCATTATACTGATGCTTTGGATATGACAAGTATATATCCAGAGCAAATTTTACCTAGTTGTGTCATTTTCTTCTTCTTCTTCCAGTGGCTCCTTTTGGTTCACACAATTTTGGATCTTGCCTCCCAATACAATCCAGGAAAGTCCCTTCGTCCTGCTTCTCTCTATCCAGGCCCTCGCAGATCAGTAAGTGATCCTTGTCCATAACATACACATCTTTTGAACAAATCTTGCACTTGTCAGAGGTTATGAGTCCCAGTTTCCTCAGTGGTCTAGTGGATAGGCTTTCACCCCGAGGATCCGGGTTCGATTCCCGGCGAGGGCTTGGCATTTTCATACGCTATAAATCATCCCATCATCTCCATTAGCCTAAGTGTGCACAATAGTCAAACGTTAAAAAAAAAAAAAAAAAAAAAAAAAAAAAATCAGTTTCCAGGTGGAAATTTGCCACAGCTATTTTGTGTGGAAGCATCTTATTATCCTTTAAAAGATTAAACGGATAGTAAGCTCTGTCTTGTAGGTTTTTCTTCATTTCACTAACAAATTTTTGCTGTGAGTCTGTTCTTAGTTTTCTTATAACTGCTTATAATGACAGGGAGCCTGCTGGTTTTTGAATAATTTTTGTTCCTCTCTTCGCTAAATTATCTGCAGCTTCATTTCCATCAATCCCACGTGTGCAGGGACCCACTGCATTGCAATATTGCCAATATTATTTCTTACAATCTTGTAATTCTGTCTGATATTTTGTATTACTTTGCTTTTTGGATTATCATTATTGGCTATTGCCTGCAGAGACGATTTGGAGTCAACTAAGACCACTATGTTTGTGTTCAGCCATGGTCTCACAATCAGCTGTTCGAGAGCCTCACTTACAGCTATGAATTCCGCCTCAAACACTGTAGAGTTGCTGCTTAAAGCAATGTTGTGCGAGAAGTGGTCACAATATATTCCAGCTCCTGTTTCTCCTTCCATTCTAGAGCCATCAGTATATACATGGATCCAAGAGTCTGACGGGTAAAAACGACGGGTGTCGTTTTCTACCCTGAATTGTTAAATGAGTTGCAAAGAGTTCACCATTGCACCTCTGTACTGCAGGTGTTCTCGCCTGATTCCAGCCAATGCCCTTATCCCCCAAATATCCTCACACATTATCCATTGTCTACCCCAAGTTATTGTGGGCTGTCTGGTCATGCACTTGTACAGATTCCTTACTAGGCTCTCCCATTCAGAGCATATCATGTGGGATTTATTTCATGTGTTACTAAACTGACTTTAGTGCAGTATTCATTAGATTGTTTATGTAGGTGTTTTATTACTGTTTGGATGTGGTATTAATGCAGTGTAGGTAATTTTTTTCAAATAGCGATTTTTGAATATTTTTTGTTTTATTTTGTACCTTATCTAATTAAACATTATCTAATTATAAAAAAGTTTTAAAAAAGTAAAAAAGTTTTTTATTGTTTTAGCAATTAAAAATTGTTAACTACTTTTGCAGCGATAGCAATTTTGAGGTTATGTGGGCCACTTATTTTCGATATTTATTGTACTTCCTGTGTTTTCTGTGCTTTTATATTTTTGATTATTGCTTTTGGGCGTGTAATAAAACATTTTAGTGAAAAAATTACCGAAAAATCAAAAACAACCTATACTGAATGGAACCACACTAGAATGGTTTTTACATTTATTTTATTCGTTAGAAACACACTTTGATCTTGAAAAATCTACTTCAAAATATTGTTTTGTGGGGATTTTTAATAATAAAGTTAAGGGCAAAGTAACATTCCAGCTTGTAGGATCATTTTTAATGTAATTATAGATTGATACTCTGTCATTACTGGTTTTCTAAGAATCGGAATTAAACAGACAGTTCACCTGCATTGTATTTCAGAGAATGCTGTTTGAACTGCACAATGTGACAAAGTAATCATGTTGTTGTTGTTGTTGTTTCCTATGGCTAGCCCGGACTCCAGTCCATCAGCATCCTTGCCTCCCAATACAGTCGAGTGAAGCTCTTCTGTCGTCTCGAATCAGCATTCAATCCATAGCATGTCAGCAGGTCTTATTCATATTTTAGTTCGTCTCTTGGCACAGAGGGCACATTTCAGAGGAGTAGACTCCAATGTGCTTCAAGTGGCGGTGAGGCAGTCATAATCCGTGTCGACGGAACTGTGCCACTGACTGTCTCCTTAGTTTTTCCTTCAGTCCGTCCCATTCCTCGTCTATATTTTCCCAGCGTTTGCTTTTTGTTATGCTCTTCATTTTTTCCATCTGCTGTTTCTTCATTGTACTTTTGAGCATGGCTGCAGTAGTACTTATTTGGATTGGGCAAATGTTTGTGTTGGGGTGAATCTTTCTTTGCCAGCTCATCTGCGGGCTCATTTCCTGGCACACCTACATGAGAAGGGATCCATTGGAACACTATATTTCTGCTTAATTTTTGAAGCTTTTGTAACATTTGATGTATTTCTTTAAGATTGTTGCCCGCTGATGATGATATGGCCTGCACTGCTGCCTTGGAATCTGTCAGTATTACACAGTTTTGGTGTTTATGCGAAGTGTTCTGCAGAAGGAGAAGAGCCTTAGATATGGCCTCCATCTCGTAGTCAAAATTCGACCTGTTTAGCCCAACCGGGTAGTGGAGGGAGAAATGGGGTGTGTACACTCCCACTCCGGTGCTTCCGTCCTCATACTTGGATCCATCTGTGTAGATTCTCAACCATTGGTCGGAGGAGTATCTTTTTTCTATTGTGGAGATGGCCAGTTGTCAGAGAAGCGATGGGGGGCATTCTCTCTTGTTAACTTCCTCAACCAAAGACAACTTTATGTCTATCTCCAGAAGGTGAATTGGGTTAGTTGGTATGGTATATGGTTCTGTAATGGATATCTGTTTATTGCCATTGAGGTATTCTGATATTAAGGAAATCGGATTTTTATGGTTTTTAACGTGTTGCTTCTGGAAGCGGATTTGGTCCATGATGTCTCAGGCAGTCCTTGCAGCCCCAAGTATATAACTGCTGCAAGTTGTTTGACTTCTTCTATAGGTTGGTTCCACGTGTACATCTGCATTGCTGTTATAGGAGTGGTTTTAATGGCTCCACAAATAAGTCTCAGAGCATTAATACATATTCACCCACAGAAAATAATTTTTTTTATAAAGATTTCTTAGATTTTGAGATATTGTGTTCCCGAACATCATTGCTGTTTACATTGCATTAAACATTAAATTTTGTACATGGTTTTATTAGTCATGATTGTTGTTATTAACTGCATGTACTTACTGCTCATGTGCGTTATACATTCTGACAGCCATTACTAAATGTTAAGGTTTATTACTTTTTTGTTGTTTCATTCTCGTAACAAAAACATTGTCAAAATGGTGTTTATTATTTGTGAACTTAGCTATTTGCCTCTTTTGTGTTAGGTTCACCACCCAACAACCGTGTCCTTTTTGTACCTTTTTTTTTTTAAATTAAGGATTTGTTATCATTTTAGCTATCAAAAACATGTTACAAAGTTAACTAGTTTAATTAAGTAGCTTTTTCACCCAACACCACATCAGATGGGTTATTGAGTATTATTTTTGTTTAAATAAAATTGTTTTTATCCCCCATTAACCATGCTAGGTTCACCACCCAACAACCGTGTAAGTATTTTTTTTTTTAAAAGTATTTTTATCACCCAACAACTGTGTTAGGTTCACCACTCAATAACAGTAGGAGGTTATTGAGTACTTTTTAAAAATAAAAAGTTTTAAAAAAGTAAAAAGTATTTTTTTATTGTTTTAGCAATTAAAAAATTGTTAACTACTTTCGCGCGATAGCAATTTTGAGGTTATGCAGGCCACTTATTTTCGATATTTATTGTACTTCCTGTGTTTTCTGTGCTTTTATATTTTTTATTATTGCTTTTGGGGCATGTAATAAAACATTTTAGTGAAAAAAAATCAAAAACAACCTACACTGAATGGAACCACCTAGAATGGTTTTTACATTTATTTTATTCGTTAGAAACACACTTTGAAAAATCTACTTCAAAATATTGTTTTGTGGGGATTTTTAATAATAAAGTTAAGGGCAAAGTAACATTCCAGCTTGTAGGATCATTTTTAATGTAATTATAGATTGATACTCTGTCATTAGTGGTTTTCTAAGAATCAGAATTAGACAGACAGTTCACCTGCATTGTATTTCAGAGAATACTGTTTGAACTGCACAATGTGACAAAGTAATTTGGTGGGTAGTGTTCACAGTGTCATTGCATGAGATCAAAAAGGCGCAGGATCTGATGTAAAAAATGAAGCGTAATAAGTAAGTTCATTTATTTATTTTTCAGACATTCCAGTTACAAATGCTCCCTCCATCAGGAACTGTCGTCAGCCCAGGGGGTCAGATCACTCAAACATTACGTCTAACAAACCCTAACAAGGTAAGTTAATTATTATCAAACAGTGTTGTTATGATTACGGGTTCCTTCGAATAATTTTCTATCGGTGGTTCATTATAAAAATTACCTTTAATTATTTGATATGTTCTACCTTACAAATATTGTGGGTGGCAACCCCAAGAATGAACACTACTGTCTTATATAAAATAAAACGTTCCCCAAAATATATATTAATCCCTTTAAACCAAAATATTAAAAGGGGGAAGAAGTGTACGCTAAATAATCGTCTACTTACTTTTATCGCCGATTTGCCACTTCTCGGCACCGCCCAGTTGGAACAGAAAAGCCACACAGTCTTCACAGAAAAGTCACCCGGAGTAAACTGACTTTCCGGCCCCGCCGGAATCGACTCCACGCCCTACCTCTTCCCCATGCTTTTGTTTCAACTGCTGTTCTACATACCGTGTTGCTTATTGCAACAGGCAGTACATCAGCTGTTTCGTAATTTCGCCTATGTTTCTTTTTGTCAATAGTGTTCATTCTTTGGCTGTGACCTCATTATCATATTCAAAACCAGCAACCAAAAACTAATATTTTTTCTAAAACCTAACAGTGTGTATAAATGGTCATTATTTATTTGTTACGGCTTATGTTTAAGACAGTTATACAAAACGTAAAGGTAGTGAGGATTACATTTTATTTATGTAATCCAAAATGTTTACTGAGTAAAACATTGTAATACCATAGTAGATACTACAGAGATATAGAGATACCTGTGTGTAAGAAAGGTTCTTACAACTGACTTATAACAGAGTAAGTATGAAAAGACTTATAATTGTTTAAAAGAATAGTCATTCATAATCCAAGGCAAAAGTGCAAATATATAATGTTTAACATCATTAAATTTGTTGTCTTAACAAGAAGATATTGCACTTAAAATTAATACAACTTTGGCGGTAGAAAAAATAAAGTTTACATATAAAGTAACATATTAAAATGTTAAAAAAGATTTTCTTATACGTTTGTAATTACACGATAGATTTAGTAATCCATTTTTTAAGTTTATTCTCCCTAGAATTATAGTTATTTCGATAGGGAGAATGTTTTACATATGGATTGCTTTAATATAACTAATTTTACTACCAACAGTCATGTGACGTTAAACATTTCGTAACATTATTACCAATAGTTCGTACTTTTCTGTTACCCTCCAGTCCATTTCTTTGTTTTAGTATCCTCCTTGATATAATCCATCTGCCCTCTTTCCTGTTGAGTTCCTTCTGGCGTTCATTGTTTATCCTCGTCCAATACAAAATTATTGCAACTATGTTCTTTTTATTGTTTTGTGTCCTACAGTTATCTGTATGGTATTCTTTCTTACCATTTAGTTTCTTCTAAACGTAGGCTTTCTGCAGATTATACGGTTGAAATTTGTTTGTTCACAGACACAATTAAGAATGCGAATCCGTCTGTCGTACAGTTGCAACGGCTCTCCGGTGCAGGATCAGGCAGAAGTGAACAATTTCCCTGCCGAGTGCTGGCAATGACAAACTTATAAATGGCTGTAATTGTAATGCCCTCAGGCTCGTGCCCACACATATCTCGTGCAACGTGTAGGTCATTAAGTTACTATAAGACATGTAAAGCATGTGACAATGGCATATAAATAGATTTCCGAAGTCTGGCAACGTGAAAGTACAAACTGGTTAGAGTTTTAATTTTAATTTGTTCCAGTTTACTTGAATATACAAGGTTTGAAGTGTGCTTTTATAAATAAAATTATTAGTGGAATATTTCGGTTTCCAATTTTTAAAGTCGCATAGTAGTATTAGTAAAGATTTCATTCCTTATTTATTTTATCAGTTTTGTTTTAAAGTTTTTATTGAAAAATAAACGTCGCAACTTATTTGATATCTTTAACACGATTGGTATTAAGGTAGACTATGTTACACGATATCGTGCTTGTTGGAAAACTTCGTATAACCGCTTCTTTTTCTGCCAAGCTTTTACATTAAACTGGGCTCCATCTTGATTACATTATTTGTCCCATTAATTACATTACATTATTATTGTCTTATTGTTTACTTACTGGAAATTCATTTCTGTTTATAAAACTACACGAGAGATTTTATATAAAATCCATGTGGTTTTTTTTTTTATTAACTGTTTTCAAGATATTAAAAACAAATAAATTTTCATGTTTTACGTTTTGTAATCATACAAATTTTCGCTTCTGAAAACATTTTTTGTGGACATTTATTTTCCAATCTTCATTTTTTACTGATCAATTTTAGAAATAACTATTCTCAAAAGAACTTGTATGTTTTACAGTACCGTTTTGAGAATTTATATTATACATTTCACCAATCAACGTTACTGTCTGAATGTAACATAATGAAATCGTAATCGTATAATAATCAAAGTTCTTGCTTATAATTTTATTACTGTTCAAAAATATTGAACTCTTTTCTTAACTAACGTTTATTTTTTAAATGTTCAAAAGCAAAAACATGAAGGATCCGTAGAAGATAACAATCCATACATTTTATCTGGATCCGTTTTACACATTTGAACCAAGTTTAATTGAAATCAGTATAGTAGATCATGTGTATATTCAAAAACTGAACTTTGTGAGTTGGTTTTAACAATAATAATAATAAATAGTTTATTTTCAATATTTTACCAAATTAATGGCTACACGACTTTGGTGCAAATTTATCTGAAACCTACAAATTATTTTGTAAACATTTTTTTTTTACTAGGCAATCTGATAGTGTATTTTTTCATTAATATCATAGTATCAAATTTTTGCATTATAAATAAAGTTTCTTTGTGCAATATAGTGTTTGTAAGAAAGTTCATTTAACATGGAGGCTAAACTAGTCAAGCAAATTGCATAACTAAGTTCAGAAGGAAAATATAATCATTATAAGCATAAAAATAGGTTTTCTTAGTTGAATTGGCTTTGAGCCTGAGGAAGACGTTTTGCGGTACGGACCAATCTTGTTTCATACAAACATTATTATTTGTAAATAAATTTATAGTTTTAATTTATTAGCATATGTTTTATCTCTGCATTCATTGTACGTTCACATAAAGTATAATTATTATTGCATTGAACAAAGAATCGATATCGAAGATGAACAATGCTGAAGTTAATATGATAAAAATAGATACTGAAAAATTATGTATGTTAATTAAAGTTAATTGTAATGAGGAAAAATCAGTTTTGAAGATATAAATTTTAAATAAAAGTTGTGAAAATACCATTAAAAAGATCTTTTTCTTTGGGATTATTCCCTCATAGTAGAGGTTTTTCCTGTCTCCAGTAAATTTGTACTAAAAAATTGTTTGTTTCTCAATTACCTTTGTTGTTTTATTGCATGTGTTACTACAATGGAGTATCAATTGGAAATCAGTCATCCAGTGGCAGTGCATGTATTATAAATGTCTGCTATGAAGAGTTGTGTAGTTACGTTTACACGGCCTCCCCCTACCATATGCCTATATTGAGAATGAAAGACTTGGATGTTAAAAATTTTATGTTTATTTTCCCTATATTTTGTCAAAATTGAAGACCAGCCATATACATAGAATTACTTTACTATTTGTTGGTTTACTATTAAAGTCAATTTGGCGCCTAGTTGATAGCGTACTGGGCTTTCACCCCGAGGACCCGGGTTCGATTCCCGGCCAGGGCTTGGCATTTTCATACTCTATAAATCATTCCATCGTCTGCATTAGCCCAAGTGTGCACAATAGTCGGATGTTAAACACGGAAAAAAAACTTTATTATTTATTATAAAATTTAATTTGTAACAAATTATATCAAAAAGACAATAATTTCTTACTTTTAGCAGTTAAATACGCTAATGTTTCTTTGTCTTATTTATTTATTGCTTTAGGTAATACAATTATTGTATCGCAAACATCGTTATAAAAAAAATTGTTGTTAAGTACAATAATCAGAGTGTAATTGTCAGTATGAATAATTACATATAATATTACATAACTGCTTTAAATCTATACAATTATTGTTACAACCAGTTATTATTGTGGCAATAACTAACATTACCAACTAACGTAAATAAAAACTTACCAGAAACTACTCCCTAAACTGACCAGGCCATGTAATGCAAGCAGCATTCACCATTTATAGCTGAACCGCTTCACAGAATAACATGAAGTGGACAATAGAAGCTGTTTTACACTTTTTTGAAAGCCATCGTGCTCTTGAATGTTCATTTTAACAGTTTATTCAGTAGCACCGCTGGGTTGGGAGGGTAGTTTTTTGGGCTTACAGAGCCTGTGTTGGCCTAATCATATGTAGTCTCCAAATCAGGTACTATAATCTTTTATATCCATATTCAGAGTAGTATGACACTTACGTTTCATATGAAAGATTGTTTTAATAATATATAAACTAAGTGGTACCAATACTCTCAGCTCTGTAAAGGCTTTTCTGCACATATCCAATTATTTTTGTCAGATTACAAGTCATTTTTTTTTAATGCAAATAGTTTTATAATTACTATAACGAAACAAAAATAATCCATACATATCGCTGTTTACTTTAGCGTGTACTAGAATTCAATGTTTATCGAAGTTAGTGACCGATTAGATTCTAAAAAATTGGCATTTACTAAAAGCGTAGCATTGATGCGAGAGGGGCTTTAGATTTACTAAAATACTGTGCCTGTCTTTGGCCGTTGCAAGATATCTAAGCACTTTAAGCTTATATGATATAATAAAACCTGTGATATAATAACAAGTTTAACCATATTCATGAACACCACTATAAAAAATTGTATTATTGTATACCAAGGTTCATTATATTAGACAAGTGAAAATATTTTTTTAGTTTTACTCTTAACAAAGGTATTTTTAAGGGTTGTAAATGAAAAGAATTATCCTTTATAATCTTTTTATTTGTATCAAAAATAGTTTATCTTTAATTTTACATTTTTTTAAACATTTATTTAACCTCTCTTAATTTCATTATTGTAACAGCCACCGAATCACATATTCAAATGATTAGGTTTATGACTTATTCTTCCCGTAAAATGTGACGACCTCGACAGAGGGATTTAACATTTTGTATAACAGCCTGAAGATGAAATGATAGTTTTGAAACTGCGGTAGCCTTTATGAGTGAGTGGATAGACCACTGACGGGAAGAATAGGTCATAACAATCTTAATTCATTAGGGGTAATTTTAATAAATATATTTTCTTGTTGTTTCTACTTTAATAAGGTATTTTAAATGGGTAAAACCAATTTGGAATTAAAAAAGAAAGTAAGTACAAAGTATGTTAAGGGGTTAAAACTTGCAAGTTCTAAAATGTAAATATTGTGAACAACGTTATAAAAAAACTGTATTATGTGGTATCAAAGTTTTATTAAATTCAGACAATTTTTTGAAATTTTTACTTTTATTTGGAGTTTTTTATTTAAAGGTTTTTAAATGAAGAAATATAACTTTTAGAAATTCTTTTAGTGACCTTCATCTATCAAGTAGGCATTTGTAAAAATTTCATGCTGAAAGAATTTTTGGCTGATACTGTATTTTGATGTCAGTGAGTGAATGACTATATAGGCCTATATGGGATAAGGATAAACATTTTGTTGCGTACTAATGAAATATTAATTTCAAGTATTTTTACATTGGTTAAAACAATGAATGCATATATAAAACAAATACATCTCATATTATAGTGATATGTTATTGTTTTAGGCTAAACTAATTTGTGTACATCTGTATATATGTGAACTTATCAATGCCTTTATTATTGTAGTTGCAATTGTTCAATCAAACAACAAATTATTTGCGTAAAAGATTAAAGACAAAATTACTTTGTGTAAAAATATATTTATATTGTGATTAGATTAAATTTCTCATTAATAGTTTTATCGTGTTTTTTAAACATTGTTTTTAGTATTAATTAGTTGTAAGCACTGTATCGATTTCATTAGTTCATTTCGTATCAGTTAATTGTGAAGATAAATACTATTTGTTTACTTAGTACTTAGTGTACAAAGTGTTCAGGAATATCAGAAACAGCTTTATAGTTTTTGAACATTTGTTCTGAAAATAACAAAACTTGACACATCATTAATCTACCCAAAAATGTACTTCTTAATAACTATCAGTTGAACGTCAAATTAAAAGTTTCTCTGTTAATAAAAGCAATGCAACAAATATTACTTCAAAAGGTTCAAAAGCTGGGCGCGTTATAAATGACATAAAATGATCTGCCTTCCGTAAATGACATCTTCAATAACTATATCTATACTGGTCCTAGCATAATCCTAGACCTAGCATACTGGTCCTATAATAATCCTAGCAGAAAAGAAGAAGAATATAAAAAGAATTTCGACAAAATGCTTAAAACTTTTTTGTACACGTTTTGAAATAAAACCAGAAAGTCATATTGGGCCTAAAACACTTTTTACAACTGACTGTTTACTGCCAATGGTAATGATTCACAAGAAGAAAAACACTGATTTTGTTTCAGAAAGTACATTTAGAGTTTTGGGCAAAGTATTGATGTGCCAGGTTTTGTCGCTTTATGTACTATAAAAGTTCAAAAACAAACAAAGCTATTCTTGATATTTTTTGAACACATGTGTGTTGTTTTTGTACGATTTGTTTTGGCAGCTAAAAACAGATTGACAGAAATGTTTATTGAAATACAGTAATGCTGTTTCAGGCAGTGGATATATAAGGAACATTTTCAGTCTAAAATGTATTTCATGGAAAATTGTTACTCGTTCTAGAAATGTTTATTTTTTCCTATTTTATATAAATATTAAAAATTAGCATAAATATAATTTTCAGTCTTATAAATTACAAAACTTAAAAATTATACATTTTTTTAAATGTCAGACATTTTAATGCAGTGGTTTATGTATAAAATCTTAAGTTTTTGTATATCTGTTTTTTTGTGATGATTTATATTAGGAGTAAAGCCAAATGATGGCCACAGGTTGTACTAGCCGAATCTACTAGCTAGCTCATAAGCTTTGAGCTAATCGTAGAGCCTAGTATGTCTACTAAGAACTGTGATGTGGGAGTTTTGAGTTCTTTCTGGTTTGACAAATATGTTTGGGATAATTCCCATTCTTTTTTCGGGTGTAAGGAGGTAAAGGGGCTGTCACAAGTATAACTATTGTGAGCATAACTTCCAGCTTCATCCCTACAAATATTTTGTTTGAGATACAAAAGTTAACGTGCAATTTGTTATATTTTCGTCCTGCCAGACACGTAGAGGTTGCCGTCAAGGATGTACTTAACCGCTAGTCCCTGCTTTGTACATGTACTAGCCTAAATCTTTCACAACTAAAACATGTATGTAAATTAAAATTGTAATAATTGTATATAATCAACTTCCCTCCACTTAGGCTATGAAATTATGTTTCATATTTTGTACATATGCTTTAGAGCACTTCATGTTCTTTGGGCACATTTTAATTTTAATGTGTCATATCAAAACTGAATGTTTTATCGTTATGTTAATAGTGTTGTCATACTGTTGTACCAGGTGTTCTCAAAATCTTATTTTCAATTATTTATTGAACACGGTACTTGGTGGAACTCCGTGATATCCAGGAAAATTTATTTAGTTGCATATAAAATCTTTATTCAGTCAGATATGTTCCGCTGTGAGGCATCGTCAGACTTGGTGAAGGTAAAAATTATAAAGTGTGCTTATATACTAATACAGTTGATGTTAAAATTGGGAGGGAGAAGATAAAGAAAGAAAGGATTGACAATTTTTAGAAGGTGAATGAGCAACGGGTTGTAAAAACCCCTAAACATATTTTTTTTTTCGGGCAAAAACCGTTAAGGTTATCATCGCCGAAACCCCTAAACAATGGGCTTCAGTAAGGGATAGGGGTTGAAGTTAGTCTGTTCATTTAAATTAAAAGTAGGCTTTTTACAAATAAATCTATATATTTCCAGAATTCTAAATTATGTAGTTTTATACTTTTTTGGTTATATGGATTACATAACAAATTTAAGGAATTGACGAGATTCTAATGAATGATTACAAAATGAGTCATGTTTTTGTACTTCCAACAAATTAAATGGTCTTTAACACGAGTTTTTATAGCTCTTCCAGATTGTCCTATGAAAAATTGACAAGGGGTCGGGTACATCGGACTTCATTTAAAGTTGATTCTGGCCGGTTTAAACAGGGTCATTAACACGAATTCACTTCAAAGATATCGTCTCTACGCACCATTTAATCTGTTTTTAAAATAAAATGGTCAATTACATGCTTTTAAAGCACTTATTGAGGTCCATAGGCTTTGTTTCTTGTCCTTATAAATTAGTTTCCACCACTGAAACGTAAATTTTTAGTGTTTTGTTTTTGTTATTGTAACATAGCCACGGACCACATATTCAAATGATTAGGATTGTGACCTATTCTTCCCGTCAGTGGTCTATCAACTCACCTCATAAAGGCTACCGCGGTTTCGAAACTATAGTTTCATCTTCAGGCCATACAAAATGTTAAATCCCTCTGTCGAGGTCATCAGAAAGTCAAATAAAACATTAAAACACATCACAAACACTAAGCACAATTACACATTTAAAATATTCATCATGAAATTTGGCTTGGCCAAGCTACACGCGCGACTCGTACGTCGTTACATTCCGGACTTGTAAGCGACATCGTTGAGTCTGGAATGTAACGACGTACGAGTCGCGTGTGTAGCTTGGCCAAGCCGAATTTCATGATGAATATTTTAAATGTGTAATTGTGCTTAGTGTTTGTGATGTATGTTTTAATGTTTTGTTTGACTTCGTGACAACCTCGACTGAGAGATTTAATGTTTTGTATGGCCTGAAGATGAAACTATAGAGTTTCGAAACCGCGGTAGCCTTTATGAGATGAGTTGATAGACCACTGACGGGTAGAATAGGCCATAATCCTAATCATTTTGTTTTTGAGTTAATAAATGAACTAGCTGATTGGTCAAGTGGACAAGAACAACAAATTTGATGTGCAAACATAAGTGATTTTTGAATCTTACTCTGCTTACCTTATTTCAAAGATATCAAGCATATGAAACTTGTAAATTAAAGAAAAAATGTATGACTTTTATAGTCAAAGCAATTTGTGAGTTGCGAAACTATTGAAATGATGAATATTAATATTCACCCTCCATATTTTAACAAAATACTTGTAATCCCAAAAATTATTTTGTAAATATGTAATATCCATAAAGACTTTTATCGCCTGGTAATACACATTATGAATACAACACTGTATAGGTGATGAAATAAAAGGAGAGTATATTGTTAGTTATTGTTTTAAGGTATTGTATAACAGTTTATTTCTTTCTTGGAATATACAACCTCAGATAATCTGTTTAGCCTGCTAGTAGGACATCTGTGATATATAATATCATTACTTTCCTCATTAGCAATAGCTTGTATAATGTATTTTGTTGTTATTTGCATAAATTAGCTTCGGTTTTGTTACATTGAAACGTGCATAAATTCTAATACCATTATTATTCATATATATTTAATTGTAAATAAATTTATGAAGATTATTTAAAACACTTCTGATACAAAATGTGTTTACTACTAATATTAAATCAATACATATTTTTGTTGTTATATAATGTTTATATTAAGAACTCTGTAATAAAGTGGAGAAATTATCATTTTGTTTATGCTTTTGTACCTTGATCTGTTAGGTTAAAAAAATCATATACTCGTAAAAACCTCTGACTCACAAAT
The DNA here is from genome assembly GCA_022606455.1 of Callitettix versicolor. Taxonomy (NCBI): domain Eukaryota; kingdom Metazoa; phylum Arthropoda; class Insecta; order Hemiptera; family Cercopidae; genus Callitettix; species Callitettix versicolor. Next base: position 116,867,424 of record CM040186.1, on the reverse strand, counting down.
TTTACTGTTAGATAAAGAAAGATGGGCAAATCATTAAGTCCATTCATTATCAATGTGAACAGACTACTCACTGGGTCAGGGCGAAGTGTGGGGTTTCACTATGTCAGGGGCAAGCACTATTCAAACTTATTTGCCAAGTATTGCTTGTGATATAACATAAAGCAAGTGTGAAGATTTGGCTGTGTGAAAGCTACTGAATTTTAAATGTAAAATGAATATTTCAGAGTAAAAATTCCAGGAATTTTCTAAATATTGTGATTAGTCTTTGGTTTTTATTAGACACCCTTCTACTGGTGCTTTATCCATTCCTCATGCGTCGACAATGCTATCAGCAAAACATGCGCCAGGATACACTCTACTTCTGCCCAGATCTACTAGGTAGTACTTTAAACCATGTTTTAGAGTATATCAACAAAACCTATAATTTTTAACATAAAAATATTTTATAAATCATGAAATTAATTTAGAGTTTTTATAAATTTTTTTGTCATTAAGAATTTTTTTAATATTAATTATAAATTTTTTAAATGACTAAAAAAAGTAATTCAAATAATAACGTACTGTTTTGTAACTAAAATATTTTAAAACTAATTAAACTTTTAAAAATTTATTTTATTTTAAAATTTAAACTGCTTATAAATTTGACGCACTCGTGCGCGTCATTGGGCATTGTAGGCCCAATAGAATCAAACTGTCTTGCCAAGCCCATGATGCACACGTGATTGTCATGACCTTGGTTATATGCGAAACAGAGGGGCAACACAGTGCAGTCAGTGAATATAAGTAGGTACTGAATGTGTTAATTAACTCATTCTCAGGACCGTTGGAGTGGTGACAGATAACAGAAATAGACCAACCATACTTTCAGCAATTGGTAAAAATAATATACAGTACTCTGTTTATAGACAGAATATTTTTTTATTATTATTATTTTGGAAAATGTAGTAAATCTTTTAAATTTTGTATTAAACTCTATGTATTATACAAGTCTTATAGACATAAGTCTTTAATACAATAAGTTATCCGTACTTACAAGTTATACATTTTTGACGTGTTCATATAACATATACAAGAGCACCACACACTCCACTTAAGAATACTAACGTGACTGTTGCATGATCAACTTATACACTAAATGGTATTACCTATAGTGTGAGAGTGTTTATCTTTCAATAGAAGCATTCATGCACCCTTTAGGAACTCCACAATATTTGAATGTTTCTATCACATTCCAATACATGATAGTATAGTTTATTTCCTGATTAATGTTTGCTTAGGCTAGCAATTAGTGTCAGCTGCTGTCACCTATGTTATAAATAAGTCTTGTCCAGTGCTTTTACAGCTATCCTTAGTGGCTCGAAAAAGCTTATTTTCTGTTCGTTTTTCGTGTGGATCCGTGCCTCCAAGCATGAAACCTCCTCGGCCAACAGCCGCTTCGGATTGTTCCAATTTATCAGAAAGATCAAATATTGTTACAGTGTTTTGTTTTGGCTAGAAGGTTACTTTTTTAACTTATTGCAACTTATTTACTATGAAAGACTGTTTAAAAATGCCAGATAACAATTAACCTAACCTGACTTAAAAGGGAGATGGTTAATCAAACTCTTCTACTAGTAAATAATTCTTACTAAATAATAAAATTACTAGCTGCAGGTATAAAATAAATAAATGATAATGTTATGAGACGTAATTTATTGAACAGTATTAAATAGGATGTTACAAGTGAAAACTAAACACTGTTTAGGAAATAAAACTGAATTTTGTTTACACATCAGACTTGTTCACTTTAATGTGATTAAACAGTCTGTCTTTAATCATCTGCGCCATTAACCCATGAATAATCTCTATAGTGCTTTTACAGCTATCCTTAGTGGCTCGAAGAAGCTTATCTTCTGTTCGTTTTTCATGTGGATCCGTGCCTCCAAGCATGAAACCTCCTCGGCCAACAGCCGCTTCGGATTGTTCCAATTTATCAGAAAGATCAAATATCTGGCCAGTCGTGTAGTCTGCATTGGTCAATAGGCTGCTAGAGCTTAGAGTGTTCACCCAGTACTTGTTCCACAAAGAATCCAACAAACGCCTGTCCAGTGACGATTTAAAGTAAGACACATCAAGCGAATAATATTGTTTGCAATGGACTCCAAAGTCTTCTATTTTGTTCAGAGGTATCGTCTGGTACTCTGATGGTTCTTCATTGGCTGGCTTGTATCCCTGAAGAAATATAGATTTGTTATAAAAATTATTGCAATGGTAATATTTCCACTAACAATTACACAATATTTTTATTTAAAAAATTGTACAATACATAATATAATGAAAAACGAAATGAGATTCGTGGAGGAAGTTCAATGAGGAGGTTGACTGTACTTTTCAGAGAGCACGACTTCACAAGTCTCAGTCTCAGATTCTTTGAAGCTCATGGGGACCCTTATAGGTCCTAATGGGGAGTATACAACAAGTGGGGAGGACATTCTAGAAGTCCTACTCAGGGAACACTTCCCAACTCAGAGGTCAGAAATGCAGGAAGGAAATAGATGTCAGATATCCCCTATAGGAAACCAAACGGGAACATAGGAGTATTGCAAACCAGATTGCCACACAACAGATCTGTCAATTGCAGTGCCTGGGTTTTTTTTATAATTCCTTCCTCTAATTCTTATCTATCTAATATAATGAAAAAAGTTTTGATAAACTTTTAAAAAAATTTTATACTCAAACTTTTTTATACCTTTTTACTATACAAGGAAATGAGACTGCAGATGACCTGGCAAAGAAAGGTTCACTCCTACCCCAACACAAACATTTGCCCAAAGGCAAAAGCCATGCTCAAAAGTACAATGAAGAAACAGCAGATGGAAAAAATGAAGAGCATAGCAAAAGGCAAATGCTGGAAAAATATAGACGAGGAATGGGACGGACTGAAGGAAAAACCAAGGAGACAGTGGCACAGTTCCGTCTTGACACGGGTCATGACTGCCTCGCCGCCCACTTGAGGCACATTGGAGTCTACTCCTCTGTGCCAAGAGACAAACTCAAATATGAACAAGGAACACCTGCTGACATGCCCTGGATTGAATGCTGATTTGAGACGACAGAAGAGCTTTGCTCGGCTGTATTGGGAGGCAAGGAGGCTGATGGACTGGAGTCCAGGCTAGCCATAGGAAACAACAACAACTATACAAAGCTTATTATTTACTGTACAAAGTATTGTGATCATTTATTCAATTTCAATTGTAATAAATTAAAAAAATCAATTTCAATGTAGGGCTCTATATCATGTCTGAAATGTCTGTTTTCAGATTGTGTGACAATCTGGTTTGTGATAATCCAGTCTCCCTTGTTTCGGTTTCTTGTAGGGGATATACGACATCCATTTCCTTCCTGCATTCCTAACCTCTGAGAATGCACACACATGCAAAACTGTAGGCCAAATAAATTTTGATGAAATTCAACAAGTATGTAAAGTTTACATCATGATTATCCAGTATCACATTTTTTTTTTGTTTTACAAAAACCTTTTTGGAAAAAAATCTTAAAAATTGGTAATTTCAAAATCAGCTTAAGCAGTTTTTACTTATTTAACTCTAAAGTATCAAAAGATTCTCAATTTTTTTTTAGAGTTTATTAGGAAAGAAAAAAAAATTCAGACTTACATTTAGTTAAAAAGATTTTGCTCAAATTTTAGTTACAAATGAAGTTTAAAATTCAAGTCACAATCCAAACTTTAAAATAAAAAGCATTTATGCTTTAGGAGTAAATCTGAAACCATTTCTTTTATTTAAAATTTGGTTTTCCGTTCAGTTACGAATAATTCATTTTGAGAAATTAGGTTTTCCTAATTTTTATCAATAGCTCAAATGGAATTTTTGAAGACATCAATTCTCAAGTGGCACATTGAATTGTAAAATATACACATCTTTTTATATAAATGTATTAATATACATTTATTAAATGTAGTTAATAAATGTATCCATAAAGACTGTTATGGTCATTTTTGTTGTTATTTGCATAAATTAGCTTCGGTTTTGTTACATTGAAACGTGCATAAATTCTAATACCATTATTATTCATATATATTTAATTGTAAATAAATTTATGAAGATTATTTAAAACACTTCTGATACAAAATGTGTTTACTACTAATATTAAATCAATACATATTTTTGTTGTTATATAATGTTTATATTAAGAACTCTGTAATAAAGTGGAGAAATTATCATTTTGTTTATGCTTTTGTACCTTGATCTGTTAGGTTAAAAAAATCATATACTCGTAAAAACCTCTGTGACTCGCAAATTTTACTGTTAGATAAAGAAAGATGGGCAAATCATTAAGTCCATTCATTATCGATGTGAAAGGACTACTCACTGGGTCAGGGGCGAAGTGTGGGGTTTCACTATGTCAAGGGCAAGCACTATTCAAACTTATTTGCCAAGTATTGCTTGTGATATAACATAAAGCAAGTGTGAAGATTTGGCTGTGTGAAAGCTACTGAATTTTAAATGTAAAATGAATATTTCAGAGTAAAAATTCCAGGAATTTTCTAAATATTGTGATTAGTCTTTGAAATCATACAATAATATTATCATCATTATTACACTGCACAATAATTACTACAATTTCTTTAAAATTTGTAGATTTTAATAATATAATGATATTTTTTTAATAACTATATAACTATTAAGCATACTGGTTTTCCTTTTAACAGATTGCATACTACAATTTCCCGAGTTGGAACCACTACTTCCTCAATAGTTTATACAATGTAAGCTTATTATTAAATCAAATCAAGAAATAGATATCTCAAATTCAAAACTGGTTACAAAATCATTGAAAACATTGTAAGTTAAAATCAAGAGCCAGAAAATGTTGTCAGGTATGTAAATACATATACAGTACTTTAGTTGTTTAGTAGTATTATAACAAACAACTTACTTTAGGGTATGTCCTAAAAGCACCCAAACACACTTTTCCTGCGGATATTGTTCTCACTGGATCGATTACAATTGCTACGAAAGGTTCCTGAAAGTTCTGGTTCAACATCTGCGTGGAAACATCAATACCCGACAACCAGCATCCATATCCCGGATGGCTGTGATACCATCCGATTGCATTTTCCAAACGACCCACCTGTAACATAAATAATACACCTAAAATATTGTATTTAATAGTCGATTGTAAATAATTTAAAACCAAAAAATTTGAATTCAACTTCTGTATTTGAAAATACTGTGTGGGCCTATGATTTTCTTAACTATTATAGTGGGCCTAACATTTTTCACTTTCTGTACACGCCCAAGTTATAATGTTTTGACAGTTCTGCTATCTATCTCAATAACCCTGAATCTGACTTGTTTTTAATAATGCTGTTACATTAGTATTATCCTTACTACATTATTATTAATATATTGTTAATTATTGTTACATCATTGTCATTATTGTTACATTATATTGTCTATTATATCTGCCCTTTTTTTCTGTCAGTCGGATTAACTGCTATATATAATTACAGGACATGATCTACAGAAAATATTTCCATCATTTGTTGCTTCTCATGGTGATAAGAAGGAAACAAAATGTGACCATGTATTATGTGGCTTACATTCCATATGCATTTTTGCATTATAGGAAAGATTGTGATAATAGCAAACACTGTTGCTTTGTCTTCCTGTTAATGCACAAGATTTACTGTGAATATTATAAAGACTATAGTTTCATGTTTATAGATATTTAGATTTACAGTATTCTAAAAAAAATTTAACGAGAGCGCTAAAACCAAAATAATGTATTTATCGACTACAGAACAGAATTTTTTTTTTTTTTTTTTTTTTTTTTTTTTTTTTTTTTTTTAGCATCCGACTATTGTGCACACTTGGGCTAATGCAGACGATGGGATGATTTATAGCGTATGAAAATGCCAAGCCCTGGCCGGGAATCGAACCCGGGTCCTCGGGGTGAAAACCTAGTATGCTATCAACTAGGCCACCGAGGCGGCCAGAAAACTAAAAGCAATAGAATGGTTAGGTAACAGCAAATCACTGAAAGTAAATATTACCTTTGAATTTATAATGCAGGTTCAAAGAGTATTTGGTATGATTCACTAAATTTAAGTGCTTCATAGTGATTAATTTGTTATGAGGCACAGTATTTACCTGTTTCGCAGCTTCGATGTAAGCAGTCATATATTCATAAGCCTGAGCCTGAGCATTGACTCGAGTTTCAGTGCCTTCAACAGGCAATGCAAATGAATCCATAACAAACATAGTATTGGCGTCACATTTCCCTAAAAGCAGGCCCATTACTTCTAAAGTTCCGCCAGATCTTGCATGCATCACCATTTTCAGCAAAGCTAGTGCAGATATTTTTATGTCCTTGAAGAAGTGAGGACTAAAAACAAGAACAAATTTACTTTATTCTGTACAAAAACCTAGGTAATTAATGTTTATAGATGGTATACATAAGCCGAAGTTTCATTTTACAGTTTATTACATTTATTGTTCTGTAATAAAACTTTTAAACTGTAATAAATGTATTAAAAGTATAATTCAACTATTAAAATTATTTTATTATTTATTTAAACTACTGTAGACTTACTGTTTCATTAAAGATAAAATTCGTTATGAATAATCCATAATAGCAAAAAAATTGATTTTCTAAAAAATAGTTGTCAGTTTTAAAAAATTAAATTACTTTATCATTAAAAAAATAGTACTTTCAGGGTAAAATGAAAGCTTTCAGATGTTAATCATGTTGTTTTACTTAATTGTTAATCTCATTTGGACTTGAACAAAAGGCTCACTAATTATTATAAAAAAAAGAACAAGAATGTTTTTGGACGACTAACCGAACCTGACATGGTTTTATGTGAAATACGATTTAGTTGAGTGATAAAAATTAGGCATATTTTTAACACATCAAAATAAAACCATTTCTTTTACTTTTGCAACGAAACAACATAATATTTTTATCTTATATGATCTACCTATAAATCACAAGGCCTATTCCATCAGTTTTTGAGCATCAATTTTTTTCTAACATGTTAATCAGAAAAATATACTTTTAAGAAAAATTAATGAGAACAATATTGGGTGTCACCCTACTTTATACTAGGGCTTAAATACAAAATAAAGTTTCCATGGTCATGCATCCTAGAACAGTGTTATATTTTTTATTAAAAGAACGTATCAGAGGAAGATTTTCATGGTCATACTATTTAGGACTGTTACCATGGAATTTAATATTCATGTCCCTCTGTAATACACAATCAGGACAATATACTCTAAGCTTAAGTAGTTTAGGTACTTTTGATGTTAGACGAGTTTTACTGAAATAATGATTCTTACATTTTTTTCCTCTTCTATTATGTACTTTATTGTTAAATTAAGAGATATTCACCCAAGCGATTAAATTTCTTATGATTTTATGCTATTTTTAGCGGAATTATATTGTTACGCCATTGCTTTTTACACTGCATGAAGAACTACGCTACATTGCCAGATGTGCTACATGAAATATGATGTAACTGCTGTTTGTCACCCAGTAGTGTTCATGCACGCTCATCTACTATCTTACAAAATCATATTATTTACATTATTTTTATACAAAACTATGTTAGGTTCTTAAATCTTTTGTTTACCAAAAAAATGTTGTTCCTATTATTTTCATTATTAATTCTATGCATGTATTAATCATTTCAAGGAAGAACATGTTACCTACTTTTACACAAAAGTAATTTTAAGGTTATAAGTGTTATTTTAATTTTCAATTTTTCAAACTTCTGATAGTTTCCACACTTTTATATTATTAATAATGGTCATGTAATAAAGTGTTTTGGGGAATGAATTATGAAAATTTACAAAACTTATTTAATGTCACATTTACCATTAATATAAAAATAACACAGAACTATTTACAGAGAATGTATAAAATTAACTTACTCTTTCTCCCATGGTTTTGCAGTAAGAATATCCTGTTGTTGTTTTTTATCATACCTATAAATTTCATCTGCTGAGCTGATAGTTTCAATGTTATTTGACATTTCCCATGTTTTTTGAGCAATAGATGATTGGTTCGATGGTCCTGCCATTTTAGTTGTACTTACAACTAAGCTATAGTTATTCTATAACAGTATAATGTTATTAATGCAATAGATCAACCTAACCTCCTTACTGATTAATAAGTGTTTATATTTTAGTATAAAAGTTATCAGTTCCAAATCACAAACAATTAATTCTCAAATTTTTGACGACTTAAAGCTTATGTGTGAGTTGTATATCAGAATTTACTATTTTTTCAATACATTTCATATTTCATTGGTTCCACAAAAATACATGTATTGTCACTTCGTTTCTTGCTATCGCCTGTCGCTGGTATTCAAAATTTCTCTTTCTAGTCCTATATCTATATTTGTTTTATTTATTCTGTGACTAGGTCCAATTTAGTAGTACGTCTATGTCAATTACATGATGCCATAATATAAATATTGTAGGCCTACAGTGTGCAATAGCGTAAACATACAGTATTATGCCAACAACAATTGTCTGTATTACCTTATCAGAGTTCTATATCGAATTAATATCAAACATTTCATTGGTTTATGATGATTTTTCTATAAACAATTTTTTTGATCAAATTTCTCTTGTACAAAATTTGATTGAATATCTTGGTCAATCAAATGTTATAGTACATAGTAATAAAGGCCTAAAGACAGCGAAACGTAAAATATAACAATACGTACTTAATAATAGCAAAGTCAATCAATACAGGAAAATGCAATACAAAATTTAGAGATAATAATAATAACAGTAATAATGTTTTAATAATCTACAAACTATTATTGTTTTGTTTATATAATATATATTTCAATAATGCTATAAATTCTTATAAGTAGAGAAATACAAAAACAAACTAGTTTATATATGTAACAAATTAATTTATATTACAATATGCAACTAAATGTCGATATATTTTACTAGCACAATAATTACTTTTATAAAAGATAAAAGGCTGTTTTAAAAACATGATTTACAATTATTTATTTTACTTTTTGTTTATTAATATTACATAATATTTATAATATATATTTTTTTGATAATACACAGAAGTCTACACAATAACTTGACAATCTATCCTTCAATACCGCCGGACTTTGGTTCTGCTCTGGTGATCACATGAAATAGAATATGTTTCTGTCTGATGTCTGAAGATCAGATGAAATGAGATGTGAATTTTGGAATTTTGTTTGTCGTCAATTTTTGGTTATAGTTGTTTAATTTCTAAATTTGCTAGTGAATCATTATTGGCATTACAAAAATAACCGAGATTGTCGTGTTATAAATAGTACATGGGACGTCTTATGGGATAAAGTGTTTAAAATAAAATATTTAATGTGCTTATAATATTTCAATGGGGCAAAGAGGTGTGGCTGTTATTGTGTCGTCTGTTGGCTTAAATTGTCTTTTATTTCAGTTTTGCTGTTTATGACAGTAGAAACTGGATTTACATTTTACAAGACATGACTGTTGTTTAAAAATTTATAAGTGTAAGAAATAAAAAGGCTTATGAAAAAATCCCAGATAAACAGTCCTAAGATGCCACCTTTAAAGACCAAAACCTCAGGAGGTCGCAATGCAGCTCCTGGTCAACAATGGTATTCTTTAACAACTGCTAAGAGCGCTAATGATAAATCTACAATTGATAAAATTTATTCAAATCAATTTTATCCCTTAAAAGTGCTTCAAAATCTTAATACACTTAGACAGAACAAAAGATTTTGTGATGTAGAAATTGTTGCTGGAGGAAATGTTTTAAAAGTAGGTTCTGTCAAATTTAACTTACTTAATTTATTATTTATTAGAATAAGGGAAAACCATATATGTGGTATTTATGCAGTGTAGGTTATTTTTTTTTCAAATAACGATTTTTGAACTTTTTACATACCTTATTATCCAATGAACACATTCACCTAAGGAAAATATTTTTTTAAGATTACTTACGATTTTAGGCTTTTAACTGTTTTGATGTCATTGTTGTGTACATTGCATGAAATGTACTAAATTTCTTACACTTACTGCTCTTGAGCATTGTCAATTACTACATCAACTTATAGACATCCTTTTAAATAGGTTTAAATACTGTTAAATTAGTATTATTAAATTAGTACATTATTGTTAATGTATTGTTAATTATTGTTATGTCATTGTCATATTAGTATTGCCTTTTATCTGCCCTATTTTTCTGTCAGTCGGATTAACTGCTACATGTAACTATAGGATGATGTTTAACCTATAGGTGATGTTTAAATCATTTGTTGCTTCTCATGGTGATAAGAAGGAAACAAAATGTGACTGTATTATGTGGCTTACATTCCATATGCATTTTGGTATTATAAGAAAGATTGTGATAATAGCAAACACTTTTGCTATGTCTTCTTGTTATTACATGAGGTTTACTGTGAATATTACCTTTAAATAGGTAACATCAAAAAACCGTGTTAGGTTCTTCACGCAACAACCTTGTCAGTTAGGTTATTTAATATATTTTTTTAATAAAGGTTTTTTTATCATTTTAGCAATCAAAAACACATATGCTACTTTCATGTTGTAGTAATTTTGAGGTTATGCGGGTTACAAATATTTTAGATTTTTATTGTATTTTCTGTACTTTTTTAATGCTTTATATTTTGGATAATTGCTTTTGGGCTTGTAATAAAGCATTTAGGAAAACAAAATTACTGAAAAATCAAAAACAACCTACACTGCTTTGTAATAAGCATTGCTAAATATGTATTACATTGTTCATCTTCTAGTGGAAGATGTTAAGATGGCATCCCACTTTAATTAAATAGGTTTTTCACCTAACAACAGTGTCAGGTCTTTCAGTATTTTTTTAAGGTAAATAAGCAATGTAGGTTGTTATTGACTTTTCAATAATTTTTTTCACAAAAAAAACTTTTTTACATGTCCAAAAATAATAATCCAAAATATAAAGTGCAGAAAGTAAAGAAATTACAAAAAAAAATTGAAAATATAATTGACACATAACTTCAAAATTGTTACTGTACGAAAGTACGTCAACATGTTTCTGACTGATAAAACGATAAAAACCTTTATTTTTCTTTTAAAAAGTACTCAATGATTGAACTGACATGGTTGTTGGGTGAACAACCTATTTAATTAAACTAGTAAGGTTAACATGTCTTTAATCGCTAAAACAATAAAAAAACCTATTTTAAAAAAACAACCTCATGGACACAGTTGTTTAATAATGAATTTAAAGGCACAAAAAGAGCCAATTCACAAAGTTCACAAATAACAGATAATTTTAACGTTCTCATTACAAGAACGAACATAGCAATAAATCTTAACATTTAGTAATATCTGTTAGAATGTGAAATGCACATGAGCAGTAAGTAAATATAGTTAATAATAATTCTCATTGCCAGTAAATCCGTGTATGAAATTTGTTATGTTCAATGCATTGTAATTAGCAATGACATCACAATATATTTCTGCAGAAAATGGCCTAAAATCATAAGTAATCTTAAAAAAAAATATTTTCCGTGGGTTAGTAAGATAACAAGGTAAAAAATGTAACAAAAAAAAAAATATTCAAAATTCACTATTTGAAAAAACAACCTATTTTTTTTAAAGAAAAATGTTTTTTTAATCATTTTAGCAATCCCAAACATGTTATCTACTTTTGCATGGTAGCAATTACAAGGCTATGCGGGTCACTTATTTTTTATTTTTATTTTACTCCGTACTTTTTACGCTTTTAAATTTTGGATTATTGCTTTTCAGGATTTAATAAATCATTTAACAAAAAAATTACTGAAAAATCAAAGCATATTTACCGTACCTAATGTAGATAAAAATTTGTTGAGTAAAAAAAACATAGCTGAAGTAATTGTGCGTCTATATGTAGTGTCTTATTCAGTTCTTAATAATGAAAACAATATACATATTTTTTTTAAAGACTTAAGAACCTAACTAACTAGGTTGTTAGTATCTAAGAATCTAGTTAGTTGGTTGTTTAGAAAAAAGCTAAGTTTGTTAGGTAAAAAAAACCTGACACAGTTGTGCGATAAAAGCTAAAATGGTTTTTTATATAATCAATATTGCGCAAAAAGTAACTAACATCCCTAACGTTTATTAATATACTAAGTGTGGCTTAATGGTTGGTTAATGGATTAAAATAGTTAGAATTAATATTACTTAGGTCGGTGACCTTAGCGAAGTAAATCTAGCGTGCTCCTTGCAGGACAATATAGTTCTGTTAAAAATTGCATAAAATCATAACACAAGAAATATAATCTTTCACTAGGTGAATCTCTCATAATTAAATAATAGAATATTTAATAAAAGAAGAATTATTTATAATTCATTTATTTTATAACAGGCTTGAAGTGTCAAAATACCTTGGTTTAGTATTTGGTATTGTAACTTCCTATAATTTATAGGCTTATTATAAAAGTTTTGGTTTTTGATTATTTTTTTTATATAGTAGACTACTGTATGCATCTTACATATCGCCATATTGCCAACGTAATAATTACATTATTTTATCATTTACAGGCTCACAGAGCAGTTCTGTCAGCAAGCAGTCCGTACTTCCAAGCAATGTTTTCCAACGGACATGTTGAAGAACAAAAAGATACCATTGAATTATATGCTGTTGCTCCTCATATTCTGAATTCTCTCATAGATTTTATTTATACAGGTAGGCCTTAAGAAATTATTGTTAACAGTATAGGCTTAATTATATAATTAAGAATATTGATAAATAATATTTAATAAGAAAATATAATATAGTTTTGTTACTCCGGACAAACCTCTACTCCAACACCTTCAGTAGTTAGATGCATAAAGTTTTAAATGGGCATAATTCAGCATTGAGTTTTTGTAGGCCTACTGAACTGGAGTATGATAACGGGAATGTGTACTCACAGCATTGTCCACAAAGTATTTGAATCGTAGTGTTAGTTTTTTAGTTCTTGGACTAGATTCTAATTGATAGTTGTCTCTGTACATGTTTGTTGACTATATTGATATAATTGGTATACATTGATATGTCTGTGATATGTGTTGTATAAATTATTAGGCTCAGAATGGCATTATGCCAGAGTCAAATGAAAATTTTAGGCCCTAAAAATAACTTTATTTTTTCTGTCAAGTGGGACATTATAAACAAATAATAATCTTGTATACTCAAGTTCTACAATTAGAAAAAAGGGGAATTATTTTTTTATGTTCAAATGGAAATCTCAACACAAATTTCTTTAGCTAGTCAACTAATTATTAGCAGAAGAGCATTTATTTCATGGTGTCTTGGTTACCGATTGCCTATACAAATAAGTTCCTTTTTTATGTTTATTTGCCTTGTAATTTTCATACAGTAGTTTCTTCTTCTTTTCGTTTCACCCTCTTTGGGGTACGCTGAATTAATCATTTCTTGCGCGCTGTAATTTTCTTTGTTCCCAGTAGCCTTTCATTCTTTCTGATCTTCTTTTCCTCTCCTCTTCTGAAATGATAGGTTTAGGTTTTATTTTGGTTTTATCTTGGAATTTTATTCTTTATACAGTAGTTTATTGTTAGAATTTTAAAAAAATGTTATATTAGCAAGCGATTACTGTATGCAGTACTGTAATATAATATATTTTGTATTTTTGCCATTATTTTCATTAAAATTCTAACGTATACTCTACAACATATGTTTTTCATTGACCCTTAGTAGTCCTGGACACTCGCTGTAATCCAAAGGGTGTCCAGTCTCATAGGTGTCGAATTAGAGTGGTTCTTGTATACCTATTGAAAACAAATTTGATGTTATTTTCTTTTTATTACATATAAACAAGTTTTCAAGTATGAAACAACGTTTAGCAAAATGTTTTCATTATTTAATTAAGTATTGCATTAAAATATAAAGGAGTATTTTAATATGTATTTTCTGTTATCTCTTTGTCATTTTTATGTAACAGTGCAAACAACAATTGGCTCCTGTTTGAGCCTATATATATTTTCTGTTAGCTCTGTTATTTGTAGCCTATATATATTTTCTTTTATCTCCTGATATTTGTAGCGTATGTGTATTTTCTGTTATCTCCTGTAATTTGTAGTCTATGTGTATTTTCTTTTATCTCCTGTTATTTATAGCCTGTATATATTTTCTTTTATCTCCTGTTATTTGTAGCCTGTATATATTTTCTGTTACCTCCTATTATTTGTAGCCTACGTGTATTATCTTTTATTTCCTGTTATTTGTAGCCTGTGTGCATTTTCTGTTACATCTGTTATTTGTAGCCTATATGTATTGTCTTTTATTTCCTGTTATTTGTAGCCTGTGTGCATTTTCTGTTACATCTGTTATTTGTAGCCTATATGTATTGTCTTTTATTTCCTGTTATTTGTAGCCTGTATATATTTTCTGTTACCTCCTATTATTTGTAGCCTACGTGTATTATCTTTTATTTCCTGTTATTTGTAGCCTATATGTATTGTCTTTTATCTCCTGTTATTTGTAGCCTATATGCATGTTCTGTTATCTCCTGTTATTTATAGTTAACATAATTATATTTAATTACATAACTTTACTCTAAATCATTTATATTAATTATGCAACCTAATGTATTGTTAGTTTAAGATGGTAATAAATCTATTTAAATAATTAATCCGCGTAAGTAAATATATCACTTTGTTTTATTATAAGTAATATAATATTAAATTGAATAACTTTTAAAATATAATTTCAAATATTTGTGTGTTGCATTTTAACATGTTTTACGTTTTTTTTCATTTAGAATGTTTTTTTCATTTCTTCTCAAAATGGAGAAGTTTATATTTTTATTTTAGTCTAGTAATTATATATTACATCTTGTTATATATTGATATAGCATTGGCTTTGTACTGGTATTATGTCCGCTGCTACAGTGTTTTTCGTTTTTTTAGCCTGTTCTGGCTAAACAGCTCACAAAAGTAAATGTGTTTTTGTGTGATGTGTTTTAAGATTAACCCATTGGAAACTGGATTTTACTAACATGCTATTGGCCTTCAGTACTAAATTTGTTCAGTAGTTTACACTAAGATTATGTGCAATAATAAAAGCAAGTAACCTACCAATTTTATCCTAAATAATGTTGTTGTAATTGTTAACACATACTTAGCCAACACTTTTAACACTATATTAAAATTTTCTTATGTTTATATATTTACACTATACATTTTGTTTCCTTTTCAAAAATTTGTCCGACTATGATAAATTTCAAAACAATTTTCCAAATGCAAAGGAACACTACGTTTTTTGCACTTGTAAATTGTTTCAGACCTTTTTCCTTTTGCAGTACATACTCTACACTTTCTAGATGGCCTTGCTTTGCTTGTTGGGGGGATTTTCCCTATAAAATGTCACCAGAATTTTAGTTATATTTGGATTAGAAGTCCACTGCCAATCATTTATTTGTAGGTTATGTGTAGTATTGTCTGCAATTAGGCCTATTTTCACAGATCTCATCATCACTGTTATCACTATCACTACTGTCATTTTCAACAATAACTTCTTGCTCTTCATTGTCACTAATCTCACAACTACTTTCATTTAAAATATCCCCAACAAACTCACTAAATGCACTCGAAGAAATAAACAATTCCTCACGAGAAGCCATGTTTCTACAACTGTCAAATTCGTACACAACTTCACAAAGAAACTGGCGGAAATTAACGAGTAACAACGGAAATAAACGAAGGAAAAATATCTCATAGATTGAAAATAGATTTATGTTTCTATATTCGACTTTTAGGCTAGAAACATACGGCAAAGAGATCAGTGAAGTAGAGGACGGACATTGCCCATCTTTAGTACTTAAGCCATTGAGAGAGAAGGACGGGCAATATATGTCTTTCGTTACCAATGGGTTAAAGAAGCTGATATTGACCAGTGTTGTAGCTAAAAACAGTAAAAATTGAAGTAATCCTGTAGGTCTCATGATGCCTGATACTACTAGAAGCCAAATACTGTAATTTCTATATTTGTTTTAAGTTAACGTTCCAAATTAAGTTTCTAAGTGATGTAATGTTGAATAATTACTTTTTTTTATTTCCTGTTAAGCTAATAGTATTTCGTTCTTGTTTAATTTTAGGCGAACTAAATATTTCCCAAGAAAATGTGCAAGACTTAATGATTGCCGCAGACATGCTGGAATTGAAGGAAGTTGTTCTCGGCTGTACAGAATTTCTAAAGCAAGAATTATGTGACACTAATGCTATTGGTATTTATAGGTGAGTGCTGTACTGCAGTTGTGTTTCTAAACAATACTACAAGTTGTGTCCATAAAGTATGTTTCATTTGTTAATAGAAGCAAAAGTAGTACATATTAGAGGTGGCTAAGAACACACCAAACTGTTAAAAAAAACTGTTTTTGTATATACGACAAACAAACTGCTTTTCCAAACGGAAACAAGCAGTTTGATTTGGACTGGTTCTTGATTTGTTAAACAAGGAACAGCTGTTTGGACTTCACCACCATCCACATTCTATTCGAACGTTGCCGTAAAATTTGTGGTAACCTAACTTTTGTGTAACAATTTCATGCAATAAACTTCTTGAAATTTGTGGAAAACTAAGCGATAGCTCTGTTATTGTGAACCAACGGTCTTCTTTAATTTTCTTATCAACTTTAGAGACAATTTCATCGGTCACAATGGTTGGCCGTCCACTTCGTTCTTCGTCGTGCACATTAGTTCGGCCATTTTTAAACCTAATGCACCATTGATACACTCCACCTTCAGTGATCACATTGTTCCCATAAACTTCACTGTGTTGGCAATAAATCTTAATTGGTTTATCGTTCTTATCCAACAAAAACCATATCACTGACTACACAGCACAGGTCACAGGATTTTCAATAGCGGTGCACATTTCAAACTGGTATTGTACGGGAATGAACAACAACGGTAACCTCTCATTAGCATGGCTGGATAGCCACTGAACAGACGAACGCTCTGACACCAAGATGGCCGCAATATCCCTGCCCCTAGCGTCTACAGAGCAAAACGTAACCGACTTTCTGGATAGCCCTCGTATTTTAATGGTCTAATCTACTTTTAGTGTTTAGTTTTAATAGTTTAGTTTTAGTGTTGGCAGTGTTTAGTTTTACTTTCTCCACTGTGTAATTATTATTTTCTGGATGGGGTGATGATAGCTTTCACGTGCTTTTTGCAAAAAAAAAAAAACAAACAAAAATTCTCACTGCAGTAATACTGCAGTGACAGGTTATTGGATTTGTATGTGAATTCAGAAATTAAAGATTAGCACAAGTCTGTTAAAATGCTTTAATATTGATCTGTTGTACATTTTGAATTTTTATTACCTATTAATATTGAACAAATATTTTTCATCAAATACAACCAACTTATTTATAAGTGATATCGTTTTTGTACAGGTTTGCAGAAGGTCACAATTGTGAAGACTTAGCAAAGATGGCCAAAGACTATATACAATGTCACTTCCCTAGAATATGTCAAGAGGAAGAGTTCAACGACCTCCCAAAGGATGAGTTGTCTTACTTCTTATCCAGTGAGAAGTTGAGAGTTGATACTGAGTATCAGGTATAGCGTTTTGTATTAAAACCATTACTTGTACGATGTTCAGTATAATGATCTGCCTTCCCTAGATTCGTCAATTCTATTTTCGTTGACGCGTTTCGGAGAACCTCCATCTTCAAAAACTATATCTATACTGGTCACCAATATTACGGCCCGTCCTATTTATAATTTTCTATCTCCACCTCGTACCCCTCCTCTATTCAACACGTGTACATTAAACCTGACGTGCTCGCTTCTGATTGGGTCTTCAAAATCATACGTTTTCGCTCGCTTCTGATTGGCTCCTTTCAAACTTTCTCTTCAACAGAAAGTCATCCCTCCTGTTAATTTTTGAAAATTTTTAGATTTTTAAACGTAATATCTGCTTGCGACGATATCTGTTCATTTATTATGTTTTCTCCCTTTAATTTAGATTTAAAAATTTCCAAATTCTTTAAAATGTTCATACGTCTTCATTTTTCTACCATATGTGGTGCCTTCATTGAGCTTTCTATTTCTCGAGGTATGTGTCCCTCTTATTAAATGTGACGCATAATTTCATTATGATTCAATGATCAATGATAAATTTTGGAATCAAGAAAAGGGATATGAACCCCTTTCATTGTTTGCCAGTATGATTTCAAAAGCTCACATGGGGTTTGACAGGACATAGTAAAATATATTTGTATAAAAATTTTTTTTTTTTTTTTTGTGTTTATCGTCCGACTATTGTGCACACTTTGGGCTAATGCAGAATATGGAATGATTTATAGCATATGAAAATACCAAGCCTTGGCAGAGAATCGAACCTGGGTCTTCGGGGTGAAAGCCCAGTACGCTATCAACTAGGCCACCGAGGTGGCTCAATTTGTACAGAAAAATGTGCCGTGTGTCATACTATCGAAAAAAGTACAGAATTTAATTTCAGTGTTGAAAAACAAATAAAAGATGTTATAAAAGCAGAAACTTTGTATTAAACCCAGAAAGATGTATTGGCTGATTGGACATAAATCTAAACTTTCAATCAATAACAAAATATTATTCTGTAAGTCAATACTGAAACCAATACGGACATGTGGGGTTTAGCTTACAAATCAGATATTTCAATTTTACAATGCTTCCAATCAAAGTTTGATCGTATTGACTGATCAATAGTATCGTTTGATTGTATGTTTGATCGTACAAGCTGCTAATATAATTACTAATGAAGTTATTCATAGGCAGCTCAAAATGCCGACTATCGCGGAAGAAGTTAAAACATTCAGTAACAGTTACAGACATCGAATATCAGTCCATCCAAATATTTTGGTTGATAATTTAATGATGAAATCAGCAACACGAAGGCTCATGAGGAGAATACCTAGTGATCTGATTGATAAACAAGATGACGGTTTGACCCAGTAGTTAAAGCACTATAGCAATGTGACATTATTTATGTAGTTGTGATGGACATATGCTTCTCATGTTATTGCAGGCATGTAGTTTATTTAGTCTTATTGACAGATTGTAAATAATTCTGGGAAATTAAAAAAAAAAAATAAAAATGCAGAATGCTACTTTAAACAGTTTTTTTTATAACATAATATCCCTACCAGTAGTTCCGATCATGCAGATGCACATTGTGCAAAATCGCTAAAAAGTTGTACTTGTGGTCATATAAAAACAAATGCTACAGCCTATTTCAGGAATGACATTTAAAAATGTTAATACAATTTCAGTGTGGTTGAAAAAATGTCATTTGGAATTGTTGGCGTAGTGTACACAAAATTATTTCTTTCATTGTTATATAGTCCTAGCTGTGTATATTAAAAACAATAATATATTATTTTTCATATGTTTGATTGCCTGTAGCTAATTTTGTTGAAAAAGGATAATTATGTTTCAAATATATTGTGCTGCTAAAAATCTATATTTGTAAAAATTCAAAGCTAACGAGTCTGACTAAAAATAATTTTTGCAATTATCTGTCTTTTAAATATTTCTCATATGTAATAATCATTAAAGTAAATTTTTTCTAATTAACGTTTAATTTTTGTGCAAGAGTAAATAAGAAGAATGTTTGTGCAGGTATTTCAAGCTGCATTGCGCTGGATTAGTCATGATCTCTCGCAGAGGAAACGTTACGTGTTTGATGTATTACGCCATGTTCGTCTCCCTCTGATGTCTTTTTGTCTCTTGGAGAAAGCTATTCAAGGCTGCACGGATGTTAGCTTGAAGGTAACCAATGTGATAGAACTTACAATAGTTGTTCCGTTTCAATAAATGTTTAGAAAGCATAAATCTAGGCTGTACAGATACACATATAGAAAAGTAGTGTTTATTATATTTAATATTTTCTTTTCATTATTGTAACATAGCCACCGGACCACATATTCAAATGATTAGGATTATGACCTATTCTTCCCGTCAGTGGTCTATCCACTTACCTCATAAAGGCTACCGCGGTTTCAAAACTCTATCGTTTCATCTTCAGGCCGTTATGCAAAATGTTAAATCCCTTTGTCGAAGTCATCACTAGGTCAAACAAAACATTAAAACATACATCACAAACACTGAGCACAATTACATGTTTAAAATATTCTTCATGAAATTCAGCTACACACACGACTCGTACATCGTTACATTCTGGACTGCAGTGCGGACATTATGGCAGTCCGGAATATAACGACGTACGAGTCACATGTGTAGCTTGGCCAAGCCGAATTTCATGATGAATATTTTAAACATGTAATTGTGCTTAGTGTTTGTGATGTATGTTTTAATGTTTTGTTTGACCTCGACAGAGGGATTTAACATTTTGTATAACGGCCGGAAGGTGAAACGACAGAGTTTCGAAACCATGGTAGCCTTTACGATGTGAGTGGATAGACCACTGACGGAAAGAATAGGTCATAATCCTAATATTTTCTGTTCATTTTCAGCTATTCAACTCTCAATAATGCATTTGAGGGTTTGTACATTATAAATTCTTGAATAATGCACATCTTAAATTCTTGATAATATATTTATTTAATTTAAATAAATAAAACATAACTTATTTTGGTTACTCTGTTTCTAAAATTGTGTACAGAAAACAGTACATGATATTTCAAGAGTATGGATCAATTTAATTGTCATTTACAAAAGTCCAATTTAAAACCTAAACATGCAACAAGAACATTAGCCTAGATGCCAAGGCATATGTTAAAATACTGTAAACTAAGATACATGCAGGGCAAATCTCTGTACAAGACAACAGTAAATAATATACGATGCTTGTACCTGCCAACACTGGATGGAGAGAGGTCCCTTGATCAAGACTATTGACACCTACAGGTAAAAAAAAGGAGAGGAACAGCAGGTGTTCATAGCCTTGATCAGGTAGTTGCTTTACACCCGGTGTTGGCAGGTACAAGCATCGTCTGTTATTTACTGTTGTCTTGTATACATCTTTTATGATACGGTATTTTCAGCTCTTTGTAGTAGTTTTGGTTTGTTTTCTTAGTGCTACACACACACACGCAGGCAGGCAAGCACAAATTAATTTAGGCTGCTATTTGGCTTGCTTTATTTGTTATAGTTAAAAAAAATAATATCATTGACAACTTGAATCATTGAAATCTTAGTATATTATTTTGATCCATTGCTGCAATATTTTTAGGTGGCATTACTAAGTCTTCGTAAGGATTTAATTTCAAAGAAAGGAAATTTGGTTCCACTTACTGTCCATCCAAGGTTGTGTGCTAAGAAAGACATCTTTGTCATCGGCGGATCTAAAAGAGAATTAGTCAGCGCTTGGACACGAGCATGTGAATGTACTTTCGAATCTGTCGAGCGATATGACACTTTCAGACGGTAAGTTACTTTGTTTTATTGTTTATATGCAGAAATATTTTTTGTGAATCTTTGGGAAATTATTTACTCCATTTGATTTAAATTCAGCCTTTTTTTTCATCATTTATAACTTGGAATACTGTTGTATATTGTGTTTTAGGGAGTGGTATAAAGCAAAGCCAATGGCAATAGGGCGTATTTTACCAGGCGTCGCTACACTGAACGGACGTATCTATGTTGTCGGAGGGGAACAGGAGTCACTGATACTGGCTAACGGGGAAGTGTACGATCCTGCTGAGGATAGTTGGGCGCAAGTCGCATGTATGGTTAGTTTTAAATTTAACCTCTCCTTTACACTTATCTAGGTACAGCTTGAATACAATATAGCTCAAAAAGTAGCAGCATAATATTATCGGCAGTGGTGAAAATCATAGCGACCTGATTTTTCAAAACAAACTCAACAGACCCATGATTGCAATATTTCTTGCTTCTAGAGTATTGACAATGTAAAAAGTATTGATCACAGATTTATGTAGTTAACTGCTTCGGCTATTTTTACTCTTTAAAACAATTTCTTTTTGACATAAAATTTCACTATTATTCATTTAAGCAAAAGCCTTACAACTGTATAATAACAGTTTTTCTTATATATTTAGATAGTGCCACGTTGTGAGTTCGGCCTATGTGCCTTGGATGGAGAACTGTACGCTTTTGGTGGCTGGGTGGGAGAAGACATTGGAGGCTCTATTGAGAGGTAATGCGGAGCTTTTTGTTACTTAGAGTTTGTGCAATATTATAAGCAGGAGACCTCATAGTATATTTTTAATTAATGTTCAGAGTGCTCCACGACAGCGATCGTAATTTTTCTGCCAATTTAACCGGTAACTGTAATATTAACAAAAATATTACTGGATTATCTTTATTGGAAATACGAGGGTGATCTGAAAAGTTTCCGACTTCAACATGAAGATAGCAGCACTCGTCGGTGGCAGCACTCGAATTTCGTTGTTCATCTGTTGACAGTTACTCACCAAAGTTTCAGCCATTTTGGACGTGCAGTTGTTATGTAACAGTCGTTTGAGTGAATTAATATGAGTATTTTTATGAAAAAGGACAAAATCGAGTATCGAGCTGTCATTAAATATTTGTTTTTGAAAGGCAATACGCTTACGCAAATCAAAGATGGGGTGGATTCTGTGTATGGGGACTCTGCACCATCATTTACCACAGTGAAATTTTGGGCAGCTGAATTTAAACATGGCCGTAAGAGCTTGGGAGACGATGAACGTTCAGGACATCCAAAAACTGCAACTACCGACGAAAACATCGCCAAAGTTCATCAAATAGTGCTAGATGACCGCCGAATGAAAGTGAGAGAGATAGCAGACGTTATGAACATGTCAAAAGAACGTGTTTATCACATATTAAATCAATATTTAGACATGAGAAAGCTGTCCACGCGTTGGGTGCCGCATTTGCTCACGTTAGACCAAAAACGTGTTCGAATGAACATTTCCAATGCTCTGTTGGCGCAGTTTAGGTGCAATAAATCCCAGTTTTGGCGCCGATTAATTACTGTAGATGGAACTTGGATACACCATTATACGCCCGAAACAAAAATACAGTCCAAACAGTGGACTGCAAAGGGGGAACCGGCTCCAAAAAAAGCAAAAACTGTTTTTTCGGTTGGGAAAGTGATGGCGACTGTTTTTTGGGATAGTCATGGAGTTATTTTAATCAACTATCTTCAAAAAGGAAAAACCATTACAGGAGCATGCTACGCATCATTACTTGACAAGCTGAAGTCAGTATTTGCGGAAAAACGGCCACATTTGCAAAAAAAGAAAATCCTGTTTCACCAAGACAACGCACCACCTCACACCTCAACAGTTGCCATGGCGAAAATCCACGAATTACGGTGTGAACTGCGTGACCATCCGCCTTACCAGATCTAGCCCCAAGCGACTTCTTTTTGTTCCCTCATCTAAAAATTGTGCTCGGAGGACAGAGATTTTCGTCAAATGAAGAGGCAATCACCTTTGTGAACAATTATTTTGCAGAGAAAAACGCCGAATACTATTTGGATGGGTTACAGAGATGGGAGCATCGCTGGGAGAAGTGTGTAGAGGTACAAGGAGACTATGTTGAAAAATAAAAAAAAAAATTTTGAAAAAATGTCTTGTATCTTTGTTAGGTCGGAAACTTTTCAGACCACCCTCGTGTGCTGTTTTTCCATTAAGCGCTCAAAATTATGATAGGTTTTGCTGTTCTGCCAATATTACAGGAAATACCCTGCGGCTACACTCTCAATGTTGAATCAGTGCTTGCCATCTTGAAACGGAAGTAAGTGGGAAAAATCTTACACATACGTCTTTCAGCTGTATACAAAGTCATACCATATTTCAAAATAATTGGCCAATCCGTTTGATTAAAACTGTATTCTCATCAGAGATCACTATCTTGAAACAGAAGTAAATTTGAAAAAATGTTACGTTTATGTCATTTGAGCTTTGTACAAGAGATCTTCATACCAAATTACAAAACAATCAGTTAATGTGTCTGGCCAAAACTGTACACTCGTCATTGCAAATCAAAGGCCGCTGTCTTGAAAGAGAAGTAAATTGGAAAACATCTTGCATATATGTCGTACGGGTTTTGTACAAGGTAGTTTCTTACCAGTTTTAAAAACAATCGGTCAATGTGTTTGGCCAGAACTGTGAAACAGATAAATACACAAACCAAATGTAAAACATTTGAATTGAAACAGAGTCCTCACTTATCTCGTTCAGTTAAATAAAATTATCTGGTATAATTTGAATTTGTCATTTAAAATCATAATTAGAATATGAATTAAAACAGTTTGGGCTATTCCTATTTTTATTTTCGTGGTTTAGAGGGACTTCTGAAAAGGGTATTTTTTTAAGTATGTCCTTTGCTGAATTGCTGAAATAATTATATATATTTGAATGAACTGCACGAAAAATTTCAAAAACATATTGAACACAACTGCATTTTCTTTGTATCCGCTATTTTGTTTTGTTTTTTTTTACAAAAAAGCATAATAACTCTTGAGAAACACAGATTCTGAGTTCAGATTTGAAATGAAAGCTTTTTGTGTATTGCACTTTACAAATTTACAAAACATAAGGACTTGTTTGCGTAATTTTAAAATTGTGTCTTTAAACATTGAGTAGGTAGAAAACTGATATTTTAACAAAATTTGTAAGGAATAAAAGATTTTATTTTATAATTAATACAACTTAGTTTTTTTTCCTTGTAGGTCAAATAAAACCCAACATAAACCTTAAATTTTGTAGACAATTAATTACAAAGAATTTATGTTTTCAGTGTTTAATAATTTGGTTATTCTTTGAAACTACAGGAAATATCTAAAAAAATGTTTGTTATTATGAAAAAAAAATATTTGATATATTTCCACTATTTTTTTAGGTCATTGGTTCTTTGATATTTTGTTATAATACTTAAAAAGACTGCTGTTTTGAAAATAAAGTCTTGTTGAAAAACTTAACACAGATACACATGCTTGTACTAATTCTGAAGGAAATATTATATCTGTTTTTAAGTTGTAATACGTTCAGCTTTTATATATTATATAAAAAACTATATACACATTTTATAAGTGTTTGGGCCAGTACATCAGTGGGTATTAAAAAAAAAAAAATTACATTGAAACATAACAACAACACTAAGACAATGCTAGAAGTGATACTAAAATATACTGATAATAAAACAAGTTGTTTTTAAAATAATACGAGGGCGGTTTGATAAGTCGGTGACTTTTTGAATTTCCCACGCAGTTACTCCAAATGCAACAGTGCTGCCGTCAACTGTAATCTATCAGTGGGCAACTTTCTAATTTTGAGCAAGCTACGTCATGCAGTTGGTGTTTGATAGCCGTTCAAAGCAGACAACCTCGTGAATTTTTACGAAAATGGAAAAAAGTGAATTTCGTGTGCTGATTAAGCATTACTTTTTATGTAAAAAATCCATCACTGAAACTAAGAAAAGACTTGATAAATACTACGGGGACTCGGCACCATCAATTTCAATGGTTAAGAAGTGGTTTACAGAGTTCCATTGTGGTCGTACCAGCACTAGTAATGCCGAACATTCAGGTCGCCCGATCATGCTGGAAATCGTCGATAAAATCCATGAAATGATATTGGATGATCGGAGAATGAAAGTGTGTGAGTTGGCTCATGCTGTAGGTATCTCAACTGAATGGGTACATCATATTTTACACGAATATTTGGACATGAAAAAACTCTCCGCGAGATGGGTGCCGCGATTGCTCACACTCGACCATAAGCGCAATCGTGTGACCACTTCTAAAGAGTGTTTAGCAATGTTCAGCCTTAATCCGAACGAATTTTTGTGCCATTTTGTTACTGTGGACGAAACATGGATCCATCACAACACGCCAGAGACCAAAGAACAATCAAAACAGTGGGTTGCTAGGGGTGAACGCGGACCAAAGAAGGCCAAACAGAGTCTGTCAGCCAACAAGGTCATGGCCACAGTTTTTTGGGATGCACGCAGTGTCATTCACATTGATTACCTCAAGAAAAGGTAAAACGATCACCGGCGAATATTATTCAAAGCTTTTGAACAGATTCGACGTTGATTTGAAGCAAAAACAGCCGCATTTGGCGAAGAAGAAAGTGCTGTTCCATCAAGACAATACACGTGTGCACACTTGTCTAGCCACGATGGCCAAAATCCATGAATTGGGATACGAACTGCTACCCCAACCAGCATATTCTCCAGATTTAGCCCCCTGCGACTATTTTCTGTTTCCAAACCTAAAGAAATGGCTGGGCGGTAAGAGATTTGAGTCGAATAAAGAAGTCATTACCGAAACAAACACGTATTTTGAGAGCTTTGAGGAAACCTGTTATTTGGAGGGAATAAAAAAATTAGAAAACGCTGGACTAAATATATCGAGCTAAAAGGTGATTATATAGAAAAATAAAATGTTTATTTGCCAAAAAAAATTTGTTTTATTAAAAAAGTCACTGACTTATCAAACCGCCCTCGTAACTTAATGTAACTTTGTATGAATCAACGTTGTACTGCAGTATAATGGAATAGTAATGATTTTGTCCAGGTATAACCCTCAGCTGGATGAGTGGAAGTTACTGGGCGATCTGCCACAACCTAGGTTTAGCATGGGTGTCGTTTCTTATGAAGGTAATTTAACGTGTTTAGTAATATTGAATGTTTGCACATGTAGAATTTTTTGGTATAGCTATAAAATAGTGTATAAACTATAGTTGAATAAATAAAAATTAAATTAATACAAGTAATTGAATTTTTATATAAAAACTAATTGTATATCCTAGCTTTCCTTTGGTTACAAGTTGAAAATGTTCATAAAATGTTTGATTTCTAACTGACATTCTGCAATGTTCAAAAACATTGTCGAACATTCTGAACAATTATAGCCCATTCTGGAATATTCTAAAGCATTCTCAAAATTTCTTGAACATTCTTGAACCGTTTGTAAGATTTTATACCATTCTGGAATGTTTGAAATATTCTAGATAATTCAGGAACATTCTGACCACTTTGGCACTCGATTCTCAGCTGCTTCACCGACTTCTAAAAGCAGTAAATTAGTCTCTTTTGACACCCATATATCTGAACCTAACCTCTGCAGTTCCAAACCAAAACCTTCTTCATGGTTGGGGGATGGAAGGCTACCATACCATAAAACCCCCATGAGATCTTAACACTTATTACATTGTCCTATTGTTGGTGTACTGGAGTGTCAAATCAAGCTCTTTACACAGATCTCAAGAATATAGAAATGAGGCTCAATAAATCTACAAGGTTACAGTGCAAAGGCAATCCTAGAAAGCCATTTAGTCAGAGTTTATTGCTTATATTTAACAAAATCAAAAAAAAAATTGCCTTATTGCTTTATAAATGCTGAAAATGCTACCTCAGTATTGGACCCATTAGTAAGCAGTCAGTCGGTGTCAGGATTTAAAGTATTGTTTCAAGACATTTAACTTATGTTTAGGGTAGTTGGTGTCAAGATATAAAATATTGTTTCTAAGGCATTTAACTTCGATTCAGGTGTAGTTGGTGTCAGGATATAAAGTATTGTTTCTAAGGCATTTAACTTCAATTCAGGTGTAGTCGGTGTCAGGATATAAAGTATTGTTTCTAAGGCATTCAACGTGGGTTCAGGTGTAGTCGGTGTCAGGATATAAAGTATTGTTTCTAAGGCATTTAACTTCGGTTCAGGTGTAGTCGGTGTCAGGATATAAAGTATTGTTGTTAAGGCATTTAACTTCGGTTCAGGTGTAGTCGGTGTCAGGATATAAAATATTGTTTCTAAGGCATTCAACGTGGGTTCAGGTGTAGTCGGTGTCAGGATATAAAGTATTGTTTCTAAGGCATTTAACTTCGGTTCAGGTGTAGTTATTGTCAGGATATAAAGTATTGTTTCTAAGGCATTTAACTTCAATTCAGGTGTAGTCGGTGTCAGGATATAAAGTATTGTTTCTAAAGCATTAAACTTTGGTTCAGGTGTAGTCGGTGTCAGGATATAAAGTATTGTTGTTAAGGCATTTAACTTTGGTTCAGGTGTAGTCTGTGTCAGGATATAAAATATTGTTTCTAAGGCATTTAACTTCGGTTCAGGTGTAGTTGGTGTCAGGATATAAAGTATTGTTTCTAAGGCATTTAACTTCAATTCAGGTGTAGTCGGTGTCAGGATATAAAGTATTGTTTCTAAGGCATTCAACGTGGGTTCAGGTGTAGTCGGTGTCAGGATATAAAGTATTGTTTCTAAGGCATTTAACTTCGGTTCAGGTGTAGTCGGTGTCAGGATATAAAGTATTGTTGTTAAGGCATTTAACTTCGGTTCAGGTGTAGTCGGTGTCAGGATATAAAGTATTGTTTCTAAGGCATTCAACGTGGGTTCAGGTGTAGTCGGTGTCAGGATATAAAGTATTGTTTCTAAGGCATTTAACTTCGGTTCAGGTCTAGTTATTGTCAGGATATAAAGTATTGTTTCTAAGGCATTTAACTTCAATTCAGGTGTAGTCGGTGTCAGGATATAAAGTATTGTTTCTAAAGCATTAAACTTTGGTTCAGGTGTAGTCGGTGTCAGGATATAAAGTATTGTTGTTAAGGCATTTAACTTTGGTTCAGGTGTAGTCTGTGTCAGGATATAAAGTATTGTTTCTGAGGTATTTAACTTTGGTTCAGGTGTAGTCTGTGTCAGGATATAAAGTATTGTTTCTGAGGCATTTAACTTCAATTCAGGTGTAGTCTGTGTCAGGATATAAAGTATTGTTTCTGAGGTATTTAACTTCAATTCAGGTGTAGTCTGTGTCAGGATATAAAGTATTGTTTCTGAGGTATTTAACTTCAATTCAGGTGTAGTCTGTGTCAGGATATAAAGTATTGTTTCTGAGGCATTTAACTTCAATTCAGGTGTGGTCTGTGTCAGGATATAAAGTATTGTTTCTGAGGTATTTAACTTTGGTTCAGGTGTAGTCTGTGTCAGGATATAAAGTATTGTTTCTGAGGCATTTAACTTCAATTCAGGTGTAGTCTGTGTCAGGATATAAAGTATTGTTTCTGAGGTATTTAACTTCAATTCAGGTGTAGTCTGTGTCAGGATATAAAGTATTGTTTCTGAGGCATTTAACTTCAATTCAGGTGTAGTCTGTGTCAGGATATAAAGTATTGTTTCTGAGGTATTTAACTTTGGTTCAGGTGTAGTCTGTGTCAGGATATAAAGTATTGTTTCTGAGGCATTTAACTTCAATTCAGGTGTAGTCTGTGTCAGGATATAAAGTATTGTTTTTAAGGCATTTAACTTGTGTTCAGGGTAGTCGGTGTCAAGATACAAAGTATTGTTTCTAAGGCATTTAACTTGTGTTCAGGGTAGTCAGTGTCACGATATAAAGTATTGTTTCTAAGGCATTTAACTTTGGTTCAGGGTAGTCGGTGTCAAGATATAAAGTATTGTTTCTAAGGCATTTAACTTTGGTTCAGGGTAGTCGGTGTCAAGATATAAAGTAATGTTTCTGAGGCATTTAACTTTGGTTCAGGGTAGTCGGTGTCAAGATATAAAGTATTGTTTCTAAGGCATTTAACTTTGGTTCAGGGTAGTCGGTGTCAAGATATAAAGTATTGTTTCTAAGGCATTTAACTTTGGTTCAGGGTAGTCGGTGTCAAGATATAAAGTATTGTTTCTGAGGCATTTAACTTTGGTTCAGGGTAGTCGGTGTCAAGATATAAAGTATTGTTTCTGAGGCATTTAACTTTGGTTCAGGTGTAGTCGGTGTCAGGATATAAAGTATTGTTGTTAAGGCATTTAACTTCGGTTCAGGGTAGTCAGTGTCACGATATAAAGTATTGTTTCTAAGGCATTTAACTTTGGTTCAGGGTAGTCAGTGTCACGATATAAAGTATTGTTTCTAAGGTATTTAACTTTGGTTCAGGGTAGTCGGTGTCAAGATATAAAGTATTGTTTCTGAGGCATTTAACTTCGATTCAGGTGTAAACATTTAGAAATTTTGCATAAGAAGTTGGTTTTACAATCAGTATCTACAAAATTTATTTTAGCAATATTGGATTGCCTTAGAAATAGTTAGAAAACATGATAAATTTTATAAAATTAACATCTTTTATAATTTACAGAAACGAAATTTGCTTATATTTAAAATGGTTGCACTGTTTCCAGGGCTTATTTATATAGTAGGAGGCTGCACTCACAGTCGGAGACACCTCCAGGACGTACTTAGCTTTAATCCGGTTACCGGGGAGTGGAATACGCTTACACCAATGAAAGTTCCAAGGTCGCAGATGGGTGTTACAGTGCTCGATGGATTCTTGTATGTCGTGGGCGGGACGAACAAGAACAATGAAGTGCTTCAGAGTGTCGAAAGATATTCATTTGAAAAGGTAAGTACTTTTTGGATATATGTCCTATTATAAGTTTAATTAGTTTTTAATATGCTAAAGCACAGCTAAGAAGGTAGTCCTTATGAACAAAAACTAGCAATGTTCTACAAGTAACCTCTATTCATATAAAAAGAAAATATGTACTAAGGACTGAATTATTCAAACTTGATGGGACCAAGGTCCTTTTGGATAAATAGGAATACCATAAAATCCTCATTTTGGATGCACCTGGGACATCATATAACATTGATATAAGCTTGTCAGAGGCAGGGCGATTTATGGGCCAAAAAAAGTTACTGCCACTGAGTTTTGTCACAGTGTAGATAATGTATCAGTAACTTTTTTGGTGCTTAGTAAAATGTACAACACGCATGTTCAACAGTAATATTCAGTTAACAAGACTAAAATCAAAATCAAAATTAACAATTTCTTGATTTTAAAGGTTTAAAAACAAAATTTGTGGCTTTAGTGAATGAGTTTGCAAGGTTACTATTGCACTGGGACCTGTGTAGACTTATTGTGTTCTCTTTCTGTATGCTTGAGGTGTTCAGTTACAGCGCCTTCTCCAGCCCTAACCTCTTCATAATGTCTAGGATGTTAAGGAAGTTCATGGTGGGTAGCTTCCCCACTTCTAATTGGTGACTTCCCTGTTCCTTATTCAAGTACTTGCTTTACTAATTCCCTTTCAATTTTCCTTTTCTTGATCTGTATGGAGGTTCTGCTCCACTAGGCTCTTTTGTTGTACAATGGATCCCATACATGAGATAATGTACATTCTTTACATTCTTACGGGAATACCCACAAGTAACTAAAGAAATTAGGTCTGTCTGTACAGAGGTATGCATGCATGGTTAAAACTAAGGTACACTGGTAGGTTGCCAGGTCTCTGTTTGATACACCGTTAGGCTGGTGTCATTCACTCCATCAGCACGGGTTGCTTTACACTTTAGAGTTAACCAAGTTATATAAAGTAATGAGTGTGTGTGTGCATGTGCATGCGTGTATACAGAAATTCATGGATTACTCCAGATTTTTCCATGGTGCGTGGAAGTCCATGACTTAATCACGGTTGAATGGTTATCTTGACTGAGTAGTTAATTTGTATTCACTGAAAAATTTGCTATAGTACATATAACATATAAAGTGGATATATATACCCCTGTTATCTGTGTTATAATGGTATGTGGATACATGTGATATTATCTGAAATAACTTTATCCCATTGTACTTTGGATAGAGCTTTCATCTAACTTAAAATTATTTCTGTTTTCATATTTACCACCTCGGTGGCCTAGTTGATAGCGTACTGGGCTTTCACCCCGAACGGCGATGATAACCTGAACAGTTTTTCGCCGGAAAAAAAAAATTCACCTCGAAGACCCGGGTTCGATTCCCGACCAGGGCTTGGCATTTTCATACACTATAAATCATCCCATTGTCTGCATTAGCCCAAGTGTGCACAATAGGCGGACGTTAAACACAAAAAAAAATGCATCTTTTGGTTTCTAAACAATAATATCATTAATACTGAAGTGTAAAAAAGTAATTGACATTGTGTTCTGTCTAAAAATTTAATGAAAGTAGGAATTTTCATTAAAATATTAATTTTTCTAAGGTTAGGATTTCATTGTAATTATTTTCTTATGAAAAAATAATTTTAATTCAGTTCAATAATCTGTACATTGTACATGTTTGAACTTGTAATTTCAACAGAATACTTGGAGTACAGTGCCTTCTATGAAAGTCGGACGCGCTAGTCCTGCCGTAGCAGCAGCCGATGGGTTTCTTTACGTTATAGGTGGAGATAAAACGCATGAAATTAATTTTTACCGAGCCCAGATAACGATAGCTTCGATGGAACGCTACGATCCTGTGCTAGAAGAATGGACTGACTGCCCACCACTTCCCGAGAGTAGGAGTGAAGCTGGAGCTGTAGTTATATGATAAAGCTTTAAAATGTAAAGAGCACTAATATAGCTTCACAACTAAAGAATCTGGTGAAACGGCCTGGCGTTGACAAAATAACACAACTTTTTAATTATTTGACACTCAATTTAGTTTGTGTATAAACATTTCTTTTTAAATGCAGAGCACAAATCATGAAGCTGTCACGTATTAAAGTTTGTGACAGTTTTTGAAGCTGCTTTGGAAGTTTTTGAAAGAGGTACGTATTTTATTAAATATTCTAAGGTAATGAATCTCAAACGACATAGTCTCTTATTTATTTGAGACTGTCTTATTTAAATAAGACAGTGCTTAATTTTTTTGCCATAATTTCATACTATTATATTAACCCCATTTCTGCATGCATATGTGGTAAAAATGAATTACTTTTGATTAAATCTTTTGTTTTTTTAATGATGACATGAAAATGGTGTATAATGATGATATATTTTTAAGAATTATTGTTAATTTTTTTTATAAAACAGTCCATCTTTATGTAACAAATAATTCTTTTTATATTCTTCTTCTTTTCTGCTAGAAAATTCTACTTTTGTTGACGCGTTTCGGAGAACCTCCATCTTCAAAAACTATATCTATAATCTATAGAAACGGGTCAACGAAAGTAGAATTGACGAAGCTAGGGAAGGCAGATCATTATATTGAACATAGTAACAAATAATTTGTTTCATTTCAGAAGTTTTGATCTTTCTTAATTCATACAAGATATGTTCACAATAAAAACTACTGTAATTTTTATTATGCAGTTGAAAAACTAACCCTTTCCTTTTAATCGATCCTTGTGGCCACTAAAAGGCACATTTTATGGAAAAGATTGCATTGTTTAACTCTGTCATAACAGAATGATTGCTTAGAGACGCTTCTATTTGTCCTTGATCGAAAAATATCAACATAATTCTTGAGCTTATCAGAATCTATTCTACCGCGAGTGCCTGCCTTCTGTTTCCAAACAAACGCTTTAATAGTTCTTACAGTTTATAACTCTGATTTTCCTGTTACCACCAGATCTAAGTTTGTTGTAAAATAATAAACAGTTTGTACAGTAAATGATTAAGAACAGGCTGTTTCACCAGTTAAGCAACTTGAGAGCTTTGTACAGTAACCTCCAATCTGTATGCTCATGTGTATTTATTTGTATAAGTGCAATTTTGGTTGGGCCTAAAGTTTAAGCACAAGCTTTGATTGACTTAACGCTGTTGTTTTATATAATTCTATTGATTTCAATAGAAATGTAAATATGTTTTTATTGTAGTTACATCTGCAGTAACTTATTCGTGTTTATAACGTTTGGTTCCGTTGATTTAGGTCTTCAGGAATATCATGTACTGTGTACTATTGTTTAAGTTGCCCGATAAAATTTTGTTTCTGTAGCAAACTGTTTTGTTTCTTTTAATAGTATTTATTGCTTGTTTCAATTTTGATTTATTTCAGAGTTTAAATAAAACTAATTACTGTATAATTTGTTGATGTTCTTATAGAGATTATGTTTATTTCCAGTAAAACCGCTGAATTTTCAATTGGTTCATTCTTATAAGCTATACCGAATATTTGTACGAGAGTAAAAAAGTACTTTTTTTTCTTAAAGGATTTCTGGGGACTCTCCCCACCTATGTTCCTGCTACATGTGCAAAGGGCAGTGTAACTTAGCATTTACCTAAGCTGATTTCACCATTCCTTTATAACTCAGTCAAGGCTTGGTCAAACATTAATTAAGTTGAAACAAAAGGCAAAAATTTTGGTTCCTATATTATATTGGTGCTGTGTTAGTGTGTATAGTAACTTTTAAATTTTATTTTCAAACAGTTTTTTCTTTTTAACGTATGTTTACATTTAGTTTAAGCCCAGTTTCGACAAAACCTTGAAAAAAATCATACTGCATAGGTTGTTCGATTAACTTGGATAGAAAAAATAGGGAAGGTGTAATAGCTTAGAGATTTATTAGCTTAGAGAATCGTTTTTCCTTCGACAGTACCTTGTTATAAGTTAGAGATCGACCTGTGTAATAAGATAGAGGTTCCGTACTGTGTATTAACTTGGAGACTATAGTTCCGTCAAGTGTGTTGTATCGTGTGTATATGTTGCCAATGCCGCTGCTTGCAGGCGCTTCAGTATCTTTTATCTAACAAGTATAACTCGCTTAGTTAAAGAAAGATATAAAGTTGATTTGGATAAGTTTTGTTCTGAAAGGCTTATGTGCAATGCTGTAAATGTATACTAATTTACATATGTAGTAGTAATAGTAATATAAAAATATTGTTTGAAGGCTGCTTATCCAAACCATATCCGAATTGAATTAAGAAAACAGCCCTAAATTAATGAATTAATTATTAATTAATGAATTCATATAAACTTATGTTGTTTTTTTCGATAAAACACCAATATTTCTATTTTTCTATACAGATAATTGTCATAAATAAACATTTAGATATGTTGTTGTCCATTAAGTCCACTGTTTCTTTAATAATTTTTGGTTTTAATAATGTGTAATCCATACAAATGATTATTATTTTAAGGATTTTCTTGTTAAATCCTTTTTACCAAAAAAAAAAAAAAAAAAAAAAAAAAAAAATGTTATATACTATCCTTCAGAATGGCAAAATAAAGTAATAATAAAATTTTATAACATAATTTCTGAAGTATTTTATTATAGGAAAATACTAGGACAAATGAAAAAGATATGAAATTAAGAAATTCTAGAGTTTTTTTAAAGATCCAAACCGGATTCGTTGAAAAATATAATTAAAAGCAATAAATTTTGTGCTACATTTCTGAACTGTTTGTTTTATTTTCTAACACAGACACATGGCGACGTTTAAATAATATGAGAAAAATTCGCAGCACGCAGCTGTCTCGCTGATGTGAGAGCGAATTTCCAAAACAATTTTTCTTTATCTCACCCTTTTTGACATTCTGATTCTGCCATCGTAATCAGCATTAAAAGCTGCACATACCAGCACTTACAACTTTCAAATTATGTTGAAAACAACAAATTATGTAATAAGATGGCGTATTTTATTATTTAGATATTTAATATTGAAACTATATATAATAATAAAAGAACAGTTTTTTATGAGTTCTACTTGTTAAATAAAAGATACTGAAGCGCCTGCAAGCAACGGCGTCGGCAACATATACACACGGTGCAACACACTTGACGGAACTGTAGTCTCTAAGTTAATACACAGTACAGAACCTCTATCTTACTACACAGGTCGATCTCTAACTTATAACACGGTACTGCAGAAGGAAAAACGATTCTCTAAGTTAATAAATCTCTAAGCTATTGCACATCACCAAAAAATAATATCAGCTAGTAACAAGCTGTTATAGAATTATACAAAGTGCATTGTGATGTGATATACTTATAAAAAGAAAATACGATTGCCATAAAATGAAATGGAACTAATTATCAAAATTAAAGTAGTCAAATTACTTCACCCTGATGTACATTTCTGTAAAATAACTTCCACTTCAGAGGGATACTAAATAGAAGTCACACTAAAACACAAACTGTTGTTGGGTGTAAGGCTGAGGCCAAATTCCCTTCCCAAGACTGTACTCCCCCCCCTCTGTGCAACCTGACCAATATCTGGAGGGTTGGTGACCTCATTATGAAATATAAGATATTGAACACTGAAATGCAGACTATTGGCATCTCGTGAACTAATCTAATATGAGAAACTATCTTGGTTCAAGCAGAGAAGCACAGAGTGGGGAGGTCTTTTATTATCATTTATAAACAAATTATTAACAGTTTTACTGTGCAAACGCTTTCAACTTCGAGGCCTCTAGCCTTAATCTAATTTATGTCTAAATGTTTTTCCAGTTTGGATATGCATTACACTGATTTACTGCATAGAAACCAATATAACCTTACCCATTCCTATTATGCATCCCATTCTTTGAAAGAAAACATTTAAAAATAAACAAATTATTAAATCCATGACTATAAATGTAATAATAGCTTAAACGTTTTACCACAAAATTATTCATGATTGACTATGACTGATGACAATTTCTGTTACCTTACATGTAACATCATCAGCATATTCCTACAGCCGCCTCGGTGGCCTAGTTGATAGCGTACTAAGCTTTCACCCCGAGGACCCGGGTTCGATTCCCGGCCAGGTCTTGGCATTTTCATACGCTGTAAATCATCCCATCGTCTGCATTAGCCCAAGTGTACACAATAGTCGGACGTTAAACACAAAAAAAAAAATATTATATTCAAAGTATTCAACGCCTGCTCAATAACGTAAAGAAAGAATATGATTTTTTATCTCTAAGCCACTGCAATACAACTGGTAATGAAATTGTAAATGCACTGTCTCAAACCTTATCAAGCTTAGCACCAAAAACCTAAAAGACTTTTTTAATCAGTATATAAATCAAATCAAGTGTGTACGCAGACAAATTTGGACTCGAGTGCTAGTAGGCTGCATCCACGGGTCCTTTTTAACGACTGACAGCCACCAAATGACCTTGAATTATAAAGGTATAAATAGAACACAGACTTTTTATCTTTAGAAAGTACAGGTCGTATAATTACTAGACATAACAATATTCTCAGCCTCTTATTTGTCTTTGCCACTATGATGATGTGGCCATAGTACTGCCTTTTCAGTACTAATATTATCTGTGACAATTAGTTTAGCCTTCTGGAACTAGGACCAAAGAGGAGGGGGTGTTCTATAATCTGTTCTGATAACATTTGTCAAGCAATGTCAATACGTTGTCTGCGTCATCATTTCCTGTGACAACTCGTTCTAAAATGGCTAGCAGCAGAGAGCCGTAAGCCTAGACTAATTATGCCAACAGTATCAGTCTTGTAGTGTTTGGTAGCTAAAGGAACTGGGTTTTTAATAAGTGTAAAACAGATGTTAGTTTCATTTCGTAAATGTTTTAAAAATATTTCCGTTCTGTGCGATCAAATTATGAAGTGTATTGAATAGTCTTTTGTACTGTTTAACTGCAAAAATACATCAGAATATTGATTGTGTATAAAATATATTATCAAAAGCATGGAATATTAGAAAGAAGTTTATATCATATATTAAATCCATACATGTATATGGTATTACCATTTGTCTATGTTTTTACTTGGAAAATTACGTAAAATCTATTATTATAGGTTTTTAAATGTATATAAAAGTGATTTCATATTCAAGAAAAAAATTATTAGATTGTTTTTTAATGACTGTATTTCCAAGAGGTTTATGAATAATGTTGTTACTCCAGATTTTTCAACTATAAGTGAATTCCAAAATGAGGTGGGTTGTATGATTAATGCAACAAAAAAAAAAAAAATCAACAGATGTAATACAGCAAAGAGTCTCGATTATCTGCGGCATTGGGTGGTGTAAACATAACAGGTGGGCGAGTTAACAGAAAAATGAACGAAGTTTAAACAGAAAGTTAATAAAAACTCAATTTCTTTTATAAATTTGAAGTTTATTTTTAGAGTAAACTGCTGTATGTATAAAATTTATGGAAAAGTAAAAAAACTGTATTACAAGGATACCCTGTAACACATTTTTTTTTGTAAGAAAACATTTTTGTAACATGAAAACATACTTTATGTAGTATACGTTTTTTGATCAGTAAGGCGTCTTCCTGTTCCTCTAAGTACTGCAGCAGTAGATTCCATATGTTCACCTTCACTTTCTTCTGTTTGTAATACTATATACAGTTGAATGTTGGTCTAACCAACAGATCTTGGCTTAATTGTAATAGGTCTTACAGTTAGTGTGTATTTTTTTCCGGCGAAAAACCATTAACGTTATGATCGCTGAGGCGCGATATTGAAATTTCGAAAAAACAAACAAGACATAATAAAAATGGAAGAATATGTATCATACTGTATTGTACAGTACAGTAGTAGGCCTGTGTGAAATAATTAGTGCAATAGATGAATTTTGTTGCTATATTCACAAAATAAGTATTGCGATAATTTGTTCTTACGATTTTTGAACAAATTCTTTTTTGGGACTTGCAGCACATACTATCTGCCTGCGGATAATTGGGAGTCTACTGTGTGTGTGTGTGTATATATATATATATATATATATATATATATATATATATATATATGGGTAATACTGGTATTACTAACATTTTGATATTTAAAGGAAGGATTTCATTGTATAGTGTCTATAACTATTACTTATTTTTTGTTTCTCAATAGACTAAAAAGTTGCATAAAAAACACAAAAAAAAGTTACGAGTTTTGTGGTTATTCCAGTGATGAAACCATACATTAAAAAAAGTAATGTTGTTGAGTTAAATGGACGTAAACTTTAAACAGAAAAAACTAATTTTGCTAGCTGTTGAGCTTGTTTTTGTGCCAAGTTGCAGATAAATTTGGTTAACTTAAACACAAGCTCTAATTATTCTATAAAACCATAAATAATTACAATTCATTAAGGTCCAGTTCTACAGGATTCTGTAGTTACTAAGCAGATACGTTTACCTACTGACAAGAATATCAAGTTCTACAAAGATTAACATTTTCAATAACTGCCAGGATCTTACTGTATCTACTACAGTTTTTAGTACAGGTTGTAGGTTAATATATATTCGGGCACACTTGCTCGAATGTGATTAGGTGAGAACTAGTGAAGGGTTGCTATTTAACAATCTGTTATTTTTTAACTGCTAAATGGTTTTAGCATTAGCAGACTGCTAATCACATTTAAAAATAACAGATAATAAACAAACTGTTAAATAACAGGGTTAGAGCACACTGCTTTCGACCTGCTACGGTACTAACTGCTAACGTAACTGCAGCTGCTAACGTATACTGCTAACTGTTGAACCTGTTAAACGTTGAAGCTGCTAATCTAACTGTTGAATAGGAGGGACATAACACATTGTTTCGGACCTGCTAACTGCTAACGTCTACTGCCAACTGTTGAACCTGTTAAACGTTGAAGCTGCTAATCTAACTGTTTAATAGCAGAGTCATAGCACACTGTTTCGACTGTTACCGACCTGCCAACTGCTAACCTCTACTGCTAACTGCTGAACCTGTTTAACGTTGAAGCTGCTAATGTAACTGCTAAACAGGAAACATTGTCAGTGTTTCTTTCCATTAATTGTTGGCTACTGTCCTGAGATTCAGATTGCATAGTAGTATCATATTTTTCTTTGTTAACTGTAAATTTAAATGGGGGTGTTTTTTTATAAATAATAAATGTAACACAAGTCGAACTTGTACTTTTAACATTATAAAAATATTTAGCTTAAAATTATATTTTAAACATAAGAATTATAGATTAACAAGTAATTATTTGTCCTTCAAACACTTATTTTTCGATTTTTCACACAATTATAATTACAATAATATAGTATATAAGAAATTACAATATTATTTTAAATAATGTGATTATAACAAAAATAAACAT
The DNA here is from genome assembly GCA_022606455.1 of Callitettix versicolor. Lineage (NCBI taxonomy): Eukaryota > Metazoa > Arthropoda > Insecta > Hemiptera > Cercopidae > Callitettix > Callitettix versicolor. Next base: position 116,827,721 of record CM040186.1, on the reverse strand, counting down.
TGCCAGAACCATTATGATAGTTTATAATAAAATAATACCTAACAAGAACATTTTAATTTATTAGGAACTTGAATAAATAAGAGAAATCTAAAAAAAGTTAGGCCTCCATAGATAGCCTACATGTATTAAAATAGCATTTTAATCTGTACATCTATTTTTTAAATGGCATTTTAATTAATTACAAACATCGAACATGACCCTAATCAAATTAAAATTAATTCAATTTAATTTTTTAAATTTAAATTATTATTGTATCATAGGTTTAGAAAAGGGTGCTACAAAATATATTTCATATTACATGATAGTGCGTGAAAGACAAACCGAACACAATTAATTGCATCTTTGAACTTAGTATGTTCATTGTATTTCTCATTATCGTCAGAGATTTATTCACAAATCCTATAGACAAATTAATAGTGCAGGAAGGGTAGGACAAAACGTGCCAACTGCATCCTCACTGTATTTACCTATCTCTGCTGCCAAGATAAGGAATAAAGTAATGTGACAATACTATTTAAGCTGCGTTTTCCTGCTAAGGTCGTTGTTAGCAGTCTAGAAAATTAGCAGTTGTACCTGTTATTTTTAACTGCTAATTCTAATTAGCATTAACAGAATTAGCTGCTAAACAAAAATAGCGCTTTTGCCCATCACTAGTGAGAACGCTCCTCGGTGTTCGAATGTGACGGGAAAACAAACTTGTTTTGAAAGTTTGAAGAAGCAAGTGGCCTACGCCTGCTTAATTTTATTCTGAAAAGAAGTTTTCTGTTTATTCTTCCTATCTGTGAAGTAAAGTTTTGGGCAACACTTATTCTTGTTTAATAACCTTTATTTCATTGTTTAAATTGTAATTGTGACTAGTTTGCTAATTACCTAAGGTTAATTTTGTTTGTAGTTTATAGCTGCTTACCATGTAGACACTTGTGCAACTTTACGAAATCATTTGTGCAACTAAAGGAAAAACTATCAAAAAATATGTCATTCCAGAAATCAAATCGATAAAACCTGCCTTTTAATATTTTATTGTTAACTTACCTGATCAATCAATTGAATTATTTCTTTATCAAAAGTTAAACGAAACTTCATAAATAACCATAGCTAACAGTTTAAAGTACATACAACTGTTCTAAGTAAACGATTCGGTTATTTTTATCTGATGCACAACTTGATATTGACTGGTGTTTTATTATTTCTAACAGTAGCATAGCGAAGTTTATTCTCCTGAAAAGAGCTATCAGGTGTTTATTGGAAGGATAGCTCAAACTGGAACTTGTCAGGCAGCAATCGGGATAATGTAGAACTGGGCCTGAATTTTAAAAAAATCCAATTTAAAATTATAAGCCACGCTTAATAATGATACAATGACAAGATTGTATAACAGGAACAGGTTGGATGTAACCGAAATAAATGGTTATTTACTTAAAAACTAAATATTCTTAGGCTTTAAATACAAGATTTTAATCTTGGAAATTGTATTTTACTGTATTTATTAGTTATTTTTGTTACCTCATTTATAACGTTTTATCTCGTTAATATTTGTTTGCATGTATTGTATGTGTATACACGTAAAATACATCACTTATATTCTGTTAAGAAAACTATAAATAAATCACTTTAATATGTTTTGATTTCTTATGATGTTTTCCTTTTCTTCTTTAAAAATTAAACCTTTTCAGTATTACATATTTTAAATTATCTTTAACTGTTGCACAAACAGTTCACTTTGTGTTATACGAATTTCGTAATATTACAGTAACCTCTTAACGTTCGCAAATGTTGAGGCTATCTCCCCATGTACAACTAAAGGGCGAAGGTTCTTATATTTATTTTAAAGCAGAAAACAAAATGAAACGAAAAAAACATGTTTATTAAACAATAAAATGTACATACATAGCAATTTTATACTTATTAACACTATGCAGCTAACAGTAAAACAAAACAAAAAACAGCTGACTTTCTCCCATTCACAGTGTCCCTATAATTTAAATTTTTTCAGTCTCGGATTGTTTTCCCGTAGAGGTGACACATGAACGTTTTCTTGTTAAACTTATTAAAACACCAAGAGACAAGCGAAAGCAAGGATGGGATTTTACCACACATACTACTAGTGTATCTTTTGTCTATATACAAGTGTTGAGGTTCTCTTAAGCCTAATACAGCGGTATCACACAGTTTTCGAAAGTTTCATTTACGTTTATTGTTCAACGTATGACTGACAATATTACTTATATTTTACGCTGTAAGTAGGTATTGTATTTAAAAAAATTCTTTAAAAAATTCGTGAATATTTAAATTGAGTACAGTAGAACCTCGCGATACGATGGGTTCACGATACGATGTGTTCAAGATACGAAGTGGAATATCGCAAATATTCGTGCTCGTGAAATGAGATACATTTTTCGCGATACGATCCCAAACCTCTTGCCGCTTGAAATTGTTTTGAAGTTGGCGCGCTACGGGCAAACCTCACGCGTCACTAAGCAAGCCTCAATACGTCACGAGGCTTTTATTTGTTGAGTGGGTTAATTGCTGCTTCGGACCTGCAGTGAAAAAATATTTAGAGGAGAATGGTCTTCCTCTAAAATACCTCCTTGTGCTCGACAATGCCCCTGCTCATCCTCCTGGCCTTGAAGAACAGATACATCCCGACTTCGACTTCATCAAAGTGCTCTACCTGCCACCGAACACCACTTCCATCCTCCAGCCTATGGACCAGCAAGTCATTGCTAATTTTAAGAAGCTTTACATGAAGCACCTTTTCAAACGATGCTTCGAAATGACAGAGAGCACGCAACTCACACTCCGTGAGTTTTGGAAGAGTCACTACGACATTGTCCATTGCTTAAAAATCAGAGAAAAGGCATGGGGTGAGGTCTCAAGGCGCACCTTGAACTCAGCATGGAGGAAATTCTGGACAGCTGTGGTTGCCGAACGAGATTTTGAGGGTTTCGAAATCCCTACTGAAGAAGAAGCTGTGGATGATCCTGCTCCATTGGAGGAGATTATTTCTCTGTCAAAGTCTTTGGGGCTTGTTGTCGATGAGGCTGACATTGACAACCTACTCGATGAGCACAAGGAGGAGCTCAACACTGACGACTTGAAGGCATTGGAGGCGATGCAAATCAGCGATCTTCAAGATACGATCCCGGTCCAGGAACGGATTAAGATCGTATCGTGAGGTACCACTGTACTTGTAAATATATTTTTCTGCGTTTGTCATTTTGTAATTAGAACTCAAAAGTTAACATGTTAAGGATTACGTCTGTATTTTGTTAATATATTATGAATTTGTGATACTAATAAAACTCAATTACATTTTTTGATAGTCTATTTTGGTAAAATTTACATTTTCTGTTAATTGTACAGTTAATTCTGCTAAAAAGGTCAATTTTTTATTGTCATTCAGTCATAACTGTTTAAATCCCAACATATTAAGTAGGCCGAAGAGAATCTTACGTCCTTCATGTGATCTAACACTGTGGCTCTGTAATAATGATTCTTATTAATTAATTTGAAACACTTTTATTCTGTTAAATTACAGCGTTCTAAAAATGAAAATCAAATACAAAAACAATCTTTATTACAGCGTAACACATATTTGGCATTGCTAAATATTCTACATTAACCTACACTTTAGAAATGCAAATTCTTGTTTCATCCACAAAAACCGTAAAACGAACAACGTTTTGTTTGACACATAAAACTTTACATATTTTAGTTATAACAATTTATTCTTGATCACTACAAATTACAAGATACATTTTGGTAAATATATATCTACAATAATTTATTATCTTAAATTTTACTTAGTTTAAGTAAAACTGCACATTTTGAAATTCGTTTTTATCGTGATGGTACCATTGCTATGTTTGGTCCTAGGTTTGATGATATTGCCGCATTCGATCCCAACAATATCTGAAATGAAACATTAATATTAAGCTAGCTTAAGTTTGAAATAATATATATATATAAATATTAAGCTGAAAGTTAGAGGTACTGTCAGGAAGGCAGAAGATGACTCAATGGAACGTATTGTCAAAATGATATATTCCTCGCTCAGTGTTCAGCCATCTTCTACCCTCTCCAGTCTATAATGCATCAAAAGCACAGTAACAAAAATATCCAGATATCAGACGATTAAATTAACCCCACATTAATAATAAAGGAAGTAGTGTGACTAAATTACTATACAAAAATAATTTAGTCCCCCCCATGCATATCTACAGTTCACTTTAAGATCATATCTCAATATTTCTAGGCCTAAAAATTATTGATAACAAATTTCATAGCATACCCCGGGACCAGACTGCATACCAGAGTGTCAGTATACTTAGTTATTCATACTTCAAATCAATTATTGGCTCTACAGCCCGAGATGGGCCTTGGCTTCCCTAATAATGCCATTCCAAGTTTCTCTATTTCTCACCTTCTCTCTTCAGCCGCTCACGCCCAACGTCTACAAATTGCCCTCAACATGCTACAGCCATACTCCATGTGGCAAAAGTCCAGTCTAAGTTCCTGAATCATTTTCCATTAAATCCATCCGGCTTTTTTCATTGTTTATTTTCAGAACAGTGTGCTTTTTATCAGGTTGGGTTGTTGGTTAAGATATCAACTTAAGTGATATCTGTACTTATCCATTTGCAGAACGTTCCAGGATCGTTTCCTTTCCGCTCAGCAATGGCACGTAAACAGTTTACGCTGTTTATTATTACAAATAATTATATTTATTATTAATAAAGAGTGTGAAACATCGCATTAACTTCTCTCACAAATCAATAGTTGTGTGGAATACATATTAGTTACATAACTAAAAATTCTAAGACCAAATTTCTTAAAATCATTTGCCAATATTTCTCCCACTAGACATTTATTTCTGTTGTCTCCCTCCTTATACTTAAATCTGCTGCAATTTAAACTTATGAGGATCATTACTTTCAAAATGACAGTAATATTAAATACAATTACGAATAACAAAACCAAATTTTAAATTAAAAATACTTTCAATATTGAAAAAAAACATTAAATAAATACTACCTATGATAATAAAAGTATTTTTTTCTCTTTTGAATAGTATTTATTTCATTTTGACTAGATTATGGTTAATGTATTAAACAGTTTGATGAAGCACAAAATGTTTTTAAAACAGTTTGTTAAGCAGGGTTAGTTCAGTTGTTAAGGGTTAAGAAGGATCTCAACCCGTCTCGTACAGCAATTGGATATATCAGTAGCAGTACATTTAGACAAATTTGGCAAACTAGTTCATGAAAGTCCCACTAGAAAGCAGAGTGTTTATAATGTTATTGCCTGATGGTTTGTGTTTAATTTTTTATTTGTCAGAAGTCCAATAGGAGGTGTTCCAAAGCACATGGCATAGTGTGCACTCATTGCCCTTTTATATGAGGCGTACAGTAGATATATCCCTCAGTCTGTCAGGTGGCATGCTTTGCTGCTGAACATATTGTATATAATATACAGTTTTGTATATTCATTTTGTGTATATAAAATTTAGCCCTATTTTCGCTGTTATTATGATTTGTATTCAGATTGTGAAATATGTTGTTGTTTTCCAATGGCTTCCGCTGGCTCACGCCATCTTTGATCTTGCTTCCCAGTAGAGGCCAGGGAGGTCTCCTCTTCTCTGCTTCTCTTCATCTAATTTTCTGCAGACCAGGAGGTGGTCCTTGTTCATGATGGTGTCCAGGCATTCACACAATATGCAGCTGAATAGTTTAATATCTTAATTTTCTTCAGGTGTTCATTCAGACAGTCGTGTCCAGTTGTCAGCCGAAAGACCGCAACAGATGTCCTCCTCTGGAGATCCTTGACCTTCCCATACAAGTCGAATACATTCTCATAAGGCTTGTTCTTTATGTCTTCCTTGACTTTGTTTGTAAATTCAAGATAAGATGTTCGCTTCAGTGCACTAATCCTAGCCTCCAGTGTGAGCATTTTTTTTTGGTTTCTGCACTATAAGGGTTCCTTGTTTGGCCAGCTTGTCTGCCCGCTCATTCCCTTGTATGCCTACATGTGACGGGATCCACTGCAGAACCAATTCCTTGGTAATGTGTTTAACTATTTTGTATTTCTTCTGGATCGATTCTATCATAGAGCCTGCAGATGTGTTGTCAGCAATTGCTTGTAATGCCGATTTAGAGTCAACTAATATCACTCTGTTATTATTCAACCATGGCCTCGTTAGTACTTGCCTCAATGCCTCATCGATTGCAAATAACTCAAAAACAGTGGCGTCCGAGCTTAATGCAAAATAGTGAGAAAAATGCTCACAGAATATTCCCGCCCCTGTTTCACCTCCGATTTTAGATCCGTCAGTGTATATTCGCAACCAGTCGTCTGATGGGTATAGGTTGTTTATAGTCTCCAAAGATTGTGAAATATTTATAAACAGTAATTTCTTCATTCGTGTTGTATATAAACATATGTTGTAGATTGATCTGTCCTGCATACAATTTTTTTAAAATACTGAGCACATATTAGTTATTTTAATATAAAATATGAAAACACCGGATAATACAGACTTTAATGACTGTACAAAATCTATGAATGCATTATTTTCAAAGTTATTTTTTTATTAAACAGTGGAGTTTGTTATTAACAACAGTGGAGTTGTTTTAATTAACAAGAAAGTTTGTTATTAAAAAACTTTCTACTGACCCTGTTATGGGAAGTGAATTTATAACAAAACTAGATAATATATTAAAAGAGCAAAACATATCTACAGAAAAGTTTACCATAAGCCATATTTTCTAAATTGTTTAACCTACCAATAGTACACAGCCCAGAGTTCAGTTACAAGAACATTTAATGTAGTATCGAACTTGTACTTTAAAAATACTTGTATTAAAACACTAACCTGTTTTTCTTGACTGCGTTGAGACTCTAATATCTGAGCTCGTTCAACTTCAACTATCAAAGGAGCAACTAATACAACAGATGTACTGAAGAACACCCACAAAACTTTCCTTGTTAGACTGTACAATTCTGTAAAAAAAAACAAGCTGTATTTGGCCTTTTTGTATTTTGAAAAAAAACTAATATCATATTCACAAATAAAGTATCTGCTATAGATTTCCTATTATGTTAACAGTTTCAGTTCTGATCTCTTAACAACAAAAACAACCACACTTAATCCAAAGCTTTACAAATTACCTTTTTATAATCTCTTGATTGGTTACAGAATCCGCAGATGTAAAAAAAGAACCTCTGAACTTCAATTTTACAATGTTTGCACGGTAAATGTTATTTATTCTATGGCTGTATATTACCTGATGATACAAGCACTGTTTTAAGACATCAACAATCAACACTGCCACTAAATACCATTTTAAACAATTATTACATTTTTTGCCAGTTCTAAGCAAATCAAAAGTAATTAACACGCCGAGTCAATAATAACTTTGCCCCTCAAAATTTTAACTCAACACAAAACAGTGAAGGCTTTGAGTTAGTTAAGACTTTTCTCAACCATGGCAGTGCTGTATGGGTTAACATTAAATGATAATTTCATAATTATTTTAAAACTTACCTTTAAGACCAGTTTTTGTACCAGACACAACACAACAAGATGCATTTACTAATGGCTCCGGAAACATTTCTGTTAATCCCCAAAGTCGTTCACCAAGTGTTTCATCTTCAATGTCCTAAAGAAATACATTTACTTAAGTGAATATTTGTTTTCCTAAAATAAAAGTAAATATGTAAAACACTGATGTTGCTACTGATCGTGATTACGAATAAGAATATCATATCCTTCCCACAGAATATATTATACTTTTACTAATTTATTTATTGTATCTTTATCAACTTTGTATTAACGTTCCAAATTTATGCTAATAAGTTACGTTATTCCATAATTATTTTTATCAGATTAATAAAAATCTTCAAAATTGAGACTCTCAGATAGCATGAGGAAAAGACGACTTAGTTTTTATGGCCATATTAGTAGGATGAACAGCAGTAGACTTACTAGGCGGATCTTTGCTTTCTTCAGAGATCAGAAAACGAAGAGTAATTGGTTCAGGCGGGTCCAGGAGGACTTAACTGAGCTGGCGATATCGGATGAGATGATTTGACGATGTACTTAAACTGCGAAAACTTTTACACAATGAAAACCTAAGGTTCCAAGAAAAACCAACATCTAAAAGGGGCGGGGCAGTCTCGGATGAAAGAAGGAAGGCAGCCTCGGATAGAATGAAGTAGTATTGGATACAGCGGAAGGCGGCTAACGCACATCAAAGTAATTGATTTGGCGCACATCAAAGTAATTGATTTGGCGTACCCCAAAGTGGGTGATCCGGATGAAGAAGAAAAATCTTCAAAATCATACTAGGGTTATTCCTAGTTAAATCAACATGATTCTAGAAAAAAATGTACCTTGACATCTCACATTCTCATGATATATCAACTAATTTTTTAACTACCCTATCCTCTTTTGAGCTAGAGAAGTGGCAGCGGTGTCATTTTACATCATGAATACAACACTACATAACAAGAAAAATTTAATCAGCTCAAATCTAAATGAACATTTTAGCATAAATTTGTTCAAAGTACATAATTTAAAATCTTCAAATTAATTCCGTGAATAAACTTAACAGTTAATAAAAATAACAAAATGATAATGCATATGAGCAGTACCTTGGTGTAGTAAACCTACCATGTTCCATGCAATGTAAACAGCAATGACATCACAATATAGTTCAATAAAAAATTGCTTGAAATAGTAACTTATTTTTAATAAATTTAATCTTCCGCAGGTGATATCTCTTAATTCAATAGTACAGTACATAATAAAAAAAAATTGTTGAAATCATTACTTTAGTGTAAGTCTCAAAAACTTAGAAGTACCCTTTTTTAGCTACACTGATGGGCGAACGGCAAGTTCTTCAAAAAAAGCTTACAGGTATAATTCGTCAGGTGCATAAGTTCGAAAATGTATCAGACTGACTGATGCTTTACCTACCTCTTAATGAAGCAATGGGTAAGGCTGCAGTAGTATATAAAAATAACTCTTTTAACATCTAATAATACTTTTAAAGTACACTAACATTTTTTTTACACAGCTACATATTATAACTTAACATGTTACAATGTCGTGTCACTTGCCTTATTTTATTTCGATGTGTAGACTATAATAATTGCTATTATTTGCAATGGCAACCTTGTTACCCACAATTCACCATCCTTTCTAAGGCTTAGGTTAATGGTGATTCTGCTTATGCATAAAAAGAGTACTTTCAGGAAAAATTAAATGTTACCATTAGTTGCACTGTTGCCAACCGCTGAGTTTATTTAATGCCCATAAGTAATAATCAAAATATAAAAAAAAGATTGAAAAAAATTACCTCAACAACCTAACCAATACTACTGCATAAAAGTTCAAAATTCATAAATAGGAGCTGCCATGTTTTAATTTAATAGTACCAAGTAATCACCAGCCTATAGCCTATAACAACTAGTACTGTTCTGACAACATAATAGCATTATATATTAATATTACTTAAATGACTCTGGTGTATGAAATCCTTCGCACCCATGCAATTTAAACGGTAATATCACATAGCATTTCCAATAAAAATGCGGTAAATCTATACTTTTGGTTGATCTGTCAATTTTTGTAATTTTTTTCAAAAGTAGTAATAGAAAATATAAAAGAGTGGAAACTAAGAGAAGTTAAAAAAATATATATATAACCTCAAAATTGCTACCATGCAGAAGTAGAAGTTTTTCGCCATGAAAACGATTAATTAAATGTGTGTGTGTGTGTGTTATTAATAATGCAAATAATTTAACACTTAAAAAAAAACTTAGGAACCTAACTAGACCTAGTCATTCAGTGTTTAATAACTGGACTTGGTTGTTGTATGTACCTAACTCGAATCGGTTGGTCACAAAAGTACGTAACGTATTTTTTTTATTGCAAAAACAATTAAATGCATGTTATTATCAATGAAAAGAATATAACGTTAAAAAAACATTAATTAACTCGACTCGGTTGTTAGGTGTATAACTAGTATTCTGCAATTGCTACTAACCTTTGAGCACATAATTTTTACCACATATTATAGAACAAAGAATTATCGTAAGAAACTTAATCTTCTGCATATGCGTATCTTTTAAAATGGTAAGATACATAATTAAAAAAATTGCATAACTTGTATGAAATTAAACCTCCTGCGGATTAATATAACAATTTAACAGTAGGTAATTTAAAAAAAAAATACTTTTAAATAATGAATATAGTACAATGAATATAATGCAACATACTTTGTTCAGCTATTGCATAAATACTGTGGAAACAAATGAAATACCTTCTATACCTTTTATTTGGGTTTATTAATGATAATGATTATTAATAGGTCAACAAATAATGAATTCAATAACTTATACCTTATAATATAATTGGTATTAGGGTAAAAATTAATTGCAATATTTTATGCAATTGGTCTAATTACTTTACAGTTAATTATTAACAATAAGTAGTAAAACTGTAGCAATATGTGTTAGCCAAATAAATCATACTGAAACTGTACAGTACCACCATTTAAAATTGTTTTTTTTTTATTTTTAAAAATCTTTATTATCATTATCAATGGAATATTTTCTGCTCTCCTCAGAAAAAACAATTAGGCTTATTTCTCAGGGCAAATAAATATAACGTTTTAATCACGTTGTCCTGGACAGTTACCAATGAAAATCTATAACATTAAAGAAAATATATAGAGTATGCCCTAAAATTATATTAATACCATAACATAGAAAATGGGTTAATTTTTACACACATTGTTACTATGTCAAAGGTCACTAATTAAATATATTTTCACGTAAAAGATCTTAAATCAAAATGTTAATAATTTTGAATTTAATCATGGTAGGGAGTTAGGCCTACCCTCTTAAAAAGTAGGAATATATTATCACATAAAGTTTATAATATAAATAAAACTTAGGCTATATCTTGTATTTTTTTCTAGTCAAACTCACTTCATCAGAGTCATCGCTGACTATAGGTTTATTAGGTTTTTCAGGAGTTACATCCTTGCTTGTATCTTGTGAAGACGCCATTCCGCTATCGCTCTCTACAGGTACATTATTTGGGGTATCATCTTTGCTAATATCAGTGACATCTTGTAAAGTTGCCATTGGATTACCGTTTTCTAAAGGTTTTGGTATATCTTCGGGAGCGTTATTCTCTTCCTTGCTACCCTCTAAAATCACCATACTACTCAACGCTTTCGGTATTTATACAGAAGTAGGTTTGTTTGATTCTCCTGCAAATCGTCATTCATCGGCACATGAATGCTTCCTTGATCTGTTAAAAAACGCAATTTCAACTACATTACAATAATAAAACTATGTCATTTATAATGTCAAGTGTAACATCTAATTTAAGTAAATTTACAAATATTACTGTGTTTATTTAAAAATTTTTATTTTACAATATTTCTTGTATATTTTCGTTACTTGGTTACTAATAAAATTCAAAGTTATAAGATCAGCTGCTTACAAATTTGTGCACTGAATTTTCTTAAAGCAAATTATTGCTAAACATAATCATTTTATTTCAAATTAAATAAATTACCGTACTAGTATTAAAATTGTTTTGAAATATCGTGTATTTTAATTAATATAAATTATAGATGTGTTATTCCATAGATTGAAAATAATGAAAGTAAACTTCTAATATGTGGATTTTTATAAAATTTATAGTTTGGAATAGATCATTTTAGCTAATTTTGATTTTTTTTTTTAATTTATTGTCTAGTATATTTCAAAGTCTAATTTCTTAACATCTACGTTCAAAGTCAAGACATAAAAAAAAAACATTGTTTATTTTATAATAATCGAGCAGCTGTTATTAGCAAAAATTATATATTTATATATTACATAATATTTCGAATTGGACTTTATAATTTCTCCTTTTAGGTTGGAATTTCTTTGTATGAATACTAGCATTTTTATCTATTCTTATCATTATTATTTACATATTTATCTATGGAACCGTAGCATAGGTCGCAAACAGATCATATATAATTACTAGACCTAGTGGTATCAATAACATTAGTCAAAAACAATACGTATAATGCTTTATATTATGAACAGTACAATATACAGTATTTCTGTTGTCCAGACAAATCATACATGGTATACTTCAGTAATTTTATGTGTCTATGAGTTATCTTTCAATGGAAAGATACTTAATTTTTTCATTCTATAATCTGTGTAGTCGAGTAGCCCAATTTGTTCTCTATCATCTGTGGTCCCAATTTTGTTATCTTATCTCTGGGTCTTATTTACTTTGTTGTTTATTTTGTGTTGGGTGTTCTAGAACCGTTTATTATGTATTTCAATTTTAGTTTATTTTGTTGTGTATACCCAATGTTTAAAAGTGAAAAGCTTTTTTTTTTAATAACAAGTAAGCTTATTACAAGTTAATAATATACGGTATTTTGTTTGTTAGAAACATTTTTTATAAAAGTATAATTGTGATCATTCTAGGGCTAGGGCTATTGGAATGATTAGTAAAGATGTTTGCTTTGGGCATTCATTTAATTACACATTTGATGTTATAAAGAACTGCGATACACTTTAAATAAGTTGCCATACTTGGAATTATATACTAGTAAAATGAAGCTTTACAAGTTAATTGTGCACACAAAAAATTTCAGTGGTAAGTTATATTATTTTTTAGACTTAACTATAAACTAGCTGTTGCACAAAATAGGTTTGTTAAAGGTTGACTGGGGTGATAGGCTCCAGGGGTAATAAGCACCAATTAATTTATTTTCTTCTTAGCACAATGCTACTTTAGTTGATTTACAACAGAAGTAGTACAATGCTACTGCAGTTATTAAATTTCATATAGGAATTTACTGGTCATGCACGTTATTATTAACTATATGTACTTACAGTTTATGACCATTACACATTCTGACAGCCATCAGTAAATGTTAAGTTTTATCGCTTTATTCGGAAAAAGAAGAAAGCTGCTTTTAGCGAAAAAATAGAATGATGTATCTATGGCCATGCTGTTTTATTATAGGGTAATATCTGAAAAATACTTTTACTTATCTTAGTATTGTTAATCTACTAATAGAGTTTTCCTAACCTTATTATATTGTAGTATATTAAATCCCAATTGATTGTGGAAATCCTTTCTTATTTTTAACAACTTTTATATATAAATCTTATCTTTTTCAAGTATTCACAAGATTTCTTTTTTTGGAAGAAACTATGTAGGTTTCTATGGTCATGTTTCATTCTAGTACCATATTGGCTACATACATATCAGACACTACGTTTTTAGTAAAAACTGGTTTTCTTATGATGTGATACCTCCCTAAGTACCAAAACACTACTGAAATAAGCACAAAGAAGAACACTACTGAAAAGAGCACAACATTTTTAGAAAATTATGAATAATATAAAAGCATGTTTAAGTATTTATTTATGGCATAGTGGTCTGATGTGGAAACTGGAGATATATTTTCCGAAACAATATTTCGAAATACTACAGTCTTATATGACTGATAGGCATTTTAGGGTTAAATATGAAGGAGAATATTCAAAACTGAAAAAGATATCAGCTGGTGTCCCGCAAGGTAGCGTGTTGGGACCGATATTATATTTGCTGTACATTAGAGATCTCCCTAATGTCGAAGATGTAACAATTGCCGCATTTGCAGACGATACTGGAATACTTGCCACCGGGAAGAAAATTGAGGAAGCTGCAGGCAAACTTCAGAGGGCCTCAGATGCTATTAGCAGATGGACAAAGAAGTGGCGCAATGGCCTCAATGAGACAAAGTCAGTTAATGTTAACTTTTCAAATTTGAAGATTGATCATCATATACCAATTACAATCAATTCATTACAAGTTCCCTATGCTAATACAGCAAAGTACTTAGGTATGACACTGGATGCAAAACTGAAGTGGAAGGAACACGTTAAAAGAAAACAGAGGAGTTAAAATTAAAATTCAGAAGTATGTATTGGCTTTTGGGAAGAAAATCCCAATTATCAATCCATAACAAGCTGCTGATATATAGGCAAGTCTTGAAACCCGTGTGGACCTACGGAATACAGCTCTGGGGCTGTACAAAGAAGACAAATGTAAAAAAGATACAAACCTTTCAAAATAAGGTGCTGCGATGCATCGTAGATGCACCATGGTACATAAATAACGACAACCTCCATAGGGATTTGAAAATAGATATGGTCAGTGAGGAAATAAAAAAGTATGCAAAGAAGCACGGACAACGCATCTCTCAACACGAGCATCCGGAGATACGCGGATTGTTGGCTGAGGCTGGTGTGGTTAGAAGGCTACGAAGAACAAAGCCACTGGACCTTATGGTTTTTGCTGGTCCGGATGGACATTAGTTTCTAAGGGAATATATCCAATGGGATATATCCCTTCAAAGTGTAAAAATGTGTTAAATGTAAATTACTAGATGGGTATTTCTACTCAGTTGTAAAAAAAAAAAAAAAAAAAAAAAAAAAAAAAAAAAAAAAAAAAAAAAGTATTAATATTAGGCCTAGTATTTGTTTTTATTAATTAGGCCTCCCAATACATTTTTTTTATTTGTAATATACTCATTTTTTTATAGTTGAAGATTTAATTATTAATCCGAAGGATTTTCCAAGCTTAAAAAAAGGAGACATTGTTGAAATTTATCATCCTGAGGATGATTTCAGTCGACTTTTGCTTCAGATTACGTCTTTCAAAGATGACCTTCAAGGAAAAGGTAAAATTTTAAAAAGTATTTATGGCTTTTACTTATTTAACTATTGATGTACAGCAACTCCTGTATACTGAACCTCCTTCTTAAGGCATTTTAGTGGCTCCCAGCTGTTAAGCAGCGATTTCTTAGCACTCCCTCTGGTCTACGTTTGCACTTACATGTATATTGACTGGTGTTTAATTAGTCTACAATTACTGACTGGGATTTGAAATGCTCAAGTGCAGTGGATATAGCTGCTAGTAGGCATGGAAAACTTAATCATCCATTACATTGTTAGCGTCCTACCATTTGTTGCTCAATCCACTGTTATGCTAATTTTTACATAAATTTTGACTCGTCAATGGATAACTTGCTTGTCATAATTCAGTCATTTACTTAACAGAGTTTGCAATTATTGCAAAGTACAACAGTCTTGTATAATTCCGTGATGTGTGTGTGTGTGCATGTGTGTGTGTGTGTGTGTGTGTGTGTGTGTGTGTGTGTGTGTGTGTGTGTGTGTGTGTGTGTGTGTGTGTGTGTGTGTGTGTGTGTGTGTGTGTGTGTGTGTGTGTGTGTGTGTGTGCGTGTGTAAGTAAGTACTTAATTGAAAACTTAAATATACTTTTTTTAATGATTATATTTTTACATGAAAGCTTGAAGTTAATCTACTTTCCAATATAATTTCCACCATTATTATTATTATTTATTATTTATTTTTTTTTTGGTGTTTAACGTTTGACTATTGTGCACACTTGGGCTAATGCAGACGATGGGATGATTTATAGCGTATGAAAATGCCAAGTCCTCACTGGGAATCGAACCCAGGCCCTTGGGGTGAAAGCCTAGTACGCTATCCACTAGGCCACCGAGGCAGCTCTCCACCAATATTAAGGCACTTACTGTAACGTAATCTAGCTTTCGAATTCTGCCCTCATAGAAATCTGCCACTTGATTTGATAACCACTGCAACATAACCGTTTTGACCTCATCATCATGGTTGTGATGCTGACCTCATGTTGTAATGCCTTTTTAAATGTATAACTGCGGTAGTCACTGGGCGCTAGATCAGAACTGTATAGAGGATGATCAAGTTGTTCTCAGACAAATGATACAATGAGATCTTGAGTTTGGTTGGCCGCGTGAGGAGAAGCATTGTCATGAAGCAAAACAACGCACTTCCTCAACATGCCACTCTTTTTGTTTTACATTTCACAGTGCAGTTTAGTTAAAGTTCTCATAATAGATCGTAGAATTTATTGTGTCACAAGGTAAAAAAAAAAAAAAAATGCACAAGCAACACCCCATTTTTGATCCAAAAACAGTAGGCTTTACATACGTTATCCTAATCTGTTGCCTTGAACTTCAATTTCTTGGGTGATGTTGAATGCCACAATCTCATATATGATTTTGTTTCTAGTGGCTAAAACGTAAACCACCCTTTATAATTTGGCTTAAGAAATCAATACCAACAACAGTGTATATTGCTCAAGGAAAGTCAGTGCACTGGTCAAATATTTCATCATATTGCGTATTTCCTCTTCCATAAATACAGTTATTCTTTGCAACGATAGGTTGCTACCGTGCAATGAAGTAGACATTTTTCTCGTTATTTGTTTCACCCAACTTTGGGGTACTCTAAATCAATCACTTTTTAATGTTCTGTGCCTTCCTCGTAGCCCAGTATTGCTTCATTCGTTGTGATCTTGCTTTTCTTTCTTCGTCAGAGATTTGGATCGTTCGCTTGGATTTGACTTTGCCTTGGAACTATTGCTTCTTGTCCTAGGTTATTGTTTTGGCTGTTCTGTCCATGAGCATAGTGTCAGTGATCTGCAGTTCTGTTATGTCTTTCTCCGTTTCTCTAAACTAAAGTGGTTTGGCTCTTCTACTGTGAAAGTAGTCTGATATTTTTTTGGTTAGTCTATTTTTGTCCATTCGGAGGATGTGCCCATAATGATATTTTTTTGGTTAGTCTATTTTTGTCCATTCGGAGGATGTGCTCATAAAAATCAATTCTCCTTTTTCTTATTGTGTCTGATAGTGTTTGTTTTTTGGTAAAGAGTTTCATTACTGATGTGGAGTAATTGGTTGTTATGGAATTTGGGGGCCTAAGATTTTTTGTAATATCTTTCTTTCTTTGATCTTCTGACTTTCAAGTGGGCCCTGGGTTGTGAGAGATAATGTTTCAGCTGCATATAAGGCTTCTGGTTTAATTACCGTATGATAATGCCTTATCTTTGTATTCCAGGAGAGGGACTTCTTATTGTATGTGTCTTTGGTAAGTTGGAAGGCTAATTCAACTTTATTTCTCATAGATTCCATAGCTTTTTTCTCTAGGGCATTCCAGCTGATCCATTCACCAAGATATTTGAATTCTTTCATTATCCCAATTTATTGTTCTCCCACTTGTAGCTTTTTTGGTGGTTTTTGTACGTTCGTCAATATTTTAAAGTAGACATTTTATTATGTAAGAATTTTTATTTTGTAATTATTTTTCATAATATAATCAAACATATTGACTGCAATATTATTAAATTGTACTATGAAAAAAGCATTTAGTTATTGTTTTTAATAGAAACCATCAGTGTGGAACAAAGCATAGCTATAACATTTCAATTGCGGACTTATGCAGACGTCATTATGAACATTGTAGACCCAGCGTCTGTGGCACTGGATTCGGTAGAGTTAACTTTTAAAGATCAGTATCTCGGTAGAAGTGAGATGTGGAGGTTGAAGAACAGTCTGGTGAGTAAATTGTTTAATATTTGTATTTCACTTATGTTTTCATGTTAAGTGCCGTATCCTAAGATTAAAATCATAAACACGAGGCTGACGTGATAAATATTTGTGTATTTTGCATTTTAAATTAATTCATTAGAATGGATCTTTAATCTTATGATTAGCTATTGTATTAAGTTTAGGCTGATCATATCTTTAACTTTTTATACTAAATAAAAAAAAATAGATAACAAATTGATAAAAATTTGAAATTTTAAAAAATCAGCTCAACGATTTTGATCAAATTTTGCTCATTGCTGTATATATTACTGGAAATAAAACAGATTGCTTGAATTCAGCAACAAATAATTGAAATTCGGCACATGGGTATTTTTGTCCATATTAAAATTTTTTTTAATGATTACTTTCAAACCGATTTTTGACCGAGAACCTTTTAAAATTGGTTTTGTTGAAATCAGCTCTAACAGTTTAGTACAAATATAGCCTTTTAATGTGCAAAATATGTATGGGTTGTTATCCTAATTCATTTTCTCTCTCTCTCCCCTCCCCCCTCCCCTCCCCACTCTCTCTCTATACACATATATATAAATTGACCGAATATTTCTAAATAAGTTACAGATTTATAGATAATTCAATAATTTAAGATAAAACAAACCAGTAAATATTAATGGAGTAGTACGGGATTAATGAATGAATCTGTAATGGCAGTTCAAACAATTACATCATCGCAAGTCCTATAGCTGAATTTGGAATCAAAGTAACCTGATTTAATATATGGCAGGATTATATAAAAATAGTACAAATGGACATATTTGGCACTAAGGCTTTCAAATAGTGCCAAATGTAGTCTCGATTAAGCATTGTTCTCAGGACCGTTGTAGGTCCAGAATAAAAGGAGTATTCCGTCCATACTTTCGGCGATCGATAGAAATAACGCTATATATATATATATATATATATATATATATATATATATATATATATATATATATATATATATATATATATATATATATATATATATATATATATATATATATATATATATATATATATATATGTTAAATAAATCTGTGTTTATAGCACAGAATGTTTTATTATTATTTTGGAAAATATACTAAAAATCTTAAATTTTCAATTTAACTCTAATAACGTATTACGCAAATTTTAATACAGTATATTATCCACAATTAATCTTTTGACAAATATTCACTCACGAGATGGAGTTACAAACTCAGTGTTATTAACATAAATAGTGTGTGAGTGTCAGCAGAACATTCCTGTACTTTTTCCAAATTTGTTGACACTATTTGAACTGTTTCTATCTCCATTAGATGCCGCGATTATTTATTTTTCTATTATCAATGTTTGCTAAGGGTAGCAATTAGTGTCAGCTACCTGCTCCTATGCTATAAATAAGTTGTGTTCAGTTGTGGTGTTTTGTTTTATTTAAAAGGTTACTTTTATTATTTACTGTGGAATGCTGTTTAAAAATATACGACAGAATTAACCTCACTGTTAAAACGATGATAGTTAAGTGAAACTGTACTGTACTTTGTATAGCTCAGATTGTCGGAAATAAGTTTGGGTATTTTACATTTTAAAATAATTGTTGATGTTCAGCCATATTTTATTTAATTTAGCGCATGTAAATATGACAGACTAGGTGGGCTACCATCACGTGACAGCAACACAACAGCCCTGATTGGTTTCTAGGGAAAACAACTGAGTTAGGCCACCACCACCAATCTAAATAAGTTTTGTACTTGTTTAATTTTAAATAATATGTTTTATTTATTTATTATTTTTTTACTTTTTTTTTTTTAACATCCGACTATTATGCACACTTGGGCCAATGCAGACGATGGGATGATTTATAGCGTATGAAAATGCCAAGCCTTGGCCGGGAATTGAACCCGGGTCCTCGGGGTGAAAGCCTAGTACGCTATCAACTAGGCCACTGAGGTGGATGTTTTAAAATAGATAGAGAAGTTATTCTAGAGTTGTAAAAAATTTTAATTTTAATTAACAATATTTGGTTAGAAATCTAGACCGTTAGATCTTTTATAATGTAATAAATAACTAGATAGAAATTGTACAGAATCCATCCTGAAAAGTAGTGTCTAATTATCAAGTACATATAAACAAAGACATGTTGGATTTTACTTGAGTCTTTGGGCAGACATCACAGATCTACGTTCGAGTGTGAAAATTATCTTTATTGTTTTGTTGGTGTTGTTCAGCAACAAATCAGTCATAAAAGGGAAGAAGCTTAAGATTAAGTGTCAGTCGAAGTGTTTCATGTAACTTCCGTTGATTTAATTAAAGAAACAACTTCAATTCGGATGAGACACAACCAGTCTTATAACATCAGTGAATTTTACTTTCAAAATGCCAAAACCAAAAGATAATACAAAATTGTATACGCAAAACTAAATAAACTTGTTTAAAGCAATATATTTGCAACACAGAAGTAGGCCTAAAATACTGGAAAACGCCAGTTTAGTCCAGAACTGGTCTGATTTTTGCCAGAAACACTATTTTTCTACTATATTTAACTACTTTTCTGCTTTTTAAATAAGAACATTATAGCATCAGATAGACCTAGTTGGAAAGAACACAGAAGACAGTCAAACTAAAATGTGCATTTTTGGACTAGTCTGGTTTTCAGAATCAACCTCTGATTTGAATAATTCATTTCAGTTATTAAATTAGCCGCCTCGGTCGCCTAGTTGATAGCGTACTGGGCTTTCACCCCGAGGACCTGGGTTCGATTCCCGGCCAGGGCTTGGCATTTTCATACACTATAAATCATCCCATCGTCTGCATTAGCCCAAGTGTGCACAATAGTCGGACGTTAAACACCAAAAGAAAAAAAAGTTATTAAATTAACAAATTAAATATTCTTTTCGACTGAATACTTTTCAAAATCCAACCAAATATTAGTAGCCTATAATATAAGATATACATTTCTTATGAGTAAATAGAATTTAAAACGTATATTATGAATAAGGCTCATGTTATGTCCCTTTATCAAACTGATACGTGCTCTGTCGTACCCTTGAACTAAAGCCATTATCATTAAATAAAGAAAATTATAATAACTTTTTTAAAAGAACATTTGTAAATATTTTTTATTAATATCCTAAAATTTACCATCTGTGGGATGGACAATTTTGCTGTCATAATGTAACTGGTATACGCTAGTAGGCCTAATAATTGATTTCATTCGAATTAAAAGTGAAGTTAAACTATAGACCTTAGAAACAAGTAATCAAATACTTCGAATAATTTGTACAATTTGTGTTGTGTTTTATTCGATTTCTAAACCATATCTAAATTTAATTTATTGTGTGTTATTTGTTTATAAACCGTAATTTAAGTTTATATGTCATTTGATTTGAATATCATTTTAAAGTGCGTTAATAAAATAAAGTGATCTTCTCTTTTTATTTATGTATATCTGTTAGTTGTTTTTTTTAATTTGTTGTACACTTTGATAATGTTTAAAGATATTAGTAAAATAGTATACTAAATTTGATAGAGTTTTTATTGTAGGAGTTAGTTATAAAAACTATTGAAATTTAGTAAATTTTTTGACTTCTCGCAGAATTGGGTGACACTGCAAACACAGATAAAAGAAGTTCTTGGAAAATTTAAAAAATGTAAAAGAATACAAATCAATATGATTATGCTTTTATAAAATTTTTATTTATAGAATGGAACTGTTTGAATGGTAGAATGAAAGCTAATTGATATTTAACTTTGTAATGCATGTAAAGTTACACAAAAAACTTGGTACATTTCAGGCAAATACATGTGTTTACTTGAACAAGAAGATAGAGTTTCTTGGTGGCAGTGTCCGATGTCAAGTGTACGAAATGTGGGCAATGGGCGACAGAGTTGCGTGTGGTGTTATTACTGACAATACAAAGGTAATTGTAGTTTTCGAAACTATGATTTTGTAGTTTGTTAGTTTTATATCCTCAAGTCTTCCTAAATTCTTGTTAAGGTTATAAACATTTTCTAAATTGATATTTATTTCTTGTATAATGGGTATCGTTGTTGGAATCTCTTGATATGGAATTGTTCTTCTTTATTACAGGTTGTGTTTCGGTCATCGACGAGCATGGTCTATCTATTTTTACAAATGAGTTCGGAAATGTGGGACTTTGATATTCATGGTGATCTTTATTTTGAAAAAGCAGTCAATGGTTTTATGGCGGATCTATTTCAAAAATGGAAGGTAGAGATATTGATAATTAATATGTTTATTACTTTTTAGCTTACGCTGTAAAGTAAGAATGTATTTCAAGTGACGTTTGGTTTGTTAGAAGCACGGCAGTAATCACGAAGTCACCATTGTTTTGTTCTCGCGTACATTCTACCAGTGTAACAGTCTGGACGAGTTCCCCGAGTCTGGGAGGGAGTGTTTGCAGCAAGACTACAAGGGCCGGTTTTACGAGGATTTTTACAGGTAACAAGTCAACTAATTGTTAGAGTTTGTAATCATTTAATTAGGTTATTGATTTGTCAGTATCGAAATATTTTAATTGTAGAAAATTAAAGAAAACTGAAACACTTCTCCTGTATGAAGTTGTTTTGCTAACAAATAATTGGGAGCTTTATTATTAATTAGTGTGAACATGGCAAGGAACTTGTTTTTTGTAAAGTAATTTAACAAAGACAATTAATTGTTTTCATATTAATTTAACAAGTGGAAAACATTGCAGACACTTGAGAGAAAAAAACAAAATATACTTAGAAACCAAAAAGTAGTGAATGACTGCCTTCATGAATATTTTTATCTTAAGGTATACAGAGGCTCATACTTTCATCTTAATAACAATTCATAATTCGATGTAGTTAATTAAGGTATACTGAGTGACTTAAAACTGTAAACAATATACGATATGAATCATGGCTACATGGATGTCAGTGCAAGTAGCCTAACAGCAGTTATTTTTTGTAAGAGACATTAATTTAACTCTTGAGAATTACACAAACAACTTATATAGACATATTTAGATATAAGAATATTCAGTTATGTAAACAACAGGTGTTGAGGAATAAGTGAGGATAATGAAATACGAGGTGTGTTCAGAAAGTAATGAGAATTTTAATTTTTTGAACAGAATAATTATTTATTCTTCTACATTGATGTTGTCGCCTTCAAAATAGTCAACATTGGAGATTATGAACTTGTGCCAGCGCTTCTTCTAATCCTCGAAAAACTTCTCAAACTCGATCTTTGAGATAGCCTTGAGATAACTCGTTCTTTCAGCAATGCGCTTTTAATGTCATCTACGGCTGTAAAACGACGGCCCTTTAAGGTTCTATTTATTTTTGGAAATAGGAAAAAGTCACACGGAGCCATGTCTGGCGAATATGGAGGCTGGGGCATTGTTACAGTACTGTTTTTGGCCAAAAATTCACGAACAAGCAATGAAGTGTGAGCTGATGCATTATCGTGGTGCAAAAGCCATGAATTATTTTTCCACAGATCTGGGCGTTTTTTTCGGATTGCTTCACGCAAACGGCATTGAACTTGTAGGTAGTACTCCTTATTGACCGTTTCACCTGGTGGCAGGAATTCATGATGCACTGTGCCATTAATAACGAAGAACACAGTGAGCATAACCTTCACGTTCGACCGCACTTGACGAGCCTTTTTCGGTCTTGGTGATCCAGCATGCCTCCACTGGGATGATTGAGCCTTAGTTTCAACGTCATATCCGTAAACCCATGTTTTGTAACCTGTTGTAATACATTTCAGTAACTCTGCATCGTCGTTGACTTCATTTAGTGACTCCTGAGCAACTTCCATTTGCCGCTGTTTTTGTTCAAAATTCAATAATTTTGGAACGAATTTTGCTGCCACGCGTTTCATACACAAAACATTGTAAACAATGTCATGACATGATCCAGTCGATATGCCAAGATCATCAGCGACCTCTGTAATTGTGATTCGGCGATTGTTCATAACCATTTTTTTGACGTTTTCATTGTTTGTTGATGTGCTGGGGCGTCCAGGGCGTTCGTCATCTTCAACGGCTTCACGGCCTTCTTGGAAACGCTTATACCACTCGTAAACTCTTGCTTTACTCATAGCAGACTCACCACAGGCCTTTGTTAACATTTCACACACTTTATTCAATTTTTTACGCAAAATTTGATACAAATTCTTTGATCCATTTCTTTTAACAAACTAGCCGCCTCGGTGGTCTAGTGGATAGCGTACTAGGCTTTCACCCCGAGGACCCGGGTTCGATTCCCGACGAGGGCTTGGCATTTTCATACGCTATAAAATCATCCCACCGTCTGCATTAGCTGAAGTGTGCACAATAGTCGGACGTTAAACACCAAAAAACAAAAACAAAAATCTTTTAACAAACGAAAATCGCCGATCTCATAAAAACACGTCTAACCTTAATGGCTGTCACAGACAAAGTCATCAGTGAATACAGATGAAAGTTTTATCATACTTCAAGGGCATGTATACCAACATAATAAAAAAAAATGTTTGACTATCAGACACTCCAAGCCTGCAAAATTTTAAAATTCTCGTTACTTTCTGAACACACTTCGTATTCAAATGCAAATGCAGTTTGTTGCATTTGAGTCACGACCTGTTACTAGGCAATGCAGTAAAGCTGGCTTTACTAAGTACACGCGATTTCCGAAAGCTGATTTATAGTATTAATTTTATTGGCATAACAATAGAGTTTAAATTAAATTAAGAAGTACTTTTAATTCAAAATTTAGGAATTAGAAATTCTAAATAAAAATGTTATTTATTAATGTCCAAATTAAATTACAAAAATAAAAAAAAAATACAAAAAAACCGGCAGAGGAATACAGGACACTTTAAATTTCCTGCTTGGCGAAGAAACCGTTAGTTGAAAGAGTAGGTTGGATGACATTGAACGTAATGCATGTCTTTGAAGTCTTCAATATCAAGAGAATTTTTTAAGTAGTAAATTGTAATAAAAGTTTCAAAAGTGGTAATATAAAGGAATTATCTCTTATAGCAATGTCAGTGTATACAGGCTTTAAGCTACAATACATAAATGCTACTAATTGGGTATGATAAAATACCAGTAACTACAGGCAAAGTGTGAACTTTCATGATTTTTTGTTGTGATCCATTAACTATCTTTCAAAACATCAACCTTTATTTGAAATTATTTAAAATATATATCAATACAAACTAAATTCTCTGAACAGACCATTTGATTTATAATTGAAATTTTCTTTTAAAAAAATGTTATCCATAACTCTTTTTTAGTGTCAGTTGTAGACATGTATTTACATGGGGCTTGAATGGGGTGCCAGCTCGATCAAGCCATGACCAAAAACAGCTAGAACTATAATGAGTCTAGATTTAAATGTGTGATCAGTTAAAATTTGCGTTATAATAATAATATGTGCTCTCCGAACTCGGAGTCTAGGTTGGTGGCATAAATGGCAACAGTGTAAATATTTGTTAGCTCAGGTTTTGTTATTTCCATGTGTAATTTGTATAAATTATTAAATATTTAAATATAATAGCTGAGGATCCAATAATCATTATTCCATATCCATTAAAATGAATAATGGGACTTACAAAATAAAGTGAAGTGGATTTTTTTTTGTGTTTAACGTCCGACTATTGTGCACACTTGGGCTAATGCAGACGATGGGATGATTTATAGTGTATGAAAATGCCAATCTGGCCGGGAATCGAACCCGGGTTCTCGGGGTGAAAAAAAAGTGAAGTGGAAGGTGAACTATACATACTTTAATGTAGCGATATTAATTTTTGATGAACAATAATAATTGAACTTAATTCTATGACCGTATGGAATTTTTTTTCATTATTGCAACATAGGCACTGAACAATGTCGGCAGTCCGGAATGTAACGACGTACGAATTTTTGTTTGTTTTTTGTTTTTTTTTGGTGTTTAACGTCTGACTATTGTGCACACTTGGGCTAATGCAGACGATGGGATGATTTATAGCGTATGAAAATGCCAAGCCCTGGCCGTGAATCAAACCCTAATCCTTGAGGTAAAAGCCCAGTACGCTATCAACTAGGCCACCGAGGCGGCTCAACGACATACGAGTTGTGTGTGTGGTTTGGCCAAGCCAAATTTCATTGTACATTTTAATCGTGTAATTGTGCTCAGTGTTTGTGACATGTTTTTAATGTTTTGTTTGACTTTGTGACGACCTTGACAGAGGGATTTAACATTTTGTATCACTACCTAAAGATGAAATGATAGTTTCGAAACCGCATTAGCCTTTACGAGATGAGTGGATAGACCACTGACGGGAAGAATAGGTCATAATCCTAATTATTTTTTTTTGTTAGTCATAATCAAATGTTATAGAAATGCTTGAATCGATATCATTATTGTAATAGTAATGCATGGTACCATGTTGTTAGTAAATCCAGTGTTATTGTTTTGGTCAATGAAGTCATTTTTTTGTTATAACCTAATTGCCTTTCTTGGATTTGACCACGTTTATCAGGAATTGGGAAAACTGTCAGAACTTTTCAGGCATGGAGTTAAATGGAATACCCTAATGTCCTGCCATTAGGAATAGATTAATTTTGACACATAACACTTCTGGAATAGTTAATTTGTATGCTATTATAAGAAATTTTAGAAAATACTACCACATAGCACTCTTGGTTTCAGAGTGGCAATACAGAACGAAAAGTACGACGATTGGAGTCACACTCTGGTCCAGCTGCGAAGGTTGTTCACTGAGTACCAACGCACTGTACTGGAGTATCACAGCCGGTTTCACACAGATTGGCCTAAACCTGTCAACTCCACAGCAGCTCAGGGAAACTTTTTAGAAGTTCTTAACATGTCACTTAATGGTAAATCATAATCTTTTCATTTAACATTTTTTAAATTATTACTGTACTTTATCGACATATAGAAGAATCTCATTTAGTTTGCCTCTTTTAATTTGAATTTCTGGATAACTCTGACTGTTTAGAAACCAATTAAAAAAGAGGGAGGGAGAGAGAGAGAGAGATAGATAGATATAGAGAGGAGGGAGGAAGTGTGTGTGTGTGTGTGTGTGTGTGTGTGTGTGTGTGTGTGCGCGCGCGTGCGCGTGCGTGCGTGCGTGCGTGCGTGCGTGTGTGTGTGTGTGTGTGTGTGTGTGTGTGTGAACTTAAAATAAACAATTTAAAAATGTGTTTTGTCAAAATTATTGCTTTAATTGCGGTAGTTAATCATAAATTACAGTAAAGCTTGGAACTGTAAACAATAACTTGTTTAACTTAACTTAAAATTGATATTAACATAAATTAATTTATTTAAAACCGATAATAATTATTTTTCTAAATAGTAATCTACATTGTAAATTGTCATGCATTGTATTTTATCTGTCTATTTTGAACAGACGTTTTCAATAAAAAGTCAGCTTAAATAATTATTTAATATCTAGGGACAAAAAAATTGTAAATGTATCTTTTAGTGTGGTACCTGCTGTTAGATTAATTTTAATTTTCCACACTTGTAATCATAAATGTTTTCGTTTTCGTTGTAGGTTTTTGAGAAATTTCATTGTAACTGACAAATTTCATCATGACCATTATGATTTTTTCATGATGAGAAATTTCTTTATGAAAAAGTAATTTTTAGCATTATTACTTTTTTTCTGGTAACTTACAAACTAAGAATTTTCAGTGATGTAGCGTTAGTGAATTAGTGAGAACATTAGTATATACAAGGGCAAGTCAAAAAGTAAAAGCAAATTAAATTTCCCTCCGAATCACATGTATGTCAGCACTGATTGTTCTGCTGTAACTCATATCGTCTATCAGCTGTTCATTAAAAGTATTGCTCCATTATTAGCTATTTGTGATTGTGTTTGAAAGACTGCGTAAAATGAGTTCTCCTTTGTTATCCCCTGAGTTGTGCAAGCAGTGATCTCCAATTCAGAATGTGTGAAACCAGCAGAGATTATTCGTCGAATGCAGCATCAGATGGAGAGATTGTTGTTTGTTTCTTAGAGTGGAAGCAAGATCTACGAACGGATTAATCGCTTTAAGAGTTGTAGGATTTCTCTGTGTGATGAACAGTGGCTTGACAGGCCTTCCACTTCAAAGACTAAAGACAATTTTGAAACGCTTAAACAAATAATTCTCCATAATCGACAAATTATTGATAATATTACAAGTGAGTTGGAATTGTAAGCCATGGCTCAGCTTATTCAGTCATGCATGATTCTTTCGAAACTCTGTACTCACTGGTTTTCATGTCAATTGACCGGCATCCATAAAGACAGTCATTTCAAAATTTCCCAGAAGCATTTGGAACGTTATGAAGAAGAAGGCGATTCATTTCTTAAGCGTATAATAACCACGACGAGACATGTGTCCATCATTTTGAAGTAACAAAGTCTGGTGTGGAAACGTTCTTCATCTCCCCATGTTCAGAACTCAGCTCTTTGCAGGAAAGGTTATGATGACGATATTTTGGGATATAGAAGGTCCAATTTCGGTTGACTTTAAACGTAAAGGTCAAACAATAAGTAGTGACAGCTACTGTGATTATTGAAGTCAAAAATCAAATTCAAAAGATGTGGTAAAATTTCAAAAGACATGAATTTGCTTCAGGATAACGCTCGACCTCATACGGCTAAAACACAGTCCTATGTCTTAAAAATCTTGGTTTTCAGCTGCTGGACCACTCTCCATACAGTTCAAACCTGGCAAGATAAAGTGATTTTTATCTTGTCAGCCAATTAAAAGAACAGTTGCGAGGGAATCATCGATCTGTTGAAGAGAACATAGAAGCGGTGCAAAATTTTCTGAATACCAGGCCGAAAACCTTCTTCTAGAAGGAATTCAAATGGTGGTTAAAAGATGGACTAAGCGCCTAGAAGTAGGAGGGGATTATGTTGAAAATTAATGGTAGTATCATTTATATAAATACAGTAAAGATTTAAGAGGTTTTTTCAGTTTCACTGTATTTCTTGACTTACCCTCGTAATTTGCTATCCCACCCAAATTAAAAGAAATTTTACTCATGAAAATACCAAGTATATATATATATATATATATATATATATATATATATATATATATATACACACACACACATGCACTTTACACACATACACACACATACACACACATACACAACCCACACAACACACACACACACACACACACACATGAATGTTATAGTTGTCAGGCAGGAGATTTCGTGCAGCGATTATTATATCACGAAAATATAAACTATTTGCAAAATGTTTATAAAGAAAGTTATAGAGGCATTATAACTGATAAATATTTTTTTTTCTTTTTTATAAAGTGTATGGAAACGAAAGAAATATTATACATAACACTTATTGAAGTTTTGTTATGTCGAGTATTGTGTCCTTAAAAAACCAATTTACTTTACAGTGTTTGAAAAACATTTTCTGGAACGCAGTTTTGATAGAACAGGACAACTTGCAGTGGTGATCACACCGGGAGTGGGCGTGTTTGAAGTGGACAGAGAACTGACAAACGTGACTAAACAAAGGATAATAGATAATGGTGTGGGGTGTGATGTTGTGTGTGTGGGAGAACAGCCGTTACATGCTGTACCTTTATTGAAGGTAGGAATCATAGATATTTCACTTGTTGGTGTTTTTTGTTTGTATTAATGTTATTTTCGTATATTTAGTTTATATTTGAACTGTTAGAATTCTGCCACAAACACTTTCCTTTAGACGGTGGTAGTTTGAGAAGCAAATTATGGATTGCGAGTTTGTATGCAGGCCATCTTAGGAGATGTTGCATCGGTCATTAAGTGGGTTTTAACCTTCCTAAGACGCTTCCATACATATGTGAGCAAATTTAGTGTTTAGATTTTTGTTGCGTTGTTAGGAGTACGGGGTCCTTCGAATAATTTTCTATCGGTGGTTCATTATACAAGTTACCTTTAATTATTTGATATGTGTTACCTTACATTTACCTTACAACTATTGTTGGTGGCAACCCCAAGAATGAACACTACTGTCTTATATGAAATAAAATGTTCCCCAAAATATATATTAATCCCTTCAAACCAAAATTAAAAAAGGGGGAAGAAGTGTACGCTAATAATCGTCTACTTACTTTTAGCGCCGATTTGCCACTTCTTGGCACCGGCCGGTTGGAACAGAAAAGTCGCTCAGTCTTCACAGGAAAGTCAGCCGGAGTAAACTGACTTTCCGGCCCCGTCGGAATCGACTGTTCTCACCCTACTTCTTCTCCATGCTTTTGTTTCAACTGCTGTTCTACATACCTTGTTGCTTATTGCAACAGGCAGTACGTCAGCAGTTTCGTAATTTCGCCTATGTTTTTTTGTCAATAGTGGCCATTCTTTGGCTGTGACCTCATTATCATATTTAAAACTAGTAACTAAAAATTGATATTTTTTTCTAAATCCTAACAGTGCGTTTTTAGTTAGCGGTATTTAAAATACTGTTATTATTTTATGGTATTGAAATATATTTTTTAAATTTTTTGTTTGTGTTTATATTCTTGTTAACTACAGTGGTACCCCGGTTGACAGTCTTAATTCATTCCAGAACTAAGACTGTTATCTGAGCAGACTGCTGTGCGAGTCAGCGTTTACTATACAGACTTATGGAAAACATTTTAATTTGTTCAAAAATTGCAAACAGGATTTGAAACAATTTGAAACTTGCACACAAAGACACCTAACGTTTTGTTAAATTTAAAAATCAAAAGTATGTAACACGATAATATTATAACTGTTTAAATTTTTTAACGGGTTAACAAATTAAATATAGTAAAAGAGTTGACACACTAAGTAAAATTAGATACGATGATAGAAAAGGGAATAGGCATAGACGTTCTGAGAACAGATAACTAAGAAATGTCGTGTAAGCTCTACAAAAACCAAACACCCATCAATCCAAGGCTTGTTTGTGTTAACTCAGCACAATGTTTATTTCTGTAGCACAATGTTATCTATATATTTACACATCTGCTTAGAAATATTTTTAAAAATGAAAACAGTATAATATGTTCAGCCGTTTATCCAAAACCTAAACTGTTACGCGGGTCATTTTTCATTCTGTGAATGTAATCGTTGTCAGGTCGACTATTAGCCATATATCACTGTACTCACTTTAAAAATCCCAAAAGAGTTCGGCATCTCTGCCTTTATTAATATTATTTTAGCATATCCACTACCAACCCATTGTTTAACCACAGAACTGCTTTATTGGCTTACAAGAATTGAACTCTTAAGTACAATAAAAGTGTCTCGGTATACAGATTTTTTAGCAAAAAATAGCTAGGTTTTTTGGTTACACACAATAACTTCAACTGTAATTTAATATGATGTATTTGTTCAGTTTCAGAATAAAGACGTTGCGAACTTTGCAGACGATTACAGCATGCCTCACTGGATAAATCTCAGGTAACTCCGTTCTCTCCCAAGACCTTTGGTGTTCCTTAGAAGACATGCCTGCACGTTAGAGTGTAAGATATTCCACAAGCAGGTTCTGGGCGAATGGAAGGGCTGTTGGCTTCTGTTCTGGCACACTGATATGCCTCTTCATTCCTCATTATCCCCCGATGTCGTGAGACCCACAATAACTGAACTTTTTTTTGCCACACTGATATGCAGGCATGTAGGTTTTCATATGCCTATTGATATTTTATTTTTAATAAAACAAAAAAAGATAAATGTTTTTGGGTCACTTCACAGTAGGTTTTTGTTATCTATTTTAAAAGTTTTATACTTGAAATCAGTTGGAAAAATTCAAGGACAACTGACACGAATCGATTTGACGTGCAGACTGGTCAGCATTTTTCTCTAGTTTTGTAAATTACTTAGCAAGTTGTAGCTTTGAAAGTGTTTTTGTCAACCTATGCAAATCCTTAGCTGCCTTGGGGCTGCTCTATAACTGGGTTAGCAGACAGCTTTGTTGTATGGACCTTACTCCTGTGCCAAACATCACGCTACACTGTCACTCTATAGCAGTTTGTGTTATTCGATATAGTACACTGCACAGTTACAAAGGTCATTTTATATAAGGGACTCTTAACATTTGCGATAAAAAAAAGTGAATGTAACTGAATGTTAACAAATTTTCAGATTACAATAATCTCAGTTAACCATCATGCTTTTAACAGTCAGTTTCTAATAACCGTAAGGTTAATTCTGTGTTATCTGACCTTTTTAAACAGTCTTCTATTATAAATAATTTCTAATAATAATAAAAGTAACCTCTCTTGGTTTAACACGTGATATCTAAAATAAGAGATGTATGTCGACGCACACAAAAATCAGACACTACAACACAGTCATAAAACCGGAGGTATTATATGCAAGCGAGATAGCACTCCACACAAAAGGTACCATGGAAGACATTTTGAAGGAAGAACGCAAAATCTTGAGGAAGATCCTTGGCCCGAGATTAATAGAAGATGGATACAGTTTGCACTCCCGGAAGACCACAGAGAAGATATCGAACCTGACAGCAGATATCAGAAGAAGAAGGCTTCAATTCCATGGACACATTAGTAGACTCCCAACAACGAGACTTGCCAACAGAATCCTTAAGTATATACAAAAAGTCAAATCAACAACATCGTGGATCACACAAGTCAGAATAGACCTACATGACGCAGAAATAGACTCAACAGACATTGAAGACATGAACGCATACAGGAGAAAGATCACAGAGAATGAAATCCCAAAGAGAGCAGGGGTAAAATGGACGGAGGAGCAGAGGAGGATCCATGGGGACAGGATGAGGGAGGTGTGGAGGATTAGAAGGAACAAGACATGAGTCGGAGTGCTTTGCGTGATCCAACAGGGTCTATACGCAAATAATAATAATAAAAGTAACCTTCTAGAAAAAACAAAACACCGTAATTGCACATGACTTACTTATAGCATGGGCAGGCAGCTGACATTAATTGCTATCCTAAGCAAACTTTGATAACAGAAAAGTAAAAAATCCCATCATCTATGGGATATTTAATTAAACTTTTTTAATTAACTTCTTTAAAATCCCATCATCTAATTAAATATTTTTTTAATTTAAGCCCTCAATGGAGCACATTTAGTCAATTTTGGTTCTTTTGGGCTTTCAACTTTGGTTCTTTTAGGTTTTTGAGATTCTCCCAATACTTTTTTAGTCTTATAGATCTCTGTAGTCTAACTTCCTCCGAGTAAAAGGCAACTCTTTTTTTCCTTCTTTAAATTTTAATGTAGTGTTTTTATCCCTAAGGATTGGTTTTTCCCTTCCTTCTTTCAGACGTTCCTCCGTTATCCCTAATTCTTTTAGGTCCTGTTCCACTTCCTTAAGCCACTCGTGCTTTACTTTCATCTTGAGTTGGTAATTCAGGAGTTTCTTCGTCAGTCTTTCTTCTGGTAGCCTTATTAGGTGTCCATAGAAAGCCAGTCTCCTCTTTCTAATATTATCTAAAAGACATTTTATCATAGTAATTATTAATCATTAAAAATGTTAATGATATTGTAATGATAATTGTAAATTTTTCTTGGTTTTTTTCAGCTTTTATTCTACAAACAAGAAGGTCGCTTATTCTACCTTCATACCCAGGATAAAGCTGCCACCTCGCAGACCTAAGCCTTCCTGTGCAAAGACAAAACCTTTGTACGAGGATGAGGAAAACATAGTGTTCCATCCTGTCACTGACTATGCCGCGTATGACGCCCAAGTCTTCACTCTGCCATCTATCCACACTTCCAGGTTAGTGGAAATATTATTTTTCTGAAGGTAATTTTTTGTAATATTTACTACAACCTTTATGGTCTGAACCAAAGCCCAAACTAGGAAAACAAAGGGTTTCAAATACATTTTTACTGTCAGTCTTGTTAGGATTTAGAAAAAATATTAGTTTTTGGTTGCTGGTTTTGAATATGATAATGAGGTCACAGCCAAAGAATGAACACTATTGACAAAAAGAAACATAGGCGAAATTACGAAACTGCTGATGTACTGCCTGTTGCAATAAGCAACACGGTATGTAGAACAGCAGTTGAAACAAAAGCATGGGGAAGAGGTAGGGCGTGGACAGTCGATTCCGGCGGGGCCGGAAAGTCAGTTTTACTCCGGGTGACTTTTCTGTGAAGACTGTGTGGCTTTTCTGTTCCAACTGGGCGGTGCCGAGAAGTGGCAAATCGGCGATAAAAGTAAGTAGACGATTATTTAGCGTACACTTCTTCCCCCTTTTATTATTTTGGTTTGAAAGGATTAATATATATTTTGGGGAACGTTTCATTTTACATAAGACAGTAGTGTTCATTCTTGGGGTTGCCACCAACAATATTTGTAAGGTAGAACATAGCAAATAATTAAAGGTAATTTTTATAATGAACCACCGATAGAAAATTATTCGAAAGAACTCGTACTCCTAACAAATGGTGTATCGGGCTTACTCCTAACAAATGGTGCATCGGCCGTGTTCTAGTCTTTACTAGAAATTCTTTGATTTAGAAATTCTTTTAAATGGTTCCAGTTTTGTGTTGAATAATTGTTTTCAGGGTTATATAGTGGTATTTCCGTTAGGTTTTGACTGTGATAGGCATCATCAACTATTAATTGCGAACGTAATACATTTTGAGTTTAACTTTCGATACGCGACACTTACGTGTCATATATTTGTTTTTTTCCGTTTTTTTTTGCTTGTTTTTTTTTTTTACCACGAGCAGATAGTCTTCGCGGTT
The DNA here is from genome assembly GCA_022606455.1 of Callitettix versicolor. NCBI lineage: Eukaryota > Metazoa > Arthropoda > Insecta > Hemiptera > Cercopidae > Callitettix > Callitettix versicolor. Next base: position 116,793,537 of record CM040186.1, on the reverse strand, counting down.
TGGGCCTACAATATTTGATAACAATATCTGTGTTTCAAATTTGGTGAATTGAGTAGTCATATTTGTACATAGAGGGTTATTGAATCGTACGCCTCTTTTCGTGTACATTGTCGACACATCATAGTTGCAATATATCATTGGAATTTGCGGACTCGTCACATTGCACATTTCGTTTACGCCATAGCGATACATTTTTTTTCTAGGACTTGCTGACACAACACTTGTGTACTGTTTCACAATTACAGGTATTTGTGCCGACATCCAGGGTTTACGATTTTCACTAATCAATTATATTATTTAGTATTTTTCATGAATTTATCGTTATCGGACATAAAATCTTTGACTAAAGACAAAGCAACTAGGGTTTTTCACGAAACTAGGCTTACCAATTCCAGAACAGGCGGATCTTGAGTTTTTGCGGTCCAATTTGCGGTTACTCAGGCTAAATTTGGATTCGGGTATGAGTTTGGATGAAGCTTCTCAATTGTATGACAACTGGTTAGTACACAAAGACGATAGTAAAAAGCACGTTACATTTCAGGAACCGAACATATACGACACTGTTGAGTTTGCTTCTGGCTCGGAGACAGAAACTGGCGTTAAAATCCATAATACAGTAAACATATCACCACATAATTCTATAATGACCGAACGCATACCATTTTTTGATCCGGGCAGATTTCGTGGAGCTCCGGGGGAGGATATTTTAAGTCATATTACGCGATTTGAGCGGGCAGCCTTGGCGAATGGTTGGGACGAAACAAGAAAAGTGGTGTACTTTCCCATGTACCTTGACGGCGTAGCTTTGACTTACTTTGAGAATTTTGAACGAAAGAACAAAAGCATGACTTGGGCCGGTATAAGGGAAACGTTTACCACTGTATTTGCTCCTTACGGAAGAAAAGGAAATATTGTTGATGAGGTTGAATAACCGGGTGCAGTTACCAGAAGAGTCGCTAATTCAATATTGGACGGACATAGAGCTTTTGTGCGCACGCTTGGACAATGACATGTCGGAACAGAAAATCTGTGCGTACATATTGAAAGGTTTAAACCCGGCTATATTGCAACAAATAGCCATGCTCGATAACACAACTTTCGATAAATTAGATGCCAATATAAAGGCTTACGACAGGGCAAACTTCTTGATGCGGGAGCGTTTAGGTTGCCATTCATCTAAGACTGTACAGGACCAGCGCGTCATGGAGATAGACGAGAAAATAACTAGAGTAATGAATATGTTAGACAATTTCAAAATGCCTAAAGATAAGGACCACGGACACAGTTACCACACGCATGCCGGCGAGACACGGGAATAGGGACTATAGACACGAACGTGCGCAGTTTCGCAGCGGTAGATCTCCGCGCGGGGACAAATCACGTGGCGAAAATAGGGCATGGGCGCCACAGTTACAACGGACATGAGAATAAATATAGAAAGTCAGATAACCCACGGCGTAACGGCGACCATTCCTCGCAAACTACGTGTTGGGTGTGTAATAAAAAAGTCATATTTCAAAAGAATGCCGGAATAGATATCAAAAAAAAACTAATGAGGCCAGGGATACGACAGGCGTATTCCAGTGAGCCGCAAAAACCTCGGAAGTATCAAATATTTCACACACGGACAAATGAAGGGATCCCCAATATACGATGGCGGGCTATACAACATTATGAACAGAGGGTACACATTGACTTTATTAAAGGACAGATGCACTCGGGTCAACAACAACATAACACACATACAGGCGTCGTCGACCTTGCACGGAATTCCTTACTAAGCACAATAAGCAAGCCAGGCGATCACATGATCTACACTACCGCACAGTAACGAGTACACTTCCCATGATAAAACCAAGAGACACTCATGTTCTTCTAAACACGAATTTAACACAAAATAATGAAGGGCTAGCACTACATGTGACAGGTTGTCTCGGCAATATTTATACGCACATGCTATTAGACACAGGATGCAATGTTTCTTGCATAAATGACAAATTAAAAGCATTCACTACACCATTAGCGTCTAACAACATAGTTTTGACTTCGCCAACACAACTCCGATGACGGTTGTGGGCAGAGCTCTAGCGTTTCTGCGAATACAGGGTGTGCCATACACACAACCAGTGTATGTAGTTCAGGATTTGGCCTGCAATATTTTACTAGGAAATGATTTTTGACAAAGAACAATGCCTAATCAATTATACAACGGGTACTATTCAAATTGGTGACAACTCGTTTCAATTACAGGGGTGGTTTGTATAAACAAGACTTGACCCACTTTCATCACACATCAGCACATAGTATATTTTTACCGAAGACATAATATTACGGCCACATACTACACACTATATAGAACCAACCATGGGCACAAACATCTCCAACGGGATACCCTATAGCTTTGAACCAGCAGAAGGGATGATGGCTCAACGGGGTGTACATGTTTGCGCAGTCTCACAGCGCACACCCATCAAACTACAGATCAAGAATCCAACCTCACTATCGTGCCGGATTTTAGGTAGAACGCATTTAGGGCAGTTTACATTCGACAGACCAAACCATCAACAGACACCCGACACAGACAATATTCCACGGGTATCGGACACCACACAGACACCAATTTTCACTATTAACGCACAAAATCGACCATTACAGGATCTCGGCGGGACACCCATAGATATTAATCCAGATTTGACTGAGGAGAACTATGCAGCAGCTAGGAGCTTGATCTACAAATATATTCATCTTTTATTGACGGGGACCGGGGATCTGACGGAGGCAAAAATGCCACCATACAAAATAGTAATGAAAAATGATACACCATTGGCTGTGCCACCTTATCGCGTTGAGCTTAGCAGAGCGGATGGAATTGGATAGACAAGTGGAAGAACTGAAAAAGGCAAAAGTAATAGAAGATTCGCAAAGTTCATTTGCAGCACCTGCGTTCCTTGTGAAGAAACCTGGGAACCAGTGGCGAATGGTGGTGGACTATCGCAAGCTAAATGAGAACATGGAACCCGACAGATTTCCTTTGCCCAGAGCAGATACAATTTTCGACACTTTAGGAACAGCTAAGTATTTTTCATCATTAGATATCAATCAAGCATTCTTTCAACAGCCTATAGCTAAAGAGGACAGACAATACACAGCATTCGTTACACACAGGGGCTTATATCAGTACACTCGACTTCCTATGGGGATGCGTAACTCGTCAAATTCTTTTCAAAGGAGCATGAACAGGTTATTTGCTGGTTTACTTTACCACGGAATGATAATATATGTAGACGATTTGGTCTCGTATGGCTCGACGTTTGACGAGCAACTCAAATCACTGGAAAATGTTTTTCAAGATTAGATTCAGCGAATTTGAAACTAAAAACTTCAAATGCCATCTTTTTACAAGAGAATAGATGTGTTGGGACACAACATTTCCGCTGAAGGTGTGAAACCTTTAGAAAAGAATTTACATGCAATTAGGGATTTTCCTCGCCTCGACCACGACAGACGTCTGAAGTTTTTGGGGCAGCTTCTTACTATAGAAAATTTATATACAAATTCAGTGATATAGCCAAACCACTTACAGATTTAACAAAAAAAGAGAACACGGGTGATAGAAAATTAAGGTGGACAGACGAAGAACAGACAGCATTTCAAAAATTAAAAGATGCATTAACAACACCACCTGTGCTAGCGAATTTTTGTGAAGATAAGGATACAGTCGTTTCATGCGACGCGAGTAGGCACGGAATAGGGGGCGTCTTGTCACAGTACCAAGAGGATGGAACACTTCGGCCAATTGCATACGTCAGCAGACGACTAAAAGACACAGAAGGGAGGTGGAGCGTATCGGAGATCGAATTGTTAAGCATCGTCTATACAGTTACACATTTCCGACCATTTTTATATGGGCGAAGATTTACAATATTCAATGATCATGCCAGTTTACAATTTTATAAGAACATAAAAACATTAAGCTCACGATTAAACAGACTAGCTTTGAAACTTATAGACTATGACTTTGATATTAAGCACAAACCGGGAACACAAATGCGGGTACCGGACAGTTTAAGTAGACATCCGGAAGAAAAGAATATCGACATACCAGACTTACAGGACGAATTTCAGATAAATAATATCAAAACTTTAAATATAGAACAATTACAGCTAGAGGACAAATTTTTATTTCACATAAGACAGGCAATACTTGATCCACAACAGGCTGACAAGACACATTCTCGAGCGTCAAGGTTGTATACGTTGCTTGATGGAGTTTTGCACTACAAACATTTTACACACGGAGAGTGTAAGCTGCTACTAGCTGTACCAAGGTTAATAGTCAAGGACATTCTGCAGGCATATCACAATTAAACACTACAGGAGGACATGCGGGTATAGCTAAGACATTATCGAAAATACGGCAAAGATACCATTGGCCTTCCATGACCAAAGATATCATACAATATGTGAAAGCATGTCATAAATGTCAAGTTATAAAAACTTCACGAATAAAACCATCGGGACTATTGCAACCAATCATTCCGCACACAAAACCTTTTACGAAGCTCACGTTGGATTATATGGGACCATTGCCGAAGTCTAACAAGAAAATATACATTTTGGTAGCAGTGGACAACACAACCAGATACGCGGTAGTTAAGGCAACAGAAAAGGCAGATCGCAGAGACCACAGCGAAATTTTTGCTTGAAGACATAATTCCTCATTACGGAATGCCGGCGGAAATACAGACGGACCGCGGAAAGCACTTTGTTGCTGATTCATTAAAACAATTATATAAGGCTTTAGGGATAACTCAGCAGATCTCGACAGCTTACAGACCACAAAGTCAAGGTGTTACTGAAAGGTATAATTCTACACTTGTTGACATGTTACGATGTTATGTCAATGACAATCAAACTGACTGGCATAAATATGTAAAATTAGTGACATTTGCATACAACTCAGGGAAACACGCTTCTACAGGGCATTCACCTTTTTACTTGTTGCACGGGTTTGAGGCGAACCAGCCTATCGATTTGGCTTTACTTCCGACTATACCAGAGCACGATGTTCTAGCGGCTTTAAGGATTGTTCACAAAGTACGTGAAGACATACCACGGATAATGGAGCGAACTCAAAGGTCACAATCTGACGTTACAACAAAACGCGCAGAGTAGAAGAATACTGTGTTGGAGACTTGGTTTTGCTATCAAATAGCACGAAGCCGAACAAACTAGCAACACATTACAAGGGTCCGTATAAGATACTACGTAAGATCACACCATTAAACTATGCCATAGAGGTTTATAGATATGGTAGACTACGAGAGGATATAGTACATGTTAGCAGATTAAAGAGTTACAACAAAACAGGATAGATTTATAGTAGGATAGATTCATGGTGACAACACATGAAATGAACACTAGTTTTGGGGTTGCAAAATTTTCTTTTAAAATTGTATTATTATTATTATTTTAAAGATCTTACTTTTTCCCTTTGTATAGTTAGTTTTTTTAAAAAAAAAAGAGTTTACGCAAAGATTGTCTACTTAGTTCCAGGCAAGCGAGGTAGAAGTACAACGAATACGGTCGGAACGCACCTGATTCATCGACTCCGACAATCTGTACTGCAGACAGAAAATATGGCAACAACAGAATTACGAATCTATATTTTCTTTATTACGTTTAACCTTACCATACTCAAGGTCCAAACCGATTCTCCTGTCAAAATAACTAATGGCGCCTACTTTCATCCTCTTCCAACACATTACACCTATGAGGCATCTTATCCTTTCACCTATACCTTCCCTCTTGATTCTTTTGCAGACTTCACTGACATTCCACATCGAGGTACTACCTGTTTAGCACCAGATGAGACGCCGGTATGCCAAGCTGTACAGGCACTACAGGGTCTTATGGACAGCACGGATAACGTACAACATAAAGTGGCGACTGGATTCAACTGGACCACTACAGGACAACGAAGGGCAACACGGGCTATTGACAGCATCGGCGATATTTTCCATTGGTGTTGTGGCACAGCAACTGACAACGAGCTACACGTCCTGACTACAAATGAAGAGGCCGTCAACAAACACATCAACATGGTCCAGGCAGTTATCAGGGATGACCATCAGGATTTAGTAACCACGACGACATCACTCAAGGGATACACTGCAAACGTGTCAAGAGTGCTGCAGGGCGTACCACGATACTTTGACAACATTTCAAAAAACCCTTGAGGAAGCTACATGCGTTTCTACAGTTAGTGTATATAAGACTTTAGTTCATTATGTGTTGCGCCAAGAAAAGCAAATATATTATAATACCTTAATTTATATGATAGATACTATACGAACAAATTGTAGAAACCATGTGATTACACCCACCTCAGTACCTGTAAATTTGTTGCTTGCAGACTTAAAACACCTGGAACTCCGCCTGATCCGAGATCATATGTCCCTAGCCATTCCTAAGGAAAACATACACCTTTACTATCACCTACCCATTTCATCGTGCATCATTACACCCCACTCCATCCTGACAACAGTAAAAGTGCCGATTCAGCATCGATCCACGACATGGCAGCTCTTTCATTACCTTCCCGTACCTTTACGTTGGGAGAACCACACCTGCATACTCTGACACCCCGACAATCGTTGCCACGGATGGGACAAGTGTCAGAACGATATCTGGAAAGCAACTGGATGATTGTCAACCTGGAAGCACGGGACTATGTTTCTTACCTCGACACAGGATATCGGGGTCGATATCTGAAGGGTGCGCGGTACAATTAATGAGAGGAGGAGATCTGCATGCAATAGCACAACAATGCACTTTTCACTGCACTCCCAGTGGCAAGAACCCCATAATCACGGAGATAACTGGGGATCTTTTTGCCATCACAAATCCTACACCCAATACCCACATAGTCTGCAACGGCACGAAACCCACTCCTATTTCACAGCATGACGTCCCAGGAACAATCGAAGTAAAAATTCCTTGTCATTGTTCCTTACAAGAAGGTGATACTATCTTGATAGAGAAACAGTTCCCATGTGACAGTAGAACATCCTTAGACCTCAACATAAACCACATTGTTCCCATTTCCTGGACCACACTGACATCCCTAGTAATCAAACCATTTGTATCACAAGACCATCCTAAGTTCCTCAAAGTAGCACATATTCTGGATAAGAACTGGACTTTAACTACCCCAGCTATGTTTATCCATAACCACATAGAAGGGGATGCCTTAAACGCAGTCGAACTACCGAAAACATGGTTAGACGTGATGGACTGCACTTCCCTCCTACCAATACTCCTTATCACATGGATTTCAGGGTTAACATTAGTAATATTATACTTAGCTATTAGGATATATGTAATAAAACAAACCCTTGCACTTTCCCTACCCCGCACAGACTATCCACAAATGTAAACCCAAACTAATTATAGAAGACCTGGTTTCGACGTTGAGGACAACGTCCTACAAAGAACCGGTATTGTTAGGATTTAGAAAAAATATTAGTTTTTGGTTGCTGGTTTTGAATATGATAATGAGGTCACAGCCAAAGAATGAACACTATTGACAAAAAGAAACATAGGCGAAATTACTAAACTTCTGATGTACTGCCTGTTGCAATAAGCAACACGGTATGTAGAACAGCAGTTGAAACAAAAGCATGGGGAAGAGGTAGGGCGTGGACAGTCGATTCGGCGGGGCCGGAAAGTCAGTTTTACTCGGGTGACTTTTCTGTGAAGACTGTGTGGCTTTTCTGTTCCAACTGGGCGGTGCCGAGAAGTGGCAAATCGGCGATAAAAGTAAGTAGACGATTATTTAGCGTACACTTCTTCCCCCTTTTATTATTTTGGTTTGAAAGGATTAAAAATATATTTTGGGAACGTTTCATTTTACATAAGACAGTAGTGTTCATTCTTGGGGTTGCCACCAACAATATTTGTAAGGTAGAACATAGCAAATAATTAAAGGTAATTTTATAATGAACCACCGATAGAAAATTATTCGAAGGAACCCGTAATCCTAACAAATGGTGTATCGGGCTTACTCCTAACAGTCTGATAGTAAAATTTCATCTTCTATGGTGTCAGTCGAAATAGTAATAATCCTGTCACAGACTATGCCGCGTATGACACCCAGGTCTTCACTCTGCCATCTATCCACACTTCCAGGTTAGTGGAAATATTATTTTTCTGAAGATATTTTTTGTAATATTTACTACAACCTTTAGCGTCTAAACCAAAGCCCAAACTAGGAAAACAAAGGGTTTCAAATACATTTTTACTGTCAGTCTGATAGTAAAATTTCATCTTCTATGGTGTCGATCTAAATAGTAACAATCACTTGTATGAAATTTATTAAACTAAGTGTCTTCTCGAGTTCCAAGTGTATAAATTATATATTGATTAATCTATACAAAATTGAAAAAAAATTAAAAAACAACTGTTTCTTAGTGTTTTTATAGTTTTAAGTAATTTTGAATTGTTGTCCATGTTTTGTGTATTGGGATGGCTCATGCCAGCACTGTTACTCATTTAGCACAACCCAGGGGACACGTACAGCTTAAGGTTTGCTGTGGACGCAAGTAACTTTGTCCCCCAGCAGAAATATAGTGTTCCAATGGATCCCTTCTCATGTAGGTGTGCCAGGAAATGAGGCTGCAGATGAGCTGGCAAAGGAAGGTTCACTCCTACCCCAACACAAATGCCCAATCCAAATAAGGCGAAAGCCATGCTCAAAAGTACAATGAGAAACAGCAGATGGAAAAATGAAGAGCATAGCAAAAGGCAAACGCTGGGAAAATATAGACGAGGAATGGGACGGACTGAAGGAAAAACCAAGGAGACAGTCAGTGGCACAGTTCCGTCGACACGGGTCATGACTGCCTCGCGACCTACTTGAAGCACATTGGAGTCTACTCCTCTGAAATGTGCCAAGAGATGAACTCAAATATGAACAAGGAACACCTGGTGACATACCCTGGATTGAATGCTGATTCGAGACGACAGAAGAGCTTCACTCGGCTGTATTGGGAGGCAAGGAGGCTGATGAACTGGAGTCCAGGCTAGTCATAGGAAACAACAACAACAACAACAGTAATTTTGAATTTATAAATTTTTCAAATAATGGTATTTATTAACAAAAATAATAACAAAACCAAAAAAAAAAAACATTGACAAGCTGGATTGAGATGATAAATCTTTAATGACAATAAACCTGAAATGATAATAGTATAGTCTCTCTATCGTAGTAACAGTATCAACAATATATAATCATGGTTGCTGATGTGGTAGAAACAGGTTTCCAACAACAGTTTTTTTGCTTATACTCTTTGAAAATCTGATTGTACGATCATAATCAGCATTATAATCTTCGTATTGGATTTTAAATGTTGAAATTACATCAGAAATATGAAAATAGACCATATCAACTATGAGGTTTATTTTAAAATTTTTAGTCGATTCTCTAAACTTTGTTTTTGGTTTCAGCTTAAATCGCCTCAGCAGGCTGACCAAAAAAGCAAGCGTTTCCCTTCTAGAAGGAACTAGTTCGAAAATGCCGAAGCGAAAAATGTCAGATCCGGACATCCACCATCCTGTAGATGGAGCCATTTCTCCGATATCTGCAAGCGGTTCGCCAGCAATCAGCATTCCTACACGAAGTGAGGATGATTCCGTTTTGCAGACTAATGCTTCAGTTATTCTTCACGCAAATGTTGTGGGGTCTGAATGTAAGTAGATTTCGTTTCATTAACGGAGATTGTTGGCTGGCAGTGTCATAACTAAGTTTATGAGTTAATGCAAACTTCTGTTGGACAATTAACTTTTGGAGCAGCCATCTTGATAAGATCCTGATCTGGGATCATGAAATGTACACCTGTCCTGCCTGTAGAATATGTTTTGAGGAGTTGTTATGGTTTGTGTGTGTGTGTGTGTGTGTGTGTGTGTGTGTGTGTGTGTGTGTGTGTGTGTGTGTGTGTGTGTGTGTGTGTGTGTGTGTGTGTGTGTGTGTGTGTGTGTGTGTGTGTGTGTGTGTGTGTGTGTGTGTGTGTGTGTGTGTGTGTGTGTGTGTGTGTGTGTGTGTGTGTGTGTGTGTGTGTGTGTGTGTGTGTGTGTGTGTGTGTGTGTGTGTGTGTGTGTGTGTGTGTGTGTGTGTGTGTGTGTGTGTGTGTGTGTGTGTGTGTGTGTGTGTGTGTGTGTGTGTGTGTGTGTGTGTGTGTGTGTGTGTGTGTGTGTGTGTGTGTGTGTGTGTGTGTGTGTGTGTGTGTGTGTGTGTGTGTGTGTGTGTGTGTGTGTGTGTGTGTGTGTGTGTGTGTGTGTGTGTGTGTATGTGTGGTGTATATGCGTGTGCACATGCATGTGTGTTTGTGTGTGTGTATGGGAGGGGGCACAAAAATTTGTTGTGGGAATAGCCTAGACAAGTTCATAATTCAAAAAAATCTGCTAAGCCTTTTAAAAATGGTGGCTTTTTTTTTTAATTTTAGCTTATGTTTAATATTTTTTATATAATAAATCTGCTCCAGTCCTTTGTGTGTCTGCCCTTATTCTTGCATTAAAGTCATTACTTTGAATTCTAGACCACTCTTCCTAAATCATGTCAGTTCTGAACCCCTTTTCCAGAAGTTGGTATGAGGAAAATAGCCCATTACAGATGTTATTGATTGCTCATTTAGGGTCATAAAAAAAAATTGCATTTAATAAGTGAAAATTAAAATTTTTAAATGATTTTTTTACACACCAATTATTTTACACTTAAACCGTACAATAATTACCTTTTTTTTAAGGTTTACCGTAAGTTAAATTACGTTTTTCCTTTGTCCAAACAATCATTTTTAGTCCTTTTTTATACCGATTTCAACAGCCTGCCATCATCTTCAGGTTTTAGACATGATAAAAACCTTATAACTTTCTTAACAACCCTGGAACAAAAACACATTACTTATAATGCATTTATAAGTAACAGTTTAAAAATAAAAGTCTGCAAATATCTTTGACAAAATAATTGTAATATAAACAATAAATAATAATAAATGTTTACAGCTGTGAGGACGAGGCCTCCTGATGGTATATTTGAGGGTGACAGTATCAACTTATCCCGCGTAGTAGTGGGCAGCATGGGCTCCCCAAACAATCAACCACAAGCAGGAACTGGAACTGCTGGTCCTTCAGCGACTCTACGTCCTGGCAGAGCACTCATTAATCCTTTCGACCCTTCACATGTCACCATCAAACTGACCTCCAACAGACGGAGGTGGTCACATATATTTCCTAAAGGTTAGTAGCGCCGTTTTGAAAATAGTGTCGAAAGTAAAACATATGTTTTTAAAATTGAGTAACAGATTGGACATTTTTATAACTGTTATTAGTAAGGCCAAAATCCTGCTGTTTACTGGTCTTGCCACTCAGCTATAAAGCCTGATCGAATTCGGTAGGATGGATGATATTTGAGTCACAGATAGTCCATGTTGTTCAACTTATGAGGTTAGGTTAGGCCTAATGTAACCTGCATTTCACAAACCAAGGTGGCATTGTTGACAGTTAAAACTGACAAATTCTTAATTTTGAAATACATCTTGTGTTGTTCAGAGACCTTGTAATGTTAAAATTAATTTACTGTCAACAAATTTTTATATAAAAATCGATCATGATTTTTGTGCTATATAATTTCAGTTGATTATTCTATTCATAAACTAAAATCTGTATGTATAATATTCTACTGAATATATTGTGTTATTTTCAGGTCCTACAGGGCTGCTGATTCAGCAGCATCACTACCAAGCAGGCCCACCAAGTGATCAGACCACTAAGAATGGCTCCATTGCTCCCAGCTCACCTCCTAGTAATGATAATTCCATTGCTACAGCTAAGATAGCACGTTCTTCATCCCAAGCTACTTTGCAAGATCGTAAGTATATTGGAGTGATTCGGTTTGTTCATAACTGTTTGTTATTATTATATACAAATATTCAGAGTGTTTCTGAGGCTCGATGTTTCTCGTAAGTTGCCTTTGCCCATGGCAGGGTGTTTTTGATCCTTTAGGATGTGTGGCAGCATCACACCCGGCTCCAATTCTCTCTTGAACGTGACTCTTGAAGTGTTGCGAAACAGCAGTAGAGCAAGATAGCCTTAGTGGTCTCCTCTTCCTTCTCACAAGCGATACACAATGCCAAGTCAGTCAGGTTAAATTTCTTCAAGTAGGACGAGTCATCCAGTCTCCTGTTCTTGCTCAGGATGCAATGGATGGGGAATTCCATAGTGTAGCAATTTATCTGTTGGTGTAGGCTGAATTTCAAATAGGTGGCGACCACAAGGAGTAGTCTCCCGGTGCTTGATCCATAGTTTATTTAATTCTGTCTTTTCATGCGTAATAGTTGCCGCTAGGGGTTATTTGACTGGTGGAGCAAGATCACAAGCCGCTAATTTGGGGTTCAGAACAGTTCACAAGATGTTTTTAAAAGTTTTTCATAGACTTTTGGTTTATAGTTGATCCAAAAATGCTTTTACAGAATGAAATTATTTTTGTGCAATTGTCTGAGTTTCTACTTTAGTAAGAGTATCATTGAAATGAAGAAAATCAGTTTATAACTAAATATAATGTAGTTACAGTTAAGATTTCAAATTGGGCAACAAATGCATAAAACCTTTTATTGTACTGACATAAGTTTATTAGACCATTAGTTTTCAATTTTCTAAAATCTATAATTCCAAAAATATTTAAAATTTCTAAAAGTCTTTAAACTGTATATGTATAAATTACATTTAAGTGACCAAAATTTTAAATAAAAGCAGATTATAGTTAAGAAATGAAGTTGGAAAAAACCAAAATGAATTCCTTATATTTTTTTTCCGGCGAAAAACCGTTAAGGTTATCATTGCCGTGAATTCCTTATAATGGTTTGATATATATATTATTATTTGCGCATAGACCCTGTTGGATCATGCAAAGCACTCCGACTCATGTCTTGTTCCTTCTAATCCTCCACACCTCCCTCATCCTGTCCCCATGGATCCTCTTCCGCTCCTCCGTCCATTTCACCCCTGCTCTCTTTGGGATTTCATTCTCTGGGACCTTCCAACCGAGCATCTTTCTCCTGTATGCGTGCCTATCTTCAACATCTGTTGAGTCTATTCCTGCCTCATGTAGGTCTATTCTGACTTGTGCGATCCACGACGTTGTTTATTTGACACCTTGTATATACTTAAGGATTCTGTTGGCAAGTCTCGTTGTTGGGAGTCTACTGATGTGTCCATAGAACTGAAGCCTCCTTCTGATATCTGCTGCCAGGTTCGATATCTTCTCTGTGGTCTTCCGGGAGTGCAACCTGTATCCATTTTCTGTTAATCTCGGACCAAGGATCTTCCTCAAGATTTTGCGTTCTTCCTTCAAAATACCCTCCATGGTAGCTTTTGTGTGGAGTGCTAGCGTCTCGCTTGCATATAATACCTCCAGTTTTATGACTGTGTTGTAGTGTCTGATTTGTGTGTATATATATATATATATATATATATATATATATATATAATAAATATATGTACACGGAATGAATTAAAAGTGTGGAAAGTATAGCTTGTTTTGGCTTCTAATTTTTTTAGGACAGAAGGATGCTAAAAAAAGTTAACAATAAATTAAATTTTGGCACATTATATATTATAATTGCAGTTTTGGAACATCCTGTAGATAATCAAGAGCTTTTCCAACACCTTTTTTAGCATCCTTATATGTTAATTAAAAGCCCAGAATAAAATATTTCAACATTTTTCAAAATTTTAACAGATGCACGGATGCGTTCTCGACCCAGTGTTCTAACTCTTTGCGGCAGTTTATCTTCACATCAACAGATGAATAGAAAGAGCACACTGCTGTGGGGCGCTACTGGGGAGCAAGAATGGACGCCTGCGCTCACAACGGGTCAGTTACACTATCTGTTTATTCGTAAGAGTAGGCTTGTAAGTGTCCTGACTGAAAAAGTTTGATTTAATTTGATTTACTTTTGTGAATAACATGAACATGGGATATGGGTATGACATGTCATTTTAAATAAATACTGCAGTAGAGCCTCAATTAACGGTCACTTATTTAGCCATCCGCTTCTATTAACCACCAGGTAAATTCTGTTACGACAGTTTAAACAGTCTTTCATAGTAAATAATTTGTAATAATAAAAGTAACTTTCTAGACAAAACAAAACATTGTAACTGGACACGACTTATTTTAGAGTATAGGCGATGTCAGCTGACACTAACTGCTACCATAAGCAAATATTGATAGTCAAAACGTAAACAATCATATTATCACTTGACTATACCCATTCCTTATTCCACTAGGAATGAGATAGAGACACTTCATAGTGTCAACAAATTCTGAAAGAATCCATGAATGGTTCTGTTGAAAGATAAACACTCACACTACTTAACGATAATATCATTCAGCGTATAAGTTGATTACGTAACAATAACATGAGTACTCGCGCTGTGCTCGCGCATATGTTAAATGAATACGTGTGAGAAGGTTAAGTATGGATAATTTACTGTATTAAAGACATGTATGTAAAATCACGTAATTACTTACGTATAATACATAATTAGAGTTAAATAGAAAATATAAGAGTTTTACTATATTTTCCAAAATAATATAACATTCTGTGCTATAAACAGAATTTATTGTTATTTTTATGGAACGCCGAAAGTATGGGCGGTCTATTTCTGTCATATTTCACTCCAACAGTCCCGAAAGGACGGTTAATCGAGACTCTGCTGTATTCCAGAATTTTATGAAAGTGATTGGTTTTACAGTTAATTTGTGTAAAATTAATTGTCTGTGAAAATAACAGTAATATATTTTGGTTTCTTGTGTGAACTGTAATGTGTTCATTTTGTAAATATTGTGTTTAAACAAAAATTTATATTTCATTATTGTAACATAGCCACCGGACCACATATTCAAATGATTAGTCTTCCCATCAGTGGTCTATCCACTCACCTCATAAAGGCTACAAGGGTTTCGAAACTATCGTTTCATCTTCAGGCCGTTATACAAAATGTTAAATCCCTCTGTCGAGGTCGTCACAAAGTCAAAGAAAATATTAAAACATACATCACAAACACTGAGCGCAATTACATGTTTAAAATATTCATCATGAAATTCGGCTTAGCCAAGCTACACATGCGACTTGTACGTCTTTACATTCTGGACTGTGAAATCTCCATCATGAGTAAGTAACAAAAAACCAACAGACGCACTGTAACTGATAACAATGACGGGCATGCTACTAATGATGGAGACTCTGCAGTCTGGAATGTAATGACGTACGAGTCGCGTGTGTAGCTTGGCCAAGCTAAATTTCATGATGAATATTTTAAACGTGTAATTGTGCTCAGTGTTTGTGATGTATGTTTTAATGTTTTGTTTGACTTTGTGATAACCTCGACAGAGGGATTTAACATTTTGTATAACGGCCTGAAGATGAAAGAGTTTTGAAACCGCGGTAGCCTTTATGAGATGAGTGGATGGACCGTTAACAGGAAGAATAGGTCATAATCCTAAAAATTTATAGTTTTTCAAAAACTATTGACTAGGTTTTATATATAAATAATATTGTTTTATGAGTAGGTTTAATGTATACACAGGACTGTATAAAGCTCATATACAATATACTATACAGCTTAGAAAACAAGACGAGAACATTGTGAGTCTGGGCGAAAATTGATTGTATCAGGAAAAAACCCTGGCAGCTTGGTAATCAGTAAGCGTTTGCTTTATTTCTAGAGAGAAAAATCAGTTTAGAACAGAATATTTCTAATTTTTTACGCATATAAATTGTTAAAATTAAATTATTTTACGGCAATACAAAAATCAAGAATAAGTATTTGCTTAAATTTTGGTTTTATGTAACCCTGTAGAACTTACGATGTTTATTACAGTACATACTGTAACTTGTGTGTAGTTGTGGTCGTTTGTGTCAGTTTTGTTTGTTTAACCTTATATCTGTGCTTTAAAACTTTTTAGAAGAGTTGCATTTCCTGCGGCTATGTCTGTGTATATAAAATCTCCTAAGTAAAATATTGTATACTTGGTCTTGTGCATATCGAAGTACTAGAAGATCAAGTTGTTACAGTTGACAGTTTCATTGCTTCATCATTTTGAATCATAAATTTTATATTAAAAATCAGGTTCAACAGTAACATTTTAGCCTTTAACCATTTGACAAATATTCATATAACATACGCGCCACTTAGAGTACTTACATGATAGACTTATACGCTGAATGGTATTATCGTAAATAGCAAAGAGTGTTTGTCTCTATAAAAACATTCATGCAACTTTTTCAGAATTTATTGGCACTACTTAAAGTGTTTATCTCATTCTACTAGATCAAAGTGTTAGTGAAAATGACTACACTTGGGTGGATGAGGTTATAGACTCATTTTTTCAGTTTTTATACTAATTTTGATCATTTTACTAAAAACATTGGGGCTCATTACGTTGACAGAAATTCACTAGTCAAATGGTTAACTATTACAAAGTTGTTTTTTGTGAATCAAGTGGTCTTTATGCAGAATGTCAATCTATATTTCGATTCTTCCTCGCATTTGTTTTTATTCAAATTCAACAATGCTGCATTTATTTTGTTTAATGTTTGTGTGCGTTATAACTTGATTCCTTGCTACTGTGACTAATAAATTCACTTACGGTATTAACAATAGGCGTGTTTAAATCTAAAATATAAGGCATAACATCGATAAACTTGCATAATATTCCATTTATTTGAAACACAATGAAGAATACTCGTTTGATTTTTTTTTACAGAAATAATCATTTCCTATATAGGTAACGCAATGTGATTTATTTATTTAATTAAATTCTCATCGATTTGTTGAGAGTGCATGTTTCAGATTGTACTTTTAAAATTAAAGACTCATTTGGTCTGAGGTAAGTAACAAATAATAACTTTATTCTTATAACTTCCTCGATTTTTATTGAACACAACAGTGCACGTCTGCATTGGGAAGGTGTAATAGCTTAGAGATTTATTAACTTAGAGATTCGTTTTCCTTTGACAGTACCGTGTTATAAGTTAGAGATCGACCTGTGTAATAATATAGAGGTTCCGTACTGTGTATTAACTTAGAGACTACAGTTCCATCAAGTGTGTTGCACCATGTGTATATGTTGCCGACACCGCTTCTTGCAGGCGCTTCAGTATCTTTTATTTAACAAGTAGAATTCGCTTAGTTAAAGAAAGAAATTATTAAAATATAAAGTTCATTTGGATAGGTTTTGTTCTTAAATTTGCAAAGCTGTAAATTTATACTAATTTACATATGTAGTAGTAATAGTAATAGAAATAATAATATAAAAATATTGTTTGAAGGCTGCTTTATTCAAACCATATCCGAATTGAATTAAGAAAACAGCCCTAAATTAACGAATTAATTATGAATTAATGAATTCATATAAACTTACGTTGTTTTTTTTTTTCATAAAACACCAATATTTCTATTTTTCTATACAGATAATTGTCAAAAATAAACATTTAGATATGTTTTTGACCATAGTATTGACAATATATTCAACTGTAAACTGTAAAGATACACACGGTGCAACACACTTGACGGAACTGTAGTCTCTAAGTTAATACACAGTACGGAACCTCTATCTTATTACACAGGTCGATCTCTAACTTATAACACGGTACCGTCGAAGGAAAAACGATTCTCTAAGTTAATAAATCTCTTAAGCTATTACACATCCCCGTCTGCATTGACCGTAGTCCCTCGTTCTATAAAAGCTACTAGCAACCCGCCCTTATGATCCTAAAAAACAATAGTCAAAATGTTTCTGTTGTTAAACGCGTTTTTGAATATTTATTTGTTCTGAGAGTGTTTTGTTATTCCCTTCTGTTTTGAAGAAAACGAATGACCTTTTGCAATTCGCACTTGACGGGAGAATCAATAGACTTGGAGTTACAAGTCTACAACTCAGCTCGAAATGACATTATGAGGTTGGGAATGGCGGTGGTTATAGTGGGAGAGATGCGTTACCGTTCAGTGCGCAGCGCCATCATCTACCGCTCCACACGCCACTTCACGGTAGATTCGGAGGTTGAAAAAAATAGCCTTTGTACTATAATATATAATAAAATTATAAATTTTATTTATTCAATCAACCACAATATGTTTTTTGTAAGGATTAATTATCTATCAGGTATTAACACAAATAATTTTGAGTGTTAACAGTTATTTGTCTAGTTTTTTGGTATTTATTTGAACTAATAGACGAGTGCTGTTGCATGTTTAATGTGATGTTTTTTTCTTTTCATGTCTGGCGTGATGGTGAGGGCCTGCAGTCTCCAAAGTTATCATAGGTTTGCCAAATAACCATTAACTTAATAACTTAACTTGCATTTCAGCTTAGTTACTGGTGGAGGGCCAATGCTTTTAATGCTTGTTTCGTGATATGGTAGCAAGTGGTACCCCTGATAACGGTCTTAATTCGTTCTAAAACTAAGACTGTTATCTTAACAGACTGCTGTGTGAGTCGGCATTTACAGTAGAGACTTATGGAAAACATTTTAATTTGTTACATAAAAAAAAATTGTCTCACTATTAATATGTCAAAGATGAAGAATGAAGAAAATTCACAGAACAGAAGTCAGACTTTTTTAAAATTAAATTCATACAAATGTAATTGTCACATATATACGCACAGGACAAATCAATACTGTAGGTTTTTTTAGTTCAGTACTCAAAGTTTGTCTTTTACTTCCGCTACCACAAGCAATTGTGGACCAATTTAATTAATAATCACCAAAAAAATTGAAAACAGGATTTAAACAACAATTTGAAATTTGCACACAGACACTTAAAGTTTTGTTAAATTAAAAAATTAAAAGTGCATAACACAGTAATATAACTGTTTAAATTTTTTAAGGGGTTAACAAATTATACATACAGTAAAAGAGTTGATGACACATTAAATAAAATTAGGTAGGATGACAGAAAATGGAATAGGAGAACAGATAACTAAGAAATATCATGTAAGTTGTTGCCCTACAAAAAACAAACACCCATCAATCAAAGGCTTGTTTGTGTTAACTCAGCACAATGTTTATTTCTGTAGCACAGCACAATGTTATGTCAATATTTACACATCTGCTTAGAAATAATTTAACAAAATGAAAAAGCTGTTATAATATGTTCAGCCTTTTGTCCGAAACGTGAACTGTTATGCGAGTCATTTTTCGTTCCGTTAGACTGTTGTCCGATATAATCACTGTCCAGATCGACTGTAAGGCGGGGTATCACTGTAATTACGGCACATGGTTCATATTTTAGTTATCATTTTTTAAAAAATCTGTCATTAACGATTTACAAACATCACTTTTAATAATTTTGAAACAGTAGAGTGAAACATCCAGATCGTTGATAAAAGCGTTGACACGATATGAAATTTGTGTTGCGCTACAGAGTGTGAATTGTGTCTCGTGTTGAAGAGGGAGCTTTCAGGTCGCATAGTCATATGAATGCCTGCTATCTTCGCTCCTATTTGGTCACTGATCTCGAACATTGCTCTCTGTTCGTGCACTAAGTTTTTTTTACCAGACTGATCTGTTAAAGTATAGTGTTTTTTTTAACATATTAATGTTCTGTATCTGCGATGCACTCAAGTTTGAAGAAAACTTTTCACTGCACACTTTATTACTGTATAGGCCTAGATCTACAGTACATAAAATAAGACTGTGTACATGCAGTATGTACAGAACATATTTCCTGTAATTAATATACGTACGTAAAAATAACTGGATTAATGGTTTTATATATCCACTTCACTTACATA
Source organism: Callitettix versicolor (assembly GCA_022606455.1). Classification (NCBI taxonomy): domain Eukaryota; kingdom Metazoa; phylum Arthropoda; class Insecta; order Hemiptera; family Cercopidae; genus Callitettix; species Callitettix versicolor. Next base: position 116,773,682 of record CM040186.1, on the reverse strand, counting down.
ACCATCAGAGTAAATCATAAATGATTTTAGCAATTTTTTTTACTTTCAAGAGTTTTACCAGCTCTTTTATTGGTTCATTTTGAACAGTTTGGTCCAGTTCCAAATGATCCGTATTATTGATACTCTACTGTATATGCAGATTTGTTTATTGATTGTGATGCTAAAATATTATTAAAAAGCATGGTAGAAAATATATCACTACAGTGAAATGTTGATTATCTGAACATAAATTATACTAACCTTATAGACCGGTTATTTTTTTTTTTTAAAAACAAACCTACATTTGTACTGTGTACTAATATTTCAAATACAAAGCTGTTATTAAAACTATTCATTAAAATGTATCACTGTTTGTACACATACTGTATTGTATTACATTGTTTTTGAAAAAGCTGGTAGACTGTATTTATGCACCATGCACCATAATGTGATGTTTAAATGTTATTCACCCAAATTGGTTAGATAATCGACTCTCTACTGTAAATAAAATGGTAATGGGTTTATCCAAGCTAAAATGATACATTCGTGGTCTAAAATTCAATTGGACACAATTATTCAATTATCCAGTTTTTTTTACAAAAAATATATATTTAAAGCAGTTGGAATTCAATTGAAACTGTAGAAACATTAAATAGGTAAAGACCTACTTGATCGATTGATTCTTTTTAAAATGGTGGCCGTTTGAAATTTTAATTGTTGAATATCTTGAAAACTAATAATTTAACAAAAAAAGGTTCCTCTTTTAAGTACAAAGCCGCCTCGGTGGCCTAGTTGATAGCGTACTGGGCTTTCACCCCGAGGACGTGGGTTTGATTCCCGGCCAGGGCTTGGCGTTTTCATAAGCTATAAATCATCCCATTGTCTGCATTAGCCCAAGTGTGTACAATAGTCAGACGTTAAACACACAACAAAAAAAAAAAATACAAAATAAATTATGTTTTTATATTTTTTTCAAGTTAAAGAAAAATTAAGTTATTGAAAAAAAACTGAATCAAAAAATTGCTTCTTACATAATCTTACACGTAGAAAAATCTCTAAAATGTTTGTATCTAATATTCAGTCAGTAACTCAATTATTCTTTGACTGACAGAACGGAAAATGATTGAAAAATCTTCAATAGTTCAAGTTAACGGAGAAAACGAAACGTCTTGGTACAACAAATGTACAAAACTATTCAAGGTTTTGCATGCTTTGGTGATAAATATTTGTAACCCTTTAACGAGTAAGCTGAAAGAGTACTGCTGTTCTGGAACGGCAACAATAAGTGCTTAAAGAACTACCTCCAGAACGTTTCGTGTGTACATTTTTGATTTCTTAGTGTTTTGTATTATTGCAAAGTCGTAAAATATGTTGATTTAATTCCGGATAAATTTGTGTAAGTAAATGATCAGCTAAGTGCGTAAACTCACTCGGGTGTGAGTGAGGCTTGATCTGTCTGCCAACTGCCATAAAGGATATTTGTATAATGCAGCACTTCCCACACCTGACTCAAATGTGTAATGAAGTCAAATTAACGAGAGGTTATATACGCAAACACAAGTAAAAAAAAACAATCAGAAAAGAAAGTGTTTTGAAATCTTTTTCTTACTACTTTTAAATACGTTTAGTCTTATAATGATTATTCATTTTAACGTTGCATATTCAGAAGTTTTGGAACAGCTGTACTTTTTACAGAATTAATGTGGTTGTGGATATACAAGATGTATAAAACTTGAGTAGATTTGTGGTTTCGTTTCTTGTTTGATTCTGTATTTGTCGATGTTAATGCTTGAGTACCAGTGGCAATGGGTTTTATTTAGTAATTTCATTAAATTAACTCGATCAATTTAAAATTGAATAAAATTAATTTTTTTAGAAAGTGTTAGTAAAAAATTAACATAAATTACAACTTTTGATATATTAATAAAGTTTACAGTAATAACTTCCCTCATGTTTGTACTTTTTAAACTTAGATTGTACTGTTTACATTCTACTCATTTTATTATACAGAGTGTCCTATAAGTCTGTGAACATATTGAATATAGAATGTATTACTATGTTCAGTATAATGATCTGCCTTCCCTAGCTTCGTCAGTTCTACTTTTGTTGACACGTTTCGGAGAACCTCAATCTTCAAAAACTATATCTATACTGGTCACCAATATTATGACCCGTACCAATATTATAATTTTCTATTTCCACCTCGTACCCCTCCTCTATTCAACACATGTAAATTAAACCTAACGGCTCGATTCTGATTGGCTCTTCAAAATTATACGTTTTCGCTTGTTTTTGATTGGCTCCTTTCAAACTTTCTCTTCAACGGTTGTCCCTCCTGTTAATTTTTGAAAATTTTTAAAAGTAATATCTGCTTGCGATGATATCTGTTTGTTTATTATGTTTTCTCCCTTTAATTTAGATTTAAAAATTTCCAAGTTCTTTAAAATGTTCATACATCTTCCTTTTTCTGCCATATGTAGTACTTTCATGGAGTTTTCTATTTCTCAAGGTATGTGTCCCTCTTCCACCTCGGTGCCTAGTTTATAGCGTACTAGGCTTTCACCCCGAGGACCCGGGTTCCATTCCCGGCCAGGGCTTGGCATTTTCATACACTATAAATCATCCCATCGTCTGCATTAGCCCAACTGTGCACAGTAGTCAGACGTTAAACACAAAAAAAAAATCTTATTAAATGTGACGCATAATTTGAATCATTTTTGCTTGTATTTGAATGATCTTACATGTTCTTTAAACCTAGTTCTAAATTTTTGTCCCGTTTGTCCTATATAGACTGCCTCGCATCCACACTGTATTCTGTATACCCCATTCTTACTATATTTGTCCTTTTCTTCTATATTCTTTGTCAGTTTGTTCCTTATTTTATTATTTATTAAATAGAATGTATTGTGTATGGTTGCCTTTGGACCACTCATTACTTACCTCTGGTGTGACTTGTAAAGATATTTCAGTAATGTTGTTTTGCAGACAAGCATGACGAATTTTCTCCATAGAAGCTCTAGAAATGAAAATCTAAAATCAGGAATGGGCTTCATGCTAGTCACTCCGTCAGTCCTCAGCATCCAGCCAATGCTCATTATGCCAGGTCCTAACTGGCAAGCTCTAACTGTCCTATCAAAACCACTTTGAAAAAGAACATTTTTTGTTCAGAACACAGAAATACTTCATTACGAAGCATATTAGTGTATGCAACATTTATCACAGTCGTTTAAAATAAGTCATGATGTGATTTTTCCAAATTCCACATAATGTATTGAGTACTCTATTCTTTTGTTGGATCCTTCCAATGATTGTTGTTTTCTGGCGCCATTTGGCCAGACTTAATGAGAAAATGTTAGAATTTTCTTCATCACTGAACAGTGTTGGATCCTTGATGCATTTCTGCAGGGCTTAGTCACGATATTTCACTAGACAATCCGGGTCATTCTACTTCTGCAGAATTTGCAGTTTGTTTTTTTTTAATGCTCCCTGTTTGTGCCTTCAGAATCCTGTGGATGTTTTAACTGATTTTGGGAACGCCCATTTAAGTTACAGTTCTAGAAGAAATTTTTTGGAACTCAATTCAAAACTGCCAGGAATGGTGACTGCTGTTTTACCTATAGGAGACCACTACATGGCTTAATTTGCAACGGACCTTATTTTATTAAATTTCTAAACCAATTTGTAAATATCCTAGATTCTGAAAGGTGCATGTTCGTGTGACGTACTGGACTCGGTCACTTCTCTAAATTCAGAACAGCAGCAAAAACAAAATCATAATTTTTTTTGTTTCCAGACTTTTTGGGGTCACTGTGTATAATGCTTACACTATGTAATTTGGCAGTTCATTTTAGTATTAAATATAAAAGAAGAAATAGGACTAAAGAATGCTGACTTTAAAAATATGAATGTTGATTTTTAGAAAAAATAAATATAGAAAAAAAAGCATGAGAAACATATGGGACTTATCTAAGTTAAATGGCTAGTGATTAAAGCAAAAATTAAAAAGGTTTAAAACTTGTAACATGTTTTTGGTTTTGGAATTATCATAAACATTTGAGAAATAAAAGCAACATTATGTGTAAAAACAATATTTTTTAGCGAAACATATCTTGTGAGTTGTATTTGCAATATTCGCAATAATACAGTATTTGCAATAGTGCAGTATAATGTTATGTTGAATTTAGTTCACAGATTTTAAATTGATACCATAGTAAATATTTTTATTAAACACATTTCTTGTATAGCCTGTATAATAAGCCTGTGGGTCCTTGATCTGTGGTATTTTTTCTTGATTTATTTTACTATTTTCAGTTTGCACCCGCAGCATGTTTGCTTGGCTTTATATTTCGTCACTCATTATTTAAAGTACAATTTTGGTTTCTTCAACAGGTGTAGATTGGAAGTCGTTAACCATCCCCGCCTGCCTGCCCATAACCACCGACTACTTTCCCGATGAAGTGTGTTTGAAAACCGATTATGTGTTTTCCGATTACAGTTTGTTACCAGATGGTGTAAACGCCGATTTCGCGCAACAACGTGCAGTTTATCGTAAACCGTTGACGACACAAGAAGTATTTCGTGAACTGGTATCGCAACGGTTGTCACAGGTGTGTATTGAGTTTTAATATGTTTGCTGTTACCATAATAGATACGTTAATAGAAAATGATTTTAAATGTATTTAATAAAACGTCATGGAGAATAAATTTTTACGGCCATCTTCTTAGAATGAACTCCAATAGATTGACGAAACAGGTGTTTGATTTTTTCCATAATCGTAAAACAAAACCGAACTGGTTTAAAGAAATTGAAAAAGACCTAATAGAATTAAAAATTACAGAAAATTCACTGCTTGACCAAACTGCTAAGATAAGTACCAAGGACGATAGAATAAGATTCCAAGATAAAACCAAAATAAGACCTAAACCTATCATTTCGGAAGAGGAGAGGAAATGATCAGAAAGAATGAAGAGCTACTGGGAACAAAGAAAAGTACAGCGCGCAAGAAATGATTGATTCAGCGTACCCCAAAGAGGGTGAAACGAAAAGAAGAAGAAAATGTCATTTTTTAAGGTTAAGCTTTTCTGTTTAAGGGTTATAGTGTTTGACACTAAACAAAAGTAAGAGGAATGTAGACCAGTTATTAGATTACTTGAATTCTTTTAAACTTTATGGTTGGGAGATAATATGTACGTTAACGTTTTGAGTTTCACTAAAAACTTTACATTAATGCTCTTTTAAAACTTTAGGCATTTTTCCGACAAGCAGCAAATGCCTAATCTTATACGAACGAAAACCAGACCCTGACTGAGGGGTCAGCATTTATATCTACAGAGGGAATGGAGAGAGGGGCTGTCACAATATAGTGTTTGAACTTGACACTGGTTGTCTTTAAAAAAATCAGTCCAATTATTTTTAGCCACACGAATATATTTTTTCAAGAATTATAATTACAACTATATTAGTTTTTTTTTGACAAAACTATGTGTAACAGGGCTTCCAACTGATAGTGGAAAACATGACAAGCCAGACGCCAGGCACACTGGTCCCGGGCATTGCTGTGGTGGGGCCAAGGTTGCAGAAACAGCCTAACATGGAGTACAAGCTGAGCATTGGGCGGGTCTTCCATCGCATTGTGCTCAATGGTTCAGAAATCGGAGTTACAAGATACAGACCCAAGTAAGAATAGTAATATTTTATTTTAAGAAATAGACTCAGTAATTAATTACAATGTAATCGGAGAAGTTTGTCGACATGTAGTGTCCAGGTAAATAAATTTGAACGGTATATAGATCTAAACGGTAGGTGTTACAAAAGATAACTTATAATTGTAAGGTATAGTTATTTAGTATTTACAAACAATGTTTTTCAGAACAATTTAGGCCATGATTTCCAGTCTTTTTAATATGTAACTATGCAGTGAAACTTGCCTTAAAGGACACGTACAAATAGCGGACTCTTCTTCATAATAGACACTTTTGTATTCCCTGACTGAGATGGAGCTGTTCTAGGATTAGAAGAACTTCTATTTTACAAGAACTATTTTTCAAAGTTTAGTTAATAATTTTTGTTAATTTTTGAACAGGCATTTTCCCTCAAAACTTAATCTTTTAAATTCCTAATTTTAAATTGATCTAAAAACAAGTTTAGTTTAAATTAATCTAAAAGCAAATTAAGTGTATAACATTTCTAAATAGAGCACATTGCTGCTAGCATAACTTTGTCAAATACAGATCAACTCAAGTTTTGTATATTTTTTATAAAATCACTTTAGTACGGCTGTTCTGGAATATCTGAATGTACAGTGTTTAAATGAGTAACCATTATGAGACTAAAAGTAACGGAAATGTATAAGAAAAAATAATTACAAAATGTTTTTAAGCAATTTCATTAAATGTGATATCACTTTTGCAATATTTTTTAACTATATTTTTGTCTTGTAACCATTATGAGACTAAAAGTAACGGAAATGTATAAGAAAAAATAATTACAAAATGTTTTTAAGCAATTTCATTAAATGTGATATCACTTTTGCAATATTTTTTAACTATATTTTTGTCTTTACATTTCAAAAGAGAATAAAAAAAGAATTTATGACACAATTGTAAAAAGCATTATAACATATGGTAGTGAGGTATGGCCAATTAAGAGCAGAACAGAAAGAATGCTGTTGGCTACTGAGACGAACTTTTGGAGAAGAGCGGCAGGAAGATCAAGAAAAGAGAGTGAGAAATGTAAGTATACAGAGGATAATGGACGTAAGGCATACAATTGTAGAAGATATAAGAACAAAACTACTGGTTTGGTACGGGCATGTACAAAGAATACCGGATGAGCAAATTTCCAAAAAAATCATGCAATGGCGAATACCTGGAAGAAGAAAATGAGGAAGGACGAGACTGAGCTGGAGAGAGGGAGTCAAAAAGGAAATAAAAAAAAGGGATCTACCAGAAGACTTGTGGTGGGACCGCGATCGGTGGAGGTTGGAGATCGGAAGACGGCGTAGAACGTTTTAGATAGATTTTTGTCTTTTTCTTAACATCCATACTTTATATCAGGTATTCTAGAGCTGGAATGAGGAATTGGCATTAACAAAAAAGGTACTGTAGTCTCGTATCTTAAGAGACAACAGACTGACCCGTTTTTCTATTTTTACTTTTTCTTGACATCTCAAACATGTCTGCCCTTGTACTGAAAGGTCATTAACGTAACAATCTTTCCTACTGGTATAGTTAGTGCTGCAGTTGTTTAGTAAAGTGCCTATCTGTGATTAAGGTACTGTTTTTGATACTTTAACCATCTTATATTATCACAGGTATCCATATCCACCGTTCAACATACACTACCACTACAGGTTCCAAGCCCCTGACCATGACACGTACGAAGTGTCGTGGGTCAGCTTCAACACAGAGAAGCTGGAGAACTATAACTGGAACTATTTGGACCATTACATCTGTACACGGGGTGACACTGACTTTGCTTTGGCCGAGGTGAGTTTAAGTCTTTTTTGTAAAGTTTATTCGGCTAGCCAGTGGTGGCGCGTGGTATTTGCCGAGGGGGGAGCCTGTCATCTGTTATTAAAATCACATGTCATCATGATCAAACAATAAAAACAAATTATTTGTTTTTCTGACCAACTCGTTATGTACCTACAGTTTCCTCTTCAATCCTGCTTAGCCTACAAACAGTTAAAACTAGAGAATGAACAAATCAATCAGAACGAAGCTAGTGAACGGGCGATGTGAAGTGATGCGCCGGCAGTAATGCCTGGGCAGAAATGTATTAATCTAGCGTAGTATAGACCCGAGATACGCGTGCACTGCGAACCAGTCGGAAGTATTGGTTGACAGGGGTGAATTAGGTTTTGCAGGCTTAAGCTGTTTCCAGGCTGGAAGAGAAGTACGGGGATTTTATAGGTATTAGTAAGTGGAACTAGGTTGTGTAACTCAGTCCTGTTTTGTGTAGGTTATAAGATTTTGTAGTGTTATACTATTATTTTGTATGTAAACAAGTAATATTACACAATGTAACCTAACAAAGTCATGTTGTATTAACTTTTTAATATAAATTCTGTCAAACTTGACATTCTTGTAACTTAACACCCTTTCAATTTATAATATTTTGAGTTACCAAGACTACCAGTTCTCTGATGCCAAAGATATATATATTATTATTATTTGCTTATAGACCCTGTTGGATCATGCAAAGCACTCCGACTCATGTCTTGTTCCTTCTAATTCTCCACACCTCCCTCATCCTGTCTCCATGGATCCTCTTCCGCTCCTCCGTCCATTTTACCCCTGCTCTCTTTGGGATTTCATTCTCTGGGACCTTCCAACCGAGCATCTTTCTCCTGTATGCGTTCCTGTCTTCAACGTCTGTTGAGTCTATTTCTGCGTCATGTAGGTCTATTCTGTCTTGTGCAATCCACGACGTCGATTTGACTCCTTGGATATACTTAAGGATTCTGTTGGCAAGTCTCGTTGTTGGGAGTCTACTGATGTGTCCATAGAATCGAAGCCTACTTCTATATCTGCTGCCAGGTTCGATATCTTCTCTGTGGTCTTCCGGGAGTGCAACTTGTATCCATCTTCTGTTAATCTCGGGCCAAGGATCTTCCTCAAGGATCTTTGCATTCTTCTTTCAAAATATCCTCCATGATGATGCGACTGTACGTAACGCTCCAGGAACTAACAATCCCTGGTTCTATAAATCCCAGTGGAAACACTGGACCTTCAAGATTACAAGCAACTATGATTCGTGCTAGTAATGATATATATATATATATATATTATTAAATAAATTAAATATTAAATAAATATATATATATATATATATATAAATTAAACTTCCTCTGAAGCAATAGCAATATTGGCCTAGTACAGCACTATTAGTTCACTGACGCATTGTGAGATTGTTTTTATAAACATTTTGTGATTTGTAAAATTGTTCATTATATTTTAGTTGAGTTAAAATGCCTTTTGTAATAATGTTATATTGTACCTATTTATATGAAATGACTGAAGAGCCATGTCATTTACAGCAGTTTTATTTATTGGCAGTGCAGTCGTCGGTAAGTTACTTTTGACCAACACATATTTTGATATGGTATTTGTCAGTTGTTGTGTAACTCGGGTATCTTCTAGTGTGTGTTCTAATTGCTAAGTTTACATTTTAAATTAGTAATTTTAAAAAAAGTGTTGAACATTGTCAACTTCATGAAACGTTGTCTATAGTTCCCATAAACACATGTAGTGACAAATGTCCGAATATATAACAATATGTACTTGGAACAACACTAAATTACAATAACATTCTGTTTGTTGTCTTATTTTGTAAAAACCGTTGGACTTTTACTTCCAGACTTTGAAGTATTGGCGGTTCCGTGTCTATTTGTTACCATTGTGCTCCGCAGCCTCGAGGAAAATTTTAGAAGGATCGGAATATTGCGATTTGTATACACCGTTAACCTTGGACGAACAGAATCATTTGGCGGAAAACTTTCTGCGCTACATTGAGACTTGGGTTAATAAGATACGACGCCCGAATGCCTATAAAAAGTACCGGGTAAGTTATAAAATGTAGTGACAACTTGGCAGGGAAATGATTCATGATGTTTAAGTATTCTTTCTTTGTTTGCTGAGTTGATTGTTTTATTACAATCATAGAACTGTTAACCCTTTCAGTACCATGGAATTTTCTTACATGGACAAAAATTGAATATTTTTTTTTTACTTTTTGGATATATTTTAAGCTAAATGAACATGTTTTATAAAAATTATATTTTCAAATGGACACACACACACACACACACACACACACACACACACACACACACACACACACACACACACACACACACACACACACACACACACACACACACACACACACACACACACACACACACACACACAGATACAGATACACACACACACACACACACACACACACACACACACACACACACACACACACACACACACACACACACACACACACACACACACACACACACACACACACACACACACACACACACACACACACACACACACACACACACACACACACACACACACACACACACACACACACACACACACACACACACACACACACACACACACACACACACACACACACACACACACACACACACACACACACACACACACACACACACACACACACACACACACACACACACACACACACACAGACACACACACACACACACACACACACACACATACACAGACACACACACACACACACACTCACATATATACATACACACACACACATACACATCCACACACACACACACACACACACACACAACACACACAGACACAAACACACAGACACACACACGCACGCACACACACACACGCACGCACACACACACACACACACACAGATATACACACACACACACAATTACAGACACAGACACATCACACACACACACGCACGCACGCACACACACACACACACACACACACACACACACACACACACACACACACACATATATATATATATACACACACATACACAGAGACATCCACACACAAACACAAACACACACACACACACACACACACACACAGATACACATACACACACACACACACAATTACAGACAGACACACACACACACACACACAGATACACCCACCCACCCACCCACACACACATACACACACAATGTATATATAAAGAAAAATGTAGCAGAACTTGGTCATCTATGCAACTAAAAGAATTCTCCTGTCTCCCAGTCAGCTTCCATCCGAATCGCCCATCGGTTCATTGGACCTCACCTATATTGAAGGTGGACGTGACGTCTTCCTATACCACAGACAGGCAAACTCTGAGTTGCACAGAAAAATAAATGGCTCTCATAACTCGTTGGTTATTATTGTCATTTAGTTTCATTAAACAACTTATTGTTTACTGCTTGATATGTTTTCTTATTTTTGAAAAACATTCTCACAGCTAGAGAATGCTGGGATGAGATTTATGTAAAACAGAAATCCAGTAAAAAACTTAACATTGGCAATGAAAAGGTTAAATGTACATTTTGAGCTAGTTTGATCTTTTTTAAAAATTGCTTTATAAAATAATTTTCACACACTCTCTCTAGTCAGTTTTTTTTTTTAATTATTATCTATCGTATATTTATCCTGATGTGCTTCTTTGTCAGCTGGCTATTTTTAATTGTACAAATTTTTTGCAGTTTCTGTCAGTTTGCCTCATTACTGACTTCCCTGTATTCTGTTCATTACTATGTTTTCTCTCCCTTTAGAAAAATATTATTCCGTTTTGATATTGTTGTTTGTTTAGTGGAATTATCTCCATAAACTTGAACTGCTGTGTTTATCACTTCAAACCGAATCTTGATGAATGGTTCGCAAATATAAAAAAGGATTTAAATGTTTATTGTTTTAATTGAAGTTCTGTAACATACACTCAACGTACAAACTCATTCATGAGTAGCAAAGAATAAACAATACTAACAAACAATAAACAGCCATAAATTGGTACTAAGACATTACTCATGAAGCTTATAAACACATACTGAGTTGAAATTCTTTTTATATTCTTCTTCTTTTCTGCTAGGATTATTGTCACTATGTTTAGTATAATGATCTGCCTCCCCTAGCTTCGTCAATTCTACTTTTGTTGACGCGTTTCGGAAAACCTCCATCTTCAAAAACTATATCTATACTGGTCACCAATATTATGGCCCGTCCTATTTATAATTTTCTATCTCCACCTCATACCCCTCATCTATTCAATATGTACATTAAACCTGACATGCTCGCTTCTGATTGGCTCTTCAAAGTCATACGTTTTCCCTCGCTTCTGATTGGCTCCTTTCAGACTTTCTCTTCAACGGTAGTCCCTCCTTTTAATTTTTGAAAATTTAAAAATCTAAAACAACAGGAGGAACGACCGTTCAAGAGAAAGTTTGAAAGGAGCCAATCAGAAGCGAGCGAAAACTAATGATTTTGAAGAGCCAATCAGAAGCGAACACGTCAGGTTTAATGTACACGTGTTGAATAGAGGAGGGGTACGAGGTGGAGAAAGAAAATTATAAATAGGACGGGCCATATAATTGGTGACCAGTATAGATATAGTTTTTGAAGATGGAGGTTTTCCGAAACGCGTCAACAAAAGTAGAATTGACGAAGCTAGGGGAGGCAGATCATTATACTAAACAGTGACATACTGATTTGTTACATATGTGACAGTAAAAAGTTTACGCTATTTTTAGATTCTGTTGAGACCTTAAAGTAGTTTTTGGAATGTTCGCACCTTTTTACAAGCTGCTGGACTCAAAAAATTGTCTGATTGTTTTCACGCCTCAGAGTATAATTGTCTCTAATTTTTGAACATATTTTTACAAAATAATAATTTTTGTTGTCGGTACACTAGTTTTTCTCTACCTGTGGCTGTCATTTCTCCTAGATTTATTTTATATAGCGTAGTGTTTTACATTTTCTGTTTATTATTCAGGCATGTATTTTCATATATTTTATTTTTGTACACAGTTAAAGGAACACTTTGTAGTTTGGATTATTGTACAAGTACAAATATTTTCTGGTCAATCTCTAACAGATTTAAGTGTTCGTATTTATTTATTTTTTGTTAACTTCATAGTTTTTTTTATTGTTTAACAAGTGGTGGGTAAAGTTTTCACATTAACATTTTCTGCAGTGAAATTTTTGTAAAGAAACGTAATGTACTAACTTCTTTTTGTTTTATTGTAGCACAAGAGTTATTAAAAGTTTAAAACTAATCATAAAAGTTTTTAAAAGATATCTTAATTTATTTTTGGAAATTTTCTTAATTCAGTTACGGTAATGCAATAATACTGTACGGTCTCAGTTATCCAACACGAAATAGTATCGCTAATGTTGATGATAAGAAAGTATTATAATCAGTATTCAGTAAAGTACATTTTACTTATTCACACAAATTCAGAACTTGTATTTAAGTGAACAGTATGAAATATACATCAAAACAATCATTGTTGATCTTAGAAACACTAACTTTTAATTTATTTTAGAAAGAAACAATGATTTCTTAATAGTAGCCTAGAAAGTTGCCAAAAAATTAACTTTGTAAAATACTTTAAACAATTTTAGAAGTAATAAAAATTAATGTTTTGTAAAGAAAATATTTTGATCATTAAATTTTTTTTTCTAAAACAATTCTAAACTCAAACAGTGAAGGCATACCTCATGGTTAAGCTAGGGTTTCATGTCATCCAAAAGACACATAAATAAGTAGTTTCTTATAAATAAGTAGGCCATTATAAAAATCTGTTAAAAGTATAATTTGTGATTTTGATATTTCAAAAAAATTTAGTTTAATATCTGAAATTAGAATGTTTTATTATTAAAATCAAATGTTGGATAATGAGAGTTGTGCTGTATTTCTTTAACAATCAGAAAATAAGAACATGTATATTTAGGTTCTTTATTGGTTTTAGTTTTATTTCTTACTAATTATTATTACTGTGACTGTAAAAGTAGTTGTATAAATCAACAAATATATCAAATTTTACAGATTAGATTGAAAGTAACAAAATTCGTATACAGTAAGAAGTCAGTTACTTGTGCGCCTTGGCTTTTTTTTCAAAACTTGATATCCTGAGGTTAAAAAAATTAGGGGTCTGCGGGGCCCCGAATTTTATGGGTCGGGTCAGGACAATTGAAAAGCCCGATTTCGGTTCAGGCTGCATACAATTCGGGTCAAAGACGGGTCAGACCAAATAAATATTAACTTTTATTTTTAGGCAATATTGTATGCAATATGTATAAATATCTTCACTACCAAAATTTGTAATATACAAATAGTATAAAGAAAGAACAATTTATATAATCATCAAAAGTAAAGTGCCTAACCACTTACAATCATTCTATTGGTTTTATTCGACAAAACCAATTGTTGACCTGTCAGTGGGTGCAGCATTATCGGTTAGTAGTTTTATTTATTGTGATGCTACAATGAGAAGGGACCAAGTGGACTGTGCATGTTTACAAACATAGTTTCCTGGTCGGGCCGGGTCAACACACTGCCTTGTCAAATAAATATGTCTGTGATTGACAACAGTACACAATCAGTTCAGAGAATCTGCAGGTATCCTTTTTCTGAATGTATATCGTTTCATGATTATGTCACTAAATTAAAAGATGTAATTTTTTCAAAAAAAAAATCAAATGACAATGTTGAACACAATGAGCTCGTAATACAATGGTTCGTTGCAGTATTCACATAACTTTTGCGCATCGATATAATCGGCCCGAGGTGGTATTTACACATTTTTTGCACGCCGATGTAATCGGTCCGTGGCGGTAATCAGTCAGACCAACGGCATCCATATTATATTGGCCCATGGCGGTATTCACACGCTGATGTAATCGGTCCATGGAGTTATTCAGTCAGACCAACAGCCCGTATTACATCGGCCCGTGTCAGTATTCACACAACTTCTGCGCGCTGATATAATCGGACCGTGGTGGTATTCACACAACTTTTGTGCTCTGATATAATCGGCCCATCGCGGTATTCACACAACTTTTGCGTTCCGATATAATCAGCTCGTTTCAGTATTCACACAACTTTTGTGCGCCGATGTAATCAGTCCATGGCGGTATTCAGTCCAACCAACAGAGCCCGTATTTCATCGGCCCGTGGCGGTCAGATGATTAAATATGAAATCAAGACAATTTTAATTCTAATTTTTTTTCGACTTAGGCCTAGCTAAAAATGTGATGGGTTCCCCATTTAACCATTTGGCCCGACCCGACCCGAAAAGCCCGAGTGCCGAAAAAAAACCGACCCAAACTCTAAAAAACTCGGCCCGCAGACCCCTAAAAAAATTGTATTTAGAAACATCAAATTAAAAAAAAAATTCTCAGTGCTTTATGTTTTGGTTCGAATGGAAAACAAATGCTTATTATTTTGGTGATGAAACATTTGGCACAGCAGGTTTTTAAAACCTGCCATATTTGAAAGTTAAAAAACCATTGCCACAAATTTACTTCCAGTTAAATTCAGTTATCGTGAAGGTTCCTCGGCATTTTGTGGCTACAAGTATTGACATCTACTGTATCGGATATTTCAGGTTCTTTCTGTTCTATCTGTGTATCGTCTTGCACTGGAATACAAGTCAAGTATGTAGCCATTAATTAAGCTAAGGTTTCCTAGTGACACGTTATACTGTTGAATACAATTTGTCCTGTCATAAAAAGATAAATGAGATCGATAGCCTTCACAAGGCAGTCGAAAGTATTGTCGCCTATTCTGAACAATTCATTTGAAACAGTAGTCCTGTGAATTTTTATTCATTATAAGAAAAGAATTTTTCTATAAATCATGCTGCTTTCCTCTGAGATACGAAATGAAATTGTGTCGTTGTAGATATTAGAGTGGTTGCCTCTACCATGCAGTTGAATGAATTAATATTAGGAGTTGCGAGCACCCTGCGATCTGCGTAAATCTATTATGCCCCTATTCTTATATTCATGATACTCCCAGTTGGATTATCTCCTCCAGTCTAGCGTCTTCATGAAATCCAGGATTTGGAGACGAAGGTAGATCTTTTTAGATGAAATTATTCATTGTAAGAAATGATAAACATAACCTCAATTGAAATTGTATTATCGAAGGAATAGCTGTGATGTGAAATCAGCTGTTTATGTGAACATTACCTCCCATACACAACACTACAATATAACAATTTTCCCCATTCATATATGCATCATATTTATGTATATAGGGCTTTAAAAATAATTTTACTTGAACCAGAATGTTTGACCTGAACTAAAACTAAACTAATTTTTTCTACCTAACAGAACAGAATCATCGAATCTTTCTTTGAACCAGTGTCCAGTTCCGTATCCAGTAGCTGTATAGTTTCTATGTTGACATTTTTATGGTGTTTACACTCTTGCTGTATTGTATGGTCTTTATAATATATTCCAATAGTTTAATATTTTAGTTTGAACGTATGTCATCATTTCTTTGATATCACTTTATATTTGTCGTGAGCCGCCTCGGTGGCCTAGTTGATAGCGTACTAGGCTTTCACCCCGAGGACCCGGGTTCGATTCCCGGCCAGGGCTTGGCATTTTCATATGCTATAAATCATCCCATCGTCTGCATTAGCCCAAGTGTGCACAATAGTCGGACGTTAAACACCAAAAAAAAAATAAATAAAAAATAAAAAAATGCATACATTGTACTGTTCTCACTTTGTAGACCTAGCTGCCTATTAGAAGCCTTTGTACATCCCCAGGTCTCAGGTCAGTATGTCCAAATAAGTCTGATGGTCGTCAGATAAAGTAATCTAACTGAAAAAATATAAAATTACAAAGTTTCATAAACATCTTTAGAGATGTTTTTTAGTGTTTTTAAAAATGATGAGAAAAGAAATGATTTTAATAAAAAGCATCCAAAAAATGCTCATCATAGTTTTGCGTCACTAGGGAACCACAGCTTTAACGTTAATATTAACGACACTTTGTGCACTTCCAAGTAGCCTACATGCTTTACTTGCATGTAACAGTTGACATTGTGCATGTAATAGTAACAGTATTGTTTTTGTTGTATCAGTTACTTTTTATTGTTTGCGACTGTCTTGAGTGTGTGTGGGTAGTGACTGTTGCATGTTTAGTTGGAACTCGCCAGCCTGAACCAAGCATCGCAACTCACCCGTCGCCGGCACAGCACTGGAATCATGTTCTCCTCCAACACGCAGGTAAAGCACTCACTGTTCTTTTTAATTAATTTGTAGCGTTCAGCTTTTTAAATAATTATTATAAATTTTATTATAGCTTGGTGAGATTATTATTTTTGCAAAAACATAAATAGAATTACGGTAGAACCTCCTGTCAGAATTAAGTAATTTTTAAGTGAAATTCTTTTTATATTCTTCTTTTCTGCTAGGATTATTGTCACTATGTTTGAGTGTAATGATCTGCCTTCCCTAGCTTCGTCAATTCTACTTTTGTTGACGCGTTTCTGAGAACCTCCATCTTAAAAAACTATATCTATACTGGTCACCAATATTATGGCCCCTCCTATCTATAATTATTTATCTCCACCTCGTACCCCTCCTCTATTCAACACGTGTACATTCTGATTGGCTCTTCAAAATCATACGTTTTCGCTCGCTTCTGATTGGCTCCTTTCAAACTTTCTCTTCAACGGTCGTCCCTCCTGTTAATTTTTGAAAATTTTCAGGAAGAAAAAATTTTAAAGGAGCCAATCAGAAGCGAGCGAAAACGTATGATTTTGAAGAGCCAATCAAGCGAGCACATCAGGTTTAATGTACATGTGTTGAATAGAGGAGAGGTACGAGGTGCAGATAGAAAATTATAAATTGGAGGGGCCATAATATTGGTGACCAGTATAGATATAGTTTTTGAAGATGGAGGTTCTCCGAAACGCGTCAACAAAAGTAGAATTGACGAAGCTAAGGAAGGCAGATCATTATACTCAACATAGTAATTTTTAAATGACTTACTATTTCACAGTATTTTAAGGAATTTTACAAGCTTCAGAAAAACCTCAGCATCATTGTACATGATGTTGAATGTTTAACTTCTTCCTCAAATAATAAATCAAATATTTTGGCCAAATGTGTAAAAACAAACTGACCTGATTCATAACGTTAGGATTTTTTTGTCAGGATGTTGTCTGAGTAGAATAGAATTGTGTGGGACCAGTCATGTAAACAAGAGCGTTATAAACAATAAGTAACAATCTCTTAGACACTTTCAGGAAATAAACATGTACAACAAGAAACTCACTTGTAAGAAAACTTGTAGATTGTTCATAGAAAAAAAAGAAGGCCAGCGTCATCAAGGTGGCTAGATCACCGGTCATTCTGCTGCGTATCTCAAGATTGTAGATTCATAACTGCAATTACCGCTGTGAACTCTACCCTTTTTGTTAACACCAATCTTCCATCCTCATTAGTCTGATGTAAAGTATAGATGTTAAAGAATTAAAAACAAAATCAAAAAATGTTAATCTTATCAAATCAAAAACATAAAGAAATTATAAACTATTGCTGCTGGCATAGACACCACCAACATGTGTCATTTTGAAAAGGTCAAATGAAGCAATAGTCTAGCCGAAACTTTTATTATAAATTTAGTAATTCTATTGGTTTAACAACAATATTTATGGCTTATTTCCAGGATTTCCTGTGCTGTGCAAAATCCTTGGTTAAATGGTCGTGCTGTAGTGTGTGTTAACTTAGAAACTTGTACTTTCTGTAGCACAGCACAGTTTTATCTCTGTATTTACACATCTGCGTAGAAATAACTTAAACAAAATGAAAACACTTATAATATGTTCACCCCTTTATCCGAAACTGCGGGTCTTTTTTCATTCCGTAAATTAGACTGTTGCATCGTCTGCATTAGCCCAAGTGTGCACAATAGTCGGACATTAAACACAAAATAAAAAAAATGCTTTGAGAATCACCAAGCTTTTGACAAAATGATGCAGTATCTTTGCACACCTTGTTCGGTCATCTTGAGAGAAATAAAAGATCGGATGAACAACACATTTCTCGGCATCCAGCAGGCAACGACTGGTACACTCAAATGTGTTGAAATAATTCATGAGCATGCAGATTAAGCTGTCTCCCTTCACTGTGCACAGTGGTGCTGCTGTAGCATCACTACTGTATGCGGGAAAATTCAAGGTTGAATACTTTTTAGACAGGCCTCATATAGTTTGATCTACAGTTGTTGCATTAATGTTGTGTGAACAAATTTTTGTATAAATTATTTTGAAGAGCAGCAATTTCAAATAGTCATCATTTTGAAATGAATCGCTCAATCCAGTTGATTTTTCAAATTATTTGAGTGGAATTTCAATTCAACTGTCAAATTATTGTTTTTCTTCTTTTGATTTGCTGGATCATATTATAAATATTTCACACCTTTGCAATAACAAACTTTATACTGCCAATATCGCCTAATCGTTCATTAGCTGTAAAATAATTAGCAAAGTTTCAAATTGTCTACCTATCATCAGGTTCACTCAAAAGAAGAAATTGTTCAGTGAAGTACTTTGTAAAAGTATATAGAGCATACAGTGATTTTTACAGAGCTTAACAATGTGTTGATCAAGCACGATCCAGCAAGTATTCCAGTAAAAGTTTCATCACTGTCAGATAAGTAGTTTTAGAGTGTACACATTGAACAACACTTAACGCTTAATTTTTATTAATGTTAAATATTAATCAATGTTACAGGAACTATTATACTTTATTTTATCTTGACTGTGTATTTCAGACAAACGTAGTCGGCAACTCTCCGTTCAGAGAGCGCCTCGGCAGTAATCGTTTGCCGGATAAGCCTCGGCCTAGGTCTGTCTGTTACTGTGTAGCATGACGGTGGTGGCGCATGTGGTGGATGGTTGTAGAAGTAGTCTAGTTGTCGGTTGTGAAGTCATTAGCCCAGCTTGTAGTGTTGCATAATAATAAAAAAAAAAAAATTAACAGATACTCACTTTTAATAACATTAAAGTTTTACCAGTAACAATGTTTAGCTTTCATTAAATCTTTTTTTTAATTAACAGGAGCCAATAATAAACAAATTATTTATAGACTGTAATTATAAACAAGGGTCATTCTAGAACATTAACGACCCTCATAAAATGAATGACTATTATTTACATATATATTGTGTGATCTAGGTTATTAAATAACCTGGAAATGTAACAAAAAATATTTTTTAATATTAATTTTTTTAATATAATTTGATTTGTCACTGCCTTTTTTATTGTTTGAATGTTATTTAAAACTATTTTAGTTTATTGAATCTGGTTGATTCAAATGGCGGTGAAAATATGAAACGAAAAAATTTATAGTTTTGATTTGAAACAAATTTATAATACATATGAGGGAGGGTTTGAATTATTCAGTGATGTATGAACTGTTTGTGTTACACAAATTTCTTTGATACAGTTGAAGCAGTTCTACCATTCCGTCACTACTTTAACTTTCTCATTTGGCACACTTCCAAGATTGTTGGCTGCTTGTTCGCTCAGTGTACAAGTAGGTTTTGGAAGTTTGTCAACTGAAAGGTTAGGAATGGTTAAGCATAACCTAACCTTGGTCACAGCTTTGCTTTTAGAAGTAGTTAACTGTGTTCTGCGCACGTTACTTTCACTTTGCTGTTACTGTTAGGAGAAGCATGGCCGCATGTCTGACAAGCTGCTTCCAGCTAGGTGAGTGGATACGCTTTACTTGAGATGATTTGAGAGCATTTTTTATTCAGTTTTTAAGTATTAATAGTATTTAATAAATGTTTTTATGTATCATGTTTTTTTAAATGAATTATTAACTTGCAGTGTAAAAACATTCAGAACCTATAAATTGAAATACAAGCTAAATCCAAAAAGTAAATTCCGTTTGGTAATAAAAACAAAACAGTACTGATTAAAAAAAATATCTTCCATATTTCATGGACAATTATCTTAGCATGGTGCAACTGTTTTTATGCCTTCTTCATAAAACATTGCCACCTATATTATCAGCATTGTGGTAACCTGTTCTTTGAGTTTGTAACTGTTATTGAAGTTTTAGGTACGAATAAATGATTGCAAGTGCAAAAAGTTTGGTTAGGTTAGTCCCAGCCAAAGTCGTGTCATATTGTGTTTGCGTAAATAATACTGTTTGCAAGCATTCCTCGGCGCTTATTCTATATTCTTTTATGCAGTTTCCTAAGTGTCTCGCAGTAAACGTTGCATTGATTGTTTCACCTCACTATAAAAAAATCCACATGATATTATATATACTGTGTGACTAACACACTTGAGAATGTTAAAAACTTTTTCAATTTTTTAACATTTGCAATGTTTAACATTTGCACTTTTGCTTTAATTACATTTTTGCGTTTAGTAGCTTATACAAAGTGTGTTCAGAAAGTAATGAGAATTTTAATTTTTGAACAAAATATTTATTCTTCTACATTGATGTTGTCGTCTTCAAAATAGTCCCTATTGGAGATTATGCACTTGTACTAGCGCTTCTTCCGATCCTCAAAACACTTCTCAAACTCGATCTTTGAGATAGCTTTTAGTTCTTTAAGCGATGTGCTTTTAATGTCATCTACGGCTTTAAAACGACTGCTCTTTAAGGTTGTCTTTATTTTTGGAAATAGGAAAAAGTCATATGGAGCCATGTCTAGCAAATATGGAGGCTGGGGCATTGTTACAGTACTGTTTTTGGCCAAAAATTCACGAACAAGCATGAAGTGTGAGCTAGTGCATTATCGTGGTGCAAAACCATGAATTGTTTTTCCACAGATCCGGGAGTTTTTTTCGGATTGCGTCACGCAAACAGCGTTGAACTTGTAGGTAGTACTTCTTATTGACCGTTTGACCTGGTGGCAGGAATTCATGATGCACTATGCCATTAATATCGAAGAATACAGTGAGCATAATCTTCATGTTTGACTGCACTTGTTGTGCCTTTTTCAGTCTTGGCCAGCCAGAATACCTCCACAGAGATGATTGAGCCTCTCGACATCATATCCGTAAACCCATGTTTCATCACTTGTTATAATACGTTTCAGTAATTCTGCATCATTGTTGACTTCATTTAGTGACTCCTGAGCAACTTCCATTCGCCGCTGTTTTTTTTCAAAATTGAACAATTTTGGAATGAATTTTGCTGCCACGCGTTTCATACACTGGAAACAATGTCATGACTTGATCCAATCGATATGCCAACATCATCAGCGACCTCTCTAATTGTGATCGGCGATTGTTCATAACCATTTCTTTCACTTTTTTTACCTTTTCATTGGTTGTTGATGTGCTGGAGCGTCCAGGGCGTTCATCATCTTCAACGGCTTCACGGCCTTCTTGGAAACGCTTATACCACTCGTAAACTCTTGCTTTCCTCATAGCAGACTCACCATAGGTCTTTGTTAACATTTCACACACTTTGTTACACTTATTCTATTTTTTACAAAAAATTTGATACAAATTCTTTGATCCATTTCTTTTAACAAACGAAAATCGCCGATCTCATAAAAACACGTCTAACCTATGTGGCTGTCACAAAGTCAACAATTACAACAGCTGAAAGTTTTATCATACTTCAAGGGCATGTATACCAACATAATAAAAAAAAATGTTGGACAATCGGACTCCTCAGGCCTGCGAAATTTAAAAATTCTCGTTATTTTCTGAACAGACCTCGTATATACATTTTACTTCGGCGGTGCCATGTGGCAGTTAGTCAGTACAAATTTTTCTAACTAGTGACTTGTTCTGCAAGGAATAGCTGTTTTCTGTACAGCTGCTCTTTACTCATGCGTATTTTGTAACCGATCATGCTGCAGACCCATACTGCTTTATGCTACAAAAAAACGGTGTGAAGTTAGGTTATAAGGTAATTTTTTTTAACAACAAAATAAATTTTTCATTATTATTAAAACACAAGTAATTAATCATTTTCACTATAATAAAGCACTTTAGCTACTGTCTAGCAGTAAAAATTTTTAGATTAATTGGATAACTTTTATTTTCAGACTTCCCGTAGTGTCGCACTTTTATATTTTGCATTATTACTATTGGGCATGTAATAGATTTTTGGTGCAAAAATTATGGAAAAGTATAAGTGCATATTTACAGTCATTTGTATTCATTGTTTTATTTAATGGTAAGAAATCTACAAACAAAACTGTTTGATATTGCATTCAAAACAAATCGTTGACCTTGTTTCGCATAAAGACGAAATTTTAATTGCCTTACACATTGTTAAAAATTACTACAAGGTGTATGTGGCTGCCAGCTGTCTTAAACTGGCTTGTATTTCTGTCCAAATGTCAACAAATGTTAACATTATTTCTCGTGACGGAAGTTACTTTCTGGTCAAACCACATAAATAATTTTGTTTATTAAAACCATTTTTTCTGACAAATAGTCTTGTAGTCTTGTGGTGGTTAAGACTGATGGGCTTCTTAAAAGCTTGATTGCTACTCTGTATAGACACATAGGCTAGTCGTAATTTCATGAAATAAAAAAAAAAAAATGTTATTTATTTTCTTCTTTCTGCGTTGGAATTATGTCAGTGACAACAGCAAGGAGCTGAAATTTAGTACGCTGGTAGGTTTGTCCTTGAAGGGTGTATGGAGTTTTCTCCTAAGTTTTAATTTGGTTGCCGAAAATGAGTTTGTTTTGACATTGTCCAAATGAAAATTTAATGAAGACTAGAAGAGTTAGTAAGTTTGTTTTTTTTTTTGCTTCCAAAAGGTATGTAAGTATATTTTTGGCCTGTAGTAGATTGTGTTAGGACATAAATATACAAGGGACATAAATATAGAGCTAGGTAGTTTCATTTGTGAACAAAAGATTGCATTCAGATGTTTTTGTCTCTAAATTTTCCTCTTATGGGTAGGTTTATTTCAAAATACGTACATTATAGGATATACTGGGATTCTATGAGTGTACAATTAGCGACATTTTATACACTCAGTATAATTTGAGATTACATTGAAGGCCTTCATAATCTCCCTTTCATCTTTATTTAGAGTCAAGGTATTGGGTGCAAACTTATTCACAAATTAGTTTTTGTTCCATGTTACGTCAATTGAATCCTTTCGTCTCGCAAGTTAGCTTACTAAGTTTTATCAGTTTCGCAGCAAATCACTGATAAAGATTATTGAAGGCAACAAGCCTCCTCACTTTCAGCAGTATGTCGGTGGTAGCTGAAGTGCCGACAATCTTTTTATGGTGTTCTTCAAAATAAAATAAAATTTTAATCACGCAACTGCACAACAATATACAAATTTATACACCACACAAAACCATGTCATGTTTTGTTAGCTACGTTTTTTTTTAAATCTAAAAGATAGAGTCCGGAATGTAACGACGTACGAGTCGCGTATGTAGCTTGGCCAAGCCGAATTTCACGATGAATATTTTAAATGTGTAATTGTGCTAGGTGTTTGTGATGTATGTTTCAATGTTTTGTTTGGCTTTGTGACGACCTTGACAGAGGGATTTAACATTTTGTATAATGGCCTAAAGATGAAACGAGAGTTTCGAAACCGCGGTAGCCTTTATGAGGCGAGTGGATAGACCATAGACGGGAAGAATAGGTCATAATCCTAATAATTTTAAAGATAGACTCTGTTACTCCTGCTTCCCCCTCTCAAATGTTGCTAAAAAAGCGGATTCATGTACAATATTCTTATCAGCTGACAAGACATTTGTAATAAGGCAAGCTATCTAATTAATAATTAAACCAATAATTGTAACTGTATTCTATTAGCAATGGAAACTGTTCCTGGACAGGATCTGTTAAGAGATATTTTTTTAATTTATAATTGGGTTTAGAACTAAAAGAAACTTTTAAACACTTACTTTTTCATGGAGTTAGGAAAACCATTGTATCTATAAACTGTAATCTACATTTACTTCAGGCCGCTTCGGTGGCCTAGTTGATAGCGTAATGGGCTTTCACCCCGAGGACACGGGTTCGATACCCAGCCCGGGATGACGCTATAAATCATCCCATCGTCTTCATTAGCCCAAGTGTGCACAATAGTCGGACGTTAAACACAAAAAAAAAATAACATTTACTTTAGTATTTTATTACTTAGATATTAAAATTTAAATTAGGTTTTTCAAAACATAGTACAGTATTCATCGTATTTTTTTGGGGATGCTGAACATGTACTACCATAGATTATCGTATTTGCATCATCATCATGCTTATTAAAAACTCACTCTTCACGATCATGACATGTTTACTAAATGCCGATCAGTTATAACAGTGACCGTTTGTTTAATGCTAAGTACATAATGATGTAACTATACGAGGGTCATTCTGAAAGTAAAGAACATTTTTTTAGACACTTTTTATTCAAATAGTGAAACAAACTGACTTACAACGCATTTGACACCTTAGCTGTTCTTACTCTTTTCAAATTTAAATATTTGTCTGTGTTTCACCAGCTTTTCTGTGCCTTCTGTATACTTAGTTGCCACCCAGTTATTGAACCACTCGCTGATGCTCTGTTTCAGTTCGTTGTTACTTTAAAAGTTTAAAAAACCTTCCGTCTAAAAAATCCTTCAATTTGTGATAAAATATGGTAAACTCTCTGTGCCAACTCCAGGCCATAGAGTTCATTAACTTGCCACTTAAACTGCTGAAGCAAGTTCATCGTCAATGCAGCAGCATGCGGACAGGCACAATGCTACTCGATAACAATCCTTGCCATTTGTTACACCGTTTTCAAAGTGAAGCTCAATTCATCACTTTATCATGAACCTCGGTTATTTAACTGAATTTGGGACTTTTCACATTAAAACTTTCTTACACTACAAACCTCACACTTGGCAGGATCGTTTATTTTGTTACATATACACAATAAACAACTGTATTGACTCGCTGTTAGTGTCAGACTGGGGTTAAAGAATTGGAAGGTCAATGACACGACAGTGATAGTGGAAGGGAAACTGAGCAGTTTTTTTTTTGCCGGTGAAAAACCGACATGGTTATCATCGCCGATACTCAAAATAAAGATATAAAAGTACGAATAAAATATAAAAAAAGTTTAATAAGAAAACAACCAACAAACTATAATAACAAAAACAAATAAATAAAACAAAACATAATAACAGTTATTGATGTATGACTAAAACTAGTTAACAATAATATATCTAAAAACAACAACATACACATTATTGTAGGGCTGTAAATTGGCCCTATTGTAAAATAATATTATTATTATTATTATTATTGTAAAATAATATGGTAACAAGAAAAATAAAATAAATATAAACATACCTAAAACTAAATAACAAAATAAAATAACTTAAAAATTAAATTAATAAAACAGCAAATATAAATAATCTTTCCAGGGGCTGTAAAGAGGCCCTACCACAAACAATAACAAAAATATAAATTAATTTTTATTTATAAAATTCAGACGATGAAGGAAGTCTAAGACCCGGTCAACGGCCGAGGCACTATCTCCCAACATCGTCTGCAAACAATTGCTCAGACCACACATAACACGCAAATTTTGGAAACCATCACAATCGAGCAATATATGTTTTATTGTGATAGTGTCCCTACGAAACTGCGCAGCTCGTCAGATCAAGACATTCTTTACTTTCCGAATGACCCTCTTACATTGCTTCCTAACAGATTTTATTTTTATACGACTAAACCTTAACTGTATTAGAAAAGAAAATTTAAGTGATCATTTCTGGTGTCATTTAATTTTGTTATAGAAAATTAATAATCTAAAAAAAATAAAATACCTTTTGAAATCAGTCGTTCAATTTCACGTTGAATTTGTGTCGAGTGCCAAGTAGAAGAACAGTAGAAACCAGCGAATG
Source organism: Callitettix versicolor (assembly GCA_022606455.1). Taxonomy (NCBI): domain Eukaryota; kingdom Metazoa; phylum Arthropoda; class Insecta; order Hemiptera; family Cercopidae; genus Callitettix; species Callitettix versicolor. Next base: position 116,747,302 of record CM040186.1, on the reverse strand, counting down.
TCACCCTAGGGACTTGGTAAAGGTTAGATAATAACTGACAAATTTTGCAAAACAAAAATACAGTGGGCAAAAATTGTCTTGAAAAATATTACAGTACAGTAAAATCTTGATTATAGATATGTATTGTACATGCAAGCTGTCGCACAGATACCTACTTAATAAGTGGTTTTGTGATGAATGCTAAGTGAGAACACCAGAACAAACCTGTCTGTAGCGGGTACTTTATTAGCATCAGTTGTAGAGACTGTAACATTAGACGAATACTATCAGAAGACTGTTTTATTGTAAATGTTTTGAGACGCAACCAATACATAGTAAGCTAAGATATGTATTTCCTAAAAGTGATGACTCAGCCGGTACACGGTCTTATGTTGAGGAGTTGGATATTCCGAATAACAATGTGTTTGTAACATTTAAAGTTTCTATGCAATTAAGATACACTTTTTCCGTGTGAATTTTTTTTTTTTTTAACGTGCGACTATTGTGCACACTTGGGCTAATGCAGACGATGGGATGATTTATAGTGTATGAAAATGCCAAGCCCTGGCTGGGAATCAAACCCGGGTCCTCAGGGTGAAAGCTCAGTACGCTATCAACTAGGCCACCGAGGCGGCCATTTCAACATTTATTGGACATTTGTTTTGTTCGGATATTACAAAGTTCAAAGCTTTAATGTGTCCAAACATGAACAGTTTTAATAATGTATTATAGTATGGTAGAGTCCCGATCAATTCTATTCCTTTTAAATGTCAGTTTATATTTGTCATTCGATTGGTGACGCCAGCTGACTAATTGCTACCCTAAGCGTTTGCTTAGTGTGCGAGTGTTTACCTTTCAATAGATAGCCGTCTCGGTGGCCTAGTTGATAGCTACTGGGCTTTCACCCTGAGGACCCGGGCTCGATTCCCGGCTAGGGCTTGGCATTTTCATACGCTATAAATCATTCTATCGTCTGCATTAGCCCAAGTGTGCACAATAGTCGGAATTTAAATAATAATAATAAAAAAAAAAAAACCGTGTAACCCTGGTAAGCTTAACTACGATAATTCAAAATTTCACTAAAATTGTATCATAAAATTAATTTTTTTTAGGAAAAGTCAATAGCAATGCAAATCCTTTTTTTTACATTTTCTTGTCGCACAAAAAAACCGGTTTGAAAACTATTGAAATTTAACGTTTCATACAGCTGTCTGGCTGATGTGCTGGAAGTGAATTTGCAAAAATTAACCAAAGGTATTTTTTTTTATTTTATACTTTTTCGAAAATGTGATTATATTGTCAGAATCTGTGTATAAAGAAGCATTTTAAAGTGAGGGGTTCATTCATATTAATAAATACTACTAAATGAAAAGTAAGACTGATTAATGTGCATTTAAAAAAACTCATCAATCCGTACAATACTAAAACATAATTAGTTTTGATTTCCAAGATCTACAGTGTATATGTTTTTACTTACCTAAAACATATTTTTAAAATTTTCAGTTAAATTCAATATTGTATTTCTAATATGTGATATACGCTCGTGTGTGTGTGTGTGTGTGTGTGTGTGTGTGTGTGTGTGTGTGTGCATGCGCGTGTGCATGCACTTTTTATATGTATGCGTACACACACACATGTACATGCATACATATTATAAAAAATGCAAATAATAAATGAGTAGATCTAAATTTTGGTTTTGTTTGTTTAGTGCATAGATTGAAGTGTAAATATGCTTTGTTTTTACAAGTTCAAGCTATATTGAGTAATATGTACACAGATCAGGCTCCAAGGTGATGGAGCGAGGACGTGCGTCTCCTGCGATGGATGTTGTCAGTCCGTTAGCTGCCACCAGTGTGGGCACTGTCGACAATGAACACACAGATGTTGTGGACGACAAGTAAGTTCTTTTCTTGTTTTCATTTTCAAAAGTCAAGTTTTATTGAGTGAAATCGAATTGAGAATAACGTAACAAAGAAGTTAAGAATAAATGAACAGGAAACGAGCTTGAGGAGTGCGTGGATGGAAAGGGTGTGTGTGAAAGCATTATAATTCTTCACGCACGGTACAGTAAATTATGTGGTGCATTGAAATTGAATTGAGAGTAACGTAATGAAAAATTGACAAATGAAAGTTCAAAAGCAAGTCATCAACCTTATTTAAAGTCGACTGGATTCTGATGTAAACAGTGTCATTAAGCATGTAGCTTCGAAGTACCATTATTTACTTTTGTGGCAGATTTAACAGTTGTAATCGTTTTTCGCAGTTTACCTCAAGGGGAGACATTAGTGGTGAAGGACACAGCCAGTAACCAAGAGATCATCGAGGCTATGAGGCATCCTGTACACGGAATAGGCTTCTTTAGTCCTCAGACAAGTTTACCTAGCAATGCTTTTGTGAGTTCTGATGCAGTGGCTTGGCTCCGTAACCATATGGACAGTATCTCTACGCAGGAACAAGCTGTGGTAATACTGGAGGTCAGTTATGTTGCGTGTCGTAAATAAAATTTGAGCGATTCCAGAATTGTTGGCCGCGTGTAGTCTTTTCAAAAGATGGATCGAATAATTTGGGATACAAGCTGTGTACTTACTCGTTTCCTCTAATAAAAAATACTCTTTGCATTCGGATGAGTTTTTCCGAATATCCCCTGAGCTCGAAAAACACTTAGTGGTGACAGTACTTTCCTGTGATTATCATTGTTACAAGCTGCCTTGGTGGCCTAGTTGATAGCATACTAGGTTTTCACCCTGAGGACCCGGGTTCGATTCCCGGCCAGGGCTTGGCATTTTCATAAGCCCATCATCTGCATTAGCCCAAGTGTGCACAATAGTCGGACATTAATCACAAAAAAAAAAAAAAAAATGTTACAGCACTGCGTAGTGGTGTTGGACGAACTGAGTCAAAGTGGTTGATTACTTTTATCTTTAGCGTCACTGTTCCTTTAGTAATGGTTTTAATTTCATTACACTTTATTTTTACTTACTGTTAAAAAAAATATTGTTATCATTGAAAAAAATACAGTGGTACCCTGGTTAATGGTCTTCATTCGTTTCAGAAATAAGACTGCTGTGCGAGTCAGCATTTACAATAGAGACTTATGGAAACGTTTTAATTTGTTATATAGAAAAAAATAATTGAGTACTCACTACTAATATGTCAAAGATTACGTGGTTTATTGTAGTCCAAACATAATGTTTTTAAGTTTATTTCTTTTGTCAGAAATGTAAAACATAAACTTTTTAAATTAAAATTTGTTAAAACAAGAAATTACTGTAGTAATAATTCTACACAATATCTACAATAAGATAAGTACATTTCTGCTAAAATAACCCAGAAGTTGTAGGCACGTACTGGGCAGGCCAAGTAGCCAACGGGTTAATTGGTGTTTCTTATAATGTGGTTTTTGTTTGTAAACTTTTAGAATCTACACAAGGAACAGTTGATCTGTCACGCCTCCGGGGACTTCTCTTACCCGATCATCGTAGGCTTCTATCTTTATCACATTGTAGCTCAAGAGAAAGATAAGGAGAAAGGTACAACCTCTTCTGAATAATTAGTCTATGTGATTAACTTTTTCCGCAACATTAATTCATTCCTTTATTATTGCTTGAATAAATTTGTATAACCTTTATGATGCACAGGCAATGTAAGCAGTTGCTCGTTATGTTATTAATAAATGAATAATGTTTATATTTATGTGTTAGTCAATAATGTAGTGTAATTATAATTACTTTTATAATTATTGTAACAGTTGTAAATACTACAATGAATGAAATGTAGTGTGTTAGTCAGCTGTTTTTTTCAAAAAAAGAAAATAGTGAATCCTTAGCATTAGGTTATTAATCCTTTAATGTATGTTATCTAGCTGTATTAATAAAACATTATCGTTCAGGAGATTTTCAACCACCTCTTGGGGACTTGAAGAACTTCGAAGACGAATGGTTGGAAGTGGAAGTTATGCCTTCGCAACCAATCCCTGCAGTACCGGCATTCCTCGGTGATGTCAAGTGTTCTGACAGTCCTGACTTGAAAGGTTAGGTTCACTTATTTTGAAATTTGAGGCTTTAATTTTGTGAAAAACATATTAAGGTTTATAAATAAAAAAAACAGTTTTAATCCATTAACGGTTCCGACCTGTACTAGTCGACGTAAATGATCTGTAAAGGTTGAAACCGGTAGTTAGTAATACAGCTGTTATGGATTAAAAATGTTTTTAATTGTTATATTCACTGTTACATTGATCAGGTTATCAACAAACAAACAAAAATTATTTACTGATTTTTACATAACTGTGAATTTCACTGTTATATGTTTCTCTAAAATATTTTATAATATGCTATTTATGTAAATTTAAATATATGATCTAGGTTCATATGAAAAAACGTAAAATAAATAAACTGGAATAATATTGAAATAATGGGAATGTGTAATAACTTAGAGATTTATTAACTTAGAGAATCGTTTTTCCTTCGACAGTACCGTGTTATAAGTTAGAGATCGACCTGTGTAATAAGATAGGGGTTCCGTACTGTGTATTAACTTAGAGACTACAGTTCCGTAAAGTGTGTTATACCGTGTGTTGCCGACGCCGCTGCTTTCAGGCGCTTCAGTATCTTTTATTTAACAAGTAGAACTCATAAAAAAAACAGTTCTTTTATTATTATATATAGTTTCAGTATTAAATATCTAAATAATACAATACGCCATCACACTACATACCCAGCCTAATCATCACTATTCTGTTTTAGAGTTTACAGTTGAATATATTGTCAATACTTTGTACAAAACTGGTTTTTTATTATTATATATAGTTTAATACACAGTACGGAATCTCTATCTTATTACACAGATCGATTGTTAGGATTTAGAAAAAAAATATTAATTTTTTTCTTACTAGTTTTAAATATGATAATGAGGTCACAGCCAAAGAATGAACACTATTGACAAAAAAGAAACATAGGCGAAATTACGAAACTGCTGACATACTGCTTGTTGCAATAATAAGCAACAAGGTATGTAGAACAGCAGTTGAAACAAAAGCACGGGGAAGAAGTACGGCGAGGACAGTTGATTCCGGCGGGGCCGTAAAGTCAGTTTACTCCGGGTGACTTTTCTGTTCCAACTGGGCGGTGCCGAGAAGTGGTAAATCAAATCGGCGCTAAAAGTAAGTAGACGATTATTAGCGTACACTTCTTCCCCCTTTTTATTATTTTGGTTTGAAGGGATTAATATATATTTTGGGGAATGTTTTGTTTCACACAAGACAGTAGTTAGTGTTCAATCTTGGGGTTGCCACCAACAATAGTTGTAAGGTAACACATATCAAATAATTAAAGGTAATTTTTATAATGAACCACCGATAGAATATTATTTGAAGGACCCCGTACTCCTAACAAATGGTGCATCGGCCTTACTCCTAACACGATCTCTAACTTATAACACATTACCGTCGAAGGAAAAACGATTCTCTAAGTTAATAAATCTCTACGCTATTACACCTTCCCGAAATAATTATGTCTGTAAATATATTAAGTACTCCATGGATGGGCAGATCACTTATATACAAGGGTCATTCTGAAAGTAAAGAACCTTTTAATCTGACGAGCCACACAGTTCATCCATCACTGCTGCCACCAGGTCAATGACCTTCCCATTCTTTCACACCAGTCTCATATACCAGCCATTATAGTCGTTAACTGTTTCTTTGTGACTGTAAGTGTATGATAAAATCGACGATGCAGCCAAGTGTGATGTTCAGTGTAATACGCTTTTTGTTTGAAAAATGTCTGCCTTATCTAAATTTACAGGCAGATAACTATGATTTATGGTAATGTGATAAATGAAGCTTCAGTTCGAAAATAGTAATTCAAGTTTGTTACAATCGTTTTTATATTCTTCTTCTTTTCTGCTAGGATTATTGTCACTGTGTTCAGTATAATGATCTGCCTTCCCTAGCTTTGTCAATTCTACTTTCATTGACCGTTTCGGAGAACCTCCATCTTGAAAAACTATATCTATATCTGTATCAGAGTATAGATGTAGTTTTTGAAGATGGAGGTTTGTTCAAATCTATTAGAAATGATTAAAGTGTAGATATTTACTACAACTTGTATCTTAATTAAAGAGGGCGTTAATGACTGGTTCAAAAACTTTTCAGCAAATAAGTATGTAGAAGGCATATAAAAGCTGGTGAAACACTATGATAAACATTTATACAGTAGAGTCCTGCTTATCCGACCTTCCATTTAATCCAACCTAGCCTCAAAGAACAATATTTCAAGCAAGTAATATAAAATATTTGTAGCTGAACCAAATGTACAATGCCGCCATGTAATTCTTGAGTTTTTTAATGTAGTAAAATCAATTCAATATTTTTAAACAAACATTTTTTAATAGTTCTCCATGTAAACCAACTTTCCCGCTAGTTCGATCCAGCCACATCCAGTTTAGGTTGGATTAGCGAGACTCTACTGTAGTTGTAATCTATAGAGGTCAGGATCAGAGCTCATTTCAAAGTCCTAGGTCTTACCGTGATGACTGCCTCCTTTTCCAAAAGAAATTTGCTAAAATCATTAGGAAAAAAATTGCTGAAATTGAACTCTGTGTTCATATGGCATGTTCCCGTATAAGTTTTAATAATTTCTTCAATATGTTCTTGCAATAACTATTGCGATGTTGTTAAGGTCCAGTATACAAGCACACACACCTGGAGATAGATGTGCAAGGCAAAAGTGACCGCGTGGAGTGGGGCCACGCGAGGTATCAGTCTGTTTATAAACCTGACCGTGCTTTTGAAATGGTCGTCCAATGGATGGCAGCTTCGGGCACAATTGTTTCTGAACTTGTAAGTCGTAGGAATAATTTGTAATGATTTCTATAACCATTTAGTCTAATTTGAACATGTAAGTTTAAACTATAAATTATAAAATATGATTGAAACTTAATGTGTTCATGTTTAGTATTATTTTTCTGTGTTCTGAAGATCACAGGATGGGCTCGTAAAGCGCAGACAAGTGGGTTACTGATGATACCTATTCCACCAGACCCCTTTGCTCTGCCGTACTCTCTTAAGTCTGACCCGCTGCGAGGTCCTGTATTCATCCCACTTGACGTCGAATGTCTGATGGGAACTAAGAGCTATTTGTTTGAAGGTAGGTTATAAAGTAAGAATATTGGTATAAAATATTTCTCGATTTGTTGGTGCTCTATTCTGACGTAAATAGTATCTTTCAATTTTAACCTCTGAAGACAGAGCCATAGATATTTTTTTACACAGATGAAAATCTAATATTTAGTTTTACTTTGGATATATTTTAAATGAAATGAACATATTTAATGAAATTTGTAATAAACTCATTATATATATATATATATATATATATATATATATATATATATATTTTTTTTTTTTTTTTTTTTAACGTCCGACTATAGTGCACACTTGGGCTAATGCAGATGATGGGATGATTTATAGCGTATGAAAATGCCAAGCCCTCGCCAGGAATCGAACCCGGGTCCTTGGGGTGAAAGCCTAGTACACCACTCATTATATATTGTTAGGGGCAAGGGGTCTACTCTACTTCTCGGGTCCTTCAAACAATTAACTGTCGGTGGTTCATCAAAAACAAAATACCTTTAATACTTTGAGATGTATTACATTACATTTTTCTCGTTACAGTTACAACTATGGTTGATGACAACCCCAAGAATAAACACTACTGTCTTATTCTTCAAAATGTTCCCCAAAATATATATCAATTTATTCAAACCAAAAGTAAAAAGGGAAGAAGTGTACGCAAATTTTTGTCTATTTTACCACTTCTCAGCACCGCCTGGCTGGAATGCTCTTCTGTAGTGCATCCCGACACACAGTCTTCAGGTCTTCACAGAATCGACCGTCACCCAGAATATACCAACATTCTGGTCCCCTCGGAATCGACTGTTCTTCCCCGACTTTTATTTCGACTGCTGTTCTACATACCTTATGGGTTATTGCAACAGGCAGTATGTCAGCAGTTTCGTAATTTGCCTATGTCTTTGTCAATAGTGTTCATTCTTTGGCTGTGACCTCATTATAATATTTAAGACTAATAATTAAAAAATAAAATTTTTCCTAAATCCTAACAATATATTTAAGGTAAAAGTTGCAAAACTGTAGTTCATTAATGCACCTTGCAGAGTTCACCCATTCTTGTGAATTTCATCTGAACCGTCCACGATTTATTTAAGGTGGGTCTCACATCTTCCTTTACCACCGACAGGCAAAATCTAAGATTAGGTACCCACCAAATGTGGAGCAGAGTTGTGCTGAGCTAAACGGACTACGTATTCAAAACCTAACCTTTTGTTTTTCAAAGTAAATTAGGCCACTGAAAGCATTATCTGAGTGGGGTCAAGCGGCATCACTGGGTTCTCCTCCATGTATCTTTGACTCTGTCTAGCTCGGTTTTGAAGCTGACTCCGCTTACCCTACCATACTTCCAAACTTATTATTTCTCATTAGATATGTTACCATTGCCAGTGTTATGGTTTTTTAACATGATAGTTCCTAGAATACGTTACAGTAGTAGGCCTAAATACAACTTATCCTTTAAACTGACAAATTTACTTCCGGTTGCCATTCATCTTCATTCCACTCTGCTTGCCTCAGCACAGTTCTGCTCCGCATTTGGTGGCCTAAGTCAGTAGCACAGAAAAATTAATGGTTGATGCAGGGTTTGAACCTGCTTGTGTTAACAGACTGTACTAACCAAGTATAACAACGTAGACCACTTGGGCATTTTACTGACCTGAAATCATCTTATAAGCATTTGGCTATTTATTATTTTTTTGGCATGTTAAACAACTATTTACTGCTTCAATTTTTTAAAAATATGTTAAGATTTATCAGACGTTAATAATACTGAAATTATATTTATATAAAATAAATAGTAAATTTTAATAAATAATAAAAGTAACCTTCTAGACAAAACAAAACACTGTAAATGGGCAATACTTATTTATAGCATAGATGATGGTAATTGACTTGCTACCCTAAGCAAATACTGATAAATTGAAATGTAAACAATCTAGTGGAATGAGATAGGAACACTTCAGATACTGTCAACAAATTGTGAAAGAGTGCATGAAAGTTTCTATTGAAAGATAAACATACAAGATAATACCATTCAGCATATAAATCAATCACACGAGTGCTCTAAATGGCGCACACAGTGCTCGCATGTACTATACTGTCGAAAATAATAAAATAATCTATGATGTAAACAAAGGATAGTATGTTTTTATCGATCGCTGAAAGTACCCTTAAAGTACAGGTGATCTATTTCTATTATCCATCACCCCAATGGTCCCGAGAATGATGGTTAATTGAGACTCTACTTTATTATTTTATTTCACTTGTGCTTTGTTTAGACTCTGCATTGTATATGCTACTTTGTTCAGCGTAATATAAAACTATTTTTTTCAATTTCTACTTCAAATATACATTGGTTTATGTATATATATATATATATATATATATATATATATATATATACACACACACACACCATCAAGATAATTTATTTAGGCTTTCTATCAGTAAAGTCATCCAATTTGTTCTAGTTCGGCTTTTGTGCATCTAGCCTAAATGTCAGGTTAGATTTTTAAATTTTTTATAAACTATTTTTGTAGCGTAAAAATATTGTCACTTATCCTAACCTATAAAATATTATTTTGCAGAATTCCGTGAAGAGACTTGGCCGAAGAGGTTGATGTTACTACAGGAGGCGATCGCAGTCAGGTTTGGTTTTATTGCTTGCAGCTTTGAGGCAGGCAGTCAACATTTGCACTATCAGTATATACATCTGTCAGGTAAGAAGCAGTTACGTCATCTAATTATTATTGTTTAGTTGGACAATTGCGTCGTTTTGTATATGAAAACAATAGACAACTTTTCAAAATCCCACATTACGTGCACAACATTCATAAGTGTGTGTAACGTAACTTTACAAATAAAAATTTGTAAGTCTAAAATATTTTGGTTAAGACTTTTTAAGTACTTTGGCAAGTAGGTCTGTAAAGTACAAATTATTTATACACAGGCTGTTATTGGTTTATTTATTCTTTAACAAAAAAATATGTTATTAAAGTTAAAAATAAAAATATAACTGGTGAAGACAAATTCATCTTTGTCAATTACTAAATTCCAGCAAAGACAAGACTAAGTTAACCTTTGAACGTTTATTAAGAAAAAGGACAAAATTATTAACTGTGACCACTATTATTTAAAAAGACAAATTATTGATATTTAGATGTACAGCCCTGCAGGGGGTGCAGACTAGCTATACGTGTTGAGAGGATTTTACGACTTTAACACTTTACACTCACACTTACATTTAGGGAGGCAATAATAGCCGTAATGTGCTTTTCGCCTTAACAAAAAAAAAAAAAAAAAAAAAATTACATGTACAATTTAGTTATAAATTTGCAGGACTGAAGATGCTAAGTCCTTTGTCTAGTTTTTTCTACAATTTATTCTTTTCTCTTTTGTTGAAATATTTTTTTTGAGCTCTATAATTAACTTTAATATGTTGCTTGACTTACTACCAACTTTTCAAAACAAAAATCATTGTACATTTCATTGTAGTGGTTACTATTACATTCATTTAGATGTATGTTGGGAATTTTATTTATGTTACTTAATTTTGACATTACTGCATACATTAGGACATACGTTAACACGTTTATATATACTAGATCAAATTTTGTTTCTTTTAATACATTACATGGGTTGATCATGTGGGAAGTGCCCAGTTAGGCACAATGGGTATTGCTTAAACCTGAAATCTAGAAGTAGGGTTGACAGGGATATATCTGTGAACATCGCTCCATCTACACTGTAATTATCAAACCTAGCCTACGTCAGAATTCTTCTTCTTAGAACTGAACATTTTTCTAATCATATATTTCCACCACAAACACATTTTCAAGAATGTCAGTAAAATAAGATTTTAATATATTAAAAAAGTATATTTTTTGTCATTTTGTGTTCTTTAATTTGTAGGCATATTGTTATTTCTGAACTTCATTTAAATACAATACTGTACAATTAACACTGTTATTATAGTCACATTTATGTTTATATTTGATAATCCAAACCACCTTTGATCTTAGTTAATTTTGGTTTATCGAGGTACCAATGCATAATTTTCCTTTATTTTATAACTTAATTTCTATAATATTCCATAAAGTGTTTATTGCAAGTAAATGTAGCTACCAATGTTATCTCTCTTTTTTTTAATACTCCAAAAATAATTTGTCCAGCAATAATATATTTAATCATAAAAATTTTAGGGAACGTGTTTCTAATGATTCCATCAGTTCCTTGTGAAGAGTCAGGTCCCAGAGGAAGGACTGCATCTGTGTCAAGGTCACGGAGTGTGCGAAGGTATCCTACGTACAGCGAAGTGAATGGCAACCCTCACCAACAGTACATCTCGCAACACATCAATGTACAGGAGGGAGGCTCGGATACCAGGGTAGGCCTATATGTTGTAATATACAGGTTTAATGGTGATCAGTACACATGGTTACTCCTGTTGTTTTACCCTTTCTGTTAATGCTGATCCTTCATTGTCACTAGTCTATCTGTCATAAAATACACATTTTTTTTTAACATCCGACTATTGTGCACACTTGGGCTAATGCGATGGATGATTTATCCATCACATTAAATAAATGAAAATGATTTATAGTCAGACAATGGGATGATTTATAGTGTATGAAAATGCCAAGCCCTGGCCGGAAATCGTTATATACATGTACATGTATATATATATATATATATATATATATATATATATATATATATATATATACAGAGCGAACCAGTTTACACAAGTTCTACACCAAGCAAAACCGATCGTCTCTTTTAAAGTAGCAAGCATTCAAAAATTATTATGCCGCCTCGGTGGTCTAGTGGATAGTGTACTAGGCTTTCACTCCGAGGACCCGGGTTCGATTCAAGAGGGCTTGGCATTTTCATACGCTATAAATCATCCCATCATCTGCATTAGCCCAAGAGTGCACAATAGTCGGACATTAAAAAAAAAAATATATATATATATACATACATATATATATATATATATATATATATATATATATATATATATATATATATATATATATATATATTTACCTAGATCCACCTATTGTAGTCCATCTATCAAAATACCATCAATTGTAGTCCATTTTTAAGCACTATATATTTCTGAAGCCTGATGATAAATGATAATAACGGTTTTGGTCCAAGTACAAAATATACCTTTCAGTCTTGAATTTCTTTTTCACGAAAAAATATTCAAACAGTTTTTTGTAATTGCATCTGTCACCTCCCAATCAAATGTGGTCCACAACCATTGTCTGACACCAGGTATCAAAACACCCTTGAATGTGGTCCCACTCGCGTATCATTTTACATTTGATTGTGGGCCAGAGCGACAAGTAGTTATATACCCTAATTGTGGTCCGCCTGCAATGTTGCCAGATTTATTTTGTATATTGATGAAGGCCTGCTTAGCTTCCAATGCAACATTCAACTCTTTGCGTATGGGTTAGTAAAAATATTATTATTTATTATTCTGAAACATACGATCTCTTGTTGTTTCTTCACCATTTTTAGTAGTTTATTGGCAACACTAACCCTAATAAAATTGTCCGAATGTATTTTTGTACATCAGCAACAGAATTACTTCTCAAAATGAATAATTTCAAGTACGCTGAAATGGCCATATTGTTAACAATTGATTTTGGCCAGTGAGCACCGAAATAGAAATGATGAAGATGCTTGGCTCAAGCTAATCGAGGCCGGAAAACGATGTCAACCCTAGTGGCGTGTGATGTCGCTCCAGGAACAATAACCCGAAACTAATTATATGCCAAAAACAAACATACATAATGTAATGATATTTACAAGAAGTCTTTTGGAAATTGATTTAAAATAAACTAGGCTATTGATATTACTCGGTTACAGGCTAGTTGTTGAAGAAAATAGATAAATTAATAACATTTGATAATATTTGAAGGTAAATTGAAATAGATAAAATAACTATTTGGATAAAATAACTATAGACCCTAATATAAATCAAAATTGGAAAGTAATAAATGAAACTGAACTTGTTACCAAAAATAGGTTAATAACCTGCAAGTATTGATTAGTATTTAATTAAAATTATTATTTAAATTATTTAAATAAATTAAATTATTTATTTAATTATTTATTTAGTTTTTAATTAGTAAACCTAATTTGCAATATTTGCAGGCATTTGCTAGGTATTGCAGTAACCTATAACTAGAAATATTTATAATAAATGAAAATAAACGATTAATTAAAACACAAAAATATATTCAACATATAACAATATACTTGTATTTTGTGACATGGTATTCAGTTCATTAGTAGTTCTGTAAACTGTAGGCCTCAATCAGTATGCGTCAAAAAACAAACATTAGTTGTGTTGTTATGTAAACACCATCAACCTTTATTGTTTTTCAAGACATTAAAAAATTACCTAAAGTTATTAAAATTGTCAGATTTAGAATACCTTCATGAAAACCTTTCGCTTGATACCCCATTTAATAGGTTTCAAATAAAAAAATATATCCTGGCCCATATACTGACCGCCAAGCAGCCATCGTGCATTTTTGAGCCTTCAATTTTTTTAATGCGCATTGACTCATATTTTACTCAAGTAATAAATTTCAAAGCCTAACAACTTTTTTTTAAAAATAACAAAAATTACGAAAATGCAAAATGTTGTCACATGTCCCTGACATGTTAAGGAGTCCAAAATATTACTGACCGTCATCATGCGGCTCATGGCACTGAAGTTTTTTTAAATTTGGAATGTACTAATCAAGATCTTTCGTTTGAGACCCTAATTGATTGATTTCAATTTTAAAAATTTCAACCTATATTTTGGGCCGCTAAAATGAAATCTTACATTTATGAACCTTGAATTTTTAAAATGTGTAGTAATTGATATTTTACTGAAGTAAAAAATTCAAAGCTTAACAAAGCTTTGTAAAAAATTTAAAAATATAAAAACAAAACTGCCCTAATGGGTCTCCTGCACTCTAGAGGCACCAAATCTCTAATTTATTTGAATTTCAATGCTAACTAATTATTGAAAAGATGAAAAGTTAAAGAAAATACAAAAATATTAGTCATGGGGCATTTAGCGCTTCAAGGAGCTAACATTTGTTAAATTTGGATTGTACTAATCAAGACCTTTCGTTTTATACCCCACTTGATAAGTTTCAAAGAAAAGAAAAATATTTTCAGGCCCATAATTTGATTATCAAGCAGCCGTTGTGCAATTTTGGGACTTAAAATTTTTATGTATGTAGTGGCTCTTATTTTACTCAAATACTTAATTTCAAAGCTCAACGACTATTTGTTAAGAAGATAAAAATAATTTACTAAAATTGCAAAATGACCCATGGGACCCCTGGTGTACCAAGGGAGTCCAAACACTAATCAGCAAATGCTCTTCATGTCATATACGTTTTTACCAAATTTCGTAAAAATCGGACAAAGTGTTCAAGAGTAATCACGTAACAAACAAACAAACCAAAAGCAAGATCATCGAGTTAAAATATAGACCTCATTTCCTTCCGTCAACAAATATATTCAGAAATTAAACTAAAATGGATCTATCCTATAAAGAAGTATTGAACAGCTGTGTTCTAGTACATTGAAAATCTAGCGTAAGAAGTAGTTTATCTATGAACTGGTATATTTTTAGTAAATTGATTTAAACGGGAAAAGTATCTATGTGATAGTTATAAAAGCTCTTGAAACGTCCTTATAGCATATAACAAACATATAAGAATTAAATCATATAAAATTATGATGTTAATTATTACATTCAATCTACAAGCCTAAACTATAAAACCAGTGCTGGAAAGTAAAGTTAATAATCACAAGTGTGTTAATAGATTGTATATCTTAATTGAAAAGAGTGTCTTCATTTTTTTAATAGAAATGTGACAGCTGGAAAAAAATAACTTTGGTAAATTAAATATATATGCGAATGCTTGAATTATCCCTGTTGGCTTAATAACAATTTGTCTATGGTCGTATATTTTTCCTATTATTTATTTATTTACTGGTACAAATTTCCCATAGAAGGTAATAAATTACCTGTATACGGCACGGCACAGTTTAATATAAAACAATCATACATAGTTTATCTTAAAACTGAAACAAAAAAACTAAATCCAAACCAAATTCCAAGACGTACATTACCTTAGAAACCACAACCAATAACTTATTCCAATATATCTATATAATTCTTTCCAATTAATGACTATGGTAACGATGCATTTGGAAGCAGCCATTTTTTTCAATTTATTTTTAGTGTGTCCTTACTTACATTGAAATAGCTTTTAGGTCATTTGTTAGTCTATTAAAATACATAATAGCTGTGTTTATATTCTTTTTTTTACCAGGTTCTTTATATACAGTAGGTATTTGTATAGACTTATGCCTTGTAATACTGTTACTATTTATAAATTCCTTGCTTAAATTATAATAATGTCTTAACAACGCTGTCAAAATATAACTCTGATTTACGTTTAGTATATGTTTTTGAAATTCAGCATCATTACTTATTATTTTAATATCCGTTTTTGTAAATTAAGTAATGGCAAGGAGCATTGTAATATGCTGCTCTCAGGCTATTATGCCGTATGTGGCAATACTGTTGAAAAGCCCATAATATATTTTTAATATAGTTTTACTTGACATATTCTTTTTTAATTTAACAAACACATATGCCAAATACTTAGTTCTATTACGTAAATTAATTATATGATCCGTCCATTTCTTATATCTATTCAAGAAAACACCTAAATATTTAGTACTATGAACATTTAAAAAAATTATTATTTAAAAATATTCTTAGTGCTAGTGGTAGGTAATGTTGGTACACTATTTTCAAAAGTTACATATACAGTTGTTCGAATTATATATGCTTGAATTATCTCTTTTGACCAATAGCCTTGAATTATCACTGCTAGTCAGTATTAATAATAAATTTAATAATAGCTTAACCATATATCCTGATTTAGCTCTTGGTTACCTTCCGACCGTATATATGCTGTTTTAGCTGTTGGTAAATAAAATCGAATCTGACACAAATTAATTTCTCCAATCGTACATGCTTATTTAGCTATTGATCACTGATATATTGTCAATCACTGATATAATCAATAGCTATTGATTACTGAATATATTACTTAATATAGATTTTTACTCAAATTAATTTTTCCAATCGTACATGCTGATTCAGCTGTTGGTCAGTAATAATAGAAAGTTTATTACTATTATTAACCTCTGGCTTAAAAGTTTTTTTAAATCCTATGACCGTACATGCGAGTTTTGCTGTTGGCCATATGAACCCATCTCAATAGTAAACCTAAATTTAAAAACGCCAACGAACCAGTAACCCGAGATTAAGAAGATATATTTCAAATGAAAAATAATTCAATAAATTCAAATTTTATCTTAAACAATTTTATTAGTACAAATAACTTGAAACAAATATTAAATAAAACAAAATATATTATAAATTGACGTACAAAATGAGACAATAAAATAAAATAATAGTTCAGTACATCAATACATGAAATGTACCAAGGAGCTTTTCAAAATCAATAATTTTTCCACTTTTTAAGAAAAGGAATTTAAATGGTGTAAGTAACTGCAGAGGAATATCCTTTGCTGACTGCGTTTCTAAATTGTTCACGAGGATGCTGCTTAAGAGACTGGAGGAATGGGTTTTGAATAATGAAGTACTAACCGAATTTCAGGCTGGTTTTAGGAAGGGTTATAGTACTTGTGATAAAATTTTCAGTCTTACAAATATTATTAGGTTGAAGGCAAAAGAAAAAGGTGAAAACTTTACTGTTGTTTGTGGACTTCAAGGTGGTGTTTAACTCTTCAGTCAGACAATATGTGTACTATAAACTTTATTCTACGGGTGTTTGTAACAAATTTCTAGAAGTCTTGAAGACTGTAGTCTATATATGGATACCGAGACCAGAGTGTGGACCTGACAAACAGTTTTAGAACAGGGATGTGTATTAACTCCTCTGATTTTTTCCCTTATATTTGAATGGCATACATTTTTGAAGCTTTTGGAAGGTGGTGTTCTTGTAGCAGGTGTTAAAATAAGATGTTTATGCAGATGAGATATGATTGTGATAGCGGATCATCCGGGAGTATTGCAGGCTATGATTGATAATTTAGCGAAATACTGCAGGTTTTGAGTTTGACATTGAACCTGTTTGAAACAAAAAAGAATTTCATTAGAAATTACCAAAATTTTAAATATACTTTATTAAAAATATTTTTAAAATTAATAAAAAAATAATATATTTCAAACAATTTTTTTAAAACATTATTATTAAGTAATATTAAGAAACAATTTTATTGTTTTTCTAGGATAGACTAGATAGAGTATGAGGGTAGGATAATTGAACTTTTGAATTGAATAGTAAAAGATTTCGGCATCAACTTTAAAACAACATTCTTTGCTGTTCAGTAACATTAGTGCTAAACCTTTCAAATTAGTTTTTTAAATGAGCAAACAAATAAATTTCACTTACTTCACTTAGTAATTTAGATAGGCCTCCAGAATGGGTTTGTTGCACTACAGAAATAGTTGAAATAGAAAATCCACTTTTATTTCTCCGACGGCAATTTGCAAGAAGTTCTGCACCTTTAAGAAAGAAAATTACAGTTGTCTCATTAGTCTCATAAATCTTACTGTCTACCATCTTAATGAAAAAAAAATCTTCATGCTGATATGTTTTTATAAGATGCCAAAAATATTATCTCTCCTAAAACTTGTTGCTTAACAAGAGTATTTATTGATATCAAGAGTCCGAGCTGTGCTTATTTAGAGCATTTCCGAATGCCCTTATCGGTACAAACGCAACCTAAAGCCATTACACTTTAAGAAATGCTGAAGCCAGCTACTATCGCATTGTGCGGCTTCGCAGAATCGCAGGAAGTAGGAAAGGTGCTGTATCAATCACATACTGGCATTCATACGTACACAAACACATACGATACGTGTGCCGAAACATGTCAGTGATATCCGTGTAACGGCCTACATTGACTAATCACTCATTAGTAATAGATTCTAATTATAACTAATGGATAATATCATTATTGTTATTATGACCAATCATTTTCTTAAAATTATAATTTTGTCCTTAGGTATATTTATGTCATAGTAGGCCTAATGTGTAACCACTGCAAAAACACACAAGCATCGCGAAATTAAAGCGAGGCCAATAAATGCAATATGTGTGTCTTGGTTTTTTTTTTTTAATAATAATTTGATATGTTACAACCAATATTATATTTTTAAAACAAGAAATAAAACTCCTATATACACAAAGAATGAAACAATGTGATTCGATAACAATGGTCTTAACGAGTTAATTGCTGGCATACAAAAAAATCAGACTTTTCTTACTTTTTAATAGTCAAACAAAATATTGCTACAAAACTTATAAAAAAACTCTGATTTTTCTTAATAGTTAACCTTAAAACATATTCATATCTGTAAAATCCTACGTTGCTATCCGTTTAAAGTTACGTTTTAGGCAGTAGTAGCCTAGGCGAAGTTTTCTAAAAAAACTAGATCAGGGAATGTAATTTCTCTCGTGAAATGATTAAAAATAAAGGTATAAATTTAACAGAAATGATAAAATTGAAAACTACTTAGAAAAGATTTTTACAGATATATGAATATCAGGCCATATCAATTTTACTTTTATTATTTTGGGTATTGTTTAGGCTATATTTTCATTTAATCTATTGAATGTTTAGAACATTCAGATTCTATACCAATTTTGAATGAACTGGGCTAGTTAAAACTTGTTTGAATTAATGAAATAAAAATAAATGTAATAAATAATTGTATTTGTACTGAATGCGGGCTATACAATTGGGTAAAACTGAATTTTCAATTAGCTTCAAACTGCACATTTTTGTGTAACAATTTAAATAATAATTTGTTAATAACTTTTAAATAACTTATGTAGCGACATTTTTAAAACTGTAAAAGTGTATAGAAATGTATGCTACAAATTCTTTACAAGATATTTTATAAGCTGCGTATAACGAAAAATGTTGGTGTACATCGTATTTATTTAGTATGACTCATGGCGTGATGTGTCTACAAACGACGACGTACGACTACTTTTTCAATCCAACTGTCATTTCTAATATTACAAGTCTTCGGTAATAAGTTTTATGAAAAATAAGGAAGTGAGTTTTATTGTTAGCTAAGTTAATCACTGTATTACTACTAAGAATGAAACTGTAGAAACCATTGACTTGTAAAATACTGAAGGAGTGTTTGGTTTACTATAATACACAAATACCTCTAAACGATTAAATAAAACATTAATTAAAACAAGTTTAATTAATTACCATCCCTGCAATCGTTTTGAGCCAGTTTGATCTTTTTAAAGTATTTTCAAACACTTGTAGAAGCATGTTTTACCTAATTGTATGACCTACATTCAGTTCTACCAGTTGTTAGGAAATTTGTAGATTAAGTTAGCCATTTTTTTACTTTTTATCAAGGCTAGCTTAATAATTTTAATTGTCTTGTTACCAACTGAACTTTGTAATTTTACCTTTAGGCCTACGTGACATATACTTGTAACTTATTCGAAATACTTGGAGACTAAGCAAACACCTGTGGTTTCAAAAAGCGCTAAAATGCTAAAACATGATGGTATTCATTTTAAATCACATTAATTCACTACAATAAAATTAAATTAAATTGCATTCAATTTAAATTTGAAATTGAATTAAATTAATTCATTACTATAAAATTTATTTTTATAATTTATTTATAAAAATATATTTTGGCAAACTAAGTATACAATAAAATAAACTTGATTGTTTGAAAGAAAAAATATAGGCCTACATTTTTGTGCTTTTTATGAACAATCTTAAAAAAGGAGGACCTTCAGGTCAAAAAATAGGAATTTTTATTCAAAAATAGACTATTTGGATTTGGAGGATCCAAAATATAAAAAAATATTGTATATATTATTTAGGCTTACTCTAAATATAAACGTGGTTCTAGCGGAAATGACCGATTACTGTACTTGTGTACATTAGTTTTAATTTTGTCCATGTTATTACAAGTACACCACATAATATACCTAAAATATTTTAAAACTGTCAATAATGTGAGTGAAAAACCCAGATAACCATTAAAAACGTGAATTACATTTAGGATAAATAATTAGTAACTACGTGCATGACAATAATATCATAGTTAATAGTAAATATTTAAGCGAATCAAAATTATTTCGTATTTGATTAAAACATAAGAATAGTTAAATTTCAAACTTACCTGGTATCAACTGGAAAATTGAATTCACTCTTTTGTACATGGTAACTTCAAAAACACAGTCTGATCAGCACTGCTTGTCTTCATAGGCTACTATACAGAGAAGTAGTGATCTAATGAAAGATAACACAGGCAAACTGGCAACGCCGGAAATAAGGAGCTAAATACCGCGAAAACTCCTGCAACGTCATGGGACCACAAATGACAGTGTTTTGATACCCCTAATGTGGTCCAGATTTGTAGTTCTTGTGGACCACAATGAAAGGTAAAATGATACTCGCTAGGACCACAATCGCGGGAGGTAGAAAACTATATATATATATGTATATAATTTAGTTTGAGCCGCAGTTGCTCCTGTTGCTTTTCTGACAACAGAAAAAGGATCTCTCTCTCTCTCTCTCTCTATATATATATATATATATATATATATATATATGACTCGAACTAAGAACGTTTAGGTGCGCAGTTGTGATAAAGTAGGCCGATGCTTTACCACTTCGACCACCGGTGTCAATTGCAATGCTTTATCAAAGTACTCCATTCAGGCATCCACACACACTTTGTCAGCATCCTGGGAAATTCGCTTAGTGTTTGTTATGGCTGTTTGTGTTGTTTCAGTGATTCCAAAACAGGTTCATTTCAGCATGGTTTTGATCCTCAAGAACAAAAACAAGTCAGTATCAGATCAGGACTGTAAAGGTACGGAGACACTTTTATGTAATAGAGTCATATGTCTGTCCCTGGAGAGCAGATTCATTGTGGACCCACACACTTAGCATTAAAAAACCAATGAGCATGGTTTTCATTTTTGATTTGTTCATTTTTATCTTCTGATGAAAACTCCGATGCGTGTTTAGTGTTCCATGTCAATGACACATACAAATTAGTCATGTTTTGTCCCTGGTAATGCCCAAACCGTTTGGTTTTGCATATATTCCAAAAATTCATTTGCGATTGTTACTAGTTGTTCTTGTGGTCGTGAATGAACAGTTTGAAAATCAACTTTGCAAATTGTCATCAACAAAGTCATGGACATTGGTTTTAAAAATACTGAGTCTTTGCTATTATACGTTAACTCTTTGACAATCGGTTTTTAGCGATGATTGTTACTGTTAATTTTGCTGTTTGACAGCATTCCAGAGCAATCATCGTCAGCCTTCACAGCCATTTTTGAACAACTGAAAGGAGAGAGGAAAATGCCCGTAGATGTGGATCATTTCGTGGGAGTCAGCAGCACTTTTTTTCCGTTGAGCACAAGACTTGGTCATGTAATATTGTTCGTTAGTCTTCTCCATTGCACATTGTGACCAGGACACTGACAGGTGGTTCACATTTTCGCAGTCCTGATGCTGCCGAGGCTTGGAAGCTAAGAGCCATTCCACCTAACCTGTTTGTTTGGCATTGCGACTAGGATAAGCAGCAACAAACCAAATTGTGTAGTTTCTAGACAAACTATGTAAGAGGCATTTATATTTTAAACACTGAAATGATATTTTAAAAACTATTATCCCTTTTAACCTTTAAACTGAAGTGTCAATATAGTAAATGGAATGCTTAGTGTTATTTAAATGTAAAACAATTTGTTTTTATAATCTATATCATCATATTAATAGCACAATACCTACCAGGTTGGGTTCTTATGGTCATGGAATCACATGGTGAGCAGGCGATGGAAATGGTGTGCAGCTCCTGCTAAGAGTGATGAAGCTTTCCAAAACAAATTGCTGAGCGACTTCAGTCATTTTTGTGCTAACAAAGACAACAGACTGAAATCGTTCTGGGATTCAAACTGGGCAGCTGTTAAATAAAGCCTATGTGTTGGAACAGAGCGACCTTTCAAGAAGACTAATATAATTACTACTTTTAAATTGTTTGATATATTTTATATACATATAATGTAATAACGCGAAGAATGTGATATTGTTTTTATAAGTAAATTAATGCATATGTTAAGACTATTAGAAATAAAAATATTTATCAGCTTTAAGTTAATTTTTTAATCTAATTTTTTATTAGATGTATGTGATACATTTATTAGATGTGGAATTTATAAAATTCATCCTCAATGTTTTTAATCTTTTTCTTATTTTTTGTTGTGTGATATCTTTTTACGGTAAAATTCAATTTAAAATGGCATCTGTTTTACAATATTGTGAATTTCCTTCGAAAAAATATTTTTTGAGATATTTTCATGTGTGATACTATAATTAGGTTTATAATGTAATTTGGAATCGATCTACAAAATAATTAAATTGATATCACTAACGGTTGCCGAGTCATTAGCATTTTAATGCTTAAAAATTGCTTCATTTTGCGTTTTTTCAGAGGCTGGTTTCACACCTTATATATAAAATTAGCGATTTTAAACAGCAATGAGATTAAAGACGAAAATCTGAAGTTTCATCTGCGGTCTTTTCATATGGTAAATATCTCATAATTTTTTAGTAATCGTCATCTATAACCGATCAATTTAGAAGCTTCTATTACTTGAAAATATTCCATTTCAATATTTCCCTTTTTTAAAATTTTTTTCAGGAAGTATATAAAATTACTGCGAGTAAATCCACAATATTTATATAATTTAGAACAATAATACTCACTGTAAAACTAACATCGATGACAAAGTCTTAAGAATAATTACATCTGCAAGTTTTGGCAAATTTAAAAAGGCACATCAACAAACAGTTTTTCACAATAGTTAACATGTGTATAAGTAGACAATTAGTAAATATCCAACATGGAACAATGGTACAAGCAAAGATAAACATGAATGTTAAAGACTTGATAACTTGATACCAGGCCACATTGTGTTTAGTTGTATCTCTGCATTCCTCTTCTGATTACATTCTATCATAAAAATCTTTTAATGTACAGTACAACCCCGGTTATCCGAAATAAAGGGAGGGGCAAGCCGTTTCAGGTAAGATGTTTTTGGTTAAGGCAGGCACATGCAATACTTTTTTGTATCAATTAGATTCAAGAAAGTATTACAGTCATTAATTACAATTAATTCTAAAACAATTTGAAGGTCAAATGATCCTAACCTCTTTTTTTAGGTTATACATGACTTAAGTTCTCTTTTAAAATTAAAAATTACATTTTTAGATCTA
This sequence comes from Callitettix versicolor, assembly GCA_022606455.1. NCBI lineage: Eukaryota > Metazoa > Arthropoda > Insecta > Hemiptera > Cercopidae > Callitettix > Callitettix versicolor. The sequence continues at coordinate 116,723,784 of CM040186.1, read as the reverse complement.
CATCAATAAACTGTATACTGTACTTAAGATAGATTGGTTTTATCATTTGAATTATTCACTAAAAAACTCAATTTTTTTTTTTACAAAGTTTTCGAGCAGCCTTCCATCTTTTCTTTACAAGTCGTTAGCCAGTGTCAACTTGGTTACTATAGTGTTGAATAAACAATCTAAATTAAGCATGATTCGCATTTTTTTACTGACATCTACTGACTAATAGAGATGTTAGTATTGTGGGTAGGGGTATTGGGCTGGCAGTGTAACTATATTTAGACTCTGGGTGGCTGGGAGTCAATTAAAGGTCAGACATTTTCTTCTCTGCTAGCTCATGTGACCCTACCGTACAGGATTTGCTATTCGTTTCGGATAACCTGGGAGTTCGGTTAACCGAGGTTTTTACTGTACTGTTTTTGGAAGCTAAAAGAACATCAAATACCCAATTATTCATAATTACTGTATGAAGAACACAATACAACTTTTTACTATAATTATAAAAAACAGATCAAACGAGTTGCGTAGAAATCATTTGTGACTAAAACGTTACAACATTCTAAGACTATTTTACAAACATTTCAAGACAATAATTTTTTTATAAGAACTTTGTAGTTGATGCTCGGTTCTGAGATTCTGCGAAGTCGACACTCGGTGATTAATAAAGTGACAAGTAGATACACGCGTTACTTAAAACTACTTTTTTTAAAACATTTTTAGTACAATTTAAATAATGTACAAACTCAAATGTAGCAGTAAAATTGTGAGGAAATTGAATTAAAAAACATGTTTCAGACTTGAATAAGACATGTTAGTTTAAGTTTGCTAGCTAAAAGAAAAAATTACTTCGTCTTACTTAGGAATTTCCTTCAGCAATATATGACATACCTTGACATACATCCTTTTTTAAACAAAATTTACACAAAATAATACTGTTTCAAACAGGACCAATTTAAAAATAAAATTCGACTCGACCTCGTTTCTTTGTCTAAAATAAATTACAGCACGTTTACACTTATTTGCACCACTTGATAAGGAACTTTTGAAGTTTATCGTTACAATTAATAAAACATTCAAATTCAAATTTCTACCAACGTAATAACAAATTTAACTTACAATACTAAATTTAAAAGTAAAAGTTTGCTATAGACAAATCCCATGTACTTTGTTGGCCACTTCTGAAAGGCACTGAAGTGTAATTTAGAATGCAATATTTGTAATAATCCATTGCAGATGGTGTGGAGATAATCTTGCGTTAAAGTGTATTACACAATACTCTAAATAAAATCCGAGGTGGTGAAGACATCGGACAGTTTTTGAACTGTTTACCTCAAGGTCATTGGTTCTAGACTGCAGTCAGTGCCATAAGTATTACTTTTTTTTGCGTTTAACGTCCGACTACTGTGCACACTTGGGTTAATGCAGACGATGGGATGATTTATAGCGTATGAAAATGCCAAGCCCTGGCCGGGAATCGAACCCGGGTCCTCGGGGTGAAAGCCCAGTACGCTATCAACCAGGCCACCGAGGCAGCTACTGTTTCTGTTAACAGCAATCCCATGATTTCACAAAAAAATTCTACATACTCTCAAAGTATATAGTTACAAATTTTTGCTAGAATGTGCCATTAAAAAAGAACTGGTTTTGTTTAAGAAAATCACTGCTTTAACTAATTTTATATATAACAAAATGGTAAACTTTGTTATTTTAGTCAGTAATTCATGATAGAAACAAAATTCAAAGTACAAAAGATTGTTTGACATGTTCGAGACTCCAAACTGTTGCATCTGACTCAGTTATGACTGACTGAAAATGATTCCATTAACAATAACCAACTTAGAAATTAATTTGCACTGTTTACACGTGAACTCCCTCACATTGATCCGCAATGGTTTAATACAAATTATTTACACATAAACACAGTAAGTTACAACTCATAGGCATATATAATTCTAGAATTTTAACATTATCACTACCAAAACGGATATTAAAAATATGAATCTTACATCAATTTGGCAATTTCTTAAGTACTTTTAATTTTCCAACAATTCAGTCTTTCCTTACTTCTACGTGAAGGTAACAAAGTGAAAACAATAAGTTAAAACTGACTTAAGATCATGAGTCCATAGGTATATTAATAGTGTCTATTTTATAAACATTATTGTCAGAGGCATTCACTCAAGCGTCTACACAAAAATATACATTTATGTTTTGACCAACACTGGATTGTTGCTAAAAACTATGAATGCCACTGTAAACTGTATTTTGTTAAAATGAAAATAAGTTTGTTTTCAAAAAATTGGTAATTTGAAAACTAACAAACATATGTTTACTTTGTATAACATATAAATTACTGGCAGCTTTCTTAGCCCTTATTCATACAATTTGTTTTCAATATTTGCTTTTAACAATTCCATTTTTTTGACTTAGTTTTTATCCTCCCATTTTAAACATATGTTACATTTGGTTCGTAGTATAGACTAAACCGCTTAACACACCTATGGGCCCTGAAAAAAGTAAAACATTTAATTCCGTTCTTTATAAGACTTACCAGTGAAGAATTTATCCTACTGGCACAATTCGTGTTTCATAAAAAACAATATACATTTAAAATAACCTATTTTTACAAACCAGCTTATTTGTTCTTAATCCTTAAAAAAATTATAACCAAATTTTAATAAAAATTATAAAATACACATTCCTAAACAGAACAGTAACAAAAATATTGTTTCAAATAAAAATAACAAACAACAAAAATATATTAAATTAACAAAACAACAGTTGGTATTTTTATATCAGTTCCGCCCATTCAAGCAAAAAACAATTTCATTTTTAAAACTGCAGAACTGACAAATATAATAATTTGTTCACTAGGCTATGTTTAAAAAATTTAAGTCCTTGCAAACGTAAATTTTACTGCATAAATGTATTTTCCACACAATGCGAATTTCTTACTATTATAAATGTATTCTGTACTTTTCTTACTTCCATGCTTAGTTCAGGACAAGATTCAGGCAACGCAGGTTCCAACTACTTACTACTATTGCCTTTTTCCAATGTTATGGCAATTTCTTATCTTTTCTAATTCATAGACATAAAATCACACAGTCGCTCTACACGAGTACCTAATGAGAACGGTGATTTAGTTTTAATCACAGAATAATTCACAGTTAGCTATAAAAAGTTAAAAATGAATTTAAAATCACAAAAAAACAAGAATAAAAGAAAAATGTAAGATTTATAAACAAACAATGAAAAATTATCTGTAAACAGTGAATTTTACTCGTTAGTAAGAAATTCCATTGACTAAATAACCTGACAATCTGACTCGAAAATATTACAAAATTGTGAATTATACTTACTTATATATATATTATTTGGCACTTATATAACCTGTGGGTACTACGCTACAATGCTAACCTTATAGAATATAAAACATTACAATATCCTTCAAAATAACAGTTGACCCTGGATAATTCAAAATCAAAGAGACCAACGAAAAATTTGAATTAAAACCGTGTACGTCATTTTGATACAAGAAACACATTTCGCCAAAATTGTATCTAGTATCTTAAGAAATAATTTTCCAACAATAATTTGCTAACAATACATATAGTGTACACATAGTACATGGAAAATGTAATGAGCATGTTGCTTCTTCATGACGCTTATGTACAATTCCGTCTGCATTAGCCCAAGTGTGCACAATAGTCGGACGTTAAACACCAAAAAAAAAAAAAAAAAAAAAAATTATGTACAATTGTTTACAATTGAGATTTGGATTGAGAACAAGATTGTTCTGAACACTGGATTATATGGAGAATTCTATCATCATGAAAACTTCAAACTAATCAGGGTCAATTATTATTTAACCTACAAATATAAAACAAAAATTGATAAGTACCAATACCTTAAATAACGTAAATCTACTTCCAATAAAATCAAGAATTGTGGGTTCTAAATATTATAATAAAAATCTGAAAAATTGAACTATAACCTTCTATAACACCCGCAAATCATTTTAAACGATTCTACGCTATTTTTTATTGAAATTCCAAGTGCGAAACTCCGATCTGTTGCCGGTCTAACTCTACATTAATCTCATTCTGAAGAAAATATTTATCTAAACTAGCAAAAATGGATAATGAATGCTTGCCGTAACAGTTATTAACGAATAGCAGACCAAATTACTGTCTCAAAAATAATTAATTTTTAAATGTAAAAACAAGTTTTCAACTTCTAAAAATGACTAGTGCTAAACAGTGATGGTAAACGATTTTGATAACATTTAACAACTATAAAACTTTGAAAGAACTTTTAATGCCCCCATAACCATTAATACTTACCTACCTGATTAATTCATAAATGTAAAATGTACATTTAAACCACTTAATATATTTGAAGCAGAAAGTCATGCGAACGCAATTAAGTTATGACAGCCAGGAGAGTCCTTTTGTAGTCTCCTGAAGTATCGTCCTGCAACATCACAGACACAACGAATTACATTCGAATCTGCACCGTTAGCTACACGTTCAGTTAACGGATATTACTACAATTAATTAATTAGTATTATTAGTGCCTATTCCTTACCATCTAGTGGTCTTTAATTCACCTTATGTAGGCTACCGTGGTTACGGAATATAACAGTTTCACTTTCAAGCTGTACAATTGGTCAAATCCCTGTGGCAAGGTCGTTACAAAAAACGCTTAAGTTTTTTTTTTATGTGTTTAATGTCCGACTATTGTGCACACTTGGGCTAATGCAGACGATGGCATGATTATTTATAGCGTATGAAAATGCCCTGGCCGGGAATCGAACCCGGGTCCTCGGGGTGAAAGCCCAGTACGCTATTAACTAGGCCACCGCGGCGGCTTCCAACATTACGGTATTAAAGAAATTTCCAGTGTGTATGTGTTTTAGCACGCTCTCGTTCGCAATTTTGGTCCGATTCAATTCATACTTGGCACAAAAATCGATTTTGATAATATCGTATACAAGTTCTTCAACCAGCGAAATTCGTTAAACAGTTTCAAAATGGCGGTCATTTCAATTTTTTAAAATCCAAAGCACACTTAAACTAATGCAGACGATGGGATGATTTATAGCGTATGAAAATGCCAAGCACTGGCCGGGAATCGAACCCGGGTCCTCGGGGTGAAAGCCTAGTATGCTATCAACTAGGCCACCGAGGTGGCATATATATATATATACACACACACACACACACCACTTATGTCTCGAATGATATATTCATTGCAATAAATATTTTCCAATTGAAATTTATTTAAAGAGTAAGATTTTCTGATTAAGTTGTTTATTTAAAACATACACACTGTGGTTAGAGTGGTCGAGAGGTCTAAGGTGTTTAATTAAAACAACGCTTAAATTATACACTTTAAGTTATACACTTAAGTTAAATACTACACAATAATAAAATCATGTAATTGTATAGTGTTGTAATATGTGATTCAGTGTTTTAACTTTGTGATGACCTCGGCAGAAAAATCTGACCAACTTTACAGCCTGAAGATGAAATTTTAACGTTTTGAAACCATGGTAACCCATATAAGGTATAGGTTAGGTTAAGTATGGCTTAAAAAATTCCTCTCAACTATTAAATTTTCAACGATAGAAAATAAAATTGAGTTTGACAATGTTTCTAGGCCGACAGGGATTAGCTTTGGTACATTAAAAGATTAGTTTGGTACACTTAAACTAAAAGTCAATAAATATCTTACCCAAACCGTGTGCCTTCAAACTTGAACGGATAAAACAACAAAATTCATTAGCCTAGATCTGATTAGTGATTCATTGTACAGCAGTTCATTGCTCTTTGCTATTCTTTTTCTTTATCACACATTTAAAACATAAATTTTAAAAGATGAAAGCCCAATGGTTGACGGCTTTGACAGTTGATTAGGTTAACATTTTGTTTTTACAAAGTATTAAAAAAAACAAAAAATCACTTGATCAAGTTGTGCCTGAAAGGCATATAGGTAACTGAATCATCTTGTAAAAAATACTTGGCAAAAAAAAACAACTTGGACATGTCCATTATCCAGTAAAATAGATATGTTCGAATATAAAGAAAATTTTTTTTCTTAATTAAAAAAAAAAATTTTTTTTGGTGTTTAACGTCCGACTATTGTGTACAATTGGGCTAATGCAGACAGTGGGATGATTTATAGCGTATGAAAATGCCAAGCCCTTGCCGGGAATCGAACCCGGATCCTCGGGGTGAAAAAATCAAGATTGGAAATCAATTTAATATTTTCAGTGAAATTTAAAATGCTAATTTACACACATTTCAATTCTAACTGCAATGCTTAAAATCAGATTTTTATAAAATTTTTATTTTTAAAAGATTTTAAATGGATATTGAATAAACGGATTATACAACGTAACAAACTTGTCTACGCTATCACCAACCAATTTTTGCCTTGAAATGTTTATTTAAATGTTAATTAAACGGAATAACCGTTAGTGTTTGGAAATAGTGATACAGATGCATGGTTCTGGTTTAGTTGTTCAAGCAACAACTTAACAAACGAGCACTACAAGGTCATGCAATACATCTGCATACAATATACTACAAATAAATGCACTGATTAATGGATAAATGTACACACATGGTTTATTTGATGAGAGCTAGCATAGCTTTCTCGCAATCGCCTGTGCAGTCAGCCTGGAACAGCGAAACAGAAAATATTGTAGAAAGGGCTTCCATTTCATTCATATTTAAGATAACAAAACCCTTCACAGCTGGCGATATGTAAGCGTTTTCACTTGTTCACAGAACAATACACTAGAAACGTGATTATCTTTGGATAAGCTTTGGCTCCAGCTTATCCGAAATTAAATTTTTTAAATTTAAGGAAGGAAAAAAATGTCTGTTTATTTTATGTAAGTTAATGTGCTTAAAACATAAAAATCTTTTAAAATAATACAGATTTTTTTTAACAAACGTCACTATAATTAGGATTATGACCTATTCTTCCTGTCAGTGGTCTATTTACTCACCTCGTAAAGGCTACCGCGGTTTCAAAACTCTATAGTTTCATCTTCAGGCCGTTTTACAAAATGTTAAATCCCTCTTTCGAGGTCGTCACAAAGTAAAAAAAGTCCGGAATGTAACGACGTATGAGTCGCGTGTGTAGCTTGGCCAAGCCGAATTTCATGATGAATATTTTAAGTGTGTAATTGTGCTCAGTGTTTGTGATGTATGTTTTCTTTGACTTTGTGACGACCTTGACAGAGGGATTTAACATTTTGTACGGCCTGAAGATGAAACTATAGTTTCGAAACCGCGGTAGCCTTTATGAGGTGAGTGGATAGACCACTGACGGGAAGAATAGGTCATAATCCTAATCATTTGAATATGTGGTCCGGTGGCTATGTTACAATAACGTCACTATCTGATACAGCTGTGCGACCTTGAAATGAGGACCGATCCTATATCGCTTTTTGAAAGGTTATTAAATTTTTGTTCATAAAAATATGCACATGTGCGTTTTAGTACTCTTACGTTACCAATTTTGGTCCGATTTCATTAAAACTTGGAATGACAATTTTGGTAATAGCTTGGACAAATTGTCCGGCAAAATCTGTTAAACCGGTTCAAAATGGCGGTCTTTTCAAATCCGATTTCACCATCATAATCAACACAAAAGACTACAAGAATTAGTACTCTGAATGATCAAAATCTGTTCAAATTAAGAAATTAAATTTCACTGAGGCCAGGGTCATTTTCAACGTAATTAAAAGTTTGAAGTGCTACTACATCTACATGCTGCTGATTATGATGGACGAAATCAGTGTCAAAAAAAAAGAAATTAAGATAAAAAATTTACTTTCTGCTTCCATATCAGCAAGACAGTGCTGCGATTATTTCTAATCAAGGCCGTTTAAAAAAACGTATAATGGACTATAATTACAACTTATGTTTATTTTCGTCCTGTTAATTGTTCCCTTGTATTTATGTCGAGGGTTTATTAAGCACCCAAAAACCTTACTAATATAATCATTATAGTGACAAAACACTTGCCGATAGATGGAAATTGTCTAGCCAATAAACATGCACCTGTGGTAGACAATGACACTAATGCACAAAACAGTTATTTAAAGTATCAGGCCTTCTCAAAAATAAGATCTTTTAGACGTTCTTGCTTACCCAAAATTTCTTTTATTCGCAAAAAAAAAAAGTCTACAAAATTACTCATCACGTTGAAGACATTATGTAAACAAGTGCTGAGAGCTGCTGTGCCTACTTGATATCATGTTTGATGTTTTCAGTCGATTTATTTAAGATGATTTATTTATTTATTTTTTTTTTTTTTGAATACAACTTTTGGCAAAAAGCACATGAAGGCTATCATCGCCGTCTAAATGTGTTCCGAAAGTAAATGAGCCTATGTAAATAATCCATTTTTTTACATTGTAGGAATATTGTATGATTTTGAGCACTAAAATTTAAATCTTTTTTTGTGTGTGATGATTTATAAAACGTAACGAGTAATAAATATTTAGACAATGCTAAACTCGTTTCCGTATGTTTATAAAGGGTGTTTACTGGGAATCGCATGTTTTTGTATTGGGTAGTACACGGCAAGCAGTGGGGAGATGACAGTTACGAAGGTTCTATTGTGTAGAGGGGAGTTGGAAGTTTCAGTTACACTCAGGATGTGGGACTTTGAGCACTGCGCTTTTGTTACGAGACAGTTTTACGCTAACGGTGAGTGCAGTACACGGCAAGCAGTGGGGGGATGACAATTACGAAGGTCCTATTGTGTCGAGGGGAGTTGGATAGTTTTGCGCTAACGGTGAGTCCCAACGAGACTTTCGCCAGAACTTTAATGTACCACCGCTTGGGCCGATTACGGATCGTAACACAATTTTGAGGTTAATGAACAATGTGAACACAACGGGATCAATGATGAAAAAATCTCCAGGCCAGAAAAAACCGACTGTACGCCTGAGAATGTTGAGCATGTGCGTGTCGCTACCTTGAAGAACCCCAACCGTTTGCTAAAGAAGCGTGTCGCAAACCCTCCGCATTTCTGCCTCTACAGTAAGAAAAATTTTGATTAAAGACCTCAAATTCCATCTGTATAAGGCCCACAATGCTCGAATTTCAATGGAATATGTCTGACAAGCTTTCCCTCGAAAGGTAATCTCTCGTTTTGGAGATGTTCCTTGAACCCCCCCCCTGATCACCCTGATCTGAGGATCCTGAACTTCTTTCTTTGGGGTTTCTTGAAATCACTATTTACGCTGAAAAACCACTCATATTACCAGAGTTCAAGGAAGCCATCCGAAGAGAAATTCAAGCCATTCCACGAGAAATGTTACAACTGTTACAAGATTCAATGTGTAACTTCAAAGAATGTCTGGAAACACGTGTTTAATCGGATGGGCACCATCTACGCAATGTTATTTTTGCTACTTAATTTTTTGTAAGATTTTCTTAAAATTCCAAGTTTGTAGAACACATTGTTTAAAAAAAAAATCATTTTTGGTTCAAAATTTTAAAATGTGTGGCTTTTTGAAAACCATGCGATTCCCGATAAACACCGTGTATATGGTAAGGTGATCAACATTAAATCTGATCAATCAACAAACACTGATTCTTCTTTTCACCACAGATCAGATTTGATTCTGACCGCTCTACAATCATACGTAAAGAATCATCAATCTATTTACTAATATGACATACAACATTATTAGATATAATTTTTTTTTGTTTTAGTTTCAAAAGCACAAATTACTTACAAATTAGAGAATTATAAGTACTAATTATTATTGTTTATAAGTTAATCGCTTCAAATATTGTTAACAATTCAGACAGAATCCAAATTCTGAATTGGCTTTTCTTTATCTTTATTTTGCAGCTTCTTTATCACTGGCTTCCTTCCAGTCATTAAGGTTGACGGGGAGAGGTTTTAGTTCAAAAGAGTTTTCAATTATACAAGCTTGATTACTTTGGTACATTACATTTAGTTGTTCGTCACTCTTAAAATAATTAAATATTTGTATTACAAAAGGAAACCCTATTATTCATTTGGGCCCTGCTTTTTTCACCACAAGAATTGAAAGAGAACCACTGACAAAGAACCAGTCATGATTTTGAAGAAAAGTTAGAAAATAACCACTTCTTTATTAGTTCTAACGATAGGGTCTAACTGAAAATGTACAAACAAGATCTAAACTGACAAAGCTAGGAACAGAAGAATTAGCATTTATCTTAATAATATTAATATGTATAATAATCAACAAAAAGCAGAGAAAAGCAAGAACAACAAAACACAACAGTTTGAAATAATTTCTAAAAAAATACTATATTGCCAACATGTTAATAAACAATTTTTGTTTTAAAGGTTAATTCTGTACATACAACATATAAATATAAATAAGGCGTCGCACTGACAAGCATTCAAATGAGAAAAAAACATATTCAAATAGTTATAAGGCAAGTAATTAAAAATTGTACTTTAAAATACCTGCTATTTTAAAGTTAAATAGTTTATGTTTATTGCTCGATAAGCGAACATTTTTGCTTTGAAGAAGTGTAAAAAATTCAATTTCATAAATACAGAAAAAATACCCTGCATACCTTAATGTACTCCGCAAGACTCTGTCCATATTTGTTTTGGAAAGAACGTTTGATGTCTTCCATGTCGATCTCGGAACGCGTTACGACAATTCGTATTAAGGCTCTGTCTTTGGTACCCAATCCTTCCATACTGTCGTGCAATTGTCGTGCGAAAAATTCAGGTTTGTTCTTTACCGATCTGACTGTAAACATAACGTAAAGATTGCAGTAAACATTTTATAGACACTGAAAGTTAAAACAGAACATGAGTTAGAGAGCTGGTGTGGCCGAGCCAGTGTTCTCCGGTCAGTCTGCTTCATCTCTGAACTTGGGTACATTCAAGAAGGCAGTTACATAACTTTTCTGCACAGCGTAACTCACCCTCATTAATCAAACTGGGATAAAATGTGGATTTTAAGCAATAACATATTTATTTTGGGCTTCTGAGAATGGTTTCATATTTTTAATATGATATGAAATAATAAATAACGTTCTGCAGATATTTTAAGAACAAATTAATAATGCTGAACTGATATTTTGATGTTTACTTGATTACATGGAGACTCATAACAGATTTAAAAGTAAAAGGGTTTTGGTTAAAATAATAACAATAATAATTCAGTAAACCAAAAACCCTCACTACTATCTGGATCATTTTAAATCTCTATTAAAACATGTCGACTGGTTTTGAGAAATTGGCTCTAATAAAATTGATCTCTAGTTCTGTGAACAAAAGTGCAAAGGAACTAGTTTTACTACTCCACAATCCAAATATTGAGGCGAAGATGGTATTATAACATAACTGCTTGGTGTACGTGTGCATCTTATGAGCGTCTGCTGAGATCCTTCAACATGCACAGTTCACATGTACACAACAATCACTATTCAGTAATATTTAGCACAGCATTGATCGTGAATGTATAATTTTCACTAAATATTTAATTTAAAAAAATCTGATTCGAAATTTTAAAATCTGATTTCAAGGGTTGTTTGACCATGTTTTGTGTATTGAGATGGCACTGTTACTCATTTAGCACCACCCAGGGGACACGTACAGCTTAAGGTTTGCTGCGGATGTGAGTAACTTTGCCCCCCCCCCAAAAATTAAGCAGAAACATTGTGTTCCAATGGATCCCTTCTCATGTAGGTGTGCCAGGAAAAGAGGCTGCAGATGAGCTGGCAAAGAAAGTTTCACTCCTACCCCAACACAAACATTTGCCCAATCCAAATAAGGCAAAAGCCATGCTCAAAAGTACAATGAAAAAACAGCAGACCGAAAAAATGAAGAGCATAGTAAAAGGCAAACGCTGGGAAAATATAGACGAGGAATGGCACGGACTGAAGGAAAAACCAAGGAGACAGTCAGTGGCACAGTTCCGTCTTGACACGGGTCATGACTGCCTTGCCGCCTACTTGAAGCACATTGGAGTCTACTCCTCTGAAATGTGCCCTCTGTGCCACGAGACGAACTCAAATTTGAACAAGGAACACCTGCTGACATGCCCTGGATTGAATGCTGATTCGAGACGACAGAAGAGCTTCGCTCGGCTGTATTGGGAGGCAAGGAGGCTGATGGACTAGCCATAGGAAACAACAACAGGGTTGTTTGGCCTTTTTCTAGCCATCCGACATTATAAATTTCAGATTTCTGAGTGTAGTAGATCGTGTACACAATCTGTGTGCGCAAGTTACTTGTGTAGGCTTTTATATGTTAACATTAATGTAAGGAATTGTAGTGTATTTATACTTTATAGTTACTGCATTCTGGTTCATAGCAATAAATGACATCTACTAAAAGTGCAGATGGAGTACGGATAAATAATTTAATTCTGCCAAAGAAATATCAGAAAATACAACCATTAATCATTGCAGAATGAGATAATTTTAAATGTTTACATAAAAGAATTTCGCACTAATCACGCTGACACAAACAAAATCGTATACAATATACTGGAACATGCGTTTGTAGAGATTTTGCTTACAGAGTAATAAAACGATAAAAAAACACTATAACTTTCATTTCTAAAGAAACCAAAAATGCAACCTGAACTTTTAGATACGGCATATAACCTTGACAAAAATTCTATTGTTTAGTTGCTTTATTATTAAAATTGTGTGTTACTAACAGTAGTACTGAACATTGTAAAATAATGCTTTATAGAACGAAATTAAAAACAATTTCTCACTAATGAATGACAACATAAAAATATAATTATTTAATAAGAAATGTTCTGTATCAATAAATTGATGTTGAAGCACTTTTTGTGAATCGGTCGTTGTTCATTTCCACATGCACACGGTTTTTAGGTTTATTTCTTGACTCTAAACAGACCAATACATGATTCCCCTCTTTCTTTCAAATTTTGTATATTTATAAATTAAGAGACAACTAATTAAAGATTTGAAATCACCAGTACAGTTTTTACCGACCACGCTTTGTGTGTATATAATTTTACAAATAAGAAATTAGGCTACTTGTTCCTCTTGGTCCAAAATGGCGTAGGCTACTTACCGATGGCTAAAAGTCCTCTCTCAATGTCTCCTGAGAATTCGCTTTTGATGGCATCCTCAAAGTCAGTTCCAGACAGTCGATGGTACTCCATGAACATCTGGTTGAGTTGAGGGTAGCTGCGGGTGCATAGAATACTGTTGAATACAGTTTCATCTGTGCCCACTTGCAAAGCTCCTGCGCACATACACATCAAATTCTGCACTTAACAAAGATTTTGTAGTCATATTAAAAAGAATAAAATTACGTTTTACTACACTACATTAAAAATTCTCTTTGAAATTAAATATTTTAAAGAAAAACTTTTTCCCATATATATATATATATATATATATATATATATATATATATAGTCCTAATAGTATATACTACTTTCTAAAAATGTTTCAGGCCTAAGGGTTGCATTCCATTTTTTAATGGCTCTACAAATACTGTAATTTTTCAAAAATCAAGTACTTTCAACCTGAAATATTGTAGAAGGGACACTCAAAAAGTCAAAAATTTTTACAAAACATCCTTCTATTAAGAGGTGGTTACAATTTCCCACCCCTGAATTTCTTTTAATTTTTGAGTTACACATTATTTTAATTAAACAGCTAATATCTTAAGCAATGCTATGAAGAACAGATATTACATCGTTTGTAGTGAAAATCTAAAAAAATGCATTAATACAAGCGTAGTTCAGAAGGTAAATGTTTTCTGATAAGCTGCTCAGAAAAACTGCTGGTCATATCACTAACCTTCCTACTCCTTAGCGACAGTGTGATGTTAACAGTGAGCCGTTACAGTTGTATACTATTTACTTGTGCGAGTTTAAAATGTGACAAAATTAAAGTCCCAGCCAGGTATAAGGTTTGTGGTGTAATACAATTTCTGAATACAAAAAACGTCTTCCTAATCGGAATTTACAAACAGATAACATGTTTACGGAACATGAATTCCTGTTAATGATATTCCGTAACAAAACCAAAAATAGCCAAACAAATTCTGACAGCAAAGAAGGTTATGGCTACAGTGTTTTGATACAAAAACGACGTTCTACTCGTCAACTACATGCCTAGACTAGAGGGGAGACTATAAATACAGCAGCCTACTGTCCGAACCCTTCACTGAATACACTACACCATTCAAAACAAATGGGATTCGGTGGTCTAGTTGATAGCGTACTGGGCTTTCACCCCGAGGAGCCGGGTTCGATTCCCGGCCAGGGCTTGGCATTTTCATAAGCTATAAATCATCGCATCGTTTGCATTAGCCCAAATGTGCACAATAGTCGGTTAAAAGGAAAAAAAATCAAAACAAATAGCATGGATTGTTGTCGAGTGGCACTGTGCTTCTTTACAATAATCTGCATGCTGGTGCATTGATAACACACTTGCTTCAGCAGTTTAAGTGGTAAGTTTTTGAACATCCGCCTTATAGACAGGCCCTGAGTGATTACAATCTTGTTCCTAAAACAAAGAACTTTTGGGGCGGAAACCACTACGGCAGTGAGAAAGAACTGAAAGAGCTTTAGTGAGTGGTTCCAACAACTTGGCTGCAACTGAGTATACAGAAGGCATAGAAAAGCTGGTGAATCTCTACAACAAATGTTTAAATCTGAAAGTTGAACTAAGGTATAAAATGCATTGTAAAATAAGTTTTTTCATGGTCTTAATAAAAAGTGCCTAGAGAAAAAAAAACATTCTTTACTTTCTGAACGACCTTTGTATCTTTGTTTATTTGTTCCTTCACAACATTAACAAAAGAAAGAACAAAATAGTTATATATTAATACTTCAAATTACTCTATTATTGTAAATAGTTTAATAATTTATTGAAGTTTTTCACTGACAATATTATTTTTGCAATTTTTTTTTTTAAGCCCTCAATGGAGCACATTTAGTCGATTTTGGTTCTTTTGGGCTTTCAACTTTGGTTCTTTTAGGTTTTTGAGATTCTCCCAATACTTTTTCAGTCTTATAAATCTCTGTAGTCTAACTTCCTCCAAGTAAAATGGCTTCCTCCTGATAGATGGCTGAACTTGGCAGCAGTCTGTATGTTCCTTCTACAATGTGTTTTTTGTTGATAATGGTTCTCAATTACTCTTTACAATACTTGATACAAACTAATATATCATAACAGAGATAAAATAATAGTAAACATTAAAACTGTTCACTACAAACGACTGTTCTTTCGGATAATTTCACAATAACTAAAAATGTATTTTTTCATCTGGGAAAAAATATATATTTTACTGAAAAGTGTGTTTTGTTCCAAAGTAGATTTTTTTTTTAATTTTATTATAGACAAAAATAACAAGCAATAACTGCCTGAAAATGTTTTTGGGCACTAGGCGGTTCAAAACCTGGCCCACAAAATGTTAACAGTGGGAATCTACAGCAGGCCTAAAAGAGTGAGCTGTTTCACAAAAACTTCTCTTTATGCCAGTTATCGAATATGGCAAAATAAAATTCTCACCGGCAACAAGCAAAGATTCCGCGTCCTTCACAGCTGTTAAATGGTCCACCATATAGTTCTCATCTCTCCGTCCCTGTTAACATAATTCAAGACAATTGCATTTAATTATTTATTTTAAATTATAACTTTACATTAATTATAAAGTTTACATTAATGAATTAACTTTACTTTAAATTAATTATAACTTTACATTAAGATTACTTTAATCAACAAAGACGGAATTACATTAGAATCTCGATTAACCATAATTCTTGGGGTTAAGGGGTAACAGAAATAGACTACCAATACTTTCTGTGATCCTCTCTTTCCTTTTTCGTTCATGTACCAACAAGGAAAGTTATGACTGCCACATATTTCATAGATCATAATATATTTCAACTATAGGCTACTTCACCGTTATAAATAGGTGCTATAACTCCAACATTTTGCTGTATACTGTTTCTTTTTCCCATTAACTGTGAAAGGTCGAACGGATCTACTAGTTCTATTTTGCACTTAAATCTAGATTTTATAATATTTAGTACAGGAATCCTAAAAAAAAGGCAGGTAGTCTATTTCTGTTACCTGTCAATCCAACAATCACGAGAATGATGGTTAATCAAGACTCCACTTTACTTCCATCTTTGTTGATTAAAGTAATCATTATCCGACTGTTACAGGTTATATCATAAAACTAATCAAAGTCATTATAACTTTCCTAAGAGTTATTGATCATTTTAATGTAAAAACAAATACTAAAGTATCATAAGACATTTATTTTGATCCAAAACTCTTTTATCCAAATAAACTTATCCGTGAAGAAAGCG